>OZ007594.1:362616051-363298549 GCA_963931845.1 Maratus michaelseni | reverse complement strand
AGTTTATTACTCTAAAGAAATAACAGAAAAATTCAAAAACGAATTTAAAGTGGAATGATAGATTCACCTTGTAGTTAAAACTAATAAAATACTTATTAAAAACATGCTTAAAATGTGCTGAAAATGAGACAGAGATATGTAAAAGACATTAGAACATATTTAATCTCGAGATCTTTCGAACACAAACGCGTCCATCTTCAAGGGGAATTGCTGACTCACATATGTAAAAGACGTTAAAACATATTTAATCTCGAGATCTTTCGAACACAAACGCGTCCATCTTCAAGGGGAACTGCTGACTCAGAGTCAGCAGTTCCCCTTGAAAAGATCTCGAGATTAAATATGTTTTAATGTCTTTTACATATGTCTGTCTCATTTTCAGCACCTTTTGAGTCAGCAGTTCCCTTGAAGATGGACGCGTTTGTGTTCGAAAGATCTCGAGATTAAATATGTTTTAACGTCTTTTACATATGTCTGTCTCATTTTCAGCACCTTTTAAGCATGTTTTTAATGAGTATTTTATCAGTTTTTTCTCTAAAGAAATTTACATCTCTCCGATATTTTTATCATCTCCTTCATCCTACCCTGAAACTTTTCTTCTCTTTTCTTCCAGATTACTTCATAATTTTTCTTCTAAAATTCACAGGGATACACATTTTTAATGCATTTTTTACCTGTAAAAATTAGTTTATTGCTCTTAGGGACTCATGCACGGAAAAAACGATTTGGTTGCGAGAACCAAATTTTTTTGGTTGCAGTGTTTGGTAGTTTTCACTAGTTGTTTGAACTACAATTTTGTTGTGACAAGTATAACCGTTTAGTTGATTCACCCAAATAGTTTGGTTAATTTCATTTAGTTCAATCAGCCATTATTTGGTTGACTGTCGATTGGAAGTCGGAAATGGCTACACTGCGCATTAACACTGCGCAACACATTCGCCGCGCATGACAAGAAGGAAGGAGAAGGAAGAAGGCCGCCATTGATTTGATTACACCAGCACGCCAGCCATGAAGATAAGCAATCTCAGTAGAATATTTAAGGTAAGGAAACTGATTATGATTGTTTGAATAATTTAATGATCTTCTTTTTTGTTTCTTTTCTTTTTTCTTTTCTGTTTGTTATTTACGTCTGCTAATTACCTATTTGCTATTACCCTTATTATTAGAGCTAAAATCTGTTCAAATTTGATTCTTTTTCAGTTTGTTTTACCCGTGAAAAGAAAGTTTTTTAGTTAAAATCATTCATTCTGATTTAGCGTAACATTATAAATTTCCGTATTGGTTGTCCTATAAGGATGTTGTAATTTTTCACAAATTTATTTAATTTGTTAATAGTATGTAAACATTGATTAATTGTCTAGTTCGCAAAATAAACATTTAAAATAAGTTATGACTACATACGCTAGTATGATGCTAAAGTTATACACAGCTGGAATGCTTAAAATAACATATGCATTTTGTTAATCTAATATTAAAAAAAAAAAAGAATTTTAATAACATTCATAACTTTTAAAATAAGCCTGCAGGTTTTAAACAATGCACATGATTTATTAAATTGAAAATTAAAATGATATATTTGAATGTTCAATATTAACATGTATTATGTATAAACATACATAATACATGTTAATATATTGACTAAAATCTCCTTTTTTAAAAGTTATAAATGTTATTAAAATTCTTTTTTTTAATATTAGATGAACAAAATGCCTATGTTATTTTAAGCATTCCAGCGTGTATACTGCAATGCATTTTCATATATTTTTTTTCTATAAAATTAAAAAATAATATACAACTGAGGAAAGCTTACTGTACGATAGAAATTAGTACAATGTTTACATCGCAGAATTTTGTAAACTTTCAACATACAGCTCGCTAAATAGTAAAAAAAAGTTTTTAGCGTATCTTCTATAGCCTGCAGTTTTTCAAAATCACTCGCTCCATTATAAAATCCACTCGTCAGTGGCGAGTAAAATAATGTATTTTCCCACCCCGGCATATATATATGGTAAATAAATAATTTAAGTGTCTTTTTTTTTTATGTCATTAGCGATGTTGTATGTAACTAGTGTCTGTCTTAAATTGCTATTTGTTGCCTGATTTTGACGGAAAATAATGTGATCAGAATCTTTATAACTATTTAAACAGGGACCGCGCTAAGAAATTAAGACTATTAACCAACAAATTTGAAAATCATTAGCTAATCCTCAAGTATAGCAATAGCTGCATTAAATCTTTTTAAAATATTAATTTATTTTATAAATATATAAAACTTAAATTTTACAATGAGTATAAAATTTATTTGTAAAGTGCACTATATCATAGCAATTTACTTTCCCTTCAGTTTTATTTGAAACATTAAAAAATAGTTTAGTGGCATTTGTACCTATTTTAAAAATAATCAGCATTAAATTAACCCTTTCCACATATTTCGGGGGGGGGGGGGGGGAGAATGACACTTTTTGCTTCCCATAGCTTCACAGGTTAATCGGGCCCTGGTATTGTACTATCCTCTAAAAAAAGAAAACCCCATTTTTGAAAATTTCTTTATATAAAGTATAATAAAGAATTTGACAAAATTAAACATGGCTAAATTTTTACAGCTTGTACTGACTAAGATTTTAATGTTGAGCATTTTTCATCACTGTATTACAAAGTAGCAGCCAATTAAGCGAGAATTTTAAAAAAAAAAAAACACTTTTCTAAAAATTAACCATGTTACACACATACAAAAAAAAAAAAAAAAAAAAAAAAACACAGCTGACATAATCAGCGAAAAGTGATACATTTTATTACGGTACTTTTCGGTTAGCCGGGCGCCAGTGAAATGTATATATCTATATATACATATATATGTATACATACACACATATATGTATGTGTATATATATATACATGCATATATAAATGTGTGTATGTATATATATATGTATACATAGATATATAAATTTCACTGGCGCCCGGCTAACCGAAAAGTACCTATTACTTATTAATGGTTTAAATGTTATTAATGGTTATTAAAACTTTATGTAGATATTCTAAAATTTTATTATAAAAAAAAAAATCTGTAAAAATGAAGCTCATGTTTTGCCAGAATTCTGCAATTGTTAGTTTAAATTATTTTTAAACTAAATAAGCACTCCTTACGTATTTTAAACTATTTTTATTATTCTAAATGATGCAGAAAACCAAAACAAAAAAATTGACTTTAGTGAAATATTTGATGTAGTATTAGAGTGGGTTTTTTTAATAAAAATATTTCACTGTGGGTTTTTTTTTTTTTTTTTGTGTGTGTGTGTGTGGGGGGGGGGGGGGGGATCAGCATAATAACTATTGAGTATCAGGTGAGTAGGGTAGCTGGGGTAATTAACAGACAGCAGTAATACTTGCACAGTAATCTGAATCTGGCCAAAAGTTTTATTTTTAGTTAAATCAACTATTTTTGTATTTCAATTAGCATTTTCTTGATAACTAGCAGCTTACTCTGTCTTGTACAAAATTAATTTACTAAATAGGTATTTTTATGTTAGCCGGGCGCTAGTGATATAATATATGTATCAATACATGCATATATCTATGTATACAGTAGACTCCTTTAAATATGCATAGCTTAAAACCAAAGGTTGTGCAGATTTTAGATTTCTGTTGATTTCTGGTCACTGTTTTGTTTACATTTTTTAAACGACAGTTTGATTTTACTAATGCACTCAAAATTATAATGAATGCTTACAATAAAGTAAACTAACAAAAATTAAGAAAATTAAAAGAAACATTCAAAATATTAAAAGTGAAGGTCAAGTAAATAATTAATTTTGCATAATGATGATGAGATAATTTTTCTTGAATTATTCAGTGAAACTCGCCTTATAAATGTACACTAATAATTCACATCAAAATCTTAAAATAAACAAAGTTTTATTTCATGTTTAGCCATACTTAATAACCAAAAAAGCTTGATTAATACATAAAATTGGTAAAAATATCACAATCGCCACTAATATCAGCACTATCTTAAAAAATTTCAAAAATAAATTTATACTTCTTTCATGATAAAACATGAGTTAAACCATATTAACCAAAATTACGTATTAAAATGTGTACAGCATGATATAAAAATTTTTTTTAAAGTGAATTTTATACTTGCATCTGAACTGTAAGTTTCATCGTTTATATTGGAAATGATGTGTGGATTTTAGGAATTTGTGTATTTGGGGGAGTCTGTTGTTTACTGTATATGTGAATATATATCACTGGCACCCGTCTAACATAAAAGTACCCCTAAATGCTATAAACAAAATTCCTGTTAACTTTTTGCTTTGCTGATTTCAAATTTTTATTTATCGGGTTTAGAAACACTAGCATAAGTGCTACTTCATGTTTGATACTAGGCGGGGGTCGATGCAGGTTTTTTTTTTTTTCTTGGGGCCCATTTTGTGAAAAGTAAAGGTTATTTTTGTGAAATTTATTATATTTTTGTGTAAAATAACATTTTGCAACGAAAGTTGAAATCCAGTTAATCAAATTCGAACCAAGCATTTATAAACAAAAACTTTTTTAAATCCTTCTGCTGAAGTTTTCCGCTTTGATGACTTGTTTGTTTACAAATTACACGTTTTAAAATATCACAAAATAAATAATAAATAGTAAGTTTTTATAGAATAGAATTTTCTGAAGGGGCCGATTTTATCAAATTGATTTTTGTGAAGGGCTGCATTTTATCAAATTGATTTTTGTGAAGGGGCCCATTTTATCAAATTGATTTTTGTGAAGGGACCCATTTTATCAAATTGATTTTTGTGAAGGGGCCCATTTTATCAAATTGATTTTTGTGAAGGGGTCCATTTTATCAAATTGATTTTTGTGAAAAGGCCCATTTTATCAAATTGATTTTTGTGAAAAGGCCCATTTTATTAAATAGATTTTTGTGAAGGGGCTGTAAACAGGCCCCAAATTTTTCCTAGATCGACCCCTGCTAGGGTATGTTATCTTTCTACAAACAAAGAATTAACCCTTATTTGTATGTCTATCTGGGAGAAAATTTAATTAAAAAAAATACCTTTTATGAAACACATAGATAATTATGGAACAGATGTGTTACACTCATGCACCGATGTTTGGAACTTTTTGATTATTAAATTATGTCTAAATAGAAAAATGTTATTTTTTTTCTCCTTCAAAATTTTTGTGTCAGTAGAACCATATAGTAACAGCAAGATTGTAAATTCCTCTTTCTCTCCCCCCCCCCCCTTTTTTTTTTTTCAAGCATGTAAGGCATAAAATATTGCAAAATGTTTTTATTTTTTATTTTTCAGGATTCTTGGTACCCAAATGGGGACATAAAATTTTTCTAGTTAAGCCAAGCTTTATATATACTAAATTGTTCATTTTATAGACTTTTATTAAGAAAAAGATATATATATATATTGTCTTTTAATGGTCTCATTACATTATTTTTGAAAAATGTTATCTTATAGTGTATCTTATAAGTCTTATATATATCTCTAGGTCAATTTGTGGGACACAGCACCTGGCGGGCCCTTCTTGGCTAGGGTCAGGTAGATGTAAAAATAGGTAGGTTTCAAAAATTATTTTATAAATAAAAATACAAATTTTAAAATTTTTTGCAAAATTAGCATATTAAAAGTATTAGTTATCATTTTTAAATGAATAATAAAATATATTATAAATAAAATATAAATTATTACAACCAAATATATTATATTTGGTTGTCATTTTAAAATTTTGGATGACATGACTTGTTGTTATAATGAGAAATGGGTTACATTTAAAATAAATAATAAATTATTTTAAGCTTATTTATATCCATTTTATAAGCATAAAACACTTATTCAGGATTAACTTTCTGCATTTTGTATTACAAAATAACATAAAAGTAATATTTTAGATTAAAAAAAAATATGTTGGGTAAAATGGTTAATATTGTAAGACTTAGCAAACAAATAGCAGCTTTTTTACCTTTTTCATAATTTTATTATTTTTTACGTAACATCTGACATTAAAACAGTATAATGCTCTAAAGCTATTTACTTTAATAAGTTTATTAAAAATGAATTTGATAAATTAATATAGGGTCAGGTGGGGGGAAAGTGTGTGTGTGTGGGGGGGGGGGGGGGCGGTATATTGAAAAACACATATTTTCTGATTTTAAATTAAGATATTTAGTTAATTCTTTTTTAGAGACATATATTGAGATTATGGCCTATTTTAATTTTAGAAACTGCCAACAAGTTTAATGTTTACAAACTACAGGGATCACTCTAGGGAGTTTCAGAGGGGCAGCCTACCCTCATGCCCTTTTTCAGGTAGAATTCTACTCTCCTTTTACCCCTTGGTAGAATACTACCTTGTTTGTATTGTACTTTCAAAAATTCTTTACTTATCTTTTATTCTTAGAATGCTAGTATGGTACATCAAGAGTACTCCTCTTTCCCTCTTTATTTCTCCATGAAATGCCCTGGTATGTCTAATTTTTGACTTTGAGTGATTCATCTTTCCATTTATCATATTCTCCATTGAACAAGACATGAAGGGTAAATATAGGTCATTGATTAATTTTATCTTCTCTATTGAAATGTAGTATTATATCAGGCATTCTGGCCTTTGACCACATGATAACTTACAAAAGTTCTATAAAAAATTTGAGAAGTAGCTTTAGAACTTTTATTTTGTAGCTTTTTCAGAACCAGTTATGCTAAAACTGGAAAAAAGTTATCTGGTGAATAAAAGTTTTAGAGAAGTTTTTGACTATTGTAGGAAAAGGGGGAAATGACTTGTGAATGTAATAAACAATTTTACAATAAAAATTGAAAACATAAGTTTCATTTTGCTATTTTTAATACTTTTCAAACGGTGAAGTTATGGAAATTAGAAATGTTATTTGATTTTTTAAATTAAAGAGTACTTTAAGCTATTGCCAGACTTCCTTCCCCACCGGTATATTGGTATATGCACTTTTTATGAAATGATGTGCTCTTTTCAACAAAATTGCCCTTATTATGTAATGTGCACCCTGCCCTTTTTTATGTTCTAGAATAATCCCTGCAAACTATCTTGTTTGTGCTGATTGCATATGGTATGTTAGTTTAAGCTGCTGATGAACTTGCTTCTAAAATCATTAACTGGCAAAAATTAATTTTAGTTCAGACTTGTAGAGGAACAAATCTGCATAGAAAGATAATAATAAATTTTAAAATTCTATTTATTATGAGTTGTTTTCTGAGGTGGGGTAATTTGGGGGTGTGGTTAGGCTAGATTATTGTATGAAAGATTATTATTGTTAAAGAAGTAATAGAGTAGTATTGTATGAAAGGGATTTTTTTTACCTCTGTGTTAACTTTAGTAAATGTCTAATGCTCTATATTTTATATTAAAATGACTATTTATAACCCTAGGTAGTAATTTTAACACTGAAAAACAATTTATTTAATTTTATTTTCTAAATATAGTATAGAAAGAGAAAAATGATAACCCCCCCCGCCTAAAAAAAAATTTAATAAGTAATAACACTTTAAATTATTACTGATATTAATTTTTACATTGTCTTTTATTGTTCAAATATGCCAAGAAATTATATTAAGAAAACTATTGAAAGTACACATTGTATCTTCTGAAGCAGTTTCTCTCGACTTACTCTTAAAAGATTTAAAGAAAGCAATACTGCAAACTGTTTCCCACTCCATCTGTAAATACTGTTTTAATCATTGAGAATTCACAGAAAATGCGAAAAAGAGTACAGAGCAAGAGTGGTGAGGTTTTATAACAAACGGAACTGTTTTTGAAAGGTTGGGCGTTGAAGAGTGTGATGGTAAGAAAAAGTTCAGTCAAGCAAATATAGAAAAGTGCGTAAAGAATGCAGAAGAAACTGACCACAAGAAAAGAAAATCTATCAAGAAAAGGAATGGAAGAACATCCAAAATCCGAAAAGCAGAGGAGTTGTTGTTGTCGTGTTTAGAGAAAGTGCCATAGCACTTCTCTGAAAGAAGGGTGCCAGAGCCTCGAGAGGTTGGACTTCTTGAGCTGGTCTCTTAATTTTGAACCAATTCCAGAGAAGACACCTGCATCACAAACAGATTTTACGTGCACCAGCTCCCATTAACGTACACAAGTAAAAGAAATGAAACAGATAATATAGAAGAAGACTTTTAAAAGTGTTTGTTATGTTAATAAATGCTTGGTTCGAAGTTGAATAACTGGACTTATACTTTTGTTACAAAAGGTTATGTTTCACAAAAATATAATAAATTTGATAAAAATAACATTTTTTTTCCCCCAAATGGGCCTCAAGAAAAAAAAAAACCCTGCATTGACCCTTGAATACATAGTTAAGTTCGCAAAAGAGAGTGACTTTAAATAAACCATTTCAAAATGTTTTTTGAACAGGCACAAGAGTGTCCTTTTTATTTATTAAATTCCTGCCAAAAATCATATTTAAGTATAAAGATAGTCTATTGATATATTTTTTTATTCCCATAGGATTCACTACAAAGTCTGGCATCTTTAGGAAACTGATTTTTGTTTTGCACACCAGCCTGTATTAAAAAGATTTAATCAAAGTAAGCCATTAAAACATTTTGTATATTATTGAGTTGTTTAAATTTTTTCAATGGTATTTTGTATTGTCTATATTAATGTAATTCTTTAAATAGCCATATAAAATAATAACAAGGTTTTTAAAAAATGTTTGCCCCCCCCCCCCCCCACCCACCCAAGCAGCTTAACTCCCCTCCATTTATAAATGTTGGGAGGGAGACTCCCCTCCTACAAAAAATTGGAATTTCAGGCCCTGAAATTTCTGAATTTAGGTTTTATTGGATTTTGGGCGCTGAAGTCTTTTTCACAAGGTACACCTATGACAGGCAGCACAAGAGTAACTTTTATTATTTTGGAGAATATTGCAATGTATGTTTATGGTCTCTCAAAAAAAAATATCAGAAAACTTTGCGATATGATGTGCCTTCATTTTTAACTGCTTGTATGAACAATGCATATTTGGTGATGGTATCATCAATTTCTACTTGTGAAAAAAAGTTTTATTATATCAATATGAGAATTACATTCAAAAGTGGAATCCTTTGTTTTTTTATTATTATTATTGAACTAGGTACTATGCATCATCTATTAACTGAAGTTGACTACTTTTTGTGTTTGTATTTTATTTTTCCTTGTAATTTAAGTTGTAAAATAATATACTATAATACTGTAAACATCAGTTTAGATATTTCAGAGTGTAGTAGTTAAATTGAAAAATGATAGTGTGAAGGAATATCTATTGCCATTTTATTTGTTTCTGCTTGTTCATATGTTAATTTACCTTACACGTATTCTTATTGCATTAATGCATGTAGATGGAAATGTCGGTATGTCAATAAATTTAGGGGCTATCCATAAATGATGTCACTTTTTTTCAATATTTTTGACCCCCTCTCCCCTTTTTCACAAAGTGTCACACTTCACCATACTCCCCCATTTGTCACATTTCAGGCTTATATTACATAAATGTAGTATACTTGCAGTTCAGAAGCAAAGCACTACGTTATAGATCATGTTTGAAATTTTATTTTTAAACTTTAATTATGTTTTAATGACATTTGTGAACATAACAATAAAAATGATTCGTGTACTTATTTTGTATAAAATAAGATTAAGGTTTACAACAAAAAATATAATAGATATACAATAGTAATAAAATATTAATATCTAAGAGAAATTGAAAACAGTAGTATTTTGGAATTTGAAATGGAATTTAATATATTTGGCTTTAAATCTTATCTTTACTTTATGAACACAAAATACTTTAAAACAGATTGATTTTTAAAAAGATATTAGGTTTACCTCAATATTAGTTTTACTTAAATTGAATTGCCATCACATTTCATTTGTCACTTTAATATGAACTTGAACATTTATAAAATTATATACAAAATCATAAAATAGAAAGTACTCTGAATCATTTACTATTACGACTCTGTGGTGGATGTTCCAATACATCTCATCGTTTGTGCCAGTACCAAATCGTACGTTACTATAGCCGCATACAGTCAGGCATTGTTGTGCAACAACACAACACCTTTTGAAAGCAGTCTCTGTCATTCTGCGAATTGCCTTGTAAAACCGATCCAGCATGGCACAATAATTGGTAGCATTCACAGTCGATTCACTAGTGAGGAAATCGACCAACAGCACACCCTGGTGGTCCCAAAAGATTATGGCCATCACTTTCTTCACAGGTGGCATTATCTTGAACTTCTTACAAGGGGGGGTGTTTCCATGAAATTGTTGTTCGCTTCGTTTCAGGTGTCACATGATGTACCTACTTTTTGTCCCCTATGGTGATACTGTGCAGGAACGAAATGCCCTCCACCTGAAACTGCATTAAGTGCTGGAGAGACAACCCAATTTTTATACAGACTTCTTAGGCAGGCCGCACACTGAGATGGCATGAACAACATAAAGTACAAATTAGAAGAAGAAACAGGTTGAAACAAAGGAGAAACCTGTTTCAAACCTGTTTTCTTCCCACTTTAAAAAGTTTAGTAAACAAACCAAGACAAATGGTCTGTGTTCTATGAAACAGAAAATTACAGTGCCTCTAGCAGAGAGAACCAGAACTTAAATGATGGTGATGGTAGTAGTAAACAAACCAAGACAAACTGTCCAAGTTGTGCGAGGATTAACCCATAGAATTTGAGATCTTGAATAAATGTACTCTAGAGATTCTTTCAAAATGTATTGTTCATCTTTTTATTCCTTTCAAATCAGCAATGTCGTCGATTCAATACTTTGATACGGGTATTATATTGCTCATTTAAATTTTTGTTCAAATTGTCACTACAGTCGATACCTCGATACATGTAGTATTGTCATTTTTAATTTCCTTAAAATCGTCATTGTAGACTGATTTCTCTTCCTCGTGAGAGGCTAACGGGGATAGACCGATATTTTTGTGCTATCTTAGCAATATATTTATTCTTTCAATTTTACTGTTTTAGCAGCGGAGCTGCTGTCAAACTTCGTATAATGGCCTTTTTCTTTTTATGTTAAGAGGCTACTTCACTCATGTGAAAACACCTGCTCGCTAATGTTAATCCTATGGGACAGTTCTTTTTTAATATCTTGTTTGCATTTCAATATTTTAAAATGATTTTTGCATTGGATAGCTAAGATTGATCACTATGCAGGCCCTTTTATTTTTTACTTTTTCGATTTTGTTTGCAGGTATTTTTTATTAGCATTACTTTCACTTTCAGAACCGGTTTCAAAAGTGAAAGTATCATCATTAAAAAAAAATCTGCAAACAAAGTAAAAAAAAAGTAGAAAAAGGCCAGCATAGCAATGGAGCTCAGAAAAAAAAAACTTTAAAAATTTTGAAATGCAAATGAGATGTTATAAAATAACTGTCCTGTAGGATTAACATCAGTGAGTGGGTGTTTTCGCATGAGTGAAGTAGCCTCTTAAATTGTTATATTTTTAGTTTAGAGCCTGGTTATTTGGGCTACTAGTTTAAAATGTTGTATTCTTCAAGTTCGTCCCCTTTTCCCCAAATCATAACTTTCTTCATTATGGTCTAATTTTAATGGGACCTTTTTTGGGATTCTTCCCAAGTCATTTGGTTACTTACTAAAAACATTAATATTAATTCTGCAACTCTTGGTGATTATTATTTATGAACGATTATCAAAATTTTCAGATTTTTTACAGTTCAAACATTTCTATCTATGATTTAAAGCCACACATTACTCGGGGTTCTTGTTAGTCTCTCTCCCCCCCCCCCTAGAGAGTCCTTGAAAGTTCCATTTAAGGTCAACCTGCTACCAACCCAAACCTGACGAAATAACTTTCTAGCTGTAACCCAACATATTTCAAACCCGCAATAATTCAGCTGAACCCAACCAACAACTCAAAACGAATGGAAGTCAATTCATGTTTTACTGCAATTATAAAAGTAATCTTAGTTATCGCTTTTTTTTTTTTTTTTTTTACTTACTTATTTTGTCTTTTTGTATATTTTGTATATAAAGTTATGATTTGGTGAGAAGGGAGGGGGGGGGGGGGAGACAAAACTGGAGAGATACAGCTTAAAGGCGGAATGCTTGAACTGTAAAAAAGCTGAAATTTTTTATTATTATTCCTAAATAGTGGTCACCAAGAATTGCAGAAATAATAATCAATGTTTAACCCTTTGAGGGGCGGTGGTATATATTATATACCACCTAATTTTAATCAGATTCAAACCAGAAACTTTCAATTAAATTTTACTTTTTTTAACTTTGACGAGAAAAAGGTGAAAAATTGCTTATTCTTATTTTGAACTAAATTCTTCTTTCTTAAACTTTCTTAAATTCCGGTGGGAATTCACCGTTACAGGAGCACAAAAGGCTTGCCCCTGAAAGGGTTAATAATTCACCAAATGACTTGGGAAGAACGTCAAGAATTTTCTGTTCACATTGGACAATAATTCAGAAATTTATGGTTTGGTGCGCAGGGGACAAACTTGAAAAATACAACTTAATAAACTAGTAACCCAAATAACTAGGCTGTAAACTGAAAATATAACAATTTGACTTGGAAAGAAAAAGGCCCTTATGAAATTTGACAGCAACTCTGCCTCTAAAATAGTAAAATCGAAGCAATAAATGCTATGAAATGCAACTAAGTTTTGGAATTACTGTTTTTAAGCTTATCTGTGTAATATCCATTCTAGAACATTCGATACTAAAATTTGTTAATTGACTCTTATTGTGATCGATGCTGATTTATAAGATATTGATGTTTATCGATACTCGATTTTTCCAGAATCGCCCATTACTGATATCGCTACTATTCAAGTTGAGATTAATTACCATGTAGTTGACTATATTATCTATAGCATTGTGTAAATTCTACATTTGTTTTTACACTTTATTGGTTACTAGTTGAACATATAAATCTTTTACACAAGGCATTTTAAATGTTTTGTTTTCTTTCTTAACAAAGTTCTTGCAGGGTGTTTAACCACCTGGATAACCTGGAAAAGTCAGTAAAATTTACCGTTCTTGAGAAAAAGTCAGAGAAATTTAAAATTTCTGAAGAAAATTCAAGAAAAGGTTTAGGATTAGAAAATTAATGATTTGAAATTGTGCTGTCAGGGAAAAAGTTAGCTCTTCATAAGCACTGTAAAATGTATTTCATCCTTAACAATTATTGAAATTATTTTTTTCCTCTCCTTTTTAATCCTTTCTTGTAACCAGAGAAAGAAGTTTCTGTAGAACTTTTTCTTCCTTTGTGGCTTGGGGAGTGGAGTGTTAATTTTCAGCTTTTACTATGCAATGCTTCATAGCAGTTCATTTATAAATGTAAAAAAAAAAAAAAAAAAATATCGTCCACTGTCACCTTTTGGTATATATAATTTTGACTGTTTTCACTGTGTGAAATTTAATTGTTTTGTTCATTATATTTCTCAATATTTATGTAAAATTATGTTATGGCTGATAATTTTCTATTTTCATTATTAAAACAGGTCGAGAAATTAACCAGATGCTTGGAGCAGTTCCATTTTACCCAACTCTGGAACCTGATACAGCCTGAAGTCTATCAAGCTTGAGAATCCTGCAATTTTTTTTTTATGATCCTCATTTGTGCAAGAAGGAAGCTATTTTTTAAATAGGGCAGATGGTGTGCAGTACCCATCTGAAACTGTGTACTTATATTCATAAAATCCGATATATATATATTTCTTATAATTATATAATTTGCACTTTCAATAAATGGAGCGGCATATACCGCAAACGCAAACCAACTAAATTGTGTTACTATTTCATTATGTCTGTGATAATTTTTATTTCAGTTAATGCAGCACTGCCATTGGCGAATTTTTTTCTCCCCCTATTACTATATTTGAAAAAGGATTCTTCGTTGTAGTTTATTGTTTAGAAATACCAAGTTACAATTTAAAAAATATAACAATTGTCTGTGGCAGCACCTCTGTTAAAGTAAGCCTAGCAGAAACAGTATTTTAATATATGATATAAAACTATCCTGCAGGCGCCCACGGATGGGAAATCAAGTGTATTTTAAAATATAATTTCAATATGGAATATTAGCCGAAAACAAATTCTTGAACTGACGCATGTTTTTGCTTTAATGTTCATTTTCTTTCTTTTTTTAAAGTGGGGGGAAGGGGAGGGCACGATCCAAACTCTATACAGAGTCAGCAACCACTTCCAATTTATGGTAGTGAGTAACCATGAATTTTTCGTACAGTTGAAAGATGAAGAGAGATGCTTCACAGATGGGGATTTTAAAGTTATAATTTCATCAAGTGTCTGTATCTTTTGGATTCTTTTTCAGATTTCCAACACTGCTAATGTAGACATTGCTAAAATTGGACAAATTAGTAAGGGATGAATGCAAAACTTATGTTAACCCTCAATAATCTGTTAATTTTTTCAAAAAAAGAAAAGAAAAATTTTAAAATAAATTCAATGCAGTAATTGCAATTTGAAATAAAATAAATAAATGATGATTAAATGCCATAATATGAATAAACAACATTCAAAGCATGGGGTTCAAATGCTCAACTTGCTTGTCATTAATTTTAGCTACTGAATTGAATCTGAAAAATTATGTATGCTACTGTATTTTGAACAACTGAGTTGTATTTGAAATTATACTGGTACATATTGTTGAACAATTGTTCATTATATTTTTTTATCTGTTAAATTTTTTTTACTTTAAACAATTTTATCTGAAAATTGAAACTTATGTCAATGTAACTTATTTAAATTTTCAGTTTCCCCTCATCATTAACCAAAAAAAAAAGATCATAATAAATTATCCTTTTCAATATCAATTTTATATAAAATTTTGGACATTTTGGCGTAAAATATAGATCAATTTATTGAAATAAATTCATTTCAATGGCTCACACTTAAAGTGTGAAATTCAACAGTGTCAGGAGTGATTGCGTTCAGGTTATATACTTGAATTCAGATTTTTTTTTTTTTTTTTAAGTACTGAAAATACAGTTTTTAGTTAAATACACAAAATAACACTAAAATAAATATCAATTTCATATGATTGCTAAATAGAATTAAAATTCATATTTCTCTTAATATGACCTCTCTCTATTAAATTATATATTCCCTCCCCCCTCTCTCCATACAGAAATGTTTCCTCGCTAAAATTTCAGGTATTTTTTCATAAACCCACAGTGTATTGGAAAATTAAAAGTATAAGACTGCAAACTAAAAATAATTTTAATTGCATTTTAAAACAAACCTTTAAGTCACACGAATTTTGATAACATTTCTTTTAAAAATAATTTTGAAAGATGTAATTAAATTTGATGTTTTCATTTGTAAATATTCAAAAGAATAAATGATGATTTTTTTCTTTCCTTTTTACTAATAGCATAGTGTTTCAGACAAATTTTGTTATTTTTAAAATTGTTTCAAAAATTTTAGAGTTAAAGTAGAGGAAATTCATTTAAATAAAAAGGAAAATTTGTACTTCTCTGTCCTAGTTTTTATATTACAATATACTCTAAAAAGTAATCTATTTTTAGCCATCAAATAAAGGTTTGTGGATCTACCAAATTTTGCATATAACGAAGAAAAAGGAAAGATTGGCTAACATTTAATTTCTTTAAAATGTTATTGCTGCTTTAAATGCAGAAAATAACGCAAAAGTTAAAACTAACTCATTTGGTCAATCCAATGAAAAATAGTAAGCCAACCAATTCTGAAAATCCAGTTTTTCTGATATTTAAATTCACAAAATAGTCAATAAGATTAGGTAAATTATTTTTTTATTGTTAGTTAATAGAGCTGGTTGCAATTGCAAAACACAAATTTATTTAGTTGCGATAACTATTAACCAACTAGATTTCGTTGCAATAAACATTGATTTGGTTACTGATACAATCAAATCCCTTTGGCTGTTTCAAATCTATTATGGTTACAAGAACCAAATCAATTTGGTTTTTGTAACAAAAACAATTGGTTATAATAGCATTTAACCAAATTAATTTGGTTGTAATAAATAAATCTATTTGGTTCTATCAACCAAATCTATTTGGTTAATACTTATCATAAACAAAAAAGTTTGGTTCTATGAACCAAATTTATTTGGTTGATACTTATTGTAACCAAATAAATTTTGTTGATACAACCAAATGGATTTGGTTCTTGCAACCAAATTCATTTTGTTATGTTAACTATTAAACAAATTTATTTGGTTGCAAGAACAAAATGAATTTAGTTACTGCAACAAAATTTATTTGGTTACAATAAGTATCAACCAAATAAGTTTGGTTGCAGTAACCAAATGGATTTAGTCCGTTTAACCAAACTTTTTTGGTTATGATAAGTATTAACCAAAATGATTTGGTTGAAAGAACCAAATGAATTTGGTTCTTTCAACAAAATTTATTTTGTTACGACAACTAAATCATACTTTGGTCGCACCAACCAAACATTTTGTCGGGGCTATACTGAAAAAAAAATTTGGTTGGTACAACTATAATTTTGTTCTTTTAACCAAATCGTTTTTTCTGTGTAGGTTTAAATTGTGGCTACCTCTCGGACTTTTATAACAACGATCTGTATTCTATTCTTTCTTTGCGTTTAAGGATGAGAAAAATTCCATCTGCTTGTGAATGACATTAAGAACCACGGTATTGAAAAGTACTATGTTATAGACATTTTCAGTAACAGGTTTTAATTTTCTCTCTATTTTAGTGCACCATCATGCATATTTTCATGTTATTTTAAATATGTAAATTATTTATTTTAATTATGTATACACGAATTTTCTAATAATTATTTATCATACAAAATTATTTAAATATTTTGTGCATGCATGCCTGCATTTATTCGGCATCAATTGATGAGATATTTAAACATACTTGCTATCCGCGATGATTTTACACCATGTTATGTCACTTTAATATTGTCCATAAGAAAATCGGGTACTTTTCCAGTATAGGATCATTTGCTTTTAAGTTTGGCGTAATTCGAGCTTAAAAAAGGGATAGATTCGTTAATATACATAGATTTGTGGCCAAAAGGTATGAAAACAAACCCAATGAACTTTTGGTGTTTTTCTATTATAGGGGTCTTGACGCTTTTTTAAAAAGCTTGGCGGAAAAAAACAAGAAGGATAGAAAACCAAGCAGGATATTTTATTCTCCTTCCGTTCAGTTGGGCAATTATTATTTTATATATTCGTTTCAAATATCCGAATTAGTGATTTTATAAATTCGTTTAGTTAAATTTTACAAAAAAATAGCAAAATGATATCAATAAATAATAATTACTATTAATTCCGTTTCCCCCTTTCGTTTGCGTTTACATAAATGACGTCATTTGGACGAATTTATTCAAAATATTTTCAGTTTATAAATTAAATTAAATGCTGACAGACGATTGAATCCTGACGATAGAAATGTGATTTTTTTTTTTTTTCAAATTTTCCTGAAAAACATAATTTAATCACAATCTTGTCTTCATTAAAGATAAATTCAATTTCAATTTGAAAATGACGAATGAAAAGAAATCAATAAATCCCCATCGGGATCCTTTTCAATTTTTTCCCCTTTTTTGTCACAAAAAAACTGAATAATTAGTTGCCATCATTACAGAAATGTCATTAAAATTAGAAAAAAATTAATATCTCGAAAACTAATTCCAATTTCAAAATTCTATTACCAGTTTTGACATCCGCGGATTTTTATGGAAAATTGGTATTAATTTCACCATCAAGCGTTTAATATTTTATTAAAAATAGCCCTGAAACGTAATCAGTCGTTTAATCAGTCGTTTCATAAAATCGTTTCATAAATTCGTTTCATAAAATCGTTTCACAAATTCGTTTCATTAGGATTTTATATATATAGGGTAGATATATGCTAGCATGATTTTAATTTCATGTTTCAAAATTTTAAAGAGGAATTTTTCAAGAAGTTTTTAATAAAAGTACGCCTTTCTTGTTTTATAAAAATGAGCAATTTTAACATTAATTTTAGTAAAATGAAACAAGAACAGTAGATCGCCAACTATCCGAACCTATCGGGACCGAGTGCAATTCGAATACGCAAACGATTGAATAATAATGCAAATGAAGGTACAATGCAGATTGATTTTAATATTAAAGGAAAAGTGATTTCACTACTTCTTTCAAATATTTAGTTTGGAAGTTAGTATGGAAGTTTGTTTGGAAGTTAGTATATAAATTAAACTGTTCACACTGTGAATTGGAGTGTTCAGAGCTAAAGTGGATTATGTCCAAAAATGTAAAAAAAATTTGTCTGTTGCGGATTAATACTTGTTAACCCATTAACGCCTAAATTATTTTCTTCGTTAAAATTTAAATTTTAGACTTCCCACTACTTTTAAATGAAGGGTATTTTTTATATTATTTTATCAAAAGATTTGTCTCGTGAAAGAGAGTATATATTTATCTTCATATTTACTGGTGTGAAAGACGCTTTCTTGCCACTAAGTCTAGTGATCTAAAAATATGCCACTGGGCGTTAATGGGTTAATGGCGTATATTTTCAGAGCCATTTTGAACCAAGTTCCATTTTAACTGTGTCGTATTCATTTGATCGACCTTACGTAAAAAAAGATTTCAGGACCAAAGTGGATCAAATCTAGTAAATTCTGATTTAAAATTGAATTGCCACCTTAATTATTGTTTTTGAATTTTCAAATTATGGCCCACATTTAAGTTAGTCTTCAAACTACAACAATAAAAATTATCCACTAAATCACTTTAGGATTCAATTAGTGTTAATAAACTTTAACATTGATTATCCCAAAACTATAATTTCTGGATTTGATACACTTTAGCTGTGAACGCTTCAATTTTCCCCCAGTTATTAACACCTCATGATATAAGAATTTTTTGCTTTTTTATACAGTATCTCCATATTTGCATGCATCCATTCTTAACATAGATATGAGGTGGTTAGAATGACAGTGGAGTAAGTCACTATTTAGTAATTTGAGAAATGAAGGGTTTTGGTGAAACTTGTCGTATTCCCGTTGCATTAAGTGGTCCATCTTGTTTTGTCCTCTAGCGACTCCCTAAGTGAACTATGACTTATTTGAATGTCACACTGAATAGAAATTAATATACGTTCAGAGAAAATATGGTTATCTAGATTTTTCAAATTTTTTCACTTACTCCACTGTCATTGTAACCCCCTCATAGGTACTTATAATACAACAATTTTCAACCCATACAATAGATATAAATATAAACTGCTTTTTACACAACTAATGAAAATAATGGAGGATATTTGGAACATTTCATAAGCCTGATTGACCTAAACTTTATATTTATTAGATTGCTGCAAAATTTGGTAGCATTAAAAAAAAAAAGAAAAGAAAAAAAAAGAAAAGAAAATTGTGAATTGACGTGTATTTTTTTTTTTTTGTTAATTATATTACGTTAAAACATGAAAAAGTCCGTTTTGATTTGTCCATTTTCCGTTAAAACACTGACGTTTCACTGATCTAAAGTAAAAAGTACGTGAAATATTCCAATTTAAACCACATTTTCGTCGAATCATAGGAGTGTTCAGCAACTGTGCTGCCAGCACTTTTTCGTTTCAAAAACGGGATTTTTAAGCAACACTGTGTGGCTGTACTTTTTTCCTCAAATCATCGCACCTCGCAAGCCTAAGCAACACCATCCTATAAATACCTATAGGATGGTGTTGATATAAGATAAAAATCTCCTGAAATCCTCCAATCAAAAGACGAGAATTTCCTCAAATAAAAGAACATTTTCTTCGAATCACCGGGGTATTCTGGCAACTGTGCTACCACTACTTTTTACGCTTTTTGTCATTTTTTTAATAACCATTTAGTTTTTATTTTAGATAAATAGGGTACAGAAATGAATCAAGTTGTATATTCTCTATCACAGTACACTGTAAAAAAAATCTCCAGTAACGTTCCTGGAAAATAACGAGCTGCTTTTTATCCAAAACAATTTTCGGAAAAAATCTTATTTTCTATTTTGAAGCATTCCGGATCAAAGATGACAACAAGAGTATTTGAACAGAACTTCCTTGAAGTTTCTCATATTTTCAAGAAACGTTCCTTAAAATCTTTTGGGGAACTAGCTACCGATTATTTTTCAGGAACGTTTATTTTATTATTATTATTTTGTTTTTTTACAGTGTGTGGCAATGGTTTCTTCCCAAACGAGTGATCGAGGTAAATTTATCGTAAATAAAAGTTTTTGGTAGTCAAAGCAATAAGAAACTTTATCATTTAAAACGAATATTCAGTATATTCCTTTTAATTGCTAAAAGGCGTAAAATAAAAACTTTATAAACAGTAAAATAAGTTTTATTAGACTGTTGACAGGTTTCGACTTCATCGGAGCCATTATCAACACAAATAAGAATATTCTATACAATTGCACGGTCCATGAAGTTATTATTTGAAAAGCCATCATTTAATTTTTCATGTACTTTTACAAATTGCACACTTTATTTTTCATTTTTTACTTGGATGTTTATTTTCATATTTGTAACTATGAGTAACTCGAGTCAAAAATTTAGTAAGTTATATGATGCTGCATCTTTACATATTGTATTTTTACGTGTTGTAATCTGTATGGTGTCTCTCATAATGGATGGGATAGTATAGATTGGAGGAAAAAATTATCTTACTTTTATTGAAATTTATTTGAATCTTCTTGATATAATCTTGCCAGGTCTTTACTTTTTCTATTATATTTAATATCAGCTATATGCTCGTTTTTTTTTATAACTAAACTTCCTGCTTGCCATACCAATACAGCAATTCTTTAATTTGTCTTTTTTAATATTTGGTATTTCATAAACTCTTAAATAATTCTCAAAATTATTGGGTCAATTTTACTGCAAATAATATTGTTTAATTATTTTATTACAAGGTGTTATAATTTGTTATATTTTTACGAATATTCCGTTTACTTATTATTTAAATGACTGAAGAGTAAATTCCAAGCATCGAAATTATCATCGACAATAGATTTTGCTGATGCTTTTGAGGAAAATAGTTGTATTTATTTATTTATTATTATTTTTTTTAATCTGTGGCCATGAATTTTCGTCATGATTTTGTTGGTGACACAAAAAACGTTGCTTGCATGAAAAGGACCCCCCCCCCCTTCTTTTTTTACTCAAAAAGAATACAATGCTACTTTTTAATTATTATCGCTTTCTATTTTATTTTTTATTTTTTATGAGAGATGTCATATGTTCTTTCAGCATTGTTCGCCTATGTTGTAATAATCCATTGTTAATTTTGATATGTGATTTAATTCACTATTTTCCTTTTCTCCGTACTTTTCTCAGTTTTTTATACTTATAAAAGGATCTACTGTATGGAACGTTTAAGAAAATGCACGGGAAGTTTACCCTTCAGCGATCTCCGTAGATTGCAAAATACAATGTTTACCTGTAAGGAAATTAATACAGGGATAATTAATAGAATTCACCTTCAGAAAACTGACGTTCTATGCCAACGGGCGGCGTTTTTAAAAACTGTCACCTTAAATTTTTAGTATTTTTAAGGAGAAGGGAAATTTCGAAAATTTTGCTCAAACTAAAATCTCAAAGTTTGCTTTTTTAAAAATACAGGGTTATTCTAAATGATGGAACCATTTTCAAAAAATTGTATTTATTAAAGTACTAATCCAAAATGAACAATCTATCTTCTATATTATAAAGGCCAAACGTGTCCGTGCGTAACGCATACGTCATTTTGCGAATGGCAACAGCTGACGATGAAATTTCGGTTTTGTTATTTTTGCTATTGCAATTTTTTTAATTTCTAAACATAGCACATTTTCAATTTTTACACCGTTATAGAGGAAAAAAAATTTACTTTCAAATGCAATTTGTTTGAAAACTATATCTTAATTGCTTGATATATTATGCTTTATAAAATAATTTTTAAGCATGAATTTTGAAACGCCCAATAAACAAATGGAAGAATGCTGCCATTATAAATTTTTAAATAGTTACAGGTAGTAAAATTAATGAATTTTGAAATAAAAACGGTCACAAGAATAGGGTGCCTTTATATGAGAGTAGCGTTATACCGGATACAAAATTTGATTAGTTCAGACGATTTTGGAGAAAAGAAAGCTTTGTAATAAATTAAAAATTTAAAAGAAAATTATTTGTTTACACCATAAACAAACATCGGATATTTTAACAGATAATATAAACAGAAGATATTGTTTTAGATATTGCATTTATATGAATAAAATATTAAAAAATTATTTCACAAATTTAATAAAAATGCATATAAAAAGTTAATATGAGCAGTAAGAAACAATGTTTTAATTCATATTTCATCAGTATTACAAATAATTTTAACGGTCATTGCGAAGTTGGAAAAAACGAATATACATGAAATTCGTTAATATCGCGATCACTATATCGCATGCATAAGATGATGAATAATAAATTAACAAAGAAGCATCACTGGATGCAGCGAACTCTCGGTATTAATAATACCAAAAAAATAAAAAATAAACAAAACCCTTGAAATTCGTTAATCACTATATCGCATGTATATAAAAAAAAAAAAAAAAAAAAAAAAAAAAAAAACTGGATGGATACCGCATGTATTAGCGCTTCACGCACAAGAAAAGCAGAGAAACCAGTAAAAAAAAAATCACTAAATGCAGCAACTTTGACAAATAAAAATATGAAAAATCTATTAGATTTAGGGGAAATGATGGTTTTCCCCTGCGTTCTGTAACCCGGGAAACCCGGGTTCGATTCCCTAGTCTTTATAGAAATGAAAAGAGGAAGTTTCAAAGTTTTTTTTAAGACATTATAAATGTTCAATGTGTCCACCGTTTGCTGCACGGCAAACCTCTACGCGATAGCCAAACTCGTCCCACAGACGAGTCACCCCATGTGACTACTTCTTCTGGGGTTATGTTAAGGAAGCTGTGTACGTCCCGCCGTTACCAACAACTCTGAACGATCTGCGGAACCGCATCACTGCTGCCGTGCAGTCAGTAACAGCAGATACGCTTTCTCGTGTGTGGGACGAGTTTGGCTATCGCGTAGATGTTTGCGTGCAGCAAATGGTGGACATATTGACCATTTATAATGTCTTAAAAAAAACTTCGAAACTTCCTCTTTTCATTGCTATAAAGATTGTTCATTTTGGATCTGTACTTTAATAAATACAATTTTTTGAAAATGGGTCTATCATTTAGAATAACCCTGTACTTAAAATTTGGGAAGATTTTTTTTAAGCGCAGAAAGTCAGCATAAGGCGTGAAGTTCTGGTGATAAAAATCAAATTTTGATAATTTATATAAGGTAATGGGTAAACACACATGTTAACATTTCACCATTTGTTAACCTGGGATATGTGTATTTTAATGATGTACACTATTTAAAATATATTTAAGTTGATATACATCATTGAAGTGCCCTACAAGATGCTTAATATCGAATATAGTATGTATAGCACTTAAAATTACTTTACAGTGAAACTCAAAATATTTCCGTTTTGGGGAAAAATCGTTTTCGGTGCATTTTAATCATGTTACACTATTACAAACGTAATAAGGTTGATATTAATTTGTGAGGTGTACAACAATTTTTGAGTGTAAAACATTTATCATTCATTTACAGGGCCACACAAAAGTATTCGGTTACATAATGGTATATCGGGGAAAAACTGTTTGCGACGTATTTTAATTATGTTAGACTATTTGAAAAATAATGAAATTCATATAGATTACTGAGGTTTACTACAAGATACTTGTATAATATATTGTGTATAGCATTTATGGTTCATATACAAGGACACACATAAGATTTCGGGTACAGTAGTGTATCCGAAGTATTGCCTATAAGCGCTAATTGCTAGAGGTACGTTTTCAGTTAGGTATATACATAATTTTTGTATACTATGTGGTATGTATAAATGCTATACATTAATCATATACATAGCTACACAACAGAATTCGTAAGTATTACTGTGTATCAGTGTAAATTGCTTAAACATGTTTTTTAATCGAGCTATGCCTTTTGAACGTGAAATATATTTAGTACACTAAGAGATATTTGTTGAAAATAAATAAAATCATGGCCACACAAAGAATTGGATACATGGACGCTTATGTAATTTCTGGAAGAGTGATTTCAGTAGTTTACAGCGTGTTTTTGAATAAATTAAACTTCAGCTGAGAATGTGGCGTGTATAAAAATCTTAATGTAATATACAGGGCTGTACAAAATAATTCAAATATGTTTCCGTTTATTGGTAGAAATTGCTGAAGGTGAATTTTCGACTGTGTTATGTGTTTTCTTACTAAACTAAATTGAACATACTGTAGAGCACATATACAGGGCTGCACAAAACAATTAGAGTACTTTTCTTACTATGGCCTGTGATTGCTTAAATCTGGTTTTCAAATGTGTTTTGCGTTTTCGAAAATGTTTACTTAAGTATCTTATTTATCTTATTAAATGGCAAAGTTTTGTTAAAGTATTCTGTTAGTGTTGGAAAGTGTTTCATAATCTATGGTTGGTGCATGATTTTACGTTCTTATTCCTTTCTAATAGGGGTTCTAATTTTTTGTAGTTGCTTTTAAAATAGTTATTGATCTAAATTGAACTATCTGTTATAGACAGTAATAAAACAAGTTTATTACAGATGTTTTGCAAAATCGAGAAAAGAAATCTAGCCAGATTTATTTCTAAAACATTTATGAAACGAAATCCGAGTTAACTCTCTATTCGCGATCACATGTTAAGGGGTTAAATAAAAACAAATAAATAAAAACCATTGGACCCGTTTGAGGATTTCGCACAGCAATCTAATGTTTTTTTAGCAATATCTAATATTTTTTAGATGCAGATTTGAACTTCTAAAGAAAAATTAAGGATTAAAAATGTCTGCAAACAACATTAGTCAAGCCAGAATATCGTCTCATTGATTCCATCAAAGTTACAGTAAAAACAGATGGAAGATAGCAAAAGGCACATGTGAGAGAAAAAATATAAAAATCGTATTTTAACTGCATTAGAGGATTCCCGCTTCGCGAAAAGTACGGGACAAATAAAATTAAATTGAATGCATATAAAATACAATTTTAGTTAATATAACAGAGCATACATTTTAGGCTACACGTTAAATACCACTGCTTCGTTCAATCGATGGCGTCTTTCTTTTAAACATTTGAATTTGAATTTTTCTTTTTAATCATAAATATAATATAAAACCATGCAGAGACGTCCCACTTTATATCCACTATATTTATTATTTTATAATCATTGTTGAGCACGATATAATGCGGTATTTTATTTTTGTGGCGACATTGGTTTGAGATAAAACTTTCATTTCATTTATGAAAGCAATGCTGATTTAATTTTTAATTAACTGTAATTTTTAATTTAAAAATAAACATGTATTATCGAAATGTGAGTGTACTATGTCAAAAGTCGGTTCAAAAACCTTTCGAATGATACCTCATTCGTGTTGTGAGTTTTGTAAATACATAGAAAATAGGATGTGGATAACAAAAATATTGTATATAATCTTTTTTTAAATGTGAACGAGTCGGAAAAATATCAAAATATCATTGAGAGTGCCGTCGAAAGCAAAGGAAAAAAACCCCTGCATTTTGGCGATCTCAATCGTTTGCTTTCTCGCCAAATGAAACATTTTGTCGCGATTTGGCATAATGGCGAGTGGCAGCCGGAACCCTGAATGTAAGTATGTAATGTATATACGTATAACGTATGTATATGAATTTAAGTATGTAAGATAGATGAAAGCACGCAAGCTGTATGGTTGTAAACATAGAAGTAACGAAAGTATGTCTCTAGGGGAGACTTGATCCCTTTTTCAGTTTTTAATTTTTATTTTGGAAAAAAAACAATTTTTTTAAAAAATGTTTCCAGTTATTATTAAAGGCTTATGTATCTTTAATGCTGTAGTAATTTTTTCATTTTTGAAAAACCATTTTTAAAATAAATATAAATTATTTTCCAAAATGAAAAAAAGGATCAAGTCTACCTAATTACAGAGAGACTTGATTCCTTTCCAAGGGAGACTTGATCCTTGAAACAGATGCATTGAAATGATTCAACTTAAGTTGTAGAAATCAAATTTATCATATCATATATTCTAATACGAGCAAATCTTGTGTGTGGTTATATATATATATATATATATGCAAATTTTATCTTAAAAACGGCTCAAACGATTTTGAGGAAATTTTGTATCCTACCGTTTTGAGGCATCAGAAAACCATTGGGCTAGGTCACATGTTCGAGAAAATTGGATTAGTGGGTCATTTTGGGTCATGGTCAAGCTAATTGTATCTAAAAAACGGCTCAAACGATTTTGACGAAAATTTGTATCCTACCGTTTTGAAGCACCAGAAAACCATTGGGCTAGGTCACATGTTCGAGAAAATTGGATTAGTGGGTCATTTTGGGTCATTTTGGGTCATGGTCAAGCTAATTGTATCTAAAAAACGGTTCAAACGATTTTGACGAAATTTTGTATCCGACCATTTACGGGCAAGAGAAGACTATTGGGCTGGGTCACATCTTCGAGAACTTTCGATTAGTGGGTCATTTTTGGATCAACGCGGGTGAAATTAATTTTATCTAAAAAACGGCTCTAACGATTTTGATTAAATTTTGTATTCTACGAGTTTCGGGCACGAGAAAATCATTGGGCTAGGTCACATGTCCGAGAAAATCCGATTAGTGGGTCATTTCTGGGTCATTGTGGGTCAATCTAATTTATCTAAAAAGAGGCTCAGACTATTTACACTAAATTTAGCATCCTAAGGTTTTCGGGCACGTGAAGACTGTTGGGCTAGGCCACATGTTCGAGAAATTCAATTAGTGGGTCATTTTAGTGTTGGGTCATTATGGGTCAAGCTATTTTATCTTAAAAACGGCTCAGACTATTTACACTAAATTTTGCATCCTATGGTTTTTGGACACGAGAAGACTGTTGGGCTGGGTCACATGTTCGAGAGAATTCGATTAGTGGGTCATTTTGGTCATGGGTCATTATGGGTCAAGCTATTTTATCTTAAAAACTGTTCAGAGGATTTGAAATAAATTTAGCATCCTACAGGTTTAGAGAACGAGAAGACTATTAGACTAGGTCACATGTTCGAGAAATTTCGATTAGTGGGTCATTTTGGTCATGGGTCATTGTATTTGAACTCAAATTTAATTTTGACCGAGCATAGCTCGGTCTTCCCTGCTCGATATTCTAATACGAGCAAATCTTGTGTGTGGTTATATATATATATATGTTATATAAAAATTTATTTCCTTCGTATCCTTCCATTTTATTCGCATTAATATTTTAAAATTAATCTAACTTCTGTCATAGTCAGTATTTCCTTAATTCTTAATAATATCTATTCCTATTTAAAGTCCTTTTAAAAGTAAATATCCGTATATTAATAATTATTTTATTCCAAATCTTAATCTAAAATTTAAGATCATTCGTAGCTTTTATCAGCTCACCAATCTATAAAATTCTGAGACGCGTTCTCATTTCGAATGTTTTTTAAAAGCCATTTTCTTTTTATTATTATTATTATTATGCTAAATTTTCCGCGCGCTGAGGTAGTTTCGCTACAAAATTAATCCTCTACCAGGTTCGGAATTCTTTACCGTCTTAGCTCCTCCTTCGCACCTCATTTGCTGGGCTGGAGCTAGCCTCTCGTTCATTGGTTTGTGCGCTCGTGACGTAATTTCTGTATGTCTCCGCTGAAGGAACAAAACCAGGTCGCATCGGTCGGAGCACTAGATTTTTGACGTTTTTGGAAGTCTAAACAAATATGTGTCTGTTGTTTTTATGTCCGTAGAATATTCAACTGGCCCAGTAACATCTTAATTCAATGAAGTGAAGCAACGTTATCCCGAGGGCTATAAGTTTTAGACCTTTGGGAACTGTTTCTGTGTTGTTCGTCTTCTAATAAAATTATTTGTCTGGAGATTGGCTGGATTTATTGGAAAACTTTGGTGGACTCATTTCTTTGCCTTCTACTTCGCCATACCCGCTAATATCGACTGCAACTTGCTATATCGTTGAAGGACTGCCATCTTTTCATCGAATATTATTCATCGTAATATCTCAACCTCGTCAAAGTGCTACAAAAAGCCCGTTAGGATTCCATGAACTTGCGCTGAGCTATGCCAATGTTCTGATGGACGGATGAGCTGCGAATGTATTGCCGGCTACTGTTATACATCTTCATAGCGAAGAGTGTGCGTCTAGTTCTCGCGAAGAGTATGTCGATTAGTTGTTCTTCTGATCGTCTGATAAACGGAGAAGCTGTGATATGTTGCTGAATGCGGATGCTGTACATTTTCCATTGTGGTGTGTGCAACTGATTCCTGTGCTGACCTAATTGACTGTGCTGACCTAATGGCTAAACAGCTAGTAGTAATTCCTACTTCCCAGGTCAACAATAGTAATTCTAGGAGTAATTTTCAGAATTATAGATCATTGCCACAATATGATCAGGCACCTAGACATTGGGTTCGCCCAAGTCGAAATTTTTATATGCCAAATTCCAATTTTCATTCACAGAACAATTTTAATGCTCCAAATTCTAGATTTATCAATCCTAGGTTGCCTACTACCCATTTTCAGAGAAATTACCCAAGTAGACCATGTCGAATGTGTTTAAATAGAGGTATCCAAAATGCTTACCACTGGGAGAGGGATTGTGTATTCAATGTTAGGCCTCTGCAATCTTCTGCACCCCCTCTTAGTCAACCACAACCATCTACTGATAATATATGAAAGTTAATTGTATCAGGATATGTAAATAACAGGGAACTACCTTGTGTGATTGACTCTGGCTCAACCATAAGTATTTTACCTTTTAAAATTGTTAAATTGTTAAATGCTAAAGTTATAAATATTCCACCTGTTATTATTGGCCAAGCCAAAGGAACTGTTGTAATAGATAAAGCTTGTAATTTATTGTTTAAATTAGATAATGTGCAACAAAATATTAGATTTTTGATATGTAATACAAATTTAGTTTATGCTATATTAGGTTTAAAAGAATGCTGTAAGTTTGATTTAATTATTGACTGTGCTACATGTCGAGTATTACAAGGAGACCTCTTTTCAAATGAATCTAAGAGCATATCCAGTGATAAATTAAGATTACTTCATTTTAATGTTAACTATGATTATCAGAGAGTGCAACCCGATTATGGAAAGATCATATCTCCTCAATCCTTTGTTCCATCTAATGTTGATAATTCTAAATTAATTGGGGAAATAAATTCTATAGAAAATGAAACTTTAAGGGAAAGTATAAGGGATTATTTAGACATTTTTTCTAAAAATAAATTTGATGTCGGGAGAATTAATATTGAACCGCAACGTATTTTTCTTAATTCTGACCTACCAATATCTCTGAGGCCATACAGAACTTCCCCTTTAGAAGAAAAAGAGATTTCGGATCAAATTCAATCACTATTAGATGCTGGTTTAATTAAAGAGAGCAATAGTCCCTATTCTGCCCCTGTTACATTAGTAATGAAAAGAGAAGAAGGTAAGAAAACTAGATTATGTGTTGACTATAGAAAGTTAAATGCAATAATGAAAAATGACGCCGAACCCCTACCTCGTATCGATGGAATTTTAGATAAACTGAGTAGTGCACAGTATTTTTCAACTTTAGATTTAGCCTCTGGCTACTGGCACATACCCATACATCCATCCGATACTGAGAAATTGGCTTTTGCTACCAACTTTGGGCTCTTTGAATGGTTAGTTCTGCCCTTCGGGATTAAATTAGCCCCCCCGATATTTAATAGAACCCTTAGAAGAATACTTACTAAATACAAAATAGACTTTGCTTGCCATTATTTTGATGATATCATTATTTTTTCTTCCTCATTAGAAGAACACGTGCAACATTTAAACCAAATATTTGAATTATGTAGACGTGAAAACATTAAACTTAAACTATCTAAATGCAATTTTGTTCAAAGTAAAATTAACTTCTTAGGATATACCATCCAGAATGGCACATTAACTCCTGCTAATGCTAATATTGAAGTAACAAAAAAACTAAAACCCCCTTCAAATGTAAAAGAACTTCACAGATTCTTAGGATCTATCAATGTTTATCACAAGTTTATAGATAAATATGCCGAAATTCGAGTCCCTCTTAACAGATTACTCAGGCAAAATACATTATGGGAATGGAATACAGATTGTCAAAATTCTTTTCAAAAATTAAAAGATGCCTTAATAGCCAAACCTATCTTAAAAATTTATGACCCTAAGTTACCCCTCCATATGTTTTTTGATGCCTCACAGGTGGCAGTAGGTGCAGTCTTAAAACAACCTGATAGTAATAATTTTTTACATCCAATTGCTTATTACTCTAGAGGATTGAGAAGTTATGAGAAAAATTATTTTATTACCGAGTTAGAGTGTCTTGCCATCATTGACACGTTAGACAAATTCTATCATTATTTTCATGGTGTAAATTTTACCATTCATACTGATCATGCATCTCTTGTATGGTTAAAAAATACTAAACATTTGAGAGGCAGGTTATTTAGATGGTCTTTGAAGTTGAGCATGTTTGAATATAATATAGTTTACGAAAAGGGATCCACAAATGTCGAAGCCGACATGTTGTCGAGAAACCCAGTTTCACATTTTATTCAACCACTTACTTTTCTTCTGGACGTTAAAGAAATTATAGAGAGGCAGGAAAAAGATAATGTATGTGGTAAAAATTATCTAAATGAAAATGGACTTATGATTATTAAAAGGAAAGGATTTCGAAAAATAGTAGTCCCCATGTCTTTAAAGAGAAAAATACTAAATGTTGCTTATGAAACATTTGGTCATCCTGGTATCCAAAAAATGTTAAATTTAATCTCCCCTAATTATTATTGGCCTGACATGACGCAAGATATAACCAATTTTGTAAAACATTGTGATATTTGTCAAAAGAATAAAAAACCCAGACAGAAAAATTTGGCTTATTACAAGCTATGCCCACCACAGATCAACCTTTTGAATGTCTTTCTATTGATACTGTGGGAGAATTCAATTATTATAACTCCACCAAAAAATATCTACACATCATCATAGACCATGCAACCAGATATGTTTGGGCATTTCCTTCCAAAAGTGTTACCACAGAAACATACACAAATTGCTTAAAACAAGTCTGCAATATTCAATTCCCTCAACAATTATTCTGTTTCAACAAAGTTTTTGATATACAGGGTCCTCAAAAGGTATTAAGTGATAGGAATGCAGCCTTTACTTCACCTAGATTAAAATTTTTTTTGCGGAATCACAATATTAAGCAACGTTTAACCACATCACATCACCCTCAAACGAATGGCAAGTGTGAGAGAGTGAATCAATCAATAGTTACAAGATTGAAGTGTAAAGTTAATTCTACTACCTCCAAAATTCCTTGGACCAAACTTCTGACTGAAGTAGTTAATGAATACAATAATACACCCCTTTCCATAACCAAATTCCCTCCTGCTTATTTACTTTTTGGCAAATTACCCTATGATTCCCCTCTTAAGCAAAATTATTACCCTCCTGTCCAGGAAGCCCTCAACATTGCTAAAAAACGCACGGATGAATTTTACTGGAAAAGTAAAAAATATTATGATAGAAATTATGTGGAGCCAAAATTTGAGATAGGAGATCTTGTTATCTATGAAGAATTCCATTATCCCAATACCAGAAAGCTCTCACAAGTTTTTAGTGGTCCCTATCAAATCCTTAAAAAATTATCTGATGTAAATGTTGAAATTAATAGACAGACTCAAAATAAATTTACTGAAATAGTCCATGTATCAAAATTACGCCCTTATTACCCTCCTGATAAATTAAAGTTATCACATGAGCAGCAACAAACTAATGTTAAATCAATAGCTTAATATTAAACTTAGTAAAGCAAAAATTAACTAAATTTAATGAAATCAAATTATAATTGACTAATCAATTCTCTTCTGTATAACAGTATGTTCTTGAATATAGGAATTCCCAAGAATATTACTGCCAATATTTTTGCTTGAGTTAACTTTTTATGCAGGCGTAAATTAGTTGATTTGAGTTAAAAGGTTTTTATATTGGAGTGAATTGAATTAGAACAATAAAGTAAATTGGAATAGCAAATTAGATTAGAATAATACATTAAATTAAAATGAATAAAAATTCACTGGATTAAATTAAATTATAATAATAGAATAAAATTCTCTACTAATAGTAATAGTTAAACTTATTATCCACCATACACTTCAAGGTCTTATTTTCATTGAACAGCTTATGTTTCTCTTGTTTGACTGAAAACAGAGAGCACATTATCTTACTGAATTGTTGATAATTTTTCACAGATATTTCTTAGTTTACTATTTATTATTTTTGTTTCCTTTCATTAAGTATATTTTCATTCCTCACTCATTTTGAAAAAAAAAATGAGGAATTAAATTATATACAGATGAATTAATGATTTAGTATTATTTTGAAGTTGTTTGTTATTGTTGATATTATTATGTTGTTATTATAATTGTTGTTGTTATTTATTATGTGATAAAATTATAAAAGAGAATATTCTTGAGAATTGTGATAAAAGAGAACCACTGATAGTATATTAATTGATGATAAAAAGTCACATCTTACTAGCAAAACATCTAATACTCATATCTAATTGATGGAACATTATTAACTGACTGGACTTCTCTTAATAAGTGCACTTATCAAGTTATACCTACTTATCAAGGCACAAAACTTATCAAGCATTACAAACCAGTACTTTAATTGTTTATTGAACTTAGTGGGGATGAAACTTTCTTATGTTTTTGAACTTTATGATTAACTGGAATTATCCTACTACAGAATCAATACACTGTATTGCCGTAAACTGTATTACTGGCTAATACTTGACATATCTGTGCCTTCACATTCATACCAAGAAATTTTTTTTGGAAACGAGAGGTCTATAACTCAGACTGTTACTGATTAAGAGGACTATTAGACATTTATACTTTTCACTGCTTAGACAAAAATGCTTTGTTTACTTCATTTTCATCCTTTTCACTATTTATGTTTGAAGAGTGAAAAAAAAATTATTTGTTACTAACTTATTTATATTGTAATTGTATGTATTTCTGTATTTAAACAATTCCCACAGGTTCGCGTTTACAAAAATAACTATTGAATTAACTATAATAAAATCAAAGAATTTTTGGCATTAACTAGAATACCAGATAAATATTTTGTAATCCAAATTCTTGCTTGCCTTAATGAACTTGTAGATCATTGGATCTACCCGTCATTCGGATTTTTAGGGGGGGGGGGTAATGTTATATAAAAATTTATTTCTTTCGTATCCTTCCATTTTATTCGCAATAATATTTTAAAATTAATCTAACTTCTGTCATAGTCAGTATTTCCTTAATTCTTAATAATATCTATTCCTATTTAAAGTCCTTTTAAAAGTAAATATCCGTATATTAATAATTATTTTATTCCAAATCTTAATCTAAAATTTAAGATCATTCGTAGCTTTTATCAGCTCCCCAATCTATAAAATTCTGAGACGCGTTCTCATTTCGAATGTTTTTTAAAAGCCATTTTCTTTTTATTATTATTATTATTATGCTAAATTTTTCGCGCGCTGAGGTAGTTTCACTCCAAAATTAATCCGCTACCAGGTTCGGAATTCTTTACCGTCTTAGCTCCTCCTTCGCACCTCATTTGCTGGGCTGGAGCCAGCCTCTCGCTCATTGGTTTGTGCGCTCGTGACGTAATTTCTGTATGTCTCTGCTGAAGGAACAAAACCAGGTCGCATCGGTCGGAGCACTAGATTTTTGACGTTTTTGGAAGTCTAAACAAATATGTGTCTGTTGTTTTTATGTCCGTAGAATATTCAACTGGCCCAGTAACATCTTAATTCAATGAAGTGAAGCAACGTTAGCCCGAGGGCTATAAGTTTTAGACCTTTGGGAACTGTTTCTGTGTTGTTCGTCTTCTAATAAAATTATTTGTCTGGAGATTGGCTGGATTTATTGGAAAACTTTGGTGGACTCATTTCCTTGCCTTCTACTTCGCCATACTCGCTAATATCGACTGCAACTTGCTATATCGTTGAAGGACTGCCATCTTTTCATCGAATATTATTCATCGTAATATCTCAACCTCGTCAAAATGCTACACACACATATATATATATATATATATATATGAAATGAATGTGAAAAAGTATGAAAGAATTTTGAATGTGAACGAATGTTGATTGATATGAAAGGATAGTTTAGTTAAACCCATTCCAAATCAGAAACTAAAATATAAAAATTCAAAGTTTAAAATCCCTAAATCGCGTGTCAAAATTTTAAAGTTTTGCCTTCATTTCTAGTTGCCCCTGTAACTTAACTTTCCTTACGATACATTTATTACGAACAGATATCAATTTTGAATCCTCGTTAAGATTAAAAGTGCTGACGGTAGCGCATCTCTCTTCTCCCGGTGGCTAGATTTTGCATGTTAATTATCTGGGCTGCTTACCCAGATATGAGTCAAGGGCTAATTAGCCAATTAAATTACATTATTTCATAAGTTGCAAAGCGGTCTCTGGCGGTAGTTTCGATGTATATAATGTGAGGAGCACGTTTTTGCGTGGCTTTTTGACTCTAATCACTCTCCACAAAAACTACGGCCAGTATTCTTCGAAGTGCGACGGCATCCTTGCCATTGTAAGTCCGGCAATTCGCCGAAATATGAACGATAAGACGATGTTTCCCCGGCAAAAGACTCTTCAAACTGTCCCCTGGGCCTAGCTTAAAGAGAGACTTGTAATTACAAAGGAATAAACGCTAGTTCCCAGGAAAATGCCTGCTGATTTTTCTTACATTCGCACGACTACATCAACGACGTTATACCTATTAATGGGATGTGTGATAGCGGTGATCGACCGCTCGTTACAGACAGATCGATGTGCGTTCGTTATATCGAGGTGCGCCCGTTATACAGAGGCGTATCGTATCTTACAGAGAGTCTGGTAAGGATGAGAAGGCTCCTGTGCGGGTAACAAGTGTTTTCAACTCTCCAATTCATGAGTTCAGCGTTTTTACCGTAAGAAAACGACTTTCTGATAAACGATTTTCTGAACTGTGGAAAGCGAAATCGGAAATAGATTTATTTTCGGTACAAAAGCAGTTATGAAGATGAAATAAATATCTACAGTCAGTCAATGAAAGAGCTCCTGCTTCACTTATTAAGTTATCAAATAATATTCTGTGTTTCTGATCATCTATCAAACAATTTTTTTTTCTTCCTTTTCATCTCGGATATTTAGAAAACAAGAAAACATTTCCTTGCTCATTCAAAAGAAAAACATTTTTTATTGCATGGGTTTTCTCCTACTTCACTTTCAAAAGACGGTATCTCAGATGACCTAGTTTGCTGCAGAGAGAAGAGCAAAAAGTGTGTCACAGACAACCACTTGTTTTGTGTTAAGATCAAGGTCAAAGTTCAATGCAGTAACGATCTCCAGCAGAAGGAGGGCTGTTCTTTTTTTTTTTGTGTTTCGTTGGTGTTTCTTTCGGTTTCAGTTTAAATGGTGATAATTTTTTTTTCTTTTTTTTCACGTGAGTATTCTGTGCAATCAAATGGATTTAAAAGGAAAAGTAGAAATAGGTATGTTCGATTTTGTTATTTTTTAAGAAGAATTTAAAAGCGGACAGAAACTTTTTATTTTTATTTTTTGAAGCAGTAAGAGAGAAAAACAATTAAAGAAAAACAATTTGAAATTTTATTTGTTTTTAAAGTGTTATTTTTATGAAATATATTTTTATTGTTACTAGTATTATAATTATTTTATTATTATTATTACTATTATTTTTATTATTTTATTATTATGGTTATTATTATCTCTTTCTTTTACAAATTAAGTGATTTAATGAAGCAGGTTATTTTTGTTTATTATGTTGGAAATTTAAACGGGATTTGATGAAAAATTAAGAGAAAAAAAAAGCAAATTTTTTAGGAAAAAAAAAAATTCTAATAAAAGTAATTTTTTTATATTTTGTTTAATGAGATTGTAAAAATAAGTAATAAAAATGAGTGTAGAAGATAAATCCACTCAAGTAGGTGAAGGTAGCGAATCTTTAAAAGAAAAAAACACAGAAGTTGATGAAAGTAGAAACCCTTTTAAAGAAAGTTCCCCTGTAAATATAAATGGAGCTATCAGTCAAGAGAGCCAACAACCTGTTAAAAATCAGGCCCCAACCCCTGAATTAGAGTCAATCAAAAAGGCCGCTGTAGGTAGCTATGCAGCAAATATTGAGGAAAAAACAACGAAAGAGCCAGAGATTATCTCATTTTCGCCGGAAGCAAAGATGATTTTTGCCTCCTGGCTTGCTTATTTTGAGGCTGTATGTATTGAATCCAAAAAAGATGATGTTTGGAAGATAAGAAACATCCAGAATTTTTTAAAAGGTAGTGCCCTTACCCTATACATTAACAACTGTCTTAATGTTTTGCACTGGAATGAGTTTGTTTCACTATTCCATGAAAATTTTTCTACCCCAGATACACTATCACTAAGCGACTTTGCTAGTATTCGGTATAAGTCAGGTGATGACCTCAACGAGTACTACCAAAAGAAAACGAAAATGGGTCGTAATCTGGGTTTAGATAACAAATTCATTCTAGAAGGGTTATCCGAAGGTTTGCCAATTTCGATGCAGAGACTTATTGTGACTAATGCCCCTAAAACTGCCACAGAATGGAGAGAATTAGTGTTTAAACTTACCAAGCTTGAAGTAGCAGGCAAGAGTCCTGAAAATAAACCAGACCCAACTCCCCAAAATCAGTTCAGACAATGGCGACCATATCGCCCTAATACCACTGAGCAGAATTTTCCAATGCGATCCTGGAATTATAGATACCCTTATCAAAACCCCCAGAATCGCCCAAATGTGCCTAACCCTCAAAGAACTTTCCAAAATGTGAGACCCTTTCAACCGTCTCCTCCTAGACCAAATATACACTACCAGGCTACATTGCCACCATCGCCATGCCGCGTATGCCTTAATCTTAATATTCCAAATGCTTACCATTGGGTACGAGATTGTCCTTTTCGAAAGCAATCTTTAGAGGCCTCCTCTCTAACCCAACAACCAAACATTCAAATCCAGAATCCAAATCAGACACAAAGTGATTTTTCTGCAAGCCCAAGTAGTAACCAATGACAACTAATAGTACCCGGGTACATAGAAAAAAGAAAAGGATCCAAAGAAAACCCAAAGAAACGTCAAATTACTACTCTAGGGATACCAGAAAACTCAATACCCTGTTTGATTGACTCAGGAAGCTCGTTAAGTGTCATTCCATTACATTTAGTCCAAAAATTCCAATTAAACACTTCCAAAACTCGTAAAGGTCTATCGGTCGCTCAAACAGAAGGCATTCTCACCTTGCAGGAAAAATGTCGTGTTAATTTGAAAATTGGCCGCATATCCAAATATGTTGATCTTTATGTTATTGATAATAAATTACCCTATACCCTTATTGGACTTAACCATTGCCAAAGTTTCCAGTTAAATATTGATTGTGTTAAGATGCAAATTTTCCAAAATAACCAAAGAGTGCCACTCCTGAACCAATTACGAAATATTCCAACCGTTAATTCCTTGCACGTGTCAGAACCTAATGAAGATGTCTCAGAAAAGGAAAATGCAGGGATATTTGGTGAAAATTATGAGCCGGAGTTTGTAAACGCCACTGAACCTATCCAAGTTCAGTCTGCACCTAACAAACTGCCTACTCTCTTAGCCAAATATGTCGGTATTTTTGCCAAAGATAAATATGATGTAGGATGTGTCAACATGGAACCCCAGAGAATACATTTAACTTCCGACTTACCAATTTCACTTAGAGCTTATCGTACTTCCCCTAAGGAAGAAGAAGAAATTAGAGAACAAGTTCAAAATTTGTTAAAAGCCGGTATCATTAAAGAAAGTAATTCCCCTTATTCTTCACCTGTAACCTTAGTTTATAAACGTGAAGAAGGAAAGAAAACTCGGTTGTGTGTCGATTTCCAAAAATTAAATGCCATAACCAAAACAGATGCAGAACCCTTACCCCGAATCGACACTTTATTGGACAAATTGGTGCAAGCTAAAGTGTTTTCCACTCTCGATTTAGCAAGTGGATATTGGCATATACCTATCCACCCTAAAGATACTGAAAAATTAGCTTTTGCCACAACGTTTGGCTTGTTTGAGTGGAAGAGGCTCGCCTTCGGCTTGAAAAATGCGCCCGCGAATTTTAACCGTATCCTTCGAAGAATCCTAAATAAATATAAAATTGACTTTGCATGCAGTTATTTTGATGATATTATTGTATTCTCACAAAATGAAGAAGAACATTACCATCATTTGGAAATCATTTTTGATATTTGTGTCCAGGAAAATCTTAAATTAAAGCTGTCTAAATGTAATTTTGTTAAGAAGACAATTAATTTTCTTGGATATGAAGTGTCGAATGGTTGTATTACACCCGATAACCCAAATATTGAAACCATCAAGAGGTTAAAACCACCAACTAATGTGAAAGAGTTACAACGCTTTTTGGGATCTATTAATGTTTATAATAAATTCATTCATAAATATGCTGAGGTTAGATTTCCTCTTAATAATTTGTTAAAGAAAAATGTTCCCTATGTATGGGACCAGGACTGTCAAAATTCTTTTGAAAAATTAAAAGCAGCTCTAATTCAAAAACCTATCTTAAGATTGTTTGATCCCAAAACACCTTGTAATTTATTTGTAGATGCATCAAGTCTTGGAGTGGGATGTGTTGTGAAACAGGCTGATGAAAATGGTATTTTGCACCCCATAGCATATCATTCTAGAAATCTTCGCGACTATGAAAAAAATTATGCAATTACTGAGCTCGAATGTTTGGCAATTGTGGATGCTCTAGATAAATTTTACCATTATTTACACGGTCAAAAATTTGTCATTCATACAGACCATGCGGCTCTCACTTGGCTAAAAAATGTTAAAAACCTAAGAGGACGTCTTTTCCGCTGGTCCCTTAAACTGAGTATGTTTGACTACGATATTAAATATAAAAAGGGCTCCACTAATGTAGAGGCTGATATGCTGTCTAGATTACCTGTTTCAGAAGACCCCCCACATCATACACATTTACTCAACTTGAATGATATCAGAGAAAATCAGAAAAAAGAAAATGTCCAGGTAGATGGTAAAAAATATGTTGAAATTAATGATGTTATTGTGATTAAAAAGAAAAGTTTGTATAAGATTGTCGTCCCCATGGCTTTACGTTTACCCCTCTTGGAAAAAGCCCACACAGATTTTGGACATCCTGGAATTTATAAGATGATAAATTTAATTACAAATCAATATTATTGGCCTAATCTTAATAAAGATATTGAAAATTTTGTAAAACATTGTCATACCTGCCAAATCAACAAAAAAAGTAGGCAAAAAAGATTTGGTTTGTTGCAGCTCATGCCCCCAACGGATATACCTTTTGAATGCTTGGCATTGGACTCTGTTGGCGGATTTAATCATTATAATTCGGCAAAGAAATATCTGCATTTGGTCATAGACCATGCAACTCGCTATGTGTGGGGTTTCGCGTCAAAAAGTGTAACAACTGAAACTTATACAAACATTTTGAAACAATTATTTCAAACTCAAGTACCAGAAAAAATACTTACTGATAGGAATGGAGCATTTACAGCTTCTAGATTTAAACGCTTTCTTCGTAATTATAATGTAAAACACAGGTTAACCTCCAGTCATCACCCGGAAACGAATGGGAAAATTGAGCGTTTGAATCAAACTATTGTCACCAGATTAAAATGTATTGTAAATTCATCACCAACTAAATTACCTTGGACAAAATTTTTAGATGAAGTATTGTATCAATATAATGCTACTCCACATTCTGTAACTCAATTTCCACCTAGTTATTTGCTGTTAGGAAAATTACCTTATGATCCTCTTTTGCCAGATAATGATTATTACCCTCCTGTTGAAGAAGCTAGAAAATTAGCTAAGGAAAGAACAATAGCTTACCATGAAAAAAATAAAATCCATTACGATGCTCGTTTTCTTCCTGTAAAGTTTAAAGTTGGTGACATTGTAATGTATGAAGAATTCCACTATCCTAATACACGTAAATTGACTCCACCATATTCTGGACCATATACTATCTTAAAACAACTATCTGATGTAAGTTTTGAAATTGATAAACCCAGTATTCATTTTAAGAGAGATTCTGAAATAGTGCATGCTTCCAAGTTGAGATTCTATAACCCTCCTCAAAATTTAAAACTCTACCATGAATAACCCCCGTCTATCCCTTTCATCTTTCAATTTTTTATTTTTGCTTTCCTATCGTCCCTCTATCATTTTAGTATTTGGATGAGGACCCAGCTGGATGTTAATTTAAAACCCAGCGGTGTAGTTGGCGGAGCAGTTTTAAAGTACTGCTAACCTTTTTATTTTTTTTATTACTTATACAATGACAAAATTAGGAACACGTTAGGGGTCCTCCGCTCCGTGGCCTCCCGTCTATAGTCGAACTGTTTTCCCATTTTCTCTTTCCATGTAGAATGGAGAATTTGGCAAAACTGCTTCGCTTTCCCTCTGTAGGTGATTATCGGGCATCCACTTTTCCTTTTTCCTTGTGCAAGAGACACATTTTTTGGATGATAATCACCTCAGAGTTTAGAAATCCATGTCTCACTGAGCATGGTGGAAAGGATAGCCTAATTTTTTTTATTTTTTTGGTTAGAATTTCCTATTTTTACAAAGTTTCAAGTTCAAATTTTTTTTTCTCCTGAGAATAAGTCCCACTAGAGTGTCCTATAAGCCCAAAGATGCTTATAAATAGATAATTTGGAGTAGTAACAGAGCTTGTAACTGATCATATGACATTTTCATGTTTGTGTTGTTTTAAAGCATTTGTAGTAATTGTTTTGTCCTATATTTACAATATATTTGAAATATCTTTTATGATATATTTTTTAAATTTAATGTTTTGAATAAGTGTTTATATCATGTTGAAGTATTTTTATAAGTTTAAGTGCATATTTTAATTGTTTGTGTTTGTAAATAATATAAGTAATAGCATATTATATTTCTGCTTTAAAGTATCATATTATTTAGTTTTTATTGTATTGTATATTTAAAGAAAGGTGCAATGTTTACCTTTCCTGATGAACCAAATATAACCCACGAACAATTCTAACAGGACATATTGGTTAACAAAAACTTTTGCAATGTGCTAACAGACTTTCAAAAAAAATAGCACACAATGTTCTCGCGAGAAATGTTTAATTTTTTTTTTGCTGCAGCTGTGTGTTTTGTTTACAGTATATGTCATATGTTTAATCTTCAGTGTATATCATCAAATAGTATCAGTATTTTATGTAAAAGTAAGCCCAAGCAGTTTGAGAGTCTAATTAGAATTCCGTAAAAAAAAAAAAAAAAAAAAAAAAAAAAAAAAAAAAAAAAAAAAAAATCGATAGCCTAGTTTAAAATGAGTTTAACTTATGGGGTTGAGCCCCACAGCCCTTGCTGACAAGTACTGTGGTGCTCATTTTTAAAGGGGGGGATGTGAAATGAATGTGAAAAAGTATGAAAGAATTTTGAATGTGAACGAATGTTGATTGATATGAAAGGATAGTTTAGTTAAACCCATTCCAAATCAGAAACTAAAATATAAAAATTCAAAGTTTAAAATCCCTAAATCGCGTGTCAAAATTTTAAAGTTTTGCCTTCATTTCTAGTTGCCCCTGTAACTTAACTTTCCTTACGATACATTTATTACGAACAGATATCAATTTTGAATCCTCGTTAAGATTAAAAGTGCTGACGGTAGCGCATCTCTCTTCTCCCGGTGGCTAGATTTTGCATGTTAATTATCTGGGCTGCTTACCCAGATATGAGTCAAGGGCTAATTAGCCAATTAAATTACATTATTTCATAAGTTGCAAAGCGGTCTCTGGCGGTAGTTTCGATGTATATAATGTGAGGAGCACGTTTTTGCGTGGCTTTTTGACTCTAATCACTCTCCACAAAAACTACGGCCAGTATTCTTCGAAGTGCGACGGCATCCTTGCCATTGTAAGTCCGGCAATTCGCCGAAATATGAACGATAAGACGATGTTTCCCCGGTAAAAGACTCTTCAAACTGTCCCCTGGGCCTAGCTTAAAGAAAGACTTGTAATTACAAAGGAATAAACGCTAGTTCCCAGGAAAATGCCTGCTGATTTTTCTTACATTCGCACGACTACATCAACGACGTTATACCTATTAATGGGATGTGTGATAGCGGTGATCGACCGCTCGTTACAGACAGATCGATGTGCGTTCGTTATATCGAGGTGCGCCCGTTATACAGAGGCGTTTCGTATCTTACATATATATATATATATATATATTATATGCAAATTTTATCTTAAAAAAGCCTCTAACGATTTTGACGAAATTTTGGGTCCAACCGTTTTGGGGCACCAGAAAACCATTGGGCTAGGTTATATGTTCGAGAAAATTCGATTAGTGGGTCATTTTGGGTCACAATTGGTCAGTGTCAAGCTAATTGTATCTCAAAAACTGTTCAAACTATTTTGACTAAATTTTGTATCCTACCATTTTCGGGCACGAGAAGAATATTGGGTTGAATCAAATGTTCGAGAACTTTCGATTAGTGGGTCATTTTTGGGTCAAGTTAATTTTATCTAAAAAACGGCTCTAACGATTTTGATTAAATTTTGCATCATATGGTTTTCGGGCACAAGAAGAATGTTGGGCTAGGTCACATGTTCGAGAAAATTCGATTAGTGGGTCATTTTGGTCATGGGTCATTATAGCTCAAGCTATTTTTATTTAAAAAACGGCTCAGAGTATTTGACCTAAATTTAGTATCCTACAGTTTTCTGGAACGAGAAGACTGTTGGGCTAGGACATATGTTCCAGAAATTAGTGGGTCAAGCTAATTTTATCTTAAAAACAACTCAGACGATTTGAACTAAATTTTGTATCCTACGGTTTTGGGGCACGAGAAGATAATTGTGCTTGGTCACATGTTCGAGAAAATTTTATTAGTGGGTCATTTTGATCATGGGTCATGATATTTGAACTCAAAGCTAATTTTGACCGAGCATAGCTCGGTCTTCTCTGCTCGTTGTTGACTAACATGTAAAAAAAAGGAGAAAAACACAAAAAAATTCTACATTTGGTAAAAATCACTGTTTTCCATATGAATGATTATTATTGCTAAAATTAATGATCAAAACACATTTTCAAAGCTTTAATAGTCAAACGTAAGTGTTAAAATTGTTGCAGTTTGAAGGGTTCCATCAAGCATGACTGGTTTATTTACTTTTTGACAATGTTCGTCATTGCCCACAACACTAATGTAAACATTTTCTGGATAAATAAGTTGGTCGGAATTAAGTCTTTTTTTTTCTTAGAAAATTGATTTTGCATTCAGATGGTGAAATCTTCTTTATAATTTTTTGAAATTACTAATTTTCTTCTTTCCTAGAAATCGCACAATGACAAAGTCATTTTCATCAACTATCAAATTTTGTGGATCTTCGATGATTTCATCAGAATGTTCATCAAGTGAATCTGTCTCGGTTGAATCATGAACACTAGAACTACTCTCACTTTCTGAAGATTTGGGGCTTTCATTTTTGGTGTTTTTACTTTTCTTTCTTGAGATGAAATGAGTTTTTCTTGATTATGTCTTTTATTCAGTCGGCGATCTTGTATTTCTTTTTCAATCTGTCTTATAGTTGGTGTGCTTGTTAAAATTTTTGAAGATCCTTTATTTTCCCGTTTTGGGTAATTAAACTTTAGGGAAGGCTTGTATGTCTTATGGAGTCACTATGTTTAGTTTAACTGTAATTGTATTACTGCTTGTTTAGGTTAGTGGTTGATCTGTGACGAAAAATGATAAAAAATCATCTTTAGAAAAATATTCCTGTTTAAGGGATATATGCCAGTGATTTAAAATCCATTTATTATGTTAGTTGGCATCATGGCTTTAGGATAGGCAATTCCGTTTAATTCAGCAATTCGATAAATTGTTATTATTTGAGCAGAATGATTAGTGTGTATAGGAGTAAGTTCATGATCTAATTTACTTGATGTTTTTAAATATACACACAAAAGATCATCGTTAACTGAAAATATTTGGGACTGCTTATAATTTGATTCAAGAAATGTCACTTTCTTAAGATTTTTGTTTTCTCACATAACGTTTTAAACTCATCACATTAATAGGAATGGATTTTGCTGCACTTTTAAAACTGGACCATCTATTACACCATTCACTGTTGCCTGCAAGTCTGCAACATTGATGCTTTTTCTGGGTTGAACACGTCTTTAGGCTTATAAATGCGTGGCATGACTGTATAAAGTAAAGATAAACACAGAGTTCTTAATCACAGCAATAAAATGAACCCTCTATTGCCCAAATTAAATTTTTAGCTCAATATATATATGGACATAGGGTGTTTAAGACTTGGTTACATAACACATATTAAATGGAATTATACGTTTCTAATTTATAAATAGGTTTCTGACTTAAAAATAATTCAAAAGTAACAACAAAACAAACCTTGTACAGTCACCATGTGCTTGCTAACGGTCATGTGCAGCCATATGGTTAATTTCTATCTTTGTCAACCATCCAAAATGAATATAACCATAGTCTAACTAATATTGATATTATCTAAATGTGACTTGAAAGTCACAATTAGGAGTAAGGGTTAATAAAATTTAACATTAATGTAGCTTAACTTTGGGGACACTTAATCCCCAGGATCAAGTCTCCCCATACAATGGGGATCATGTGTCCCTAGTGTGCATGTGTTGGAAAAATAATTGTTAAATCAAAAATAAAGAAACTGTATTGGATTTAAATAATGATATTTAAGCAGTAAGGAATGTTAGTAAATTATATCAATCAACTTAAGTTATTTAGTTATATTTAGCAAAAAATAAGAAACATAAACTACCTAGTGAAAAAGTAGTTTGATTGTAAGAAATCAGATATATTCCTTTCTTACAACAAAAATAAAAATGGGTGAATGAAATTACGTTGATAAGGAAACACTTTATTAGTGTTGCCGGTTTCAGAGACTTAATTGTATTTTTTCCCTGGTTTTAGACCTAGGGATCAACTCTCCCTAGGGATCAACTCTCCCAAGTCTCCCGTGTTTGGAGTATTCAGGTTATTAAAAAAAAATAAAAATTAGCCATTCATATTCCGAGCATGTATGACATCTTGACAGTGTGAACGAAGCAGATTTAGCATGATGTTTAAGTGCATGTTATTTATAAAGAGGCATACAAATATTTTTTATCTTATTTAAAATAGGTATATATTTTAGTTTATGTACAACACAAAAATACTTGGTATATATATATATATATTTAATTAATATCAGTGTTTAAATTTTACTTAGCTCTATCCAAATGCTTATGATTATAGGCACAGTTAAGTGATCTTGTCTAAATATTGGAGATAATTTCTTCAAATTTTACATAAAGGTTAAAAATACATCATTTAATAATAATAATAAGGATTTATTTTTCTACTTTTTTTCAAAAGCAAATGAATTTAAAAAATAAATACTGAATCTTTCAAAAAATTATAGAAAATATATTCTTGTATATCTTCTGTTAATATTCTAGTTGCATTCACAGTTTTTCAATTTTGGAGTCTTCAATAAACTAAAGACACTTAGTTATTATACAAACACGGGAAATTTAAATTACCTTTAATAACGTTCATAAAAAGCATACCCAAATATGTAAAAAATGTATTTTGTAAAAAACTGAAAATATCTTTACACACATATGCGTTATTTTTACACATATGCTTGTTTAGGCTTAAGGTAAAGGCTTAGGGGCTTTTCGGGGTTTATATATCGTGAAACTATCCTATCCTATCGTAATAATATTATAAATGCGAAAGTGTGTGTGAATGTTTCCCTGAAGTAAACATCAAAACGGAGAATTTAATGGCCCTGTATCTTTATATATAGATGGATTATAACCCAGAAATGAACATAAGGTAGATTTTATTTATTATTTTCAAATATATTTCTTAATTCAAAATTTCATTAATTTCATAGAAAATCAATGAATATTTTTCCTGTAAAATTTAATTAACCATTTTACGTTGCTAAGCATTATCATTGCCAATAAATACAAAACCTGGAATAATAATTTTTCCACAACAATTATTTTTCAAATGAAAAATTTCCATGTGAGAAAGGAAAACGAAATAAAAAAAATTAAGAATTACAAATAAGATTAAATGACGTCATAGTAGAAATAAAATATGCTTTTTCAAGTATTTAATAATAAAACAAGGTGCATGAATTTGCGTAACTATGGAAAGCAGGTTAATATGCCGCCATATATCGAAAATAAAGCGGATATGCTTTGATGTTAAAATAAAATGATTTTGGGTTTTTTTCTTTCCATTGTTTCTTTCTTTTTTTTTCTTTTGTATTTCACATGAATTGAATGTATTTTAAATGTACGTAATATATGTATTTTAAATGTATATTAGATGGAACCCGTCAAAACTTAACGGAAACAAATTGCTATAACAATATCAGTAAAAAAAGCTTCTTTATTGTTTAAGAGGTATTTTGTTTAAGGGAGAGTATGAAACAGTGGTTCAAAAATTTTATTTAAAAAAAGAATTCTCCAGTGAAATACAGTATACTATTTTCGATGCAAACACCAAACAAACAATCCGTAAACAACTGTATAATGCAAATCAGTTCGATATTACTGCCATATTCACCACTGCAAGAAAAAAAAATTCATAGACCCATGTAGTATCATTCAAATGATGTATCCTACGTCCATATCACATTTTGTAAATAAAGCACACATCTCTCTCCCTGTGATAATGCAACCTATGTGCATGTGTATTGCATCTGTTCAAAAGGCACCGTCGAAATTCGACGTTAAGAAAGTTTTAAAATGTTTAAATAAAATGTTTTAAAATGTTCCCTTTAATCATTGTTCGTTTCAAATCCATATTTTCTAAAACGCATCCATTGTTTTAAGCTAATCAATTTGTATGTAAAAATGGAGAATTCTTTTTACAATAATAATATACAATCGGCGGATGAGGCAGATTTTTTATGTTTTCAAGTATAATTTTTTTGTAAGGTTTTTCGGTCCCTTTCCATAATCATGCTTATCCATTTTCCACAGTCGTGATCTTTTTCCTCTTATACAGTGAAATACACCATGAATCTTTAAAAAAATAATAAAATACAATTCCAAGCATATCCTGACGCAACACATACACCAACGAATTCAACATGATATCAATTTTGAGTTAAACATAAACTGAAAAATCAGAAGTTTTTTTTAAATTATTTTCTTCACTTTTTATTTTGGTTAGGGAAATCAATTTCCAATTGTGGCAACTTTCCCAGGAGCTATTTTACATTCTTGAAGCAAACTGGTGGCCATTGTTGAGATAGCTTTAAAAAATATAATTCATGCTCGAAAATTATTTAAAATGTCGTTAAATTAAGCGGCAGTTTTCTAATAAATTTCATTCGAAAGTTAAAATTTTTCTAATTGATGATTTATAAATTGAAATTGTGCGGTATTTAGAAGTGATGTAAGCGCGATAAAAGTGAAAGCGCCGTTTGTTGTCACAATCGTTATACATTTCTAAAAATTGCCAAAGGGGTTTTGGTTGGCGTCCAAAAGTAGACTACTTGCTCACTCGACTATACACTGAAGAAGTATGAAGAGGTGAAGTATACGTGTTGGAGAAAATTCGCTATGGTCAGTATGCCAGTATGCGTGGTTGGATTTGTGTAGACCTGAAGATGGTGAACTTTTTGTTGGGGCAATAGTCAGGGTACACCAAGTACCCATGCTTTCTGTACATGTGGGACAGTAGGGACAGATCTCAACATTACTAAAAGAAAGACTGACCTATACGGGAGGAATTGGTGCCTGGAAGATGGTTCTGTGTCAATTCGTCGCGCACAATTCATCGCGGAACAATTCATCGCGCACAATTCGTCGCAGCGTCAATTCATCGCGGCGACAATTCGTCGCGGCGTCAATTCATCGCGGCGACAATTCGTCGCGGCTCAATTCGTCGCGACGTCAATTCGTCGCAACGAAAACGCACAATTCATCGCAGCGTCAATTCATCGCGGCGACAATTCGTCGCAGCGTGAATTCGTCGCGGGCCCAATTCGTCGCAGCGAAAACGTCTTTGAAGGCTATTATGATAAAAATAAAGATAATTCAGTAAAATTACTTAATGATAATTTGTTTTTCAGATTTAGAGAATTGTAACTAACATTTTACAGGCAATTTTAGAGGAATCTTTTTTCATATGTGATTTTTGTGAATTTCCCTGATGAGAACATGAAGGTTTAATGAATTAGAACAACTCATTTCTTATTTAAATTAGAGATCGAATAAATATTGCTTTAGATTACCGAAAAAATGGCGGAAGATTTAGGATAAAATCACCCAGAGCATAAAAAAATGACGAATACAAATGCTAGAAAAAAAATTACATATGCGTACACAGGGTAAAAAAGAGGACCCCCCCCCCCCTCTCCTCCTTATATTTGAAAGAATTAGGAAGTAAAAAAAGCATTAAGAGATGTAAACATAAAAACTTTTTGTGATTGTGATTGAACTGATCGCTTCATGAATGCAATTTCATTATATGATATTTTGGCTTTAAAAGTTTTTTCATTCATTTCATCTATACTAATAAAAGAAAGTTGTTTGTTTTTCTGAGTTCTGTGTGTGTGTGCGAAATGACAAGCGAAATCCACCGCACGTAGAAGTCTGAAAATTTGGGTGCGGATAGTCCAAGGCAGTCCCTGAAGACCTGAGGCTCAGGTTTTTCATATTTTAAGACCCGGGGCCCCTTTTAAGGTTTTTGCATCTAAATTGTTAATAATTTGTCACGGTTTTATCCAATCTCCCTTGTTTTCGTGGCCATTTCTCCATTAAGCTTTCCCCCCATTTCCACATTGCAGTTAGGGCCCTGGCCCCCTGTGGCCCGATGCGTTGTTCACTTGAACCTTTTGTGTGCCATGCATTTTTCACCCTCTCTAATTGTGTCACTCTCTCAATGCGTGACTTTTAAGTTAAGTCTTGGACTCCTCTCAACGGGCCACCACCCTCATATTTCTATTGAAGCCCTAGGGCCCTTTTTTAGCATTTCTTTCAAATTTTATTCTAACGATTAATTTATAACCTATGCTTAATTTCGTCTAACTGAAGATGTAAAGCGCTACGTACTAGGATCTTTTAAGATATTTTCCTCTTAAGGTCTTACTCAAAACTATCAGTTTGCCCCTTTTGGGACCTCTCCCTTAAAAATCGACCGATCCACTAAGCTTTTGTTTACTGATAACTTTTTAGGACTTCCAGCTACAAAAGAACGACAAAATTTTCTCGGTCAAGTCCCGACCCTCCTGGGCACTTTAAAATTTTTGTGCCCTAAATTGTTAATAATTAGCCCCATTTTTACCCGATCTCCTTCGTTTTTGGGGCTTTATTTCCATTAAGCTTTTCACCATTTCTACGTTCCAGTTAAGACCTTGGCACCCTGGGACTCAGTATAGAGGAGAAAAAGAGGGGGGAGATGAAATAGGGGAGATGAACGAAAATTTGCCGAAATCATGTTAACTAAAACTCATAAATTAAACCCGTTTATGGATGAATTCTGCTGTCTTGTTTGAAAGTGTCAGGCCACCCTAAAATTTCAAACCGCTATACCTCAGCCATTTTTTAAGATAGAGGCAAATTAAAACATGCTCTAGAATCCTTGGATCAAGACAGAACATTTAACGGAAAAAGTTTTTAGGATTTCTAATTTTATTTTTACAACTTTTTGAAATTGTAATCTTTAAATGGCTATCACAGCGCTTCCTCCAGACGCAATATCTTCAAATTCAACTGGGACCTGCAGGCTATGGTCAAAAACACATACAAAAAAATTGGTTCAATTATCTGCATAACTTCATAAAATTTTCGATGATACAATAGTAAAAATGGAACAAAAATCGCAATCACAGCGCCCTCTTTCGTCGAAATAGCCCCAAATTCAAGTAGGACCTGCTGGTCATAGCCAAAAACACAGAAAACAAATTTGGTTCAATTTTAAGCATAACTTCATACACTTTTCGATGATACAATGAGGACAGACAGACAGATGGACGGACGGACAGACAGACAGACAGACAATTTGTAAAAACATTTTTTTCGGAATCTCTGACCCCTAAAACGTGTAAATCCGTCGAAAACCGGAAGTCAAAAAAAAGTTCGATTACAATACTTTCTTCTATAGAAGAAAGTAAAAAATCATAAATTGGAAACATTTACTGAATACAACAAGCAGCATTAGTGGATGAAAATAATTAAAATATAATAAATTATGGTTTACTTTCTAACTAGGTGACCCACTCGGTGTTTTTCCGTGCCCGTGATAATAACCATAAACAGAACTCAAGCTTCTATGACTCTTTTAAAAGAAACTGCATAGAGGGGCCCAAGAAGGGGATTAATATTCAAAATTGGTGGTAGCTGAGGTCCGAGATATTTTTTTTGTCGTTCAAGTAGTAGTTGGAAGTCCTAAGTAGTTGTCAGACAAAAAAAGCTAGTGAAACGGCCGATTTTTAAGGGAAGCTAACAAAGAGGGCTAACTGATAGTTTTGAGCAGGGCCCTAAGAGGAAAACATCTTAAAAGATCCTGGTACTTAGCGCTTTAGAACTTCAATTAGTCAGAATTAAACATAGGGTATAAATTAATCATTAGAACAAAATTTAAAGAAATGCTTAAAAAAGGGCCCTAAAAGCCCTATAAAAATATAAGCGTGGTGACGTGACCCGGGGAGAGTAATCCAAGGCTAAACTTTAAAGTCGCTTAGTAAGAGGGTGACAGAATTATGGGGGTGAAAAAAGCATAGCACACAAAAAGTTCAAGGGGCCTCGAGTCGGGCCCCAGGGTCCTAACTGGGATGTAGAAATGTTGGAATAACTAAATGGAGAAAAGACACCAAAAACGAAAAAAAATCGGATTTAAAGGAGCAAGTTATTAAAAATTTAGGGAACAAAACTTCAACGGTGACCCTATACAGAGTCCCACGGAGGACCGGTTCTTAACTGGAACATAGAAATGGGAGAAAAGCCTAATGGAGAGAAGGCACCAAAAACGAAGATCTGAGAAAAATAGGGCAAATTATTAATAACTTAGGGCACAAACATTTTAAGGTGCCCAGGGGCCCGGGACTTGTCCGAGAAATTTTTTTGTCGTTCATATAGTAGCTGGAAGTCCAAAATAGTTATCATTAAAAAAAAAAAAAAACTAGTGGATCGGTCAATTTTTAAGGGCTATATTAGAGGTCCCAAAAATGGCCAAATGATAGTTTTGAGTAAGCCCTTAAGAGGAAAACATCTTAAAAGATCCTAGTACGTAGCGCTTTAGATCTTCAATCAGTCAAAATTAAGCATAGGGTATAAATTAATCATTAGAATAAAATTTGAAAGAAATGCTAAAATAGGTCCCTAGTGCCCCAGTAAAAATATGAAGGTGTTGGCCCGGGGAAAGGAGTCGAAGACTCAACTAAAAGTTACGCATTGAGAGGGTGAAAAATGCATGGCGCACAAAAGGTTCAAGTCAACACCGCATCGGGCCCCAGGGTGCCAGGGTCCTAACTGAAATGTAGAAATGGGCGGGGAATTTAATGGAGAAAGGCCCACAAAAAGAAGGGAGATCAGATGAAAATGGGGCAAGTTATTAACAATTTAGATGCAAAAACCTTAAAAGGGCCGTAGGGGCCTCGGTTCTTAAAATATTAAAAATCTGAGTGTCAGGTCTGTAGGACCTGCCTTGGACTATCCCCACCCAAATTTTCAGACTTCTACGTGCGGTAGATTTCGCTTGTCATCGCGCACACGTACACAGAACTCAGACAGACAAACACTTTCCTTTTATTAGTATAGATGAAATAAATGAAAAAACTTATAAAACCAAAATACTACTTACTGAAATTGCATTCATGCGGCAATCAGTTCAATAGCAATCACAAAAAGTATTTTATGTTTACATCTCTCAATACTTTTTTTACTTCCTAATTCTTTCAAATATAAGGGAGGGGGGGGGGGTTGTACCCTGTGTACACATATGTCAACTAATAATTTTTTTTTTTAAATTTCTAGCATTTGTATTCGTCATTTTTTCATGATCTGGGTGATTTTATCCTAAATCCTTCGCCATTTTTTCGGTTATCTAAAGCAATATTTATTCTATCTCTAATTTAAATTAAACTTGCTCTATTCATTAAACTGTCATGTTCACAATAAGAAAATTCCTAAAGAAATCACTTATAAAAAAAATTCCTCCGAAATCGCCTTTAAAATGTTAGTTATAATTCTGTATATCTAAAAAACAAATTATCATTAAATAATTTTACTAAATTCTCCTTATTTTTATCATAATAGCCTTCAAAGACATTTTCGCTGCGACGAATTGACGTCGCGACGAATTGAAACCACGACGAATTAACGTCGCGACGAATTGAGCCCACGACGAATTGAGCCCGCGACGAATTGAGCCGCGACGAATTGACGCTGCGACGAATTGTGCGCGATGAATTGTTCCGCGATGAATTGTGCGAGATGAATTGACGCGACACCCTGGAGGATCTATTAATGTAAACAACAACCCACTGGTGAACAGAGACAGTATACCCATCCCACCGTTGCACATTAAGCTTGGCTTGGTGAAACAGTTCACCAAAGCTCTGGACAGTGATGATGGATGCTTCACTTACTTGTGCCAGGCTTTTCCAGGATTGACTGGTATCTTCGATGGTCCTCAGATCTGTAAGCTCATCCGAGATCCACATTTCGAAAGCTATATGAAAAAAGTGGAACTGGAAGGGTGGAAAGCATTTGTTCTGGTGGTGAAGAATTTTTTGGGCAACAAGGAGGCGAAGATCTACTTAGCTACTATATGCTGATACTACTATATGGTGACTGCTTTCAGAAACCTTGGATGCAACATGAGTATAAAAATCCATTATTTATTCTAGATCGGTTTCCTGAGAATCTGGTATCAATGAGTGACGAGTAGGGCGAGAGATTTCATCAGAAGATGAAAGATATGGAGGCCAGGTATCAGAGACGCTTCGGATGCAGTCATGATACCAGATTACAGTTGGACTTTGATGACAGACATCCCTGCTGCTGAAATTTTGCTGTTAAATTTTGTTTCAGTTTAATTAATAAATTGTGTTTTGTTAGAGAAAGATATGTTTCTCTAAAAAACCGAATTTGGAAAAGAAATATTAAAATCCCCAGGTCATGTCAAAAAATTTAATAAATTTAGTTCAAAGATCGTAGTTTTTTAAAACCAACTTAGCACAAAAACCTGACCTGATGAAAAAAAAAAAATCTGATGTCATTTTCCAATTCAGGAGGTTCAAAAGTAGTCTACATCTGATCCAAAATCTTAAACATTTTTGAAAAATTATTTTTTTGTGATCCAGTGATTACCAACCGAAATCAACTAAAAGCATAATACCTTCATGCATTGAATATTTTAAGTGGCAAGCAGAAAATGAGAGGACAATCGAAATTGATATATTCACCGACGCGACGGATCAAAAACATTCGATGGAACTGCATATGCTTTCTATGCATGCAAAGGTTCAGTGTTACAGAGAACAAGACAGATTCGTTTACACCAAGAAAATAGTGTCTACCAAGCAGAGCTACTAGCAATACACGATGCAATAGACTGGGCTAATTCTAATAATTTTCAAATCTCCACAATCAATTCTGATAGTGTATCTAGCCTGCAGGCATTAGAAGATATATCCACATATATGATAGTTCTTGTACAAGGAAAACCCCGAAAAATTTGCACTGCCACTCCACTCAGATCGCACTAGTTTCGAACCCATGAACATCGGTGATCAGTTCAGAGTCCTCATTTTAGGTCCAGCATGCTAACTACCAGGCACGGGCGTTTTGACCTTGGAATTCTATTTCTACTCGTAATATTGAGCAAAAGTTGTCCATTTCTGTTGTTGTACTGAATTCTACAGTTATGGTAAATATTTAGCGATGCTTTTTTTGTTCAGCATCAACCAGTTTTCGACCTTTAGAGTGGACTTTTGAAGGGAAGTGACTCGAATGATCGTTCTTGTACAAATGAAACCCGAAAATTTTGCACTGTCACCCCTCCCAGATCGCGCTAGTTTCGAACCCGTGAACATTGGTCCAAGCTCCTCATTTTCGGTCCAGCATGCTAATTACTGCTCTGAGTGTGCTCGGTAAATATTGAGATGAAACTTACTTTATTTTTATTGGGAGGATGATTTCTACAACCAAATCACAAAGAAATTGAAATATCATTTGGAACCCAGGCTCGGGCGTTTTGACATTAGAATTCTATTTCTACTCGTAATATTGAGTAGTAGTTGTCCATTTTTGTCGCTGTACTGAATTCTACTGTCATGGTAATTATATAGCGATGCGATTTTTGTTCAGCATCGACCAGTTTTGGCCATATTACTATAAGAGTGTTGCCTTCAGAGTGGACTTTTGAAGGGTAGTGACCCGAATGATAGTTCTTGTACAAGGAAAACCCCGAAAAATTTGCACTGTCACCCCTCCCAGATCGCGCTAGTTTCGAACCCGCGAACATCGGTGATCGGTCCAAGGTCCCCATTTTGGGTCGAGCGTGCTAACGGCTGAGTGTGTCCGGTAAATATTGAGTTGAAACTTACTTTCTTTTTATTGTGATGATGATTTCTACTATCAAATCACAAAGAAATTGAAATATCATTTTGTTGGTTGGTTGATTTTATGACGGCCAATTATCTACTCGAGGGATATAGGCCCTGGGGGAAGTGCCGTCCGTGGGGTTCTTTCTAAAGGATCCTAACCCGTATTTACGACAAGGTTCGAAGAAAACCACGGAAAAGTCCGAACGGTTAGGTCGACAAGCGCTACAGGGGTTTGAACCCAGCAACTCCCGTCTACCAGTTTTGAGAGCAGAACCTCTCAGCCACTGGTGGGGTGAAATTTCATTTTGAATCAGACAAGGGCGTTTTCACAATACCCAGTGGCGACATCAATGGTGACTGTCTTTTTGAGGGGCACTAAATGCATGCCTGAAACCCATATTATTTACATACCATTATTTTTTACAAGAAATCTTTTTCTTGTTTAATGGCAGAATTTTCGGACAGTAAATAAAACAAAGTATTCCTTTTTAATAATAGTGGTAAGAAAAGAGTAAATTTAGCAGCCATTTATTTAGTGCCCCAATTAAAGCCAGTTACGAGCCGCCACTGACACTACCTATTCTGTTATTTGATGTTAGTTATGTGTTTAACATCTAATGTGATGGAATCAATGTTGATTGTTTTTCTTGACAAAGACATACACAATTTTATCATAAAATATAATTTTTATTTTAAAATAATTACAGTTTTGATGTAACCTCGTAGTTGCAAGCAATTATCAGAAAAGTAGATGAATTAACACAGTCAAATATTTTTATTTTTGCTCAACGTCGAAGTTCCTTTTTTTCCCATTATATTTCCAAAAAATATTTTTTCATTGTTTTCAGGATTTTTATTCTTCAATATGATTCCATACGTTTCTCTTATGTCAAAAGACACTTTTCGGTGATTTACGTATCACATATACAAAATAGCTTTAATTTCTTTCTTTCTTTCTTTCTTTTTTTCAAAAGCATATACAGTCGGTATTATTTGTAAACAGAATGGTGATGATAAGTGATTTTCAAAGATGAAGATATGTGCACAGGAAAGTGAGTTTATGAACACTACCCTAACAGCAATTCAATATTGGTTATATTGATTATATTATAGCCCTATTTTGCGCCAATATTTCATTTATTCGAACACTTACAAAGACATATTATTATTGGTAAAATATTAGCTTTACATTGGAAATATTCACAACAAAATATATCTCAGCATTATTGGTCTAATATTGGCAAAATGTAAAAATTTCGATGTAGGGCCAATACTTCACGACAATATTGCCAATATTGATGTAGCCAATGCAAACACTATTGGCGTAAAGCTGTTTTGTGTTATTAGGGTATGAATGTATATTTCAGTTCAAAAAGTAAATTGAGTCTTAAAAAAGTCAGATAGAAGATTTAGTGCTGTATACATAAGACATCAGTGCTATTGATACAAACTTAAGGAATGACATCCAATGGTTCGTTGAAAGATGAGACCATGCACCATTGCAGTGCTGCTGATTTGGTCCAATACATGATGCATAGCCCATAACGTAAGGAATGTAAGACTGATCATGAACACCATGAAAGAGATGTGCCATTGGTCCCCTGGCATATACAGGTACATCCTCACCTGCATGAGATTCATATTTGGCAGGTAAAGCAGTATCCGATCGGTAATCCTTTTGCACTAGAAAAAATGTAAGGATAAAGAATAAATAGGGCAATTTAGTTCAAATTACTTAGCAAATTACAATGCAAGACCAATTTTTCCCATTACAGTCGAACTCGTTTACAGCGAGCTCGGATTTAAAGTAAACCTGAGTAAACTAAAGTAAACGAGCAAAAAGAAAGGAAGTGGTTGCTTTAATATAAAAATGCATCGTAGAACAACTTGGTTGCAACGAGGGAAAATCTATTATAGCACACATAAAATTTACAATCTCTGGAAAATGTTAAGCATATACATATATATATATTTAGATGAATAAGTAAATGGCAAGACCGTTTTCCTCAATTGTCATCATTTCATAGAATTATTATTTTTTTTTAAATTAAGAATCATGAAATTATTAAAGTGACTGTAAAGCATTAGTAGTTTAATTTTACCCCTCTAATTCACGTATGTAAAATTCCATTAATCAGAGAAATCATTCTGTGACTTTTTAATAATACATCTAAATGTTTACTTCTTTTATTGTTTCATTATATAGAATCTTAGTTATTACGAGAACTTTGTTATAACAAGCAAATACTGCGGTCCTTTCTTCCTCGTTCTAACCGACTCTGACTTATTTCGAATTGAGAGTGTCCTGTAAACTATAATATTAACCCCTTTGCGACGAGCGTCTTTTGCAGAATTTTTAATATTTTACCACCGGTTTTTCAAAACAGAAATATTCACCTAATTGAATCGCAGAAATTCTATCATTAAATAAGGCAACGTTTACAATAAAAAATAACTGGTGGGAATAATCAAGGATTCTCAGCATCTTATGCGTCACGTATACGTGTCGCTCGTCCCAAAGGGGTTAAGGATCAGTAATTTAATTTGAAATAACAGTTTGCACCTGGATTAATATTTTGAATATAGCCTTAAATTAAGATGTCGTTTGTTTGCTGTTGCTATACAGATTTCATTAATATACGAGGCAAAGTCATTAAGTAAGTCACAAAAGATAATTAAATAATAACTTACGATGATATTCACTTCAAAACTATTTTTATTTCTCAACATATTCTCCACCAATATTTATGAACTTATATGACCGTTTTATCAGTGTCCCAACACCAGTTGCATAAGATTCTTTGGGTTGCTGTCTCAGCCACATTAGGACTTCAAGTTGAACACAGGAGACAATTCAAAAGTTTGGTTGGCAACTTCTTCAACATCCACCATACAGCTTCGACTTAGCCCCAAGCGATTTTCATCTGTTTAGTCCACTAAATAACCATCTTGGAAGCAAGATGATGTTCACAGATGATGAAAAGTTTCTATTTGAAGTCCTAATGTAGCTGAGACAGCAACCCAAAGAATCTTATGCAGCTGGTGTTGGGGCACTGATAAAACGGTGATATAAGTTGCATAAATATTGGTGGAGAATATGTTGAGAAATAAAAATAGTTTTGAAGTGAATATCATTGTAAGTTATTATTTAATTATCTTTTGTGACTTACCTAATGACTTTCGTTCGTATGTAGCTCAAATATAGCGTACTTTCCGGTGTATAAGTTGATACGGAGTGTTTATTACTGTGTAATTTTTTTAAACCATGAAATGGCGGGTTTAGATGTATTCGATGTGTGAGTCAACGCTTTAATTCACTAATGAAAAAAAAGATACTTTTTTAAGGAAATAAAAACTATGGGGGAAAAAAAATCACGTGTAAAAAAATCATTAAAAGAGAAGAAAATGTAGCAATGATTTTTCTTCAAATAAGTCATAACTTCCCTCCAGTTTTTCTCTCATTGAAGATTGGGATCCATATACGACTATTCTCTAAATGTAGAAGAATTCCCCTGAACTTTGTGAATCTAACACTAGGGTGCCTCTATATGAGAGTGGCGACAAACGGACAGCAATGAGCTCCATACATAACAGGAGTTCTGAGTCGACGGTCAGAAGCACGCAAGGCAAAGGTAAACTAGACAGATGTGCCAATTATGTATTATCGTAATGTATAATTGATAATGTATTATCGTCAAATTTGGCTACATTTGGCGAAATATCGCCAAGCTTGGCGAGAATTTGACGCTGGCAAATATGAATATATAGTGTTAAACATAAAAGATTTGGAACGATGCACAGTGTGGTATTTTGCTGAAAAACCTGGCCAAAATTATTTCAAAACTTTTATGCATTCTATTGCAGATAATACGGTTTAAGAAAACGTAAAATATTTTATTACGTTGAAAACAAACCACTTTTCGTAGAATTTACGCAAATATGTGCAACAAAGTAATGTCCTACTGACAGGCATTCTTTTGATCATAGTCTTCCACATTATCCTCTTCAGAATCACTTGAAACACTAGATTCTGGCAATTAATGCTTCCGCAGAAAAAGTTTTACTTTTTGTAGAGTTTTTTCGCATACTACAACTTAAATAAGGATCGGAACTCAAAAGTAGGCGATTGAGCACATCTTAATTGCATTCTATGCGCAAGACTTTTCTTGAAATGTTTTGCCTATAGGAACGAAAATGTTTGTTGCGGCCGCTACCTCTTATAACTGCCCGATTGGGCGCAATGCATGATCTGTAATGGTAGCTCCATTACTCAAAATTTTGTATAATGTGTGTGACATTGGGGGCCAACCGTAATGATTTACATAATGGTTTGAGGTATCATGCGCAAATTCTTTAAAAAAATTTTGTATCTGTTTTATAATTACTAGATAACAATTCTAGAATAGTTTTTAAGATTCGAATTTTATGCCAGTTTCTGTAATTTTAGCCGATGTTTCTTATCTGAGAAAAACATTCTTGAGGAGTTTCTGACATTGGCGTTTACGAAATCGGCTTTCTCAATGCCTACCGATAATTCCATCTGCATTTTAAACTTCTCGTCTATTGATTTTTTTCTTTGACTGACAATCTATTTCTCCTTATCACTTCTTACTTACAATTATTTTATTGGAAGCTTATAAGCAAGATGTAGAATTGACTCGAAAAATTTGATCCTACCACACAGTATTGAGAGACTGAATTTCAAAGAATCAGGGACAATATTTTAAATTAATAAAATCTTTGGATGATTGTTTACAAATATAGTATCGCATCGTGGAATTGGTGCATTGCAAAGTTTAGCATCGACCATTGTCAGCATTAATCTGTACTGAACTTGTAGTATGCCATAATCTGTGAGTATCTGTGTTTATTAAATTTAGTGTCTGTTCTTCAATGTATTTTACTTCCTCTTGGAGTATATCTTTATCTTCATAAATGAATCTTATTCGTATGGGACGACAAAAACGTGGATATGAATGTACAGGGTTCTGCGATCATACTTTTTGAAATTTATTTATTTTACTTATTAATCTCAAAGGAATTAAAGAGCTTTGGAAAATGTTTGAGTCACTGTCAAAGGAGTTTTCAAACTTTTGTTTGAGCATATGTTGTTGGGAGCCGTCACAACCCCATTTGCAGAACAGTTCTAAATTTTTCAATTCTAAACCACTCGCAGATGTGAAAACATGTTCTATGTACTATTTACAGTCTTTGTGTAGTGTGAAGTTTTACATCCGCCATGTTTTCAGTACTTGTAATACATCTTGGGTAACATTGCTCTTTAGTTCTCTGAAGAAGTAAATAGCAACGGTATATATATTATTAGGAGTTCAGATGATATTATATGGATTGTATGTGAGATCTACTGCAACAAACATGGTCAAAGCCTCAGTCGGCGTTAACTTCAATGTACTTAGGTTTGTTGTCTCAGCCAAAGTTAAAATTTTTCGATATTTTGTTGCCCTAGTTAGGATGGCTGTAAAGTCTTTAATAATTTTTGCGACATCTGCATGTCGAATAGTTCTTTCGCTTATTTGAGTTGCATATGTCAATTGTTCGTGGCTTATTTCAGATCTTAATTGTTCGATTTTATGCCTCTTACTTCTGCCACTACAATATTTAAATTATTTTGCTGTACGACCGGGTTTCCCTACTGTCCAGGTAGGTAAATGAAGCGTTCCTTTCAGCCATTCCTCATTGTTTTCTCGAAAACGTTATACAGTGAATCGCGAAGAAGCCCATTTCTGTTTATAATGATGTTTGAAAGATTTTAATTTGAAACGGGGCAAGTGTATTTCATTTTCTGGACATTTCGTAATTTGGACAAGTGTCTTTTCTAGAAACTCAAATTTCTTGGTTATTTTTCTGTTGTCACACTGCTTTATTACATCACACATATATTTTCTTGATATTTTTTATTATTGTTTTCATACGGAATAAAAAAATAACATATCTATATCTAGTACATTTCTTCTTAATAATATAAAACTCTCATACCTCATCAGTGAGTAAAAAACACCAATCCCTTATGTTTGATCTAAAATATTTTTTTTCAAAATGACAACGCTATTTTAGACAAAACACAACAAAATTTACTTAATACGAACACTTGGTACAAAACGAAAATGTAACATTATTTACAAAGAATGATTCAGTGAGCGTTATCACGATACGATCAAAAAACTCCTTACTTAAAAAGAACACATCGAACAACAAACAATAAACAAAAGTTTTTTTCACTTCCATTTGCAGATTTTAGGTCGACTAACTAAAGAGTCTTCAGTAGGGAGTGAGAAACTACTGCATATATTAAATGTAAACAGTTTAATAAATTAAAAAGTTTAATAAACTAAAAAAAAAATTGTTTTTCAAAAATTTGTTTTTAAATTTTCTTTTAGTTATACAATAAAAGGGGGGCAAAATGGGGTAGATTTTATTTCATATATTTTAATTAGCTAATATATACATTATGAAAACACAAGAGTTCTTATTGAACTCAGTTTAACTCCCTATTAGAATTCCCTTTTTATCTAAAATATTTAATCTAAAAAAACTATGGTTTCAAATGTGAATATCATAATGAAAATGCATTATATTTTCAAAACTATTTATGTAAAAGGAAGTATACACCTTTGTCTTTAAAAACCGTAAAATGTTTCTGAAATTCGAATAAAAACAGTATTTTAGAATTTCGATAAAAAGATACATTGACCAAAAGCATAAAAAAAAAGACTTTCACAAGACATGAATTCAAAGTGGAATACCAGACGATTGGAGAGGCTATAGAACGAAATGAACTCGTTATTATATGCACAGGATACTGCACTTATATCAACCAGAAAATGAACAACTAAATATGAGATTTGAAATTTTGACTTTTGGCCAGCTTTTTCAGTGAAATACCACACTGTGCGATGGTTACAACAATGAAAGAAAATTTAAGAGCAAGCATGTTCACTAAAACTCATAAATTAAACCCTTTTATGGAGGAATCCTGCTGTCTAGTATCAAAATGGCAGCCACCCTAAAATTTCAAACTGCTATATCTCAGCCATTTTTTAAGAAAGAAGCAAAACAAAAATTTAAATTACTCCGAATTCCTTGGTAGTCCAGTCAAATTAGGCAGATTTTGGGTCATTTTGGGACATAATTACGTAAGTTTTCAAACTTGGTGATATTGTTTGGGAGGGTCTACTAATGAACATACTAAAAGTCCTGATGGGTAGGGGGTGAGCGCGAGGGGGGCGAGGTAAAAGAAGGTACCATTTTCCGGTTTTTTGTTAGTATCTCGTAAGCTATAGTTCTTACGGAAAAATTGTCAATACAAAAAATAAAGAGAATTAAATTCTCTACAAAATAGGTTATGTACATTTTTCTCTAGAGTCCATAGGTAACGAGATAATCTCATTCAAAAATGAAGAAATTTGTCAAAAGTCACACCAGCGCCAGAGAGCGGGTCCACGGCACTTACATTACATCTACTTAACCTAAACATAAACGAACATTAATAAATGATGTGGTCAGAAGAATGAAAGCCTGAACAATAACTTTATCAAATGACATTTTTTTGTTAACATAAAACATACAAAAATGAAAAATGCGTAAAATACAATGATATAGGATTAAACAATATATTCAAGTCCTTGATCATTTTGATTACCCCGGGTTCAATGTGAAATTTCAAAAGATGTTGTTTTGTGTTCTATTTCCATTAGGGCATCCTCCTCAACAGGTGGCGCACTGTTTGAGCAGTCTCCATGGCAGTAGTGGCAGGCAGCAGTGCATGTTATTCCTGTTTTTCTGCATCCACATTTGTTCCCACAACCGGTTGTACACTGGCAGAAGATGAGGTGTAGTACTTCCTCAGGGGCAACAGGATCGGTGGTTGTGATAGGCATTAATGTATGATCGAGCTTGCGTTTTCAACCCCACATCTCAGGAGACAGTTCATTGCCCTGCCACAGCTATATCTAATAAAAACCCGGTATGAGTGTTGCATCGCTGCTCCTTCTGTGGAAGGCAGGGATGCTAATTCTGGTCTCATGTTTGAAACGGACTTTATGAAGGCATGAAACCTATGTAAGTTGAGTGACGTTGTAGTATGTGGAGCTCCATATTTATTCAAGAAGAACTTACGTCCCCGCCTCTGCCACCTGCTGACGTGACGAGTTTGAGTCACGAAAGACTGAATTTACACACTCTTATGATTTACGTCGCATCAACATTTTGCAGATAGCAACTTTCCCCTTCCTATAACAAGATGATGTTGTGTCACAGCCAGAGAATGAATGAGCAAGTAGTATAATGTGTTTGAGGCCCTTTTGCTTCTGTTGTTGTGATGAAAATACCTGAGTTACGACTGTCCCTTGGCCTGGTTTGTATAAGTATACATTTTTATCTGAAGGGGTTAAGGCTGTGAGAAGAACAAGTATATCCACATCCTGTCCAACAACAGTAACGTTGTCACTCTCACTCAGTGCATCTATAGCAGTCTGAACAATCAGAGTGTCGGCATCATTAGGACTTTGCTGGCATAAGACTCCTTTCTCATTTAGTTTAGAGGACAGAATGGGAATGAACTTTGTCTTATTGTTCTTATTTGAGAGAAACTGATTTTGGGGCACATTGATGACAGTATGTTCTTCAAAATGTATCTCAACTGACGTTTTCACTGAGCACCTTCTATTTTGTTCAGCTACTTTGGTACAGTTTACAGTGTCAGTATATCCATCGAAAACAATTCTGCAGCTCTTTCCACAATAGTGTTTTTAACGTACTTTATATAGGTGTTGCAAATATCCTGTATTGTAGATCCCGTCTTCCACACCATCTTATGTAATAGGAAGCCACCATCCACAACTATTGTTTGTTGTTGGAGGTCTATTATCTGATCTGATTGTTCAAATATTTGATACAAAGCACTTTTTTTGTCTTGCGCATTCCGAAATCATTGAAAAGAGAGAGAGGATAAGGAGCCAATTCATATTGTAGGTAATTTTCTAAATCATCATTGCTACGTTTGCACAAGGAAATCTGTTGGAATATAACTAGAGGATCCACAGTTATAGTGGTATCATGAAATTTGATTGTGCTATACCTTTCCGAGTTAGTTTCACATCTGAGTAGCATTTCCCAGACACCTCAATCATCTTTTTTCTCCCGATTTCCAAAGCTTTGAAACAAGAGACAGTTTCATCTCCAATAATCCCAGAAGCTATTGATATAATTTTATCTATCTGAGGAAATGGCGGGTGATTTTCAAACCAAGTTGAAAGTTTGTATGTATCCGCAGCATCTCTATTCATCCGAGATTCACGAAAATCCTCATGTTGTTCACCAGAAGAAAGAGTCAAACCACAGAATTCTTCCAGGGAGGTACAAATATGAAAGGTAGCTGTGGCGCCAAGAACCCACTTACTCAAAACGCTGTCATTTATTCCTCGTCCCCGTGTGAGTCCTCCAGAGCATTTCATAGATCGCATTAGTGTTAATGTTTTAAAAAATAAATTTCATGTCATCTAAATTATTTGAAATTTTTGTGAATAATAGATAAACAGTCAAACATAATGTTTTGGAACCATGTGTACAATTTAATGCTAAAATATTCATATTTAGTTTAAAAAATAGTAATTTTTGAAATATCAAACGATCCAATTGCGTTGTACTAGGGTTTATTTAATTACTTCTGCAAAAATATTATACAACCAACCAACCGAAAGCAGCCGGAGAAAAACAAGTCGAAAACGGTTGACTCGCTCTCTGTCGCTAGTGTGACTTTTGACAAATTTCTTGATTTTTGAAAGCGATTATCTCGTTAACTATGGACTCTAGAGAAAAATGTATATAACCTATTTTGTAGAGAATTGAATTCTCTTTATCTTTTGCATTAGCAATTTTTTCGTAAGTCTTATAGATTATGAGATATTAACGAAAGACCGAAAAATGGTACCTTCTTTTACCTCCCCCCCCCCTCGCGCTCACCCCCCATCCATCAGGACTTTTAGTATGCTTATTAGTAGACCCTCCCAAACAATATCACCAAGTTTGAAAACTTACATAATTATGTCCAGAAAAAAACCTAATTTGACTGGACTATTGGATCTATATTAATAAAAGAAAGTTTCGCTCTGTGTGTGTGTGTGTCTGTCTGTTAGCGATGGCTAGGAAAATCTAGCCCACCTAGAAGGTTGGAAATTTAAGTGTAGATAGTCCAAGGTCTGGCCATGTGCACCTGAGCCTCAGAATTTTAATATTTTTATAATTAGCCTAGATATTAATTAGATTCTCATTAACCATCGCTTCTAAAATATCATCTTTTAAAAGAAACAGACAGGCGCATTGGATTTGCGACCGGAAATGAACGAATTCGAAATTATTTGACTAATTAGCAAATTTTAAGAAAACTAATTGAGATATCAAATTAAAAATTTCTGAGCATATGTAAAAAAATATTCTGTATCTGGCTATGTGATTTTTGAAAAATTCGGTTGGTAATTTTTTTTAATTTACGCAAAAAACTGCCAAAAATCTGCCAAGGCCAGAGAAAACGATCCGAGAAATTTTCAGACAGGGATCGGCTTTCATTAAAAACTGAACTACAAAGAGATCTGTTTCTCTGGCCGATCCCTCTCATTTAGTTTGCGAAAATGAAAGGAAATAATTGCCAAATTTTACTAATGAACAAATATTTAGGTAACTAATTAAGATATAGATTTGAAATTGAGGTCGGGAAGGGGTGTCATCTGCCGGCTACTTTAGCGTAGCGTCTTCGTTATGTTCTAATTATCAGAAAAATGTAATTCTTTTTTTAATGATCGCGTTAATGTACGTGACGGTGGTTCTCTTGAACAAATTAATCATTATATTTGCGGGTATGGGGAGGGAGGGGGTTAACGCCTTTCTCTGAGATTGTAATTATCTCGGGCCCGGGCAACGCCGGGCGGGTTAGCTAGTATACTAATAAAAGAAAGTTTCGCTCTGTGTGTGCGTGTGTGTGTGACTGTTGTTGGCGATGGCTAGGAAAATTTAGCGCACATAGAAGTCTGTAAATTTAGATTTAGGTAGTCCAAACCCTCTCTTGGTGCACCTGACCCTCAGAATTTTAATATTTTGATAATTAGTCTAGATATTAATTAGATTCTCATTAACCATCGCTTTTAAAATAACATTTTAAATCAAAATGGCGAAAGAAACGAACTGGTGTATTGGATTGGAAAGCGGAAGTGAACAAATTCGAAATTATTTTCCTAATTAGCGAATTTTAAGAAAACTAATTGAGATATCAATTCGAAAATTTCTGAGCATATGTAAAAAAATATTCTGCATCGGACTACGTGATTTTTGAAAAATTCGATTGGTATTTTTTTTAATTTATGCAAAAAACTACCAAAAATCTGCTGGCGCCAGTGAAAACAATCCGAGGAAGTTTCAGACAGGGATCTGCTTTCATTAAAAACTTAACTACAAAGAGATCTGTTTCTCTGGCCGATCCCTCATTTAGTTTGCGAAAATGAAAGGAAATAATTGCCAATATTTACTATTGAGCAAAAATTTAGGTAACTAATTAAGATATAGATTTAAAATTGAGGTCGGGAAGGGGTGTCATCTGCCGGCTATTTTAGCGTAGCGTCTTCGTTATGTTCTAATTATCAGAAAAATGTAATTCTTTTTTTAATGATCGCGTTAATGTACGTGACGGTGGTTCTCTTGAACAAATTAATCATTATATTTGCGGGTATGGGGAGGGAGGAGGTTAACGCCTTTCTCTGAGATTGTAATTATCTCGGGCCCGGGCAACGCCGGGCGGGTTAGCTAGTCGTTAATAAATTAGAATGGGGCTTTTAATTGCATTTTTAATGCTGTTAAGTTAACTTATAAATTATTTATGTGTCCAATTATAGTGAAAAAGTTAGTTTTGATTTTGTTTTATATTACAAAGTGGTATTAATTTTTAGCTTAAATTTATGAAATGAAATAAACTACAATTATTAATGAACAAAATAATGGTACCAATTAAGCTGTATTTTTATATGATACTTATTACATTTTAATAAATAACTTTCTAATATGTGGTGTAATAACTTGTGTTTATAAGCCTACTTAAAATTCAAAATATATTTTAGAAATTGTTTTCTACATAAAATAATCCATCCTAATTGATAAATAATTTTTAAACTATCAATCCCATATAACTGGGCTACATATTCTATAACAAGATTTTTTGTCTCAAATAAAAATGAAACAAGCAAAGCATGAATTAATAAATAGGTAGGTAGGCCCCCATATGCATAATAATAGGCATAATAAACTCTAAACAACTGCATAAAAGATAAATAATATCGAAAAGGCATCTTAATTTCTAATAATATTACTTTTCAGGTGACACGATGTCTCGAAATTACCAAAGGAAAAGAACGACGCAAAGTTGGGCATTCAACTCATGTTGAAAGCTTGAGTTAATCAATCTAGCAAGAGAAAATCATGTAAATATCTTATGCTTCCCTCCACACACAACACATCGACGCCAACCCCTCATGTGTCATTCATGGCACCTCTAAGCTGATATTACGAACAAGAAGTGAAGAAGTGGTTATTTTCCAATCCTGGGTGATGTGTAACAATTTAACAAATTGGAAAATTATTCAAATCTGCATTTTCGAGAACAACAGTTGAAAATACTGCAATCAAAGGGTTGAGGAGACAACATCAGAAGATGAAGAAGGTAATGAAGTCTGAAGATGTTTTGCAAAGAGCTTTACTCCAGCTCTAAATTCAGAGAAAGCTAGATACAATGTTTGAAATTATTTAAAAAAAAATAGTTACTGCGGGTTCACCCACAAATGAATAGGTTTCAGTTAAAAAAATAATTATTGAAATTGATTTAGTCGAAAGTTCAGGACAGATGACAAAAAAAACCCGGCTTGTGTTTTAAATAGAGTATAGATACTTACGAACTTCTTCCAGTGTTAAATTATTTTTACGGGCATCCTCTCTGTATCCAGGTCCATTATAGTATCCTAGTGTAGTAAATGTCAAGTTATCCATGTCAGAAACACCACCGAAACCTATTCCAAAAGAAAAAAAATACCTAAAATTTCAGACAAAAATATACCATTTAAAATTGCCCATTAAGGGAAAAAAAAATAAGTTATAAGCCTTTTTTCAAATACAAAAATAGCTTACACTTTTATGAAAAAATTTCAAATAAATTTAGAATACGGCCAGATTTTTCCAATGTGAATGTGAATGCTTCTTTATTATAATGGTAAGAGCTATACGAATTATACTTACTATGATATAAAGATCATATATATATTTTTTCATTATTATTCTAAATCTATGTTCCCCTAACGTTTCCTAAAGCTTAATTTATTTTTATTTAAATGCTTTCTGGTTTTAAAATTAAAAGTAATTTTTATCTCATGCAAGATGCTATCGCATCATTTTATCAAATACATTAGAGATTCTTTTCTTTCATTTTATGCCTTGTCTTTAGCTAACCTCAAAAATGCAACTTCCTTTCCAGCATTTAAATGCAGCTGCACTTATTCAATATGTACGTTAGATATTTTGATTTATTCTCTTAACTTCATTTTCTGTCAGGAACATTTAATGAAAACTACAAAATGGTTTTTACATCTGCTCTATTGTTCAAGCATAACCTCAACTTCCTTGTTTAATGTAAGTGCAGACTTTGATTACTTTCCAACTCCTAAAAATCTATTATCTCATCAAATGTATTTACTTCCAGAAAATTACACCTTTTCTGATTCTCATAACATCCACCAGGTTGCCTATCGAAAATACAAGAAAAGCCATAAGTCGCCTGGCGTGGCAAACTTTTCCTTTCTTCTCCCCTCTAAATTAATATGCCAAACGCTTAACTGTCATAAATTCCTACTGGCAAAATTGTCCGATGCACATGTATGCTTGGCGTCGTCAATCAAAGTGTTGGCGCAAAAATGTACCGCGAAATTTAATGAGATCATATCTAAACTCTTTCCGAGAAGGTTTTTTCCTTTATTGGTATCGGAAAACCACTTCCCTATTTTAACATATTTTGTCTATGTGCCAATAAACTACTTGCAAGTAAACTGGATCCTTCATTTTTACAATATCGCCTCTATTGTACTTTCACAGGTCTACGATCCCTTTGGTATTGTGGAACACCCTTCACGAAAAATATACTAACTATATGTATATTTTACGGCCGTAATTTTCACAGATTGTTCATGTCACTCCAGCCATGCATCAAAAACTGGTTTTCGGACACTAACACCTTAAAATATCTATACTAAAGCGTCAACTTTACCATACTTACTATTAAAAAATACCTAGTTCTGCTCAAAAATAAATTGCTTACTGTAATCTGATTGCTGAATAGACAATTACGCTTGAATAAAATAATAAACTTTTCTTAAACATAATTCTATTAAGAGCCATACCCCATTCTCTAAAATATTCCACTCTTTTTTACAATAATTAAAATTATGAAAACAAAGTTATTTTAAACAGCTTACTCCTGTCCTTTTTAAAAGAAATTAATAATAAATTGTTATACAAAATAAAAAATCCTTAGAAATATTACACATTCCATAATCAATTTCTGCATTAAAAGGAAGGTCAAAATCAATTTGTGTTGGCGCGTCTTGCAATGTGCATGTGGGATTAAAAACTTTTTAAACCGTCAATATTTTACCAAAAAGGTCTGCCCGACAAAATGGACTACCGAAAAGTACAAGAAGTCTAGTTCGCTAAAAACACAATTTGTGACTAGATAGCAAAACACACTTTAAAGGCATATATATATATATATGTGTGTGTGTGTGTGTGTGTGTGTGTGTGTGTGTGTGTGTGTGTGTGTGTGTGTAAATGTGTAATACATATAATAATAAAGCAAAGAAATTTCTATTAAACATACTCAAATATAAATCAAATATACACACATACTACTAAAACTGATACTACGCATTATGTAAAAAACAACTATTAAATGGTCGATATTCTCAAAGACCTGTAAAAAATATTAGACATTTGATTTTAAAGATCTATTTAACAATATAAATTTTCTACACTACATACTATTATCAGTTCTTTTTTTTTAAAAATTCAACATCAATTGTCTGTTCCTCTACATGTCGATTCGGAGTACTTTTATTACATTCACTAATTTTATTATATATAAAACTACATTTTAAAAGATCATACCATTTTTCTACAACAAGTCGGAATTCCACAAGGTGGATGTACTTCGAATTTACTTTCAGATTTATAATTATATAATTTTTCCCTCTATTTTTAATTTTTAATTATAAGTATTTTTATATATTATTTTAAATGTCATAAAATTAAATTATTTTTTATAAATAACATTAGGTATATACAGGGTGTTTCACAAATGAACCCCAACTGTAAAAATCAATAACCCGGAAACGGTGATAGATAGAAACATGAAACCAGTGGTATGTTTATTAAAAAAAATCGTAAGAATCTTATACATAAATCTCAAAATTTAGTTAAAAATAGCATTGATACATGGCGCTGAGAGCGTTAAGAATCCTTTTAAAGAGAGTTCAGAAGCATAGAAGGACTAGCCGTCAAAGATTTCGCCATTGAAATCTGACCGCTATCAGCGCATAGTAAAAATAATTCCGAAAATGATGTATACAGTAGAGGAACGTGTGTATATTGTGTTGGAGTACCACCGATTAAATCAGAGTCCTAAGGTCTGTCTCAAAAGTTTAAGCACAAGCATAAAATGTCGATTTTCAAAGAATTATAAAAAGTTAGAATGAATAACATTTTTTTATTTGCAGATTTCACAACATTATTTAAATAAATGATATCAAAAGTAGAAAAAATAAATTACATAATTGTAAAAATATAATTAAAAAAAATTAAAAAAACTGTCTCAAAAGTTTATGCACAATGTCAAAAACAACCAGATTTATAATTTTTACAGAACTTTTACTTACAAATTATTTTTCCGTGATTTCGGATTAGTTCAAATAAACGTGCGTCCATCGAAATTACTAGTTTTTGTAGGGTTTCTGGTGGCAAAGAGTACCATGCTTTCTCAATAGCCTCTTGGAGTTCTTCAATAGAGTCATACTGTTTTCCATTGCCATAAACCTGGCGGGTTAAAATACCCCAGACATTCTCAATCGGGCTTAAGTCTAGACTTAAAGCTGGCCAGTCAAGACCTTTAACATTTTCCTGAGAAAGCCAAAGTTTTGTAGAATGTGATACGTGGATTGAGGCATTGTCCTGTTGAAAAGTCCATACAGGACACCCCAAAATGTCACCGAATGAAAGCAAATGTTAGTTTAGGTCCCTTGATACTTTTTTGAATCTTGTCTTCCTTTTATAAAAGCTAGAGAGGTCTGGCCATTGAATCCAAATGCCCCCAAACCATAACAGATTTACCGCCTTGCTGCCTGCTGCAAAAATGCCCTTGGTTTCTTTCGTAAATCATGCCAATACGCGTTCCAACCATCAGGGTCATCTAAGCTCCACTTTTTCTCATCGTTGAATAAAACAGTAAGCCATTTGTCCCCGTAGGACATGTGTTTTTTAGCCCAGTTCATTCTTGCCTGTTTGTGATGTAATTTGAGAGACGGTTTGCGAGCCATTTTCTCTAGTATGATGTAATCACACTCTTTAATACGTCTATGTACAGTGTCTTTGGACACTTGTACACTGAGATTATTTTTAATTTGCCGTATGGACATATTTTGTCTAGATACCAATCTCCGTATTCTCCCGATCAGTCTGAACAGTCGTCATACGTGGTCGTCCACATCTTGGTTTCCGCTTAAAATTATCATTTCTAGAGAGTACTTGATATATAACTCGATTTGATCAATTTAAAACTTTTGCAATTTCAGAAACAGTTTTATTTTGCGATTTTAATTTAAAAACCTTCAAAATCTCACATTTTGTGAATTCTTTACCCTTCGGAATTTTTAAAACGAGAGGAAATAATTTCTCCACCTTTTATACTTTATAAAAGTGCAATATGATGTCATACAACGTCATTACACACGGCCAATCGCGTGTTTTTTTTTTTTTTTTTTAAATGCATAAAGTGCTTAAACTTTTGAGACATTTATCACGGGTCCGGGCAACGCCGGGCGGATCAACAAGTATATATATAAATGACAAACCATAAAACACTAAGATGTACTGTCAACTGTACATTGATATTTTCTACTCAAAAATACTTTCATAAAATGTTATGAATATTCTTTCATAAAATTTCATGTATATTTCGGGTGTACCGATGTCGATAAACAACTAAATGTAATGGTATCGTAGTGTGGATAAATATACACTAAAAACACCAACGTTTAACACACAATATCACAGTACAATGGACAGACGCACGTTTTGTGAGCAACTTGGACTCACATCATCAGTGTAAATAAAATAAAATTAAACATTATTGTATCCCCCCTCAAAGACATGAAATTGAATCGAGAAACCCAAATGAAAACAACAACACACCGAAAAACTCATCACGCATGAGCCACCAATGAGATTAAGCTGGAAGTGATTCACTATGACACAGTAACTCAACCCAGAAAGGTGAGATGTAAGGTACGCTTGAAAAAGCATTGACCAGGGAGTTACCAAATTTATGAATATAAACTGCCTCAAAGAAGTCTAAATCTAATGGAGTGTTACATTTCTTAATAATAGTGGCTGAATCAAAGTTAAAATTATGTCCCTCACTCCAGCAGTGACAAGCAATAGAGGATTTTTGCAATTCTTTTTTCTTAATATAATTTCTGTGTTCATTGAGTCTGAAACGGAGTTGTCGTTTAGTCTGTCCTATATAGGACAAACCACATTGACATTGGATATTGTAAATGCCCCAAAAGTTTTGATGTGAAATTTTATCCTTTAACTGTGAAAAATCTAGTTTATTATCTGGCTTAAAAACAACCTTAAAATCATACTGTCTTAAAATATTAGCTATTTTGTAGCTAATACTATTGTAACACTCCATTAGATTTAGACTTCTTTGAGGCAATTTATATTCATAAATTTGGTAACTCCCTGGTCAATGATTTTTCAAGCGTACCTTACATCTCACTTTTCTGGGTTGAGTTACTGTGTCATAGTGAATCACTTCCGGCTTAATCTCATTGGTGGCTCATGCGTGATGAGTTTCTCGGTGTGTTGTTGTTTTCATTTGGGTTTCTCGATTCAATTTCATGTCTTTGGGGGGATACAATAATGTTTTATTTTATTTTATTTACACTGAGGATGTGAGTCCAAGTTGCTCACGAAACGTACGTCTGTCCATTGTACTGTGATATTGTGTGTTAAACGTTGGTGTTTTTAGTGAATTTTCCCATTGGTTTTTAATACATTTAATAAAAAGTTCATTTCCCGTCCGCTAACTCTTCTTTGTATATAAGAATTTCTGTAAAAAAAATTCTTACCCAATATATTCGTGCCTCTAAGAGGATAATCTCCACCTAGTGTGAACGTATGTGAGTGATCAGCTGTGACAACTATGAGCGTATCGTCTTCACTCGTAGAATCGACGGCATGACCAATGGCTTTATCGAACTCCACGCCCTCTACGAGAGCTTTTTGTGCCCAGTTCTGGTGGTGAGCCATGTCGATTTTTCCACCTGTAATAGCAAACAACACAAAGAAAAATAATTTTAATGTATTGAACTATTTAATTAATATTGCAAAAACACAGAGTGCGAATAGTTTAACCTCAATTTTTAATTACAATCGTTCGCCTTTTTTCAATCGCAGAAAGGTATTATAAAAACAGCGATTAAAAAAATAATTACATGTTCTGCGATTTAAACTAGTCGTTGGGGGACACCGTAATACTTACGCATCATGGATATACGTAATATGAAATATGAAAATAAAACATGTGTAAACTATTTATAAAATGCATTGCAATTCGAATAAAATCGTGGCTTGGTGACGTCATAAACTTTAAAGGCTCTATTACTGAAATGCGTAAAAGAAACATCCTTATAACTCCAAAATTGACAATCCTATTAACGAAGAGTTTGCTGCGTCGGATTAAGCCTCTCATTTCCAATTAACATATATCTTTGAAATGAAATTTGAATGAAATGCAGGGTCATGAAAAATCGAAGAGTGTGGAAAATATGACTACATATATCTCGGCAACTCATTATCTGATCGACTTCATTCTTTATGTAAAATTTATGTTTTTTTTCATTGTCTTTTATATTCATTCCTTAAAATAAACAATTTCGAAAATTCTTATACACCTCTTATCAGAACGAATATTTCGAGAGTCCGAAAAAAATAGTTCCGGATAATCGAGGTTACTGAAATTCAATAGGCTTCTTTTCATTATTACATATTAAGTACATACCAAATTTCAAGTCTCTATCTCAATTTTTTCGGGAGATAGAGCTTTTACAGAAACACAGACTGGCGGCAATTTTTTTTTTTCTAAAAGTATGTTTTTCGCAATCTCCAGTGTCTGAAACGTGTAAATACGTCAAAAAAAATTTTTTTTCGATTTTCAAAACGATTACAAGAATTACCCTATACTACGTATGATGGGTGAGTAAAATTAAACATTTGAGGGCATGTGTTTTAATATCGATGTGGAGTCATTTATTCTTAAAGACAGAAATCTATCTTAAGGTCAATGAACTTCCCCAATTCCCCTCGCAAATGTTAAACCTATGGGCGTAAGATGCATTTGTATAATTAAAATATCTCCTTAGCAAATTAATATTTCAATCTTCTTTTTTCTATGTACTCTTCTTTAAGGATGTCTCTTTTTTTCTTAGTTGTCAAAATATTTCTAAAATCCATACTTAATTTACAATTTTATGTGTTAAAATCTTAATGAAACTATGAAAGATTTTAACACATCACATTAAATTAAGTACATATTTTTTTAATATTTTGAAAACTAAGAAAACAAATTAGAAATTGTAAGTTAAACGTGACATATGAGGTGCGTAACTAGTTTCACAATGTAAAAAAAAAAAAAAAAATCATCCTCATTATTTCAGTGAAATGAATTATGTCGTCTGCTGGGAGTAAAATGTGCATTCCTTTTTTTATTTTTTTTTTCTTATTACATATGCCACGTCCACAAATGCAATTTTTTTTTCACCATGGAGATCTTGCTTTGCGAATGATTACCTCCATGGTTTAATATTATTTCTATGACTCACGATGAACGAATCTCTTGTGTTTATGTACTTTAATGGATTGAGATATTCGGTTAACCTAATTTCCACTGAAGTTATCTCAGAATCTATACATTTTTTAATGTAACTCGTCTCTCAAACAAACAATTTTTTTGAACAATCTTATAAAAATCCAATTTTGTGCAATTATATTCGAAAAAACAGTTTTGAATAAAAATGGTCGCTTGGCATATGAAAAAAAGATGAGGTTAGCCAGTATTTATTTTCATCAGTCACACGACATGCGCTTTTATTATATAGATTACGTAAGATAGGATTTAACAGAATAAAGAAAACTTTCATTAATATTTTTTTTAATTTTGATTCGATTTTTATAAAATTTTAAATGACTCGACAACTTTTAAATCGACGACAAATTTCAAATCGTTCGGTTGGGTAGTTTTTGCGCTGTTATATGCGGACGGACGGACAGAGCCGACGACGACTATAGGTGCAACGTATTTATATAATTACGAACGCACCTAACAAGAGACATCCTTTAAGAAGAGTACACATAAAAAAGAAGTTAAAAATATTAATTTTATAATGGAGTTCCCATTATATATGCTTTTCTAAATAGTTAACCCTCTCTTCGTATTCATTATACATTTAATTTAATTATTTTAAATTTATATTCTAAATTTAATTTGTCTGTGCATCCCATTCCTTGCATTTAAATATATCTCTTTCTATTTTTAAAGATTTCGCTTTCATTTCAAAATCATCCTCCTACACTCTATTTCGTGCAGATGTAATTTTTGCTCAATTAAAAAATAAAGAAGAAAGAATAATTCCTTCTCATGTCTGCACTTCTGCATTTACACTTAAAAATGTAGCCGTAAGATATGTCTATTATTAATTCATAGATTCTACAATCAGCGGATGTATTGTCTAAATCCTTGGGATAATTTTCTGTTCCCATTATGACTAACTTTTGCCTTCTCGCAACCCTAGAACGCTATGCATTGAGGATGCAATTTTTCATAGATATCTCATTTGGTTATTTTATATCATATCACTGTCTTCTGTATCTCTCTGCATATATTATCGCCAAATCGGTAATTCTTCAAAGGAATTTGGCGGAAACCGCACGCCAAATATGTACCAGCTGTCAAGGACTGTGAAATAATTATTCATAGCAATTCTGTTCCTGATCGACTTGGAAAATGTAGCCTCAAAAGGCGCTCTGTGCTTGGTCGGGTCACTCCCGATGGGTAATGTAATCGCCCAGCATTAATTTGCCATTAAACATCTGCAAAAAGGCCACTTTCTGAATGATGCTTGTCTCTTCGCTTATCTGTGTTGTTGTGGTGTCACTTCTATTCGCAAATGTACTCCAGGTATACGACCGAAGTAACATATTTGATACAAAACTTGAATTCGTTCTTCTTCATACAATGTGTGCCGAAAACTTCTCTACAAATTTGCTAAGGATATATTTTAAATATACGAATGCATCCTATTCCATCGGTTTGACATTAGCGAGGAGAATAAGGAAAGGGCAGCTGACGTCACTGTTGGTCAACTTGCTGTTGGTTAGTAAGAAACACCTGTCCGTTCTTTATGACTCCTACTCTACACATGAGTACGGGCGATTTGATTGGTCTACATTTAACGTGTCTATTATATAATTGGTCTACGTCGTCATGTCGATTCATGCAATGATCGTTACGACAAAAATGCAGTGGTAGATTGGTTGACGGAAGTCTTTGCTTGTAAACATGCCCTTTCCTTATTGGGAAGTTCACTGACTAACAGAGGTACATTTCACTGGCCCTTCCGCCCCCGGACTTGGGAATTTCGTATTCACCAATCGTTTGTACTTCGTTAGTACCGGTAAGTACCGAGAGATTTTCGTTTGTACCGGCTCCGGTACCGAGTTATCCTAAATTCAAAGTGGAGGGGCCAGTGAAACGGGATTTCCCATAGTAAAAAAAATAGTGTTTCAGATAGTGTTCCATAGTGTTTCAGATTTTGACGAAAATTTGTCAGTCGTTTGTACTACGTTAGTACCGGTAAGTACTGAGATATTTTCGTTTGTACTGGCTCCGGTACCGAGTTATTCAATTTTTTAGTTTGAGGGACCATTTCACTGGCCCCTCCACCACCGGACCTGGTAATTTCGCATTCACCAATCGTTTGTACTTCGTTAGTTACCGGAGGGGCCAGTGAAATGGTCCCTCAAAATAAAAATTAGAATATCTCGGTACCGGAGCCGGTACTAATGAAGTACAAACGATTGGTGATAGCGAAATTGCCCGGTCCGGGGGTGGAGGGGCCAGTGAAATGGTCCCTCAAACAAAAAAATTGAATAACTCGGTACCGGAGCCGGTACAAACGAAAATCTCTCGGTACTTACCGGTACTAACGAAGTACAAACGATTGGTGAATGCGAAATTACCAGGTCCGGTGGTGGAGGGGCCAGTGAAATGGTCCCTCAAACTAAAAAATTGAATAACTCGGTACCGGAGCCGGTACAAACGAAAATCTCTCGGTACTTACCGGTACTAACGAAGTACAAACGATTGGGGAATGCAAAATTACCAGGTCCGGTGGTGCAGGGGCCAGTGAAATGGTCCCTCAAACTAAAAAATTGAATAACTCGGTACCGGAGCCAGTACAAACGAAAATATCTCGGTACTTACCGGTACTAACGTAGTACAAACGACTTACAAATTTTCGTCAAAATCTGAAACACTTCATTTTTTTACTATAGGAAATCCCGTTTCACTGGCCCCTCCACTTTGAATTTAGAATAACTCGGTACCGGAGCCGGTACAAACGAAAATCTCTTGATACTTACCGGTACTAACGGAGTACAAACGATTGGTGAATACGAAATTCAAAAGTCCGGGGGTGGAGGGGCCAGTGAAATGTACCTGACTAACAGACTAAGTCCAGCAAGCCCTTTTTCCCCTCATAGTTATTGTTAGTCCTGCCACTACGAAGCACTCACTGATTAACAATAACTGCAGAGAAAAAAAAATAGCACTTGGTCGATTTTAAGGTCCTTACCCTTTTAATAAACGATGCTTTCTTGCTGAAATTTAAACCACCCATTCTGAAAAGGTTAAACAGAAAATTTCTTATCTATAAAAGTGGTAACAGATTTCTTGGAAATTTTAAGGAGTATGTGCACTTTGAAAATTTTAAGATTTAAAAGATTAAAACTTAAAGATTTAAAAATTACTTTCTCATTTTTAGTACATATTTGTATAAAAAATACATTATTTATTTGTTTATTTATTTATTTTGGCCAAAAAGTACAAAAAAAAAAAATTGATTTGCCTTCAAGATGAGAAAAATTAATCGAGAAATTTTTGTTTCACTTTTTATCGCTTAAATAATAATATTAATTATTATTAATAACAGTTATAATGACATTAATAACAATATTATTAAAACGTAGGATAAATAATCACAAATTTATAAGATATATTTCACTGAGCAATATTATTTCAGTTGCGTTACAACGACACTAACTTATTTTTAACATGTTGTTTTCACAGAGAAACCAAATGTGAAAATGGAGAAAAATGGGAAGGAGCAATAAATAAAAATTAGAGTTACTGAGGTCTATTTACAAGGCAATGTGACAAGAAAGTAAAAATAAAATGGTAAAAAAACAATAGCTTTTTAACACACGTGCTCAGAAAAAAATATTTTAAGCAATTCTGAAGTGTTAAGAAGTTTATTTTGCTTATCTAGTAGCAAAAGTTGCTGAAAATTGTACAATTGTTCTTGTGAGCTTCTCTCATAAAAATCTCCTGCATGAAATTTATTTAGCAACTTTCTCATTCTTTCGTTGTGTTTCTTTTAATGATGATCAAACAATGATATCATCGAAGATAAATCTTTGCATTTATTTGTTCATTGTTGTAAAAAATATGCATTCCTCGACTTTTAAATGTAGCTTCTAACACTTTAAAACTATTTCCGACCTCGCATTTCAATGTAAAAAATTAAAAAGTGCGTTTACACCCTTTAATATTTATAGATAGAAACGACCATGTACATTAAAAAATATAATTACAAATTCAAAACTTTGATAATTTTTTAATAATAACTCAATGAAAAAAAAAATCTAAATAAATCTAATTGTTTAAGAACTTACACTAGTCACGAGAAGAAATGCTCAAGCTAATGGGAAGGATGGGAAGGTTATTTTCAAATTTCTCGCTCACATTTTCATATTTTTAAATGATTTTTTTTTTTTTGCTTAGGATAGCTAAGGTCGATCTCTAACGTTGTTAGTTTTTACTTTTTCGATTTTTGTTGCAATGTTTTTACAAGCGGATATTTTCAATTTTGGAACCGGTTCTGAAAGTGAAGGTTACCTTTATAAAAAAAAACTGGAACCAAAATTGAAAAAGTAAAAACTAGCAACGTTAGAGATCAACCTCAGCTATCCTAAGCAAAAGAAAAAAAAATCATTTAAAAATATTAAAATGAGAGCGAGAAATTTGAAAATAACCTTCCCATATACTTAACATTTGTTTGCGCGTTTCTTCGTATGTCTAGTGTAGGCTTTTAAGGGGATCTGAAAGATTTGAAATGACAAAATTGACTGAAGTTTGATTGCAGATTAGAAAACCAGAAATTAATTTAGACTAGTACTTCTTTTTTAATTTATTTAGTTATGTTTTATAGAAATAAAAAGTATTTATTAAATTGTAAAAAACAATAAAAAAATTTTTGATATTGTACAACAAAATTAATCTTGTAAAACAAGTTTTGCCTCGATTGAGAAGTCCAGGTTCCATATTTTTGAGTCGTCATGCTTTCTTTTTATACTGCTTGTTATGTTGTTTATCGATTATATCTTAAACAAAAAACTTAAATTAAATAAAAAAATAAATTTAAAATACATAAAATTTATATATATTTGTAATTCCAATTTGGAAATAAAATGTTTATTTATTTTTCAAGTATAGTTTGTAGAGAATTTAAATTTATTTTATTTAAAAAAAAAAAAAGAAATACATAAATCCGGTAACTTGCGTAAAAGTTATCGTACCAAATCCGCTAAAAAACAGTGCTTTGAGATAACTGACGTGAGTTTACAATTTTCCCCTTCACTGGCATCAACGGTTTGCGGTTTAACGTTTACGACTCATACGGCCGTAATTTTAAGACTAACCCTATAGCTAAAAAGGATTGACTTCCTATCGGGGCAACTGCATGACATTCTTAAAGGTTCAAACATTATTAAATATATATATATATATCACTTCAAACCTTTTTGAACCTCTAAGTGCATTTTGATTTTTGAATAATGATTTTCATGAAAATCGTAATCTATACTAATATTATAAAGTAGTAAAGATTGTTTGTTTGTTCGTAGGGGGTAATCTCTGGAACTACTGAAGCGTTTTCAAAAGTGATGGTGCAAATTGATGGTGACAATCCTTGTTCAACCATAGGCTATATTATATGTCGGTGCCACTACCCACAGGGGGGGGGGGGTGCAGGAGCGAAAAACGTTCTAAAATTTCGATTTTTTTTATACTGAAGGAGCTAGAAACATGAAATTTGGCATGGTAGTTACTTATAAGATGTAAATGCTCTCTAAGAACAAATTCTAAAAAAAAAATCGAAATTTAAAAGGGTGAGATGAGCGAAAAGCGTTCTAAAAACATTCTAAATTACAATTTCTATGGAATCTCTGGAACTACAGAACCGTTTTCAAAAGTGATGGTGGCAAATTGAGGATAACAGTCTCTACTCTAACATAGGCTATATTTTATGTCGGTGCCACTACCCCCAGTGGGATGCAGGAGCGTGTGTGTGTGTCTGTTGGCGATGGCTGGGAAACTTTAGCGCACCTAGAAGTCTGTAAATTTAGATTTAGGTAGTCCAAACCCTCTCCTGATATACCTGAGCGTCAGAATTTTAATATTTTAATTACTTTCTGAAATATTAATTAAAATGCACAAAGAACTCTCATTAAAAATACGCTTTTATTCTCTTGGGTTTGTTGGTTCACTGGCTGGTTGCATCGATTCTTCACAGAAGTAATTAAATAAACCAGAGTAGTGATGCATAAATAAGGATTTCTAACTAAATATTGTCAATATGGATTGAAGTTATCAGCGTAGAGGAGCCATGCGAATCTCGCGCCACCTGTACATGACAGATTACACATACGTCACACTGTTTGAAATATTTTCCTGGCACATTTTTCTTCATGACAATTTGTCGGGTTTAAGTTTTTTTTTTTTTTTTTACATGACATTTATTATTATGACGGAGATTGTTAATACAGAAAACTTTATTTAACAGATTCTTTTTTATATTTGCGGGAATGCAGAGGGGCAAGGGTCTAATTACATTTAAGCTTCAAGGTGTATTTCTAGAAAGCAGTTACCAGAATTTCCGAATATTAGTCTAAGCCAAATTTCAAATTAAGTTCCTAGCTTAACCAAATGAATCAATCTTTAAAGATGTATTGTGATCCTCCTAATTAGTTATTTGCTGAAGGCCACTTGAACAACCCCCCTCCCCTTCCCGGCCCTCCTTCAAGGTTTTTTCTCTAACTCTGCTCCGTTTCCATATCTCAGCAACTATTTTTCCGATTTCAACGCAAGTGATTTCAAACATTATAATTAATTTAACAGTCACCCTTTATAACGTGAAACTAAATTTATGAGTAGCGGTTTCCACTATTTACGAATAATAGTTTAAGCCAAATTTGTAATTCAATTCAAAGCTTAAAGAAACGAACGAATTTTGAAAGATGCATAGTGGTCCTGCTAATTAGTCATTTGCCGAAGGACGCTTGAACAACCCCTCCCCCCGGCCCTCCCTTCAAGGTTTTTTTTCTCTAACTATGCTCCGTTTCCATATCTCAGCAACTATCTTTCCGATTTCAACGCAAGTGATTTCAAACATTATAATTAATTTAATAGTCACCCTTTATAACATTAAACTAAATTTATGAGCAGCGGTTACCACTATTTACGAATAATAGTTTAAACCAAATTTGTATTAAGTTCAAAGCTTAAGGAAACGAACGAATTTTGAAAGATGCATATTGGTCCTCCTAATTAGTCATTTGCTGAAGGGCATTTGAACATCCCCTCCCCTCCAGAACCTCCTTCAAGGTTTTTTCTCTAACTATGCTCCGTTTCCATATCTCAGCAACTATTTTTCCGATTTCAACGCAAGTGATTCCAAACATTATAATTAACTTAATAGTCAATCTTTATAACATTAAACTAAATTTATGAGTAGTGGTTACCACTATTTCCGAATAATTGTGTAAGCCAAATTTGTAATTAAGTTCCTAGCTTAAGCAAACGAACGAATTTCGAAAGATGCATAGTGCTCCTCTTAATTAGTCATTTGCTGAAGGGTATTTGAACAACCCTCTCCCCCGGCCCCTCCTTCAAGGTTTTTCTCTAACTATGCCCCGTTTCTATATATCAGCTACTATCTTTCCGAATTCAACGCAAGTGATTCCAAACATTATATTTAACTTAATAGTCACCCTTTATAACATTAAATTAAATTTATGAGTAGCGGTTACCACTATTGTCGAATAAAAGTTTAAGGCAAATTTGTAATTAAGTTCCTAGCTTAACAAAACGAACGAATTTTTATACATGCATAGTGGGCCTCTTAATTAGTCATTTTCTGAAGGCCACTCAGACATCCCCTTCCCTCGGCACCTCACTCAAGGTTATTTTCTCTAACTGTGCCTTATTTCAATAACTGGGCTAATAATGTTCCAATCTTCTCGAAACCAGCTCAATTTTGTAGCGCACCTACTATACAGTAACGTAGGCAGCGGGGACCTGTCTCAGAAGTTCGTTCGGAAAGAGGTTTGTTTAGAACAGAATGCTCCCCTGGCGGTGGTAGGGGGAAATAAAAGATTTTCCAGAGCGTACGAGCATGCCCGGTATACGGTTCCGAAGTCATCGTAGACCGTGGCCAGAGTTCCGTTTTTTAAGAGATTTAAGTTTATTACAAGGGCTCGGGCAACGCCGGGTGGGTCAGCTAGTAGTAAATAAAACAGTACTTTCTACTAAAGGAAAATCCACTGAAAAACAGTGTTTCGACACCGCCCCCTGAATACTAGGCATGAGCGCTTACACAAAAATGGCAGCTGTCGCAGGCGGATTTTTTTAAGTGTTTGTACTTTCCCCCAAATTTACACACTTAGTAATTTCTAAAAGTTTTCTTTGATTTATTTGATCTCAGAAAAATAAGGCGAAGAAAAATTTTCTAAAATTTTGGTGTTCAAATTTGAAGGAGCGTACAAAAACTGAAAAAAAAAATCCGCCTACGACAGCCGCCATTTTTGTGTCAGTGCGCAGGTCTAGTATTCAGAGGGGCGGTGGTTTCGAGATAACTGACGTCAGTTTAATATTTCCTCCTTTGCAAGCATCAACGGTTCGTGACTTAAAGTTTACGGCTCATAAGACTGTAATTTAGGACTAACTTCCTATGGGGCCGACTTTACCACATTCTTAAAGGTTCAAACATTATAATAAAAACAAAAAATACATTTTTTAGTCATTTCAAACCTTTCTGATCCCCTTAAGTGTATTTTGATTGTTGAATAATGATTTTCATAAAAAATCGTAATCTCTTAGTAAATAAAACAGTACCTTCTACTAAAAGGAAGAAACCTTCTGGACTTCTGCTTAGTATCTTGATGGCCATTTCTGTCATCTCAGTCAGTGACGGATATTTCTTTCCAAGTTCTTCGCCGTCTGATGCATAAGGCAGATGGTCGTCCGCAAAAAGTCCTTTGATGAAACAAATTGGAATTATTTGAGTGGTGACAAAATAAAATAACACAAAATATGACAAAATTTGCATAGAGTCTTCTGGTATTATTATTGGCGAATAAATAAGCCTTATAGATGTCATCAAGAAGACTTTTGATTAGTTAAATGTTAACTTTCTTTAACCCTCTAAGCGTGTGGAACGTAATATTCATTTCACTAAGCTCCAGGATTCACTGCAATATATGCAATGTTTAAGATAATATAACTCAATAGATTTAATGAATTTTCAAAACATTGAAGAATGATTAATATTCTCAAGGGTTACATTCATATTTGTAATTAAGTTTTATTTATAATGCTGAAAAAATCATATTTTTTTAGCATTTAAAACAAAATGCAGTGAAAACAACATTACAATTTTACCCTTTTTCAAAACGCTCAGAGGGTTAAGACTGTTTTCAAATCCAAATTCGCTACTTTTCGAAATCATTTCCATACCGTATAATCATAAAAGTTTCAATATATTTTGCAGAAAAAAAATCGCTATTACACAAATGCGAGAAATTATAAATCATTTTACATAGGGTAGACTAAGTAATACTAGATATAGTAATTAGATTTTGGAAGAATACTTCGTACTAATAATTTCTCAGTTAAAATCACTGTATTTGAAAATCATACTCAGTTCTATTCGAAATTTAAACTCAAATTTTAATTTGTTTTCCTTTTCCTTTATGATAAAAAAAAATTCTTCAGAAACATATTGTCAGATTTCGATTTTTATATAAATTTTTGAACACATGAAAATAACAAAAAGACACTTATCAGATAGATACTACACAACAAAGCATGCATCACATTTATACACTGCAAAAAAAAAATTGTTGATTTTTTTTTTTAACCGATTCAAGAAAGAGGAAGTTATCAATTCGACGTGTATGAATTTTTTATTTTTTATTTTTTTTTTAGGTATGTACACCGATTACTTCAAAACTATGCGTCCTATTTATGTGATTTTTTTTATTAGAAAGAGAATACTCTCGAATTGGTCCCATTTCAATTTTATGAAAATTGGTTCAGTACTTTTTCAGAAATACTGTTTCTAGACGTTGTGGCATAAATTCCACCAACTTTTTGTGACGGTTGGGTCTGTGTTATTCCATGACTCATTTTAAACTGTTTTTACCCGATATATTTTTTATTTCGAATTTGTGCATCCAATAGCATCCACAAATTTTCTATTGGATTCAATTCAGGAGATTGTGGAGGAGTTACCAATCGCCTTCGAGCATTGTAGACTGTAGAGTAACCATGTCCTGGTGATCATAGCAGTATGTTTTGGGTCGTTATCCTGCTGAAAGTGAAAAGTTTCCTCTAAGCCTAACTTCCTAGCACTGCTTAATAAGTTATGCCGCAACACATCAATGTATGTTAAAGTTGTCATTCTAGTGTCGATAAATTTCAAATTTCCTACTCCATTAGAAGCCATACACCACCAAACCATAATATTTCCCCCTACCATGCTTGATAGTTGGGAGTATATGTTTTAGATATAGAGCAGTTTTATTTTTACGCCAGATTTTTCGAATGCTTGGTGGAGAGAAAATTTACTCTCATCGGAAAAAATCATTGTTTTCCAAAAATCTATTGGTTTGCTTCTGTATGCCAAATCATATTCCAGGCGTTTTCGCCTATTTGTTTCACTGATGAATGGCTTTTTCCTTGGGGTTCTTTCTTTTAAACCTGCATTCTGGAGAACATTTCTTATTGTTTGAGGTATTACTCTGATATTAGAAGATGTTGTAAGGTCTTCAGCAAATTTTTGAGCTGAACTCATAGGATTTTTTAAAGCTGTTTTAACAACACTTCTTTTACCCTCATTGTTAATTTGCTGGGGCGTCCTGGTCTTCGTTTATTTTCGATGCATTCAATTTCTTCATACTTTCTCACTATGTGTCCAACAGTTGTAAATGATAATTTAATTGCTTTTCCAATTTCTCGGTACGATTTTCCATTTTTATGAAGCTCAATGATACGATTTCTTATGTCTAGAGTTACCTCTCTAGTTTTAGGTGTCATTCTCGATTACTTCAAGAAAAAATTAGATTAAATGCCTGACAAATATAATATGAAGTTAACAATTATTAACAGCTACTGTATAAATAGAACCTTGAATGCGTATCTTGCTGTGGAAATGTACAAATACTTCTTTCGCAAGAAACTTTTAAACTTTTCCGGTTAGAAATTTATTTTACATCTTTATCGAAATTTTCTGTTGTTTAACCCTTTGATGGGCAAAATATTTGTATTGCCAAAATGCTGAAATGATTGATTGGCACCAAGATTTACAAACAAATTTATGTGAAAATAATTAAAAGCTTTCAGTCATGTACATTAGAAATTCAAAATTCTATTACAAAATTCCGGTGACAATGTGGCATTTGGGAATTAAAATTAAGTGGGATATATTATATACCACCGCCCTTCAAGGGGTTAATTTAAAACGCACGGTAAACATACTGTATTAAAACTGTTTTTGTCAAATATCTGTTTTTATTTGGTTAAAAATTAAACATATTAGAGTATACAAATAATTATATTGCCAACTGTATGTAATCAGATTCGACTTGTCGTTTAACACCTTATGTAATATTTCTAAGCAAATAATCATGTTTCGTCTTGGTGGTAAATTGCGTTGAAAATGAATGTGAAATGCATTGTAAATGAAATAAATTAAACTTCCAGATGTTAGCGACTTTTTGCATTAACATGTGCAATAAGCAGTCTGCCAAGACTATAAAATAATAATAATAATAATTTTTAGCAGCGAAATTTGCTTATTTAAGGGGAGGTTTTCCCGATACGGTTTGATTTTAGGGTTATTCCAGTGTTTTATTTATTTATTTATTTATATTTTAACACTTTCCAACATAGGTGAAAAATGTTTAAGAATTCGGTTTGTCTGCCGGCTGCCTTCTGTGTCTGTGTTCTAACTCTTTTAAATATACTCGGATTGCCATGAAAATTTTATATGTTATTTATGTTTACTATAGAATATTCGGTACTGAAAATGAAGTGTCTAGGATTTATAGCTTGTTTACAGGGATACACAAAAGAATATCGTTCCACTATGGTATGTGGGGAAAAATCGTATCCGGGTTAGTGTCATGTACCTTTGATATGAAAAAAGTTACTGAAAATTTCCAAGCTTCTAATTTTAAAACTATTAGACTCACTTGCACGTAACTTTAAAGTAATTTTTACAAGAAACCTATTTTTTGTTGTGTTTTGCTTCATAATAAATCATAATAAGTCATAAGTAGAAGCCTATCTGATGAACTGCATGCAGAATAACACTTACATAACTGAGTCGTATATTTTTATATACACTTTTATTTAACTTTACTTGATTCATGTATGAAAATAGAAAATTTTGTAATCGACATTTCACTCATTTTTCGATAGGCTAGAATTATAAAAAATTATGCACGCTGGTATATGTTTCCGATGAAAATACCAACTTTTAATATTTTTAGAACTTAATTATAAATTAATAAATTAATTTTAAGGCGTTTTTCCGTCAGTCCGGCGTAGGTGATAAATCGCCAAACATTCTTTATGGTTACAACTTTTCAGTTAAAAAAAAAAAAACAATAAAGAAATATTAATTTTCACGTTTACAGTTGACTATTTTAAGCACCTGCTTTTTTACATATATGATCTCGTAATTTATGGTTTTCAATTTTATTTTCAAAAATTTTTGCGAGAATGTTTTGTTTATAGTGGTATATCTTGATAATGTCGCCGTTGAAGCGTTGAAACATATGTCGATCTTTATATTAAAAGGTTTTTATAAGCCTTTTTGTGTTTCTATTTGTATCACATAAGCATTTTATCTATTTTTAAAAATAACGCTTTTATTTATAAAATATTCAAAAAAACCTGATGCAAAATGCCACAGTAAAAGTATCTGGTAAAATACCTTTCCACTGAGATATTTATAAGATTTTTTTTTAAGGCGTGAAAATACTCCTTGCCTTATTTTCGAGGCAGGCGTGAATTTAGCTGTATAAAAAGTACAAAAACAAAGACAAGCATGAAAGTGTCCAGTATTAAAATGGTGCTTCTCTATTATCCTGTCGACCACTTTTCATAACAAAAAACTTTCACCAAACTGTCAGATTAAACGCCAAAAATGCAGACCCATTTACTTGATGTCAGAAGCATAATACGTGTTTGTTATGTCATCAAGTGGTTTTTAATTCGACATTTGCGTGTATTATTCATTATGTTTTACTGATTTGTTAGTTATTTCATTAATTAAAATAACAATTGTGTCCTTAAATTCTTATATTTTATTTATTTATTTATTTTGATATTCATATGGCAACGTTCTCCCGTTTATTTGGCGTTACAGTTTGGCGATAGTTTTTTGTTATGAAAAGTGGTCGACGGGATAATAGAGAAGTACCATTAAAATAATAATAAAATAGCTGAACATTTACGCATTCAGTGGGGCAGAAAAATAAAAGTGTAGTAATCTGATTTTTACTTCTTAACATATTCAGTCATAAACCGAGTATATCAAATACAAATTATATAACAGGATATGATAACTAGTTTCAATACTGTTGTCCAAAAATTAGGGGACAGTAACCGGACGCTTTCGCTTTTTACACGGTTTGTCGAATATCTAATAAAATTCTTGACAAATTGTTCTTGAGATTTTACGATGTAAAAAACATGTTTGACTTCAAGAACAGTAGAAACAGAGTATACTGCAATTGAAAAACTAAAAATCCCTGAGGGCTCGGCCTACAGGCAAAGGTAGATTCCAAAGACGCAGACTATGGGGCGCCTATTTGTTGGGAATTACCGAAGAAATGTCCAGCCATGATGCCGCAGTTGGGACCGGCCACTTCGAAATCTAACTTGTTTGCAGGTGGAGCCGGCAGGGTTTTTTTTTTTTAATTTTTTATTTAATTTTTTTTTCTTTAAGGGTTGGTCCTTTAAAAAACTTGTCAGTATAAAAGTTTTAGATAATATTAAGAGGATTTATAATAGATTTAAGCGTATTTAATATCTTGTGAATTGACGAAGTTATGAATTTTTTTTCTTCTAAACCCCCTCTTCCCCCCCCCCCTTGGGGCCATTTTTAATTATATCAAAAATCTGTCCTACATAAATTTTCGGCCCTTTTCTTAAAAGTAATGATAAATTTAAACATATTCAATACGTATCCTAATTAACAAGTTATGTTTTTTTTTCTGCTTTCACAAAAAAAAAAAAAAACCCTTGGTTCGATTTTGTCCATCCGAGATTTTATGCCCCTTGATTTTATGTATCAGTTTGGAAGAGATGTGTGCAGAATTATTGAATTTATCATGTCCATAAAAAAGTGATATAGATAGATAGATAGATATAAAGTTTTGAACTGGGGTGGTTTTGGGTTCTGGGAGTCATGATCGGCGTAGATCTGCAAAAAAAATTCAAAAATTCAGACTTAGGGGAAAATGTAAATAGTATTTCTTACGAAATCTACCTATTAATATATTGAATATTTGATGAGATATGGGCATTTGTATGAAATAATATGTAACTGCGCATGCGCGAACTATACCAAAGATTTGTTTTCATGATTTGGTAGTCAATTCTATAGAATAACTCATAAAAATACCATTCAAGTATCGTGAAAACTCAGAAAGATACCAGCAATACAGTGGGCTAATTGACAAATTCGGGAGGAAATCCCATTGTATTATAAGGGATTTCCTTCTTAACATTTGCCACCATCGAAATGAAGTCAACATTACGCACGGTCATGTTTTTATTAGGTGCGTTCGTAATTATATAAATACGTAGCACCTATTGTTGTCGTCTGGTCCGTCCGTCCGTCCGTCTGTCTGTCCGTCCGTCCGCATATAACAACGCAAAAACTACCTAACCGAATGGTTTGAAATTTAAGATATATTATCTTTGCAGAATTTTATCGAGACATTTCAAATTTTATGAAAATCGAATCAAAACTTTAGAAGATATTAATAATAATATTTATTAAGAAACTTGAATTTTTTTTAAAAAATCGGTGCTTTCTTGCTATAGGAGCTTCCGAGGTTTAATCGTGAAGCGACCGAGATACTTATTTTATGACAGAAATTAATCTGCAGACGATATAATTCATTTCACAGAATTAAAAATCATCAAAATCTGAATATTTATATAACTAGCTATAGTACGAACACACCTCATTTGTCACGTTTGACGTACAATTTCCAACTTGTTACTTTATAATATAGATATGGCAAATTTTATTTTAAAATATAAATCGTGAAAATACGCATGATTAAATTTTTAAGGTGTATGCGTGAAATATATTAGTAGAGGGCCTTAAAAATATATCTGCCGTTACAAATATTTTCTCTAGGAATAAATTTTCTGTTAAATTTTTTATAAAAAAATATTTAGAGTGCTTTTTATTTAAGTGATTATTATAGACAAATAATAATTTAGAATAAAAGCATAACACTTTGATTAATTTAAAGCTCGGTTTTAATTTCTAATTAAAAAAACGAAGATAGCAAGAGAAAATAGGAGTCGTTCTAAAAATAGGAGTTGTGTGTCATCATGATAAGAAGTTCCTCCTTATGGAGTTTGTATTTTATGTGAGATTTGTTTGTTGAAGCGTATAATTTATATTCTTTTTGTCTAGAACAGTTAAGATAATCATAATCTTCAAAATATAAACACAGCTGTTTGAATGAATGCAAACAAATACTGATAATGGATTTTTATTAGCTCTCCAACGCCCATAAATAAACTTTATATATATATATATATATATATATATATTAGTATTTTATTTTAATTTAATTTAATTGATGTTGCATTTTTGGTACAGTTATTTAATCGTTTTTGTCATTTAATGGTACATATATTTTTATGTTGCTTTAATTATTAATTTTTCCATCTTACTACTTATTTATAACATAGAATTAATCATTTATACATCCATTACTTCTATGTAATTCCATATTCTATTTATTAATTAATTTCATTTATTTATTATTTAACTAATGGCTATCATAAGATAGTAATTTGGTTTAATTATTAAACAATAATTCATATCCATAACTTTCTATTCAGATTTTATTCAGTTTTACCAATAGATCGTAGCACTATTTTAAGTTGCTTTAATAATTAATTTTTCCATCTTTATACTTATTTATAACATAGAATTATTCATTAATACATCCATTACTTTAATGTATTTCAATATTCTATTTATTAATTTCTTTTATTTATTATTTAACTAATTGGTATTATTTAAGATAGTAATTTGGTTTCATTATTAAACATTTATATCCATCCAATACTTTCGATTCAGATTATATTCATTTTTACCAATAGATGGCAGCACTTATGTTCCTGTTTACTTTACAATCCATAATATTGTAACATTATTTCTGGCATCATTATAAAGCAACTTATATTTCTAAAATTGGCAACATGTAATGATTTTTTTTTTTTTTTTTTTTTTTTGCAATTCATTCCCAAGTCATGGTTGAGTTTCATGCTGGTTCTTGGGGTGTAAATTTATATTTCTAAAATTGGCAACATGTAATGATTTTTTTTTTTTTTTTTTTTTTTGCAATTCATTCCCAAGTCATGGTTGAGTTTCATGATGGTTCTTGAGGTGAACGGTATCTATTTTAATCTTTATGGATTTTATACTTACTGACTCTATAAATTGTTTTCTTTGTAAATTATATGTAAGGCTTCTCTCCTTTTTAATATTGTATTTTATTTTTCATTTTATCACTGGTTTGCTTCAATGTTTATGAGATGTAGTCCCAAAATCATATTTTTTAGCAATGTATGGCTAATATGATGATGAAACATCTCATTTCATTTTATTTGTGGTATTTAGGCATTTGGGACTTGATAATTCTGTCTAAATTCCACAAATTTCATTTCATTTCATTCATTTAATTCCATTTTTATTTAATTTCTTATTCTTTTAATATGTTTTTGTTTCCATATTAAGTGTGTTGGGGAATCTTTCATTGTCAACTAATTATTTCATACTTAATTATTATTTCATTGTTTAAGTTGGTGTTATGATGATGTTTCATTTATGGTTATATATATATATATATATATATATATATTCAACTTGTTGGATTTTATTGTTTTGTTTTCAGTAAAAAAAGTAATAAAAATAAATTTTATCAAAAAGTACATGTAGGCTGATAATTTGAACTGTCACAAATGGAGGACACACAAATACAAGATCGCATCGCAGCAACAAAAATTAATCAAACATCGAAATCCTACAAGTATCAATTTAACATTTAGTTAACTTTAACATTTGCGAAAAGAAAGAAAAAAAACATATACAGGGTGCAAAATGTTATCTATCGATGACCTTTAATTTCTCAACCGTTGGTTGTAGTCATAGTTCCAATTACAAAAGCGTTTAAAATGAGGTAAATATTCATGTTGTGGCGTTAATTAAAGTAAAAATCAATTTAATAAAAATTACGAAATCTAACTTTTTATACGGTCACCCGGTCCCTATACTTATATTTAGTAAATGTTTGCACATATCATAACAAATACAACACAAAAGGTTTGACTTCTGTACGACAAAAATTGACACAGTTACTAAATTTCAAAGTTTGAGATTTTTTCACATGATTTTGTCTTTTATTCAGGGATCAGTTAAAAAATGAATTAGAGCAATTCGAAATCGAAATCAGGGTGCAATGTTTTTTTTTTTTTTTTACGGCAAAACTACCTTCAGCCGGTATCGCTAAATCGGTGTATCACCAAAGAGGGTTATTTCCTCTAAAAATTTGAGCTGATTTTGTGGGGTCGTATACAAAGCGAAGAATGAAATATTGAAATTAAACAGAAAAACATATATCAATTTATTATCATATTAGAAAGCGGTCTACTATAAAAAATGAATACATCAAATACCGGAATCTACTAGAGATACTGCTCAAAGTGTTCTCCATTGGTGGCAATGCACCATTGAATGCGTGACAGTACTGAGTCCTGGACACGTTGGAGTATAGCAGGTGTAACTGTGCGACAAGCAAAAATGCTGTATCAGATCAACCAGAAAAGTATGCTCAGTCACATACACCTGTGCCTTGATGTATCCCCAGAGGTAGAAGACCATGGGAGTCAAGTCTGGTGAACGCGGTGACCACTCTACCAGACCACCATATCGAATGATCTGTTGACCCAATTCGTTGGTCAGATACACACGGACGTTTGATGCTTTATGCGGAGGGAGGCTTTATGCATTTTAAAATCACACCTGGCATGCATTTCGGAGAGGCAGCTTTTCATACGAGTCAGGTACCGTGTTTTGTGATAGGTGGAGGTAAAGTTCGCCCGTTAGGGTTCCATCGTAGAAGATGGGTCTAACAATCTGAGTTCCCCACATACCGCACCACACGTTCGTTGACCAGCGTACCTGGTGTCGTACTGTGCGGGCGATGTGAGGATTTTCCGGAGACCAGTAATGCACATTTTGCACGTTAACACAATGCCACTCCGTGTAAACGTTGCCTCATCTGTCCACAGAATGTGACAAAGGAACGATGGATTTTCTCTATAGTGTTAAGCATGGAATTACAGTATCAAACCGTCTTTCGTGGTCACCCAACATCACTGCTTACACCAGTGTTAGATGGTATGGATGCGCACCATGTGCATGTAATAACTGCCAGACACGCTGACGCGTGTATCCACATGCCTCGCTTATTTCCCCCGTGCTCATTTGTGGATTTAAAAGGGCGAATGCCAGCACTTCCTCCGGTGTCACTCGAACATTACACCTTGCGCGTCTACTTGTTCTGGGTCATGTCATGGTGCTACAGAGCCGGTCTCTCTAAGACGGTGCAATGCATCAGTTATTGTTTCATGCGTTGGATGTCGATCTCTAGGAAAACGTTCTGAATAAACCCTCGCAGCCGCTCCGGCATTCCTTTGACGTTCACCATAAATAAGTATCATTTCGGTATATTGCGTGTACGTATAGCCTGCCATCACAATCTCTGCGCTGACTAGAATGTCGACTGCTAGTGGCTCGTGTTTTATCCCGAACGCGTTGTGCTGCGGTACTATTGTAATTTACATAATCTTGATTTTCATGCTCGTTATATTTCGGATGGTCGTTTGCATTCCGCTACCATTTATCAAGTTTTTAGTGAGTATATTTTATTTTACTGACGTCGATTCTATTGTTCGTTTTTGAAAACCGCGCCTAGCACTCTGGGACGATTCTACAATCGAAAGGGGTGTTACGCTGATATAAGTATTTTCCGAAGTTCTAGTATACGTTATCTTGTAGGCGGTCACTAAGATTGGCACTCAGCCAAACGCGGCTAAACAAACTCGACTCAACCCTATTTTGATAAAATCAAAACAGACTGGACGCATTCGAAAAAGAGCGGAATGTTTTATTTTCCGATAACAAACAAAAAATCCCTGACGGCTCGGCCTACAGGCACAGGTAGATTTCGAAGACGTAGGCCGTGGGGCGCCTGTTTGTCGGGAATTGCGGAAGAAGTGACCTTTTATGATGCTGCAGTTGGAACCGCCTACTTCGAAACCAAACTTGTTTGCTGGCGGAGCCAGCAAGGATTTTTTTTTTTTTTTTTTTTTTTTTGCTATAAGAGTTGGTTTTATAAAAAACATGTCAATATAAAAGTTTTAGATAATATTACGAGGATTTATAATAAATTTAAGCGGATTTGAAATATTGGGAATTGACGAAGTTATGAATTTTTTTCTTCTAAAACCCCCCTTCCCTCCCCCCTTAAGGCAATTTTTAATTATATCAAAAATCTGTTATACATAAGTTTTTGGCCCTGTTCCTAGAAGTAATAATAACTTTAAACGGATTCGATACGTATCATAATTAAGAAATTATGGGTTTTTTTTCTGTTTTCACAAAAAGCCCCCCCCCCCATCCCCCCCTTGGTTCGATTTTGTCCATTAACGAACTTGACCGAGATTTTATGCCCCTTGATTTTATGTATCAGTTTCGAAAAGATGCGGGAGTTGGAATCGCCTACTTCGAAAAATAACTTGTTTGCAGGCGGAGCCGGCAGGGATTGTTTTTGTTTTTAATTTTTTTTTTTTTGCTATAACGGTTGGTCCTATAAAAAACTTGTCAATATAAAAGTTTTAGATAATACTAAGAGGATTAATAATAAATTTACGCGGATTTGATATCTTGTGAATTGACGAAGATATGATTTTTTTTCTTCTAAAACCCCCCTTCCCCCCCCCCCCTTGGAGCCATTTTTAATTATATCAAAAATCTGTCATATATAAATTTTCGGCCCTTTTCCTAGAAGTAATAATAACTTTAAACGGATTCGATACGTATAATATTAAAGAAATTATGAGGGTTTTTCTGTTTTCACAAAAAGCCCCCCCCCCCATTTTCCCCCCTTGGTTCGATTTTGCCCATTAACGAACTTGACCGAGATTTTATGACCCTTGATTTTATGTATCAGTTTGGAAGAGATTTATGCAGAATTTTTCCAGTTATCGCGGTCAGAAAAAAGTGACATAGATAGATAGATAGATAGATAGATAAACTTTTGAACTGGGGGTGGTTTTGGGTTCTGGGAGTCATGATCGGCGTAGATCTGTAAAAATTTTTCAAAATTTCCAACTTAGGTGAGAATGTAATAGGTAGTATTTCTTACGAAATCTACCTAATACCTACTTTCAGTGTTGAATTCAGACACTTTTCTCCGGCGGGGGGACATTATAGAGTTCGGGGCAGAAATTGCACTTTTTGACCATTGAAAACACAAAATCTCACATTTTCCGGGAGGGACATTTCATTGCTCCGCTGGGGAAGGGGGGGGGGGGGGGAATGTCTCTCCCGGGCCACCCCCTGAATTCAACACTGCCTAATTTGACTGTTGAATGTTGTTTGACCCCTAAAAGTTAGCTTAAAATTTTAGATGAAAAAAACCTCTTTGGTGATACCCGATTTTAGCGACACCGATTAAAGGTGGTTTCGCTTGCTATGCTCCAACGTGACCAGGACTCAGTACTGTCACGCATTCAATGGTGCACTGCCACCAATGGAGAACACTTTGAGCGGTATCTGCAGTTAGATTACAGTATTTGGTGTATTCATTTTTTTAGTAAACCGTTTTCTAATATGATAATAAATTGATATTTATTTTTCTGTTTAATTTCAATGTCTCATTTTTTACTTTGTGTACGTCCCCTCAAAGTTAGCTAAAATTTTTAGATGAAATAACCCTCTTTGGTGATATACCGATTTAGCGATACCGGCTAAAGGTAGTTTTGCCGTAGAAAGGACATTGCATCCTGATTTCGATCTCGAATGACTCTAATTTCTTTTTTAACTGATCCCTGAATGAAAGACAAAATCATGTGAATAAATCTCAAACTTTGAAATTTAATAGCTGTGTTAATTTTTGTCGTACAGAAGTCAAACTTTTTGTGTTGTATTTGTTATGATATGTGCAAACATTTACTAAATATAACTATAGGGACCGGGGGATCGTATAAAAAGTTAGATTTCGTAATTTTTATAAAATTGATTTTTTACTTTAATTAACGCCACAACAGGAATATTTACCTCATTTTAAACGCTTTTGTAATTGGAACTATATGTCTACAACTAACGGTTGAGAAATTTAAAGGTTGGCGATAGATAACATTTTGCACCCTGTATATATAATACCTTTGAAATCAAAATACGTCAAACAAATTCTATCAACAAAGTCTAACCAAATCGCTAATTTTTAAAGATGGCAAGTATTTAGTTTATATAGAATTGCAAGAATACCTTTAATATAGTTAGAATATCTTTAAATTAAACAATATCTATCAAATAGAGACAACAAAATGATGATCGATTAAAGATGATATGTAGTAATTACATTACGTAATAGTTAGAGAAAAATGCAGAAATATACAGGTATATATGGGTAGAAAATATATAGGCATATAAAGTGATAAAAGAAGCTTGATAAATTATAATAAATATAATTTAATAATATATTTGAATAAATCAATGGAATTTAGATATCAAATGACTATGAAAATGAAATACGGAAGCGACATGTGTATGTACAATTATCAGCTGATAGTACATGACACATGTCGCAAAAAGCATTATTTCATAAACTATATTTGCAAATTTTCCAAGAACAGTAAATTTATACCAGTACTAATTCATAAAATTAGAAAACAATATATATATATATGAGTCTTACTGCTTTTTTTACATTTTAATCTCAAAATATCCCAGCTCAAGTCGGATGAGATAAAACTTGTTTATAATATCATATCAGAAAATAGATATGTGACTTTTTTCTATGATTAGGTAAACTCTTCTCAAACCCGATAAAGGAGTCACGGTACATATTCACTAAAAATCTAAGCCTAGAGGTCCTTTCACAGATATGTCACTTTGAGTCAGGGTTCTCGCTGGATTTTGACCAACCATAGCAATTTTGCTATGATTAAAGAAAACTACAGCCAAATTAAAGTAATCTTAGCAAGAGATTCGACGCGATACTGGTTCTAAAAGTGTTGTTTAAACTTTCTAACATCGCTCTTTTCCCTTTTCAATTTGTGTACCATTTTTTAACACTTTCCAACATTGTTGAAACGTATTTCTGAATTCGGTTTGTCTGTCGGACTGTCTGTCTGCCGTCTGTTCGTGCTCTGATTCGCGTAAATATACTCGGATCGTCATGCAATTGATATATGTTATTGAGGTGTACTATGGAATATTTGATATTGAAAAGGAAGTGTGTAACATTTATAGCGTCTTTACAGGAGCACTCAAAAGAATTTCAATACATGATGGTCACTAAAAAAAAATTGTTTGCAATATATTTTAATGATGTTATACTATTTCAAACATATTGAAATTGATATATATCACTGAGGTGTACTACAAGAGGCTTACTATAGAATAGCGTGGACATAGCATTCATAGTTCATTTACAGGGACACACAAAAGAATTTAGCCACAGTTCTGTTTATGTACAATATAATTGTTAGAAGTCCGTTTTCAGTTATGGTACGCGTTTTTAAATTTAACTATTTTTTTATATATTACTTGGTGTGTATAAATGCTACAGATCATATACAGATCAGCGGTATAACTCACAACGTATAACTCAGCTAATTGTTAATGGCAAGCGATCGGGACCACTGAGTTGAAACGTATAACTCAGGGAAACGTACAACTTAGGTAACGTATATCTGGAGTTCCATCGTATAAATGTATTTAACAGTTTTCCACGTCATATATAAGCAAAGAGGAGCATTTCTTACCCATCAGATAATCAGTATCATCCGGATTTAAAGACTTCAGTTCTTCAAGATCGAAAATAGCTCGAGCTTTTGCTTTTCTGGATTCTACATTGTTTATCCACTCATTGATGAGATTCTTGCCGTCTTTTCGTGCTCCAAGATTCCCGTGTTTATCCTGTTCCGTCTCTGGAATAAACATTTTCGATCCACCACCCATTATAACCTGGTTAAACAAAAAGTACAAATTAATGATGTACGTGTAAAATTATTTTGGAAGTAAATAAATGATAAATTTCTTGTGAGTTTCCACTAGCGGGGAAGTTTTAAAGTTTCTTGAAGATTTAAAACCTTATGGTTATTCATAAGCATATTCTACTTTTTAATTTTCTGCATTTTTAAGCAAAGAGAAGAATTCTGAATATTTTTTCTTCTGAAATAAATAAATAAATGAGTAAATAAATGATAAATTTCTTGCGAAAGTTTCCACTAGCGTAAAAATTTTAGAAGTTTCTTGAAGATTAAAAACCTTATGGTTATTCATATGAATATTCTACTTTTTAATTTTCTTCGTTTTTAAACAAAGTGAAAATTTCTGAATATTCTTTACTCTTTAACAAATAAATAAATGAAAAATTTCTTGTGAAAGTTTCCCCTATCGGGAAAATTTTAGAAGTTTCTTGAACATTTAAAACCTTATGGTTATTCATATGAATATTCTACTTTTTAATTTTCTTCGTTTTTAAGCAAAGTCAAAAATTCTGAATATTCTTCCTTCATTAATAAATAAATAAATGAGTAAACAAATGATAAATTTTGTGTGAAAGTTTCCACTAGCGGGAAAATTTTAGAAGTTTCTTGAAGATTTTAAACCTTATGGGTTATTCATATATGAATATTCTACTTTTTAATTTTCTTTATTTTTAAGCAAAAAGGAAAATTCTGAATATTCTTTCTTCTGAAATAAATAAATAAATGAGTAAATAAATAACAAATTTCTTGCGAAAGTTTCCACTAGCCAGAAAAAAAATTAAAATTTCTTGAAGATTTAAAACTTTATGGGCTATTCATATGAATATTCACGTCCCGTTCATATGAATTACGTCAACACTAAGTCTTCTACTTTTTAAACTTCTTTATTTTAATGCAAAAAGATTTTTTTTTAATAAACTGAAGTTATCCAGTCAATATTTAAATGTTTTATCAACAAGAAAAGAAGATAACTGTAATATAGGAAATATGTAATCCAAACATGTTCCATATGTTCCACAAAACTTTGAGATTTAATCTCAGAGTTAAGCTTTTATTAACATGGAAGACATTGATAATTTTTACGTCAACACGACTCGTTGAATATTTCTTTTATTTCTTAATTTGCGCAGCATTAAAGCAAAAACAATACAAATAATATTTTATTAACTCATAATTGATCCAGTTGACTCTTGCGAAAATTTCGCACTGCAATCTAAAATTTTTTAGCAATATGTAGTAATTTTTAGGTGTAGATTTAAACTTCCAAAGAAAAATTAAGAATAAAAATATCTGCAAACAACATTAGTCAAACCAGAATATCATCTCAATTTGTTCCCTCACAGTTACAGTAAAAACTGATCGAAGATAGCAAAAGGCACGCGCGAAGAAAGAAAAAAAAATCGTATTTTAACTGCACTAGAGGATGACGTCATCCTCTTCTGCAACGAGGCTAACGAAAAAGACAGTCTACCGCGGTGCATTCCACTTATCGTTTTTTACAGACCGCCAGAGTGACGTGATGCTCTTTTCGTACACTTTCATTAGTGCATTCGAGCATCACGAGACCCCGGCGGTTTGTAAAAAAAGATACGCGTAACGCACTGCGGTAGCCTTTCTTTTTCGTTAGCCTCGCTTCTGCAAAACCTTGGGACAAAGAAAAATAAATTTAATACATATAAAACACAAGTTAATCTAATATAACAAAGCTTTTAATATAACAAATACCTTTTAAGCTGCACGTGCAATACCTCTGATTCGATCGATCGATAGTATCTTTATCCTCTAAACACTGCAATTTCAATTTTTCTTTTTAATCATAAATATAAAATAATCCCGCCTGGAGATGTCACACTTTATATTTTCTGTACTATTTATTACTTTTTAAATTTTTGCTGAGCATGATTAGATATAATGTGGTATTTTATTTTTCTAGCAACATTGATTTCAGAAAAATCTTTCATTTCATTTATGAAAACAATGCTGATTTAATTTTTAATTAACTGCAATTTTTAATCAAAATACATGTTTTTAACGAAACATTTGTGTGATATGTCAGAAGTCGGTTGAAAAACCTTTCCAATGATACCTCATTCATTGTTGAGCGTTATATAAATGCATAGAAAAAGGGATGTTGACAACAGAAATAATATACATATGATTTTTGGTATCGAAAGATTACTTTTTCCTCGGCCTTAAATTAGATAATAGTAATTTAGCTTTGAGATTTAAACTATTGGATAAGAGTAGAAGAAATGATTTTGGAGCATTCTGTAACACAATTTTAGATCAGTTCAGTTTTTGACTATCATGATTTATGCAAAATCGCCTTTTCCTTCATTGTCATTTCCATTGAAATAAGAAAGGTTGAATTATTTTAATGAATCTACCTTTAACCTAATGTATATAGAACCAGAGTATAGACATAATGCATATGGACATGAATGTTGCGTGCAATAATAGTATCGATTGGAATTATATAGTGTTATCACTATAATGTGAATGTTATAAATTAATAGTTAATTACTGCACTGTAAAAAAATGACGAAAAAGTTTCTTAATCTAAGGAAAATATTTATAATATAACCTCGAGTGAAAATATACAGTAACCTCTTGCGTGTTACCCATACTCTAAATAAGAAAGAGTGACTATTCACTCTATCGCAGAGTCAAAATTTGCCCAACCTCTTTAGAGTGACTATTCACTCTAGGAAAAAGTGAAATTCTTGACTCTCTGAAAGAGTGAATACTCACTCTTTCAGGAATGAGTTTTTTCACCCCTGATAGGAGTAAATAGTCACTCTTTCAGGAGTGACTAAAATTCTTGAATAAAAAAGAGAAACTCATTTTTACACACGCTTGTTCGTAGGCGGTCACCCTCCCAACTAGTAACCGAGCTTGCTGCTGCTTGACTTCTGCGCTCGGACGAGAACTGGTACCTTCAGCTTGCTACAGCCGCTTACAATTAAAAAAGCTCTTATTACATTATTTTAGCTTTGTTTCTTTTGTGATATTCGAACACACTAATTAAATTTGTGTAGAAATCATAAATATTTACGGTGTTTCTCAACTGTGTAAATAAGAAACTGAAACCTTCTTTTTGTATCATACAATACAGAGACTGTTCGCACATTTTTTAGACAAATTGATAAATTATTTAAAAAAATGGAATTCTTTTAGAGGAAAAAATTCTGACAACAACTTATTATGTGTAATTTATATTATCGTCTGATACTTTCAAATTTATTCTTATTTCAAGATTGCGCATGCTAAAAAAGCTGTGAATGGGAAAATGCGTTTGCGTTTTTTTTTTCTTCTTCCGAACAGAAGTATGCTAATTCCACAGTCTAAAATGATTGCAAAGCGCATAATATAAAAACTTTTTAGTGCGAAATAAACATAACAATTGATTGAAAAGTGCTATTCCAAAAATCAGTACATATACATAGTAAAAAGACACCAGATGAAAAAAAAAAACAGGGAAAAAAAGAGCCCATTTCAAGGCGGAAAACGAAGTTTCAAGTAAGGATTTATGACTATCGCAAATTTATCTTACATCGAAAACATTCATCGATATCCATCGAAAGCATTATGCAGAATTAGAATCAAGAAACAAGATTATCATACAGATTATTTCAGAAAGCAATATTCATATTTTAAACGTTAAAAACAACAACGCCGAAATCGTCTAAAAATGTGCGAACACCCGTCTGTACATTTCCGCTATGACAAAAATTCCGTTACAACAAAGCAGTTATTTATTTATTCATTCATTTTATTCTTGCTAATAATGTTTGCATAATTAGAGCCCGATTAAGATTGTCCGAGGCCCAGGGCCTGTTTACCAAATAGGCCCGTGAAGCCGAAGTTTACTCACTGAAATACAAAGGGGCCCCCAAATTTACTTTTCAAAACTAATTTTTAGGGGGGAAATTTCAGTCAGGGTAAAAAACGTTTTTTTTTTCCTTAAATTATAGCTGTTAAATTTTTCCTAAGATTATTTCCGACACATTTATACTCTTTTTTTTTCTATAATAAATGTTATAAAATCAGTGATTAAATGCAACGTTTTTCATTTCTCTTATGTTTAATTTCAAACGTGCTAAAAATAACAGAAAATTTAATCTGTATAGTTATATTTTGTTTATATTCATAAAGAGGTTAGAAATGATATAAAATATGTAGAATAGGTTATTTAAATAAAGAGGAAAATAATTAGCATTCAGAGATATTAAATTTCTGTTTATAAAATAGAAGCAAAATTGTGTTGCAGCTAAGCATAAATTTACTTCAAATATTTTTTTTCCCACACTTTTCTTAGCATTGGCAAATCCTGCAATTTGTAAAGCATAAAATATATTTCCTGTCCATAATTCTATCGATTCATTTATTATTTCAATGCCTTTTTCAGTTTTTTTTTTTTAAATCGTGCTACTATATATAAAGGATTTCATTTTAGGTGTTTCGTTTCGATAACGGAGATTACTCGGATTCTCATCCGTGAGCTGGCGCCATCTTGTGATTTTATTGGAAAAAATTGTTTTTCCTCACTCTTCAACGGAGTGAAATATCTCACTCTTGTCAACGGAGTGAACAGTCACTCTCGACAACGGAGTGAGATATTTCACTCTTTTCTAGAGAGTGGAAAGTTCCACTCTTTAAAGAGTGCATATTTATAAAATTCACTCCTAAAAAAGTGAAAATGCCTCTCACTCTTCCAAAGAGTCAACTTCTCACTCCTTCCAATTTTAGAGTGCATGATTCCGGAAACCGCTCTTTATTTTTAGAAACCCTAGAAACCAATATATTTTCAAGATTTAAAGAAGCATTTATAAAAACAAATTTTTTTTTTCCTGCCTCTGATTTTTGGAAACGTTTGCAAGTAGTTTTTATAATGTATTAAACAGTTTTCTCAATATGAAATAGGGGTTTTTCCGATGCTATCAATGCTCAACAAATATTTCCATGATCAACAAATATGTTTTGCACACAAACGTGCAAAATTAACAGCATTAACATTAACCTTAAAATTAATATTATTTTGTGACTCTGGTATGAATAAATTCAATTACGCAACTGAGAATGTTTAATTGAGAAGTGATACGTATCCTAAAAAGCTGCATTACGGTATGAGAAAATTGATTAATACACTATAAATCAATTGGTTATATTATATTTTCGTAAATTAAGAAACATTTCTCTTTTTTTTCTTTTAACAGTGTGGGAAAACTTTTACACTTAATAATACCCATTATTCCTTCTATTCATGAAAATGGAATAAGTGTATTTTATTGTTCCTAGAAACCACTTAGTTTAATTTATTTTTGAGTGTAACATGTATATAGCTTCAATTTATGGATTCTCATGCACGCATTTTTAAAATGCAAATGTAAATTCCAAATTATCATACTCTTTTTTCAGGTGCGTTCGTAATTGTATAAATACGTAAGTACCTACAGTCGTCGTCTGATCCGTCCGTCTGTCCATCCGCATATAACAGCGCAGAAACTACCCAAACGAATGGTTTGAAATTGAATATATACATAAACATTGCAGAATTTTGTCGAGGCATTTCAAATTTTATGACAATCGAATCAAAACTTTAAAATATATTAATAAAAGTGTTCTTCATTCAATTAAATCCTACCATACGTAATTAATTCAATGATATCCCATGATAGGGAATGATTCTAGGTTGCCATGGTGATTACGTCCGATTTAAAGTGGAATCATATTATTTCCGTATTGCTGAATTTAAAAACCTAATTTGCATACTAAAATTAATTAATTATAGCAATCCTATAATCTACCGATAGTTATTTGGATAGATGTTTCAGGAGAAATACATATTAAATGTAAAAATGAGTCTAAATATGGATTTCAAGTTCTGAAATTTTTAATGCTAAGCTTAAGTTTCCCATAGGAATTTTCAGTAAATGTCAACAAATGATAAAATGTTGCCAACTTAAAATGTACTTATTTTATTACGGAAATGAATCATATAATAACGGACGATATTATTCATTTCACTGAAAATAGTTATAATACTCATTTGTCACGTTTGACGTACATTTGACAACTTGTTTTTATTTGTTTCCATGAAAAGGAAAACAGTTTTAAATTTAATTTTTTGTTATTGTGAAATTGTTTATTTCTCCAAATGATAGGCAAATTATATTACACTTTTAAAAAGTTACATTTAAGAAAATATCTCCCGAAAAGGAATTTTTTTTTATTACTAGGCAACAGTTGTAATATATATATATATATATATATATATAGTTATATTCTATTAATATTTCAAATCATATATATATATATATTTAACCCTACACTACGAATTTGTCATTTGGAAGTATGTTTTTTTATATTCATATTTAGAGTCAGATACCAGAAAAATTTAAAAGTATTTCCTTCGCCTTATTTAGTAGCAGACTTTTTTGATTACCTAAGGTGATTTTTTTTTTAATTTAAATGTAGTAGTTGGATGAAACGGAATTTATTTTTTAAATTTTAAATTTAATTTGATTGTGCAGAGTTAATTTACAAATTTTAACATATGCAGAGCAGTATATTGCCTTCAGTTTCTCTCTAAAACTATTTTTTTTTAATCGAGATTTCAAAAATCTTAAATTCAACTCACTCTTGTGTCTTTTCCGGGCACATCGTGTACTAGCTGATAAGCTATGTCTTTGCAGGCAGGATCAGGGGATTCACCTTCCCAGTTGCGACTAGCTGAATGAGCATACAGTCCGGCAGGCGTGGCATGAGTTACTCTGGTAGTAGTAATGAAACCGGTCCATTTACCTGGTAGAGGGGGGGAAATTTAAATTCTTAAACATTGATTATTGAATAATTTTCTATTCATTTGGTTCAGGAATTTCTTGAATTTTTCAAAAGAACAAAAAAGGGAAAAATAAAAAATACATAAAACTGAAAATTAGTAGTAATAGAGGGTGTCAACATGAGATTGGCGGTATATCAGCATGTAACATTTGATTGGTTGAGGTGATTGTGTTCAAAAGAGAATAAAGCCAAGTATCTTGGCGAACTTGCCATTATTGCCAAGCCAGTGCTTGTTAATTTGTCGTCCACTCGCATAATCAAACTCGTCCAGCTGAATATCGCTAAGTCTGGAATGTAGGTTTGCCATAGTTTGGACAAATGCGTCTGTCTACGTCCTTAATTAAGAGCTTTTTAATAAAAAAATTGCTATTACAGTAGACTCCCTCAAATCCGCCACACTAAAATCCGCAAATACCTAAAATCTGCACATCGTTTCAGATATAAACAATGAAACTTTCAGCTAAGATGTAGGTATAAAATTCAAGTATTTTAATTTTTATATCATTCTGTACACATTTTAATATGTAATTCTTGTTAATATGATTCAACTCATGTTTTCTTATGAAGGAAGTATAAATGTATTTTTGAAAAAATTCAAAATAGTGTTGATATCAGTGGTGATCGCCATCTTTTTAGCAAATAATTTATGTATTAATCAATCTTTTTTGGTTATTAAGTACGGCTGAACATGAAATAAAACTTTGTTGTTTTAAGATTTTGATTTGAATTATTAGTATACATTTTATAAAGCGAGTTTCACTGAGTAATTCAAGAAAAAAATTATCATCATTATGCGTATTTAGTCATGCAAATATTAATTATTTACTTGACCTTTACTTTTAATATTTTAATTATTTATTAAAATGTTCTTAATTTTTATTATTTTACTTTATTATAAGCATTCATTACAATTTCGAGTATATTATTAAATTCAAATTATTGTTAAAAAATGTAAACAAAACAGTGACCAGAAATCCACAAAATTCTAAAATCTGCACAACCTCTGATTTTAAGCTATGCGGATTTAAGGGAGTCAACATTATTACAATAAATATTTTTGAAAATGAGTAACACAATGATTTGGTGCAGGCATATTTTAACCATATACTAAAAATACCAACGTTTGACACACAATAACATCGTATAATAAACAGACGCACGTTTCATGAGTATCCTGGACTCACTTCCTCAGTGTAAATAAACTTAAACCCTATTGTATCCCCCCAAAGACATGAAAATGAATCTAAAAACCCAAATGAAAAACAACAACACACCGAGAAACTCCTCCAATCTGATTAAGTCGGTTGGTTGGTTGTAGAGGATTCACTATGACAAAGTAACTCAACCCAGAAAGGTGAGATGTACGGTACACTTGAAAAATCATTAACCAGGGAGTTACCAAATTTATGAATATAAACTGCCTCAAAGAAATCTAAATCTAATGGAGTGTAACATTTCTTAATAATAGTGGCTGAGTCGAAGTTAAAATTATGTCCCTCACTCCAACAGTGACAAGCAATAGAGGACTTTTGTAATTCTTTTTTCTTAATGTAATTTCTGTGTTCATTGAGTCTGAAACGGAGTTGTCGTTTAGTCTGTCCTATATAGGACAAACCACATTGACATTGGATATTGTAAATGCCCCAAAAGTTTTGATGTGAAATTTTATCCTTTAACTGTGAAAAATTTAGTTTATTAACTGGCTTAAAAACAACCTTAAAATCATATTGCCTTAAAATATTAGCTATTTTATAGCTAATGCTATTGTGAAATGGTAAAATAATGAGGTTAGAAAAAGATTCTGGGACATCAGAAGAAACAAGATTACTATTTTTATTTAGACAACGAAAAATTAAACGGTTGATATAAGTCAAACTAAAACCACGATTAATAGCAACAGATCTAATATAATTCAATTCTGTACCAAGGGAAACATTATCAGAACAAATGAAAATTGCTCTATTAATAAAGAAATGAAAAGCCGAGGCTTTCTGAGAAGGGGGGGTGACACGAATTAAAATGAGGGGGGAGTGAGACTGCAAAAGGTTTCCGGTATACACAGGTATCAAATGTATTAGGCTGACGTGTGACTAACACATCAAGAAAGGACAATTTATTTTCAACTTCAACTTCATATGTAAACTGAATAACAAAAAAAAAAAAAAAAAAAAAAAAAAAAAAAAAAAATTCACAGTTAAAGGATAAAATTTCACATCAAAACTTTTGGGGCATTTACAATATCCAATGTCAATGTGGTTTGTCCTATATAGGACAGACTAAACGACAACTCCGTTTCAGACTCAATGAACACAGAAATTACATTAAGAAAAAAGAATTACAAAAGCCCTCTATTGCTTGTCACTGTTGGAGTGAGGGACATAATTTTAACTTCGACTCAGCCACTATTATTAAGAAATGTTACACTCCATTAGATTTAGACTTCTTTGAGGCAGTTTATATTCATAAATTTGGTAACTCCCTGGTTAATGATTTTTCAAGTGTACCGTACATCTCACCTTTCTGGGTTGAGTTACTTTGTCATAGTGAATCCTCTACAACCAACCAACCGACTTAATCAGATTGGAGGAGTTTCTCGGTGTGTTGTTGTTTTTCATTTGGGTTTTTAGATTCATTTTCATGTCTTTGGGGGGATACAATAGGGTTTAAGTTTATTTACACTGAGGAAGTGAGTCCAGGATACTCATGAAACATGCGTCTGTTTATTATACGATGTTATTGTGTGTCAAACGTTGGTATTTTTAGTATATTTATCCACACAAGATTTTTTTCATTAATATTTTAACCATGTTTATGAAGTAAATTTAACAATTTTTGAAAAGATCTACACTGATGTCCAGAAATGAACGGGCAGTGACCGGACACTTTCGATTTCAGACTTTTTTCCGAATATCTACTGAAATTCGAGAAGGAATACATTTGAACTTGAAGGATGTAAATAACATGTTTGACTTCATGTTTTTCAGTGAAGATTTAGTCCCGAGGACAATTAGGGGAGTAATAGTAAATTTAATAAAATAATATTTGCGTTTCCCCAAGAAACAGAAAATGCTCAAAATGATCCGTCACTGTAGCAAATGACTATGTTGGTCTTGTTCAACGTTTTTATGTATTTGTGTCAGAATAGCAAGCATATTCTTGAAAATGTTAACGTTTCTGTAAAAGATCTTTTTTTTTTTTCTTTTTTTTTTAAATCATGCAGAGTTTTCAACCGAATTTAACACCGCTTTCCGAAAACTTGACAAAGAACAGTAGAAATTGTATAATGCAATTAAAAGATGAATATAGACTGAATATTTGATGACATATGGGTATTTGTATGAAATAAATTAACTGCGCATGCGCGAACTATACCAAAGATTTTTTGTCATGATTTGGTAGTCAATTCTATAGAGCAACTTATAAAAAAAGTCAATTCAAATATTGCGAAAATTCAAAACAATACGCAATACAGTGAGCTAATTGATAAATTGGGGAGGAAATCTCATATTCTTAAAATTATCTTTACATTCTTGAAGTTCAAGGACAATTCGTACAGAATTTCAGCAGACATTCGACAAAACTTCTAAAATAAAAAAAAAAAACAGTCGCTGCTCCTTTATTTTTGGACATCAGTGTATATTATGCAAAAATTAAAAATCTGTACAACTTCTTAGTCCCAAGGAATGCAATATAAAGATCCTTTACTGTATATTGATATGCTTCAGACATATTTGACCATATTTCCAAGGTAAGTTTTAATGATGTGTGAAATGTGATCTACATAACGCAAAATTATATAATAAGCAAAACTTCTGGTCTTAAGGTGTGCGTCATAAGTATACAAAGTACTATAAAGTACACAAAAAATAATAATATTCCAATGAGAAGAATGAAAGATGCGAATATATCCCCCCATCACAGGACAGGTGTTGCGAACCTGCGTACTAACGGGATAATTGTCACCAATTCTCCGAATAGTAATCTTTCTCTTAATAAATAAAATTCTGTGATTAAACCTTTCAGGGGCAAGTGGCATGCACGTTCTGATGCTTTTATATTAAAAACACTATAATATACGAACAATTTCTTTTGAAAATAAAGATATGCAAGTCAAATTTTCATCTTACTTATAAAAGAAAAATTTCACTAAAATTTTTTTTATAAAAATTTCGGTTAAAATTACGTGGTATAAAAACATACCCAAAATCTCTTGGACAATATTTGAGCATAATTTAATAAAAGAAAAAGTATTATTTAAAAATAAAAGAATACTATATAAATCACATCCAAAAAGAAACTTACGTCCATGGGCTATTAAACATTTTGAGAAAAAGCATTGAACTTTACGGACAAAAATTTGCACCAGACCGTACAATATAAGGCTACACAAGATTAATGAAAAGTTAATCATGCGTGTTTTATTGACTTATAAAAACAGCCCCCTTATTTTTCAGACTTATTTAATTTTGGATTTTCCTGCTTGGAATATAATAGAAAGAAAAGGTTGCTGTTAACCACACACAAAATGTGGAACATTAACTTCCACTGTATTGTATACATTATCTTACTTATCTTGAAATATTAAAGGGAAAAGTTATTGTGGTGGTATTTATTTTATTTAATTCCTAATTTGGGTCATAAAGAGGGTTAATCATTGAAAACTTTGTGTCATTCTAACCTTTCTCTTGAGCCCATTTCAATATGGACTGGACGTGCGTCGAAGGATCAGTTGCTGAAGAGCAGTTCTCAAACGTAGCCCTTCCGTCGAGTCCCAGAGTTCCATAGTTTGCCTTCACGCCACACAAATACGCCGTGGCTGTGTTTGCAGAGTCGGACGTTTGTCTGTCGATGCCGTATGTCTGAAATAAATTAAAATTAAACTATGAAATGAGAATATGCACTTAAAAGAAAAAACTATTTTATTTTATCCTTAAAGGATATCGTGTGCAAAACGCATACCATGGCTGCAAAAACGTATCTCGAAATCTATACGGCTTTAAAAGCTAAAATTTTGGAAATATATTTTTTTAAGAATTTAAATATCAGATCGGATGATTTTTTTTTCATTTCGCATCCCTTGCGCACCCCCCCTCCCCCTAAGGAGGAAACTAACAACCTATCATGGCCTTCTTGATGAAAATTTTTAAGATGCAGATTTTCAATGTATAACACCAGATAAAGAAGATTTTTTTTTTTTAATTCGACATCCTTGCTCCTGTGGGGATGGTGCAAAAACGTACTCAAAATTTATCACTATGTGGCTGTATGTTGGTCATGGCTTTTTGAGGAAAACTTTTTACTATTTTAATCAAATTATGAATACAAATTAAATCTTTTTTATTTATAAACATGTTTTTTTATATTTTATATAATTCTAATAAGTGATAATAACATGCAAATTACAGTAAATAAATAACAAATGAAAAAGAAAAGTACGTTACATATTCAAAAAATAAGTGAAAGATTTTAAATTGATATAAACTTGTTGCGACCAGTATTTTTATTCTGGCGACTGATTTTAGACTTTACATTTCGTGCCCTGCCTTAAATCAAATAGTCATATGTTACATTAAAAAAAAATAATGTGACTTACTTTTGAAAATGATACAAAGGGAAACTGATCAAACACCAGTAGTTCATCTTCACCGCCTTTGTTTTTTAACTGCCCTTTAAGGATTCTGGTCGCAGTAACTGTTGAAATGCCCATGCCATCTCCAAGGAAGAAAATTACGTTTTTAGCTACTGTTTCAATCTTAGGTAAGCGTAGAGAAGCGTGGAGATATTTCTGCCCTTCTTTTTCCCAGTATTCTGCTCGTCCTAAAGTCAAATTTGGAAACATAATTTTAATATAAAAGAACCATGAATTAAAATGAAAAAAAAATCAAATTATTAGAACATATTTTGAACATGTGAGGCATAAACTTATATTATATCGCATGCATCTATGTTAGATACTTATTCTAAAAATACATACATCCAGTAGCACAACCAAGTTTTTTGACTGAAAGAAGTTTTGAGTCAATGTAGAGGCTGGTGTACGTCATAAATGACCCTAAATTAATTTCGCCGAAAAACGTGGAAAAAGACCAGCCGGGTTTAGCACAACCTTACCCAAGATTCTCATTGGATCAGCTGATCTTTGTTTACATTTATACCCTGTCCAGATAGTGGATTGGTCAGAGTCAGACTTAAATTTTGGTGCAGGATTACAAGCATTGCAGCGTTCTATAGTGGTTGATTTCACACATTATAGGCAAATGGGCATTCTTTCTTTATTACGTCATGCCACGGTTATTGTTAGTAAACAATTCCGTTGTTTTATTTGCATGTGAGGTTATCATTACTTTCTTTGCATTTGCTTTGGGCCCACTCAGCACAGTGGTTAGCTTGCTGGCAGTGTTGAATTCAAACACTTTTCTCCGGGAGGGATTTCTGTGGCTCCGGGGGGGACATTATAGAGTTCCGGGGGGAGAATTCTACTTTTTGACCATTGAAAGCATAAAATCTCAAATCTTCCGGGGGGGGACATTTCAATGCTCCGGGGGGGATATTCCCCCGCGGGCCACCCCCTGGATTCAACACTGGTTGCTGGTTCCAGATTGAGGAACTTGGGCCGATGTTTGTGGGTTTAATAACAGTGCAGTTTGAGCGGGGGACTTTACAGTGTCATCGAGAATTCCTTTGTTACGAGAACGATAATTTGGGTCACTTTCCCGTCAAACGTCCTCCGTGAAACCATCCCTTCTTTTAGCAATATGGCAAAATCTGGCCGATGTTTATCATAATTCCATTTCCTTTGCTGTTGCTGAATATACTTGATGTGTAATAAAGCAAAACACACAGTCATCTAGATTACGCTTGCAGCTAGATAATGAGTAACAAGATGTTTCAGAGATTCATAAAGAAGAACCCCCCTTTAAAAGACGAAATGAAAAAGACAAAAAATGAGAAACAACACCGGCAAAGTACGTGCTCTGTTGCTGTTTCTCGTTCTCTTTTGACTTTTCAGAAATGGTACCCTTGGAACAATTTTATGTTAAAATTTATAGATATTTTTGTTTTACGTTATTTAATGCAAGTATGCTCCAAGCTTTTTAAGTGCGTTTTAAACATTAATAACAAAACAAATGTTGTTCTTAAAACAAATGTTGAAAACAATCATCTCAGGGTGAGAAGAGTCGCAATTCTCATAAGAAATCCTAATTGATGAAAATTCATGAAGTAAATTTTAATTATTATTTTTAGAAATTCTTGAATTAAGTTTTTTTCCCCCCACCAAAAATAGAAGTTATTTTGATAAATATTGAAAATAAACATGTCGCTTACCTACATAAAGATAACGTTAAGTAATTAATTCTGTTAGATTTTGGTAATTAAGACCTATTGTCTATCACGAATCATATTAGAGAATTTAAAATGTATTAGATTTTTTTTATTGTCTCGTCTGCATCATCCACCGTCCAGAACGCGTTGTGATATTTCGTCATTACCACAACGCGTATAGGGGTCGAATTTTGGAAAAACCACAAGACAAATTTCCTTTTGGGGTTTTTTCAAGTTAGCCAAAAACGCGCTGTGTTCATTGTTTCAAGTGCTACAATACAAATTTTGCATTGTGGATGAACTAACGAAACCATAACGCGTTGTGGTCAACATTTTTGACAAAAGAGTGTTTCGGTCTTTGAACCCAAGCTCATCTGCATCATCCACCGCCCATGGTGACATGGTGACAAATGCTATCACACACTAACGCTAGGGACAACAAACAAATGGGGATATTTCCATATGAAGTGGTAGAAAATCTAAAAAATCTATTCAAATTTTATATTCAAAACGATTTTTATCCATGTTCTATACACCGGGTAGTATGTTCTGTAACCCTGTAGCTAGCTAGATCCCCTGTTGTATAATAATGTTGTTCCTTTAGTAAAAAATGTTAAATACAAAATCAAACCAAATAAGAAAGTAAATATAGACTGTAGAAACAAGAAACAAAAAAAAATTAATTCCAAAATAATTTTTTTAAATGCTATTAAAAAATATTATACAATTGTTTACAATTTTCCACATATACGAGGGTCAGTCGGAAAATAAGTTTCCCCTGGCGACTGTGGACAGAGGTGTGTATGAAAGACAAAAAATGTAATGAGACATTAAAGATAAAACATAACTTTATTTTTCCACATAAGTACCAAGTACATTGAGACATTTGTCATACCACTTTATAAGCTTCAAAAAACCCTCCAGGAAAAAATCAGGGCTTTGCATATGGACGAAGCGTTGAACGGCTACGGACGAAAGACGACACAGCAGATGACCGAGAACGTGCAAGACACCGATACCATTCGGTAGAGGTCGACCGCGATCAAGCAGATGGCGCTGTTGACTGCAATTGCGCTGTCACTGCAACAGCGCCATCTGCTTGATCGCGGTCGCAAAGCCCTGATTTTTTCCTGGAGAGCTTTTTGAAGCTTATAAAGCGGTATGACAAATGTCTCAATGTACTTGGTACTTATGTGGAAAAATAAAGTTATGTTTTATCTTTAATGTCTCATTACATTTTTTGTCTTTCATACACACCTCTGTCCACAGTCGCCAGGGGAAACTTATTTTCCGACTGCCCCTCGTAGATTATAGATGTCTGCTACAGGCTCACAAAAAACTGTAATGTGAAAGTAATATCTTCTTGTTAAAGCTTCAGGTTAGAGTTCTGCATCGGATCGGGTAACCCTATTTTACCCGAACCCGATCATGCCCTCTGTTCGGGTGGGGTCGGGTTGATGCTAATTTTATTTGTTGTTGTTGCGGGAAGGTTTCGGGTTGAGTTTTGATTATTTCGGGGTCGAGATCGGGTTGAACAGATTTTTCAGAAGAAAGTCCTGAATGTCTTCCAATTAAAAAAAACTATATATTTGAATTATATTAATGAATGTATATATGTTCATTTTTACACAAAAAAGATAAAATTCATTTTAGTGACATAATTGTAGATTACTTTTCCATAATTGTATTGAAGTGTAGATTAATTTTTCTTTCACTTAGTGTTCGGGTCAACTTCGGTTTCGAATATTTAAGGTTCGAGTCAGGTTTCGGGTTGACTTTAAGCAGAATTTTCGGATTTCTTCATGATTCTATTTCAGTTTATGGAATGAAATAAAACATTTTTTTCACTTAATATGAAATATAAAAATGCAATTAACATTCAACAATTATTATTTTTTAATTAAATATAATCTACTAGCTTACCCGCCCGGCGTTGCCCGTGCCAACAACCTTAAATGTACCTGAAATCAGTGTTGGAACATTTTTTTATTTTTAAACAAATCTAATGTTGGGGGCCCCACTACCTTAGACAGCAAACACTGGGCGTGCCATACACACTCCCATATATTACCGTAAGTCGAGTCGAAAGAGCCATACCCCTTCATAATCCACCCCATAGAACCAGAGATAGAAAAGCACCCCTGGTGGTGAAAATCGAAAAGCTCTATCTATGTAGAGTCGAATGAGCCATACCCCGTCGTGATCCAGCCTATAGAACCAAATATAGGAAAGCACACCTTGTGGGGAAAATCCGAACTAAAATCAGTCAGCTCTATCGATGTCAAGTGGAAAGAGCCATACCTCATTGTGATCCAGCCCATAGAAACAGAGATAGGAAAGCACCCTTTGGTGGTGAAATTCAGAACTAAAATAGGTAAGCTCTATTATTGATGTTGTGTCGAATGAGCCAAACCGTGTCGTGATGTGACCCATAGAACCCGAGTTAGCTGCAAAATCCTTTAGTTACACCTTCCACCGCCAGGGGGCACAATATGTTCTATACGAACATAACTGAATTCATTAAGGTTATCGATGTCGAGTCGAATGAGGCATACCCCGTCATGATCCAGCCCATAGAACCAAAGATACGAAAGCGCTTCCTGTGGTGAAAATCCGAACTAAAATCAGTAAGCTCTATTGATGTCGGTTGGAAAGAGTCATACTGTAATGGCTCTTTACTTATGACTTAACGAACTCCAGTGATCCAAGGTGATGATTAACATCCAGCACTTTTTATTAGGCATCGTTGATACACAAGTTAAAATAAGATGAACAATTAAAAAACATTACACTCTGCCATCAAAACCCCAGCGTACACAACCATCATATACTGTTCACGCGCACACATCATTTTCCGCTCACCATCGTCTGTTCAACTCTCTCTGCATCTCTCTTAGCTTAGCTCGGTAGCTCAATTCACTTCTTTTTGACCTGCCAACTAACATCTCTTGCAGTCTCTTTGCATATCGAAAACTGTCCTTTCGATTCGCTTACACGGCAGTCAACCTCCGAAGCTAGGCGACAAAACCATGGACAAAACTGGACAACTCTAGGCCAGCAACTCACGAGTCAGGCTAGGCCATAGATTTCTTCGGTCGTTACATTGCTCTCATTGGCTGGCTGCTTCGTTGCCGAGGCTATTTCATGGGAGGAGCTTGAAATAGCATCGAACCCAAAATTCCATATACACGTTTTAATTTTTTTTTTAAATCTACATTAAAATTTAAAAATCCGGCCACGAGGTATACTATCCGGTGACAACATCTACACATGACAAAAATTTCTGAGTCCTAGGTGTTATAATTACGGAGAAATCCGCGGGCAGGCAGACAGACACTTACTCTTTTATAGAGATAGAGATTTTACAGAAAAGTATTCCATAAAGATAATGGTATTTGTTTTGTGGATTTTTTAAAATTATGATAAATATGCAATAAATTTTCTTGATTAAATGACTAATTAAAAAAATATATTTATTCTTAATGAAAAGTGTAAGAACACAATTTCTTGCATCGTAGCAATAATTTTATACTTCAAATACATGCATATTTTGTGAATTGTAATTTTATCCCATTTCTTTCAGTTTGTCCAATTTTGTCTAGCTCCCCGGACTTTTTTATAAAAAAATTGACAAAATGACAACCCTGGTTTAACTCCTTAATCATCTTCTTTGCTGCAACAGTGATATGTACTTACATGAAGCCGCTTTCAATACTTACAATAAACATGAAAATCTTCTAAAACCGATTAAATAATAGTGACTAATGAAGGAGCTTTCATAATCTTAACCAGCAACATAACAATCTCTACAACAATGGGGTCATTTCATAAAGATAGTTCATTCATATCTGGATATGTCGTGTCACAAATGACACTATGACTTTCTAGGGATTGAAAGCAATAAATAACTCTGTCATTTACTCAAAGAAAAAAAAAGTTATTCGGTTCTTTGGGACCCGAACAACAATACCTAAAAATTTCAAGCATATATGAAATAAAAACCAGCATGTTGTAGCCATTACAAAACTTTATTCTTTATAACTGAAATCAATTAAATAATTTAAATACACTCCTCTTAGATGTCTGCAACCAAATTTGAATGACAATGTATTCTCATATTCAGGATTCTAAGCGTAAAGTTTCGTTGAATTTTGTGCATTTAAACTAGTGATATGAGCATTGCCTATTTCGGACAAATCATTTAATTTCGGCACCCCGCTTAGATGACCGCAACTAAAATTGAATGACAATCTACTGCTATCATAAGGATTCTAAATTTGATGTTTCGTTGAATTTTGTGCTCATAAACTGGAGCTATAAGCATCCCATAAATCGAACCAATTACCGATTTGCGGCATCCCCTTTTGGGGTATTTTGCCCAAAAACTAATCAGCACCAGTTCACATGAGGATAGAATTTCATATGAAATTCCATACTATTCTACGCAGTAGTTCATGAATTAGAGCACCCACAAAATTTGTGTCAGATACAGAAATTTTTTAAAAACACTCAAATCGTGTTCAGGACCTTCTAAAACGCATAAGCCCGTCGAAAATTTTCACGAATCAAATACTTACTGCTTGTGCTATGGTTATAAAGAAAATAATAAGATAAAAACATACCTAATATATTCGCGTTTTCGACTGAAGAAATGTTTTGTGTGTGTGCGTGTGCTTGTCCGTTTTGAGTACTGAAAAACATCCTTAACAATCTTTAATCCCTGCACAATTAACATTTTTGAAAATTATACGCTAGTAATTGTAAGTAACGAAATACTTGCTGTCTATCTCTGCAGGTGGTTGATTGCTCCGTTGATTGTCCACATTGATTGAGTTTCATGAAATAAATGATGCTGTGTTATGACGACTTTATCTAACTCGCGTACACAAAAATGCTAATAACCTATGATGTGATGATGAAATGAAACGTTAAATTCTATTAATTACCTGCAAGAATCCTATGCAAAGTGACATTAATATAAATCGTTTTCTGATGTCATGAGACCGCGATTAACCATCATAACGATGCGTATCAAATTATACGTTATCATGTCATATTAATCATAAATAAGTAACTAGAAGTTGATGTTAGAAAGATCTTCAGATACTAGAGACTGTAATATAAATGAAGAAAAAATGTATGTATATCTATATACATGTTACTCGTAAATTAGTCACGAATTTGTAACATCACGCAATTACATTTATTTTCACTGCTTGTATTGGATAATACACCTGAATAAGATGTTAATTAAAAAAAAAAAAAAAAAGATATTAACTGTATTATAAAGCAAAAACATACGTGGTAATAATTTTTTAGGAATAAGTGCACTTTGCGTCTAAATTAATATTTTAGCATGTTTATCTTAATAGGAAATCTGAAAAGTCTGCTTAAATTTCAAATGAGATTGTTTTATAAGTAAAAATTGCGCTACGCTCATTCCAGAATAAAACAAGCACAAAATAATAATAATAAATCATGCATCAGGCACAGATTCTGAAACACTTTCCCACAGTAACAGTTTCATTAAGAAATTTCACTTTTTTTTTTAATCCAAAAAATTGAGATATTTAAATAAGCAATTTAAAAACACATTGTCGTGCATGCGCGGTAGCGTATTACTGCTTATTTTACTATTTATTACTGTAAATTTTACGGTATAATAATGGCAGCTAGAATGCTAGTATTATACCGTAAAATCAACATTTTTTTTTTTTTTTTTTTTTTTTTTTTTTTTTTTTTTGCAGTGTACATTTTTATTACCAAATTATGAAAGTTTAAAGTTTGGACCTCCTAATATTAAATTCATTTGTAAAAGTTGCAAAACAGATTGCCATTCGTGTAGTTTTTAAGCATAACTCAAGAACTACCTGGCGATAGGTAACTGCTAATTTTAGTACGTAATAATTACGTAATTTTAGATTTGCATTTTGAATTTTCTATAAATTGATTTCTGCTTAAAAAATCATATGTTACAGTTCATAATGTTTTCGAAAAAAAATATTTTTTAACATTAATTAAAAAAATATATATGAATTGTCTGTAACCTATAATTATTTTGAAAACAGAAATCGATTTCTAGAAGCTTCAAATATGCGAATCCAAAATTACAGCGCATTCCGCCAAATAGTTTTTGAGTTATACTTAAAAAATTACTCGCAGGGTAGTATGTTTTGCAACGATTACAAATGAATTTAACATTAGAAGTTCCAAACTTTAAACCTTCATATTTCTTACACTGGTTGACTAAATGCCTTTCCGTTGGTTATCCTAAGGTAAAAGTTACCGAAAAAGACAAATAGGATGTCAAAAGTAGGTGTTCGTATAGAAATGTTCAGAGTAATTTGACGTAAATTGAAAAAAACAGCATAAATTTTAGTCGAATGGCTATTTCCGTTTTTTTTTTTTTTCCCTGGAACAACTGGGTGATTAAAATTCATGGTGTTTTCTTTTTCTTTTCCTTTTTTATTCACCTTCCCACAGACTGTATATTTTAGATAAAAGGTTTATAACCTTCCGCGTATGGCTCAATATCGTTTTTATGTCACACCCGCAACGTATAAAAACCAATTATTTTTAAATAGAAAAAAATAAGTTTTAAATTCTACAGTGCGTTTAGGCAGATAAAAACTTCTTCGATACAACATTTTTTTTTAAGTAAGGGCTTTAAATCCTTTACATGCAGCAATAATATTGATGTATGTGTATCACACCCGTAACAATTGATTGGAGACATTTCACTTTTGTTTTAGTTTTGAAATATTTATAATAGATAATTTCAGGTCATTGACATTTAATTATTCCTAAAGTGAGAAACAAAACTTTTCTTATTTCCGGAGTAAATTTTATAAAATTCTTACTATTAATACTTCACACACATTTACAACAATCTCATTCTGATAAGAATACATATTTTATGAAACTGCGTGATTCACATCATTTTACATTTACTTTTTCTCTTTTTTAATTTCCGAACACATAGTGTAGGGGAAGGCCATCTACCTCAGTCCTATTTTGACATTTTGATTTTTTGTTTAATTAAAATATGTTAATAATGAAATATAAAGCTATTAGCTAATTATTTATGATATACTGCTTCCCACGTAATTTTCTTGAACTCTATGTATTAAGCCTATCACACTTTTTCTTTTCAATTAAAAAAAAAAATAGTAATCTTAGAGGCATGTTGTACTATAGACCATGCATCATTTTCTCTATGAAAAATAAAAGCAAATTAACTAAAAAATTTTTATGATGTACAGTGGGAGATCAGTTAACGAACTTAACTCATTCCAAAACAATGTTCGCTAACCGAATTGTTCGTTAACCCATCATTGATTTAGTATAGATTTGTATGGGAATTCCACCAATTCGTTCTTAAAAGCTAAATAGTATATAAAAATTGATAGAAATTCTCCCTAAATTTTTCCATATTTAATGTGTACAGATCGTATTTTAATCGTGTCGTGACGTACTAAAAAATAAAAATAAATGACACGCCCTTTGTAAAAATTTTAGGATCACAATTATTGACTACAGCATTAAACCATACCAATTTATCACTTTTACCTATCAAAAACTCAATTAGTTCTCTAAAAGATTGTGTTTACTGCAGGACCCGATAGAGCTCAAGTGGAGCCAGAACCTGTTAATAATTTACGAACTAAATTTCAATTAAAATAATTAATTTCTAATTGAAAATATTTCTTTAAAAAGGGACACAAAATATAAAAATTAATGTTTTTAATCTGTTCATTCTAATTTGTGGCCCTAAAATGTAGGGCCTAAACCTTATGTATGTAGTCCATGAATTAATTAGGCCATACATACAACTGTTAAAATGTTGTCTAAATCAATAATAGATGCAAATTAAATACAGCTCTGCGCATCTGAAACACAGCATTTCTTCTTTCTTGGCTTTGTTTTGTGAGATGTTCGTTAACCGAACATGTGTTCGTTATCTGAACATAAAAATCTCTCGCGAAAGTGTTCGTTAACCGATCTGTTCGTAAACCGAACAGTTCTTTAACCGATCACCCACTGTATTAGAAATAAATTTCTAAAGTACAGGGTAATTACAAATGAATATCCCAACTTTGAAGGGCTTTATTAACAAAAGTATAGAAGATACACGCATTTGTGAAAAATACATAAAAAAGACGATTGTGAAATTACTATTAGCAAAAATGCATAAATGTTCAATCTGACCACCAGCAGAAACACGAACGACATCCATTCTGTAGGAGAATTCGTTCCACATGGTTTTTAGCATGTCGGGTATTACAGTTGCAATAGCTGCAGTTATCCGCAGTTGAACGCGATTAACAGATTTTTAGCAAATTCGATTACACAGAACGCCTTTTGTTGTGCTGTTGTCATCTCGGCGGCAACTGATTGAATGCACTCGCAACGGTTCACTTTCAACCCGCCGCTCGTTGCGCCATCTCTCGCCAAAAAAACAAACCTTTACATTTGTGAAATTTCATACCTTCTCACTCACTTCGATGTGCGAAATGGAACACTACCTTTATTTTTCAGAAGATAATCCTTCCCCTTCAATAAGTTGGGATATTCATTTGTAATCACCCTGCATATTTAGTAACAGACTTGACATAGATGCCTACTTAAAGTTTTTTTAAAAGTAATACAAAACAGAAGGTGCAGTTAGAGGGAGGAGGGGGGGGGGATAATTCCAATCATAAAAGACACCGATTGCATTCTAACTGTTTTACTGTATGTTTTATATACCGGGTGAACCAAAAGTTCGTTAAAACTTTAAAAATTCATAAAAAAGGAAGAAATTATGATAAAGAAGTGCGGTTTGCAAGAAAGAGCTCATAAGGTAGTCTGATTTTTATTAGCAGAAAAAAAGTTTTAGTTAAAAAAGTCGCCTGTAGATGGCGCTAACATACGAGAGATTCAGCGGAATTATGCAAATTAATCCTGCAATAAAAGAACGGGATACACGAGGATTTCTAATTCGCTTTCAGATTGTTATCATTACCCGATCGAGCGTTCTATCGGGATTCTATCTGTCGTGAGATTTCTGGAATTCAACATATTGCATTCAGCTGTAACGGGCGTTGTGAGTCACCTTAGTTGTGTCGTACAATCTTCTGGGGGTGATGTTGAACGATTGTTATTGCAAGAATAAATGGATGGAGCGTACTGTTGTCCTGTTCATTGTGTTTCGGGACGTCAGCGCCCTCTACCAGTGACATTTTAACTAAAAATTTTTTTGCTGCTAAAAAAAATCCGACTACCTTGTGAGCCCTTTCTTGCAAACCGCACTTCTTTATCATGATTTCTTCCTTTTTAGCACTTTCCAACCTAGTTGAAAAGTGCTTATGACTTCGGTTTGTCTGGCCGTATGGCCGTCTGCCGTCTGCCGTCTGGCCGTCTGCCGTCTGTCCGTGCTCTAACTCCCGTAAATATGCTCGGATTGCTCTGCAATTTTTATATGTTATTGTCGTTATCTATAGCATGTTCCCTATTTCAACGGAAGTGTGTAGCACTTATAGTTTTATTACAGGGACACTCAAAAGAATTCCGTTATATTGCGGTCTATGGGGAAAAATCATTTGCGGTTTATTTAAATAATGTTTCAGTATTTTAAACGCATTGAAATTTATATATATCACTAAGGTGCATTAGAAGAAGCTTAATATGGAATAGGGTGTGCATAGCACTTATAGTTACTTTACAGGGACAGTCAAAAGAATTCCGTTACATGACGTCTATGGAGAAAAATCGTCTGCGGTTTATTTAAATAATGTTTCACTATTTTAAACGCATTGAAATTTATATATATATATATATATATATCTAAGGTGCATTACAAGAGGCTTACTACAGAATAGTGTGTGTATAGCAGTCATCGTTCATTTACAGGGACACACAAAAGAATTCTCTACTGTCTGTTAACACTAATTCCTGGAAGTGCGTTTTAAGTTACTAAACGCGATTTTAATTTTAACTCGCTTTTTGTCTATTACGTGGTGTGTATAAATTCTGTAGATCCTATACAGGGCAGCACAAAAGTTCGCGAACACATTTCCGTTTATTGACAGAAACTCCAGAAAGATAATTCTAAACTGTGCTACGCGTTTCCTAACTAAACTAAAATTTAGCATCCTAGCATATACAAATCTATAGATCATATACAGGGTTGAATAAAAGTATTCGGATATTTTTCCGAATATTGTATCTGTTGGAAATTCCTGAAATTATGTTTTTAAATATGTTATGCGTTTTCCAAATTGTTTACTTAGATGTTATCTTTTAGCTTATTAAACGGTATGTTTTGTAAAATTATTTTGGAAGCGTTGGAAAGTGCTACATAATCTATGCTTGACGCATGATTTTTCGTTCTTGTTTATGATTTTTTTAAGTTTTAACGAACGTTTGGTTCACCCAGTATTTGTATACATGTTTGCTTTATCACGATGCAAAATCACCAAAAAACAGGTACATAAAGTTAAAAAAAATTTCAAAAACTCATACCAGGAAATATATAAAGAATTCTTCTGTCTCTTTCAATAAGACTGGGTTCTGGCAAAATTTAAATGCTTTTTTCGCGACTGACTGAAAAACACATCCTGAAGTATGAATTCTTTCCTCAAGTATGAATTCTTTTCCAATGCTATTAAAACGTTTCACGGACACAAAAATCTCTTCCTCACCATTGTCATCATCTATGCATATTTTCTGTACACAAGTGGTGTACATATATCGAGTTAAGTTTCGAATTCCTTCCATTAATAATACACAAAGACAAACATTCCTGGAATAAGATTTTCATTTAAAGGCTTTTTAAAAGAATAATATGTAATTGTGTTGTACTTTGGACCTGTTCAAGGTACAACACTATTGCTAGGATCAAGGTACAACACTTGGTGACTTGAAAAATAATGACTTCTCACCATTTTCTAGTTAGGCTTAACATGATTTGAGACTCATGTTAATAATGCACAATAAATACTCTTTCATGCATATGCATAACTTTGAATTTTAAAGAAATAACTGTTGATAACGAGATTACAGCTTTAAAAAATTCACTTGTTGATAATCAAATCTTTTTTTTTTCTTGACAATTTTCTGCAACATGTGCTGACTATATTGAAGAGACCAACTGTTAAGTGACATCTAGTGGCATATCTCAAAACTATATTGATTAGTTTTATACAAATCCAATAGATAGAGCTAAAAACTGTGTAGGTCCAAGGTATATATATGTTCAAGGTACAACACTTTCCCCTAAGTAAAGTATTGTGTGTTTGTGTGCGAGTGAAAACGGTGATTCCCAAACGGTACTTCCGATTGAACTTCCATTCGGTGAACATGTTACAGACCATTGTTGCAAGAACTGCATAGATTTTCGTACAAATTGGCCGACGGTTTAAGTTAAACCAATTTCAACCCATTATCAAACCGATTCTATAAGGAAAATGACCAAAGAAATGTGATGGAGTAATAAGTGATAAATATTGTGGTGATGTGATCAAGCATTAGCAGCGCACATGTAGCGTCTCCAGTTTCAAAATGGGAGGTCCAATGTTGGAATTCAGCCCCATTCCACTATGCCAGAAACTTTATGTATATATACATAATAAACATGTGAATTTTTACATTACTAAACTGAATATAAAACCGGAAAAATGGTCAAGCCGGGAATCGAACCCGGATCCTTGGAATAACGCTCCCAGGCTCTACCACTCAGCTAAGAGGACGATACCCAACTTGGCATCTCTCACGCACATACACTGCTGGACAATTGCTAAGGACGGATAACACTATCACCCATAGCAACCACAAAATGAAAAGAAGCAAAATGCGGAAAATTAAATAAGTGCGGGATATAGTAAGAAGAGGTGTGCGTATGCAAATTTTCTTTTCCACGTCTGTTCATCACGTGATAGCGCTGATAAGAGCTTTAAAGGATTTGACGCGTGTGGACAGTTGTTGTTCCAAGTCAAAGTTTTACAGGAAAGACTTAATTGACGAGCTTGAAATTTTCGGCATGTCTTCCCGATATCACTTAGATGATTTTATGCGTGGCCGAATTATTGGAAAGATCGAAAAACGGCGAAAAATAACAGATGTTGCCAGGGAGTTCGACATCGCCCACAACGTTGTCTCACGGCTGTGGAAATTATTTAAAACTACTGGAATGTGTAGCAGGCGTCACGGGGAGGTCATGTTAGAAGTACGACGCCTGCAGGAGATAGATACATTGTCCTATCGGCAAAGAGGAATCGACGCACCACAGCTCAGCAGGTGGCAAATCAGTTTCTTGCTGCCACAACACAGCAGATCTCCCGAAAAACTGTTGCCAGACGTTTGAGGGACGGAGGATTATATACCCGCAGACCTGTTGTGTGTGTCCCATTGACCAGACAGCAGCGTACTGCCCGTTTGCAATGGTGTCGTGAGCATTGCAACTGGACTGAACAGGACTGGGCATGCGTACTATTCTCAGATGAGAGTAGGTTTATTCTGTCATCGGATTGTAGACGCCATCTGATCTGGCGTGAGAGTGGTACTGCTTAACGTCCAGAAAATATCCAGGAAAGGGACCGATATCCGACATGCAGTGCCATGGTATGGGCCGGCATCATGATCAATGACCGCACGTGCCTACATGTGGTTGTGACTGGGACTATGACGGGCCAACGATACATTGATGAACTTCTACTTCCTCATGTTCGCCTTTTCCGTGGTGCTGTCAGTGATAAATTTGTTTTCATGGGCGACAACGCACCATGCCATCGAACACTCGCTGTTCAGGATTGTCTAGACAGCGAGGGTATTCAACGCCTCGTATGACCAGCGCGTTCTCCAGGTCTAAACCCATTGAAAATACTTGGGAGGCTTCGGGGAGGCAGCTTGCTAGTCGAAACTATCCTCCAACAAACAAGAACACCCTCATCCGTGCACTGACAGAGGAATGGGATAAATTGCCTCAACAGCTGCTGGATAATGTTGCGCAAAGTATGGTACGACTGCATCACACTCCACTGTGGTCGTGTCCCGTACTGACACCTTTCTCCAAAGAGCCTGCTGACTTTCATATGCATTGTTCCATTTCTCCGTATGCAGCATCAAATGAACATTTTTTTTCTTTCAGATCTTTCAGCACCTTTTGTATTTTCCAGAACAATAAATGTCCTTTATTCTAATGTCTGAACAGTGTGGCAACAATATTTTATCCAATATTTTATTACTAGGCCTCATATCTCGCTTTATGTTATGCTACATTGCAATTTGTGATCCGTCCTTAGCAATTGTCCAGCAGTGTATATCGGACAGGCTGCAACAGCAGTGCAAGATGGTAATGTCATCATGAGCACACAAACCCTGTGGCAAAATTTGAGACAAACATCTATATATTTAAAGCGAAAAGCACATTCTGTCAAATTCACATTCTCCTTTCTACACGAAAATCATATCATTGCGCATGCTTCAACGTTTGTTTGAAGGCTTCTCCCCTCAGAAACGGGAAACATGTTTAGCTTTCACCTGTTTAGCCTAGAGGGATTGAAAAGGGTTGATTGAAAACGGATGGCGTAATATGGTTATTACGTTAAAAGCTTTTTTTTTCTTTTAAAGAACTCATGTTTTCACTACTAAATATGCATATTTTTTCGCAAAATTTTAAAGAGAATTTGGATACAGTTATATTTATAACCGATTGAAATTTCAGAGAGTTCGGAAGATGAGAACTATTTTTTTTATTGCAAATGTTAAAGGAGCCGAGGCGAAAACAAACAAACAAAAAAGCGAGAAGAAAACATTTCTTTTACAACTAGATAACAATATGTTTTCCCGAAACTTTACATGGGCTGTCAAACCGTTTTATTTACAACCAATAAAGATTTCAAAGAGTTTGGGCAAAAAGAACTTTTTATTTTAAAACTATGAAACGACCTTACGTGAAAAAATAAGAAAATGAGCGCTTTTATCACTAAATATCAATATTTCTTCGCGAATTTTTCATTTAAAAATATAATTTCATACAAAATCGAGTTAAAGATATAAAATAATAAAAACTTGAAGTTTTTTTTAAATTTATTGTCACTGCCCCGGGCAACATCTTGCGGGTCAGCTAGTAAATGCATATATATATTTGGGCACATACACCAGTGTTCGGAAAATTAAGTGGAGTCAGATTTTTTTTTAAATTTTTTAACGCAATGTATTAAAATAAAAATGCTAACAATGAAAAATTATGATGCAAAATAATTTTAAGTATCTTCAAACCGATAAAAACTTTACAACATATCAAATATTGTTAATAACATACAAAAATTTTGTTATCCTTGTTTAAACAAGTTTGATTTTGTAATTTTTATCAAGCTGTTTTTTTTGCCTCCTGATAATATATGCAAGTTATATATTTAGTAAGAGGTAACTAAATGACAGGTCGATAAAGATTTATCAATGTTATTTCCGCACTTTATCACTAATATGATTTTCCCCGTTTGTCTCCATCCGTTATGAGTTCAAGAGATTTTGAAATTCAGCAAAATCGAAGCAGGAAATAAAATATCTCAAAAATTAATATTTAGATTAAACTTTTTTTATGTATATGCTGTGAGTGGGAAAACACTACTAATGATGAAAGATAAAGAAAGATATCGTATTTTAAAATAGCCCTTAATCTTTTTAAGTTTGAGTATTGCACTCGTTGCTTTTCTATTTCGAAGGACATACTGCATACCATTAACCTATCCATAGCTGCCAATTATGCTTTTTTCTTACCATTAAAATTTTATACAAAATTTTGCCTTATTTAATAACGGAAATCTCAGATTAAATAAGGAAGAAATTCTATTAAATTTTAGTGGTATTCGAAAAGCATAAAAGTTAGCAGCCATGCATATCGGCTTTAGAAATAGTGATGATCAAAATATCGATACATCTTCTTTTGAGGTATCGTTTTAAAGACATCGATGGCGAAAATATGTCGGTCAGAAAATATCTATATATCCCATATAACGAAAATATTTACATCTATATATTTAAAACGCTAAGCGATTTCTTTCGACAATCCGTGAGAACAAACTACTGCATCAAATTACATCATTCTTTTTTTAAATGAAAGATATTTGGACACAGATTTGTTATCGTGCATTCGTTTGTTCGAAAATTTAATTAATTAACCGTAATTTTCAATTTAACTTTTACTACATTAAAGAAGTGAATATAAAACATCACATATTTTTACTGAATGGTGTATACAAATTTAAAATTTTATACATACATTAATATTAAAAATATCGACGTTTCGACCACCATCTATGGTCATCTTCAGGAAATTTCCTGAAAACAACACCTTGTCTTGTTAAAATATAAAGTTTTGTGTAAAATAATTTTAGATTTTTCCAAAATTCAAATTTTTTTTTTTGGATTTGCTTTATATCTCCAGCTACAGGTGTTAATAAATTGTAAACAAACACTGAATTTATGTAAATTATTACGCTATTGTTTTCTAGCGATGTGAAGTATATTTTCAAATGTGAAGGATATTTTAGCCATATTAAAGCAATAAAAAAAGTTTAATTTTTTTTTTTTTTTTTTTTTTTTTTGTAAAACTATAATTTATTTAGTTAGATTTATATATAAGAAAAATACATATACAATGCTTAAAATTGATGTCACAGGAAAAATATTAACTTTTAAGAAGTATCGATTTATCGGATGTAAATAACTGGTACATCGATATATAATATCGAAAGGCTGACATTGATATCAAAATATCAATATATTTGCCCGATATATTGCTGCTATTCATATGTGCATGAGGACTTTAAAAAGCTTTTATAATATTCATATCTCATTCTAATCATAAACACATGAATGTCTAATGCCTAAAGCGTAATACTTTTGCTCCGGTTATTTAAAATATAACGATTTCGGTACAGTTTAAAGATTAAAAATTTCGTTTAGGATACGTTTTCGTTCTCTTGCAAATTAAAGTTTTTAGTTCGATTCCAATTTCCTGTTCTGTTCTGAATGAATTAAGAAACTTTTACTTTTGAAAATGCATGCAATGTCCATTATGTTTCATGCAGTTTTTTAATTTCTTCCGCATTTGCAATGCTAAAATTGTAATTGTTACTGTGTAAAATTAAAAAAATAAAATCAACAAACAGAAAAGAGCAATTATGAAGAATTAGGGCACGGAATTTAATAAAACTTTAGATTTCAGTTAGACCTTTTGATGTAAATTAATTCTGATTAGTTTTCGGTGTAATTCGCCCAAAAGGTATCGCTGCTTATGCTGCATTTTTCACGATTGCTATATCTCAAGAACTAATGCACAGAATTTCATGAAACTTCAGATTCTGTTAGTGCTTGATGTAAATAGACGCTGATTATGATTTGGGGGTAAATATCCCAACAGGTGGCGCTGCTAAGTTACATTTTTGAGGATTTACACGATTTTAGCGATAGTCGTGTCGTATCTCAAGAACTAATACATGGAATTTAATAAAACTTTAGCTTCAGTTAGACCTTGATATAAATTGGTGCTGATTTGTTTTTGGTGTAAAACTCCCAACAGGTGGCGCTGCTATGCTGCATTTTTCACGATTTTTGCAAAATCTCTATCTTAAGAAGTAATGCACGAATTTTCATCAAACTTCAAATTCAGCTAGACGTTGACATAAGTTGTAGCTAATTAAGTTTTTGTGTAAATAGCCCAGCAGATGGCGCTGCTATGCTGCACTTTTCAGGATTTACATAATTTTAGTGACAGTCATATGTCAAGAATTAATGCACGGAATTTCATCAAATTTCATATTCTGTTAGACCTTGACATAAATTAGTACTGATTAGTATAAATGCTGGACGATTACACCATGAAATATTACAACATTAAAGACGTGAGTATAAAACATCACAAATTTTACTGAGTGGTATGTACAAATTTAAAATTTCATACATACATTAACCTAGTTAATTTTTTAATTTGGGGACAGCAATAATAATGTGGCAACGGACGGATTGTTTTTCCCATTTGAAACTTTGGAAGCAATATAAAAAAAATTTCCCGAGGATAACCATAGAAGGTGGTCGAAACGTCGATATTTTTAATTTAATGTATGTATGAAATTTTAAATTTGCATACACCATTCAGTAAAATTTGTGATGTTTTATACTCACGTCTTTAATGTTGTAGTGCTGATTAGGTTTTCGTGCAAATTATATAACAGGTGGAGCTGCTATGCTGCATTTTCGGATTCTAAAATGCTAAATTAAAATACTCTTTCTGAAGTATTAACATGTATGAAATAGAAGAAAATTTTGAAGTTGGCAATCTGACTTGTTCTTATCGGACTAAATCTCAGTCAGTAAATAGAGCGCTCTTACTAGATTCTTAAGAATGTTGCTGCGATAGCAACAACATTTCCAAAATAGCTTGTAATAAATCAACTAAAATAATCACAACATATGAAAGTGGTGAAAGATTTCTGACTGGCAGCTTACAGCATTCCGACTAAGATATAAATCAAAGTATCGAAATACGTGCATAACATCAAACAGCTGCGACTGTCTAATTACATTGTAATTTGGTAATGGGATGACATACCTTTTATTCCCGCTGTCATAACATCTTAACCTGCCGTTCACCTTGGTTGCCGATGTGATTTGAATAGTTTCGAAATATAATAGTGTTGAAGGAAAAAAATATCCGATTGGTGATAATCGAAGGAAGTGGTTTTCCGATGCGAAGGTCAAGGATCTTTAAGCAAGGAGAGGTCGTTCTAGAATGCTGTTAGAAAGTTAAAGTAGAAGTTAAGGTGGATTTTTTAAATTCTTTAAGAATACTTATATACAGGGTGTCCAAAAGTCGGTTCTCATTTTAAAAATTCAATAAAAACAAGTTGGAAATTGTACGTCAAACGTTGCAAATGAGGTGTGTTCGTACTGTTGTTATTTCAGTGAAATGAATTCTATCGACTTTTATTATTATATGATTAATTTCCGTAATAAAATAAGAAGATTTTAAGTTGGCAACATTTTATCTTTTGTGGACATTTATTAAACATTCCAATGGGAAACTTAAGTCTAGCTTTGAAAATTTCAGAACTTGAAATCCATATTTAGACTCTTTTTCCATTTAGTATCTATTTCTCCGGAGCATCTATCCAGAAAACTGTCGGTAGATTATAGGATTGCTATAATCAAACAATTTTAGTACACAAAATCGGTTTTTACATTCTGTAATACGGAAATAATATGACTCCAACATAAATATGACGTAATCAACTTGGCAACCTAGAATCATTACCTATCATAGGATATCATTTAATTAACTACGTATATGATAGGATTTATTATAATAAAGAAAACTTTTATAAATCTGTTTTTAAGTTTTGATTCAATTTTCAAAAAAATTGAAATGACTCGACAAAATTCTGCAACGATTATATATATTAAATTTCCAACCATTCGGTTGGGTAGTTCTTGCGCTGTTATATGCGGACAGACGGACGGATCAGACGACGACTATAGATGCTACGTATTATAATTACGAACGCATCTAAAAAAATAACAATCTGACGTATCAGACTGCGGTTTATGTTTGCAGTAGAGATGAGACGGGCTCAGCTTGAATCCATGCCAACGTGTCTCAAAGTGAAAATTTTATTTATTTACAAATTAAAAAGAAAGGAAGAAAAACTTGCTATTTGAGAAACGAGACTGTCGTCAAACTTTCTTAAAGTGCTTTACAATAACCCTTTAAAATGCTTTACAATCCTTTAAATTGCTTTATAGTAATCCTTTCAGTTTGAAAGGGAGTTGATATGTTATTAATGGATGCTTATGTTATGTTATTAGTGGAGAAATATTCGATGCGATTCCGAAGCCTTTGCACGGTCAGTGTTAGTATTAATCCTAAATACTTCCTCATGACAACGTTCCGTGCCCAACTACTGGTTATAAATCTACAAAAGTCACTATTCTTATTCTTTTAAAATATCATTGTACAACAATGGCATAAAAAAGACAAGAGGAAAACAGAACTCATGTCTTTTCTATGCCATTGTTGTACAATGATATTTTAAAAGAATAACAATAGTGACTTTTGTAGATTTATACCAGTAGTTGGGCACGAAACGTTGTCATGAGGAAGTATTTAAGATTAATACTTATTTTTATGTAAGGAGATATTTTAAAATGAAAAAATTAATTTTGAAACAGTTTTAAAATATTATTTACAATTTGCTACTGCGTACTTTCAGTATCGAACTCAAGCTTAAGTTTAAAAAAAAACAGAGAGAGAGACCGAATTATTTCTAGTCTGCATGTGCCGAAATTTCCAGGCCGGATCCCGTCCCGGTCCGGCTCCTACAAAAACTTTATTGGCCCGAACCGGACCGGAATAAAAGCTAAAAGATCGGCCCGAGCCTTGACCCGGACTGTTATGGAAGCTCAAAATCCTGCTCGCGCCAGACCCGACCCGACTCGATTTCTACAAAACATGCCGATATTTTTGAAACAACAGTCTCCAACAATTAAAATTATTCCAAAAATACATTTACTTAAGCATAGATTTATTTTCAGATTATTTGTCTGCAATTCATGAAATTACAAAATGACCACTTAGACAATTACGTGCACAAATACTGGTTTAAACTAGTCGGATGTGTCAATCCCAAAACTTTCTTCTATCTCACACAGGTTTCGCATACACTAAAAAGAATCAGCATCAATTTATATCAAGGTTTAACTGAAACTCAAGTTTTATTAAATTCCGTGCATTATTTCTTGAGATATGACTATCGCTAAAATCGTGTAAATCCTGCAAAATACTGCATAGCAGCGCCACCTGCTGGGCGATTTTTACCAACAACTAATCAGCACCAATTTATATCAGAGACTAACTGAATATAAAGTTTTATTAAATTCCGAGCATTAGTTCTTGAGATAGAGCTATTGCAAAAATCGCGAAAAATGCTGCATAGCAGTGCCACCTGCTGGGCGATTTTTACCAAAAACTAATCAGCACCAATTTATATCAAAGACTAACTGAATATAAAGTTTTATTAAATTCCGAGCATTAGTTCTTGAGATAGAACGCCCACAAAATTTTGGTCACAGACAGACATTTTCTAAAAATAGTCAAATCGTGTTCAGGACCTTCTAAAACGTATAAATCCGTCGAAAACCGGAAGCCGAAAATTTTCATGAATCCAATACTTTCTTCTTGTAAGAAAGTAAAAATGACTTAGACACAGGTTCACACATTCAAGTGAAAATTCAGTAAGAAAATCAACTTAGTTTTGACTGAAAGACAACGATGCGAATCTTAATTTTAAAGTTCGACAAAGAAAAAAAAGTAGATTTTTTAAAATATACCTTTGTTATCTATCTAAATTTCTAAAATTAAAAGATTGTTTAAAAAATATATATATAACATAGATAATTCAAAAGTTTACTTTTCCTATTAATACTTTTCCCCCTTTTTTAGGTGCCTTTGAAATTATATAAAAACGTAGCACCTATAGTCGTCGTCTGGTCCGTCTGTCTGTCTATCTGTCTGTCTGTCTGTCCGTCCAGCGCAAAAACTAACCAACCGAATGGTTTGAAATTTTATTCGTTGCATAATTTTGTCTAGTCATTTAAAATTGTATGAGAATCGAATCAAAACTTAAAAAGATATTAATAAAAGTTTTCTTTATTCTATTAAATCCTATCGTAAGTTAATCTATATAATAAAAGCGCAAGTCATGTGACTGAGGTAAACAAATACGGCAAACCTTTTTTCATATGCCAGGCGGCCATTTTTACTCAAAATTATATTTTCGGATAAAATTGCATAAAAGTTACATTTTTAGAAAGATCGTTCAAAAAAATTGTTTGCTTGACAGTTGAGTTACATTCAAAAATGTATAGATTCTGAGAAAACTTCAGTGGAAATTAGGTTAACAGCCGAATATCTCAATCCATTAGAATAAATAAACACAGGAGATTCGTTCATTGCGAGTCATAAAAATATTAAACTATGTAATAGGTAATTATTCACAAAGTAAGATCTCTGTGGTGAATTTTGCAGCGCTGTTTGGTGTAAAAAAAAAAAGTTCGCATTTGCAAACGTGGCATACGTAATAAGAAAAAAAAAAGGCATGCTGATTTCGCTCATATAACAGACGATATAATTAATTTCACTGAAATAATAAGGATGATTTTTTTTTTACGTTGTGAAACTAGTTATAAGACTAACCTATGTCACGTTTAACGTACAATTTCCAACTTGAATTTTTTTAAAATAATTTGGATATATTAAAAAAACACACTTGTCGAATGTCCCCTATAAATACACTGTGTTGTATCTTCTGAGCTATTATCCATTGCAAGTACTTTACAATAATATTTTTAAAAAATAGCAATTTCTGATGAGATTTCTATATATTTATCATTTATAATATTATACTGATTAATATTTATAAAAATATCTGTGTCACTCTCACAATATCCAAAACATTTATTTAATATATTTGACGTAGATCGTTCTATTTTATTGAAAAATCCGTTGTGATATTTAAATTATTGAACAGTTGCAAAATTATGAGATCGTGAAGTTTAGAATGGAGGATTTAATGTAAATTAATTCCAATTTTCAAGGTGAGTTTAAATCGATGTTATATTCTTTCTTTCACTATCGTATTTAAAGCTATTCTACACATTTAAATAAAATATTGTTCAACAAAATGTCAAATACTGCTATTATATTTGCCGCAAGAATTATATCGTTGATGTGGTATTTATAATAAATGTAAACGAGGTAAATTTGACAAGGTATTTAGATCGGAAAATGTATAAAATGAAAAAAAAAAAAAATTAAACGAACACAAAACAATAATAAAATAAAATAAAATAAAATAAAATGCAATTCCGAGCATATTTTGATGCATCCTTATAATTTTAACCAAATTAATTTAACTTGATATTAATTTTATGTTCAACATAAAATGCCAATCTGTATACACAGAATTATATATAAAATCCAATTTGAGTTGAAAGATTCTTATAGACTGGGAGGCGGCAGCACAGACGATCACCTCATCGAGTTCCTGGCTGAAATTCCAGAATTATTTAAAACTCAATTCGCATATTAAAACGCAATCGGTCTGCCAAGTCATATCTTGGTGGAAAACCCGATTTTAGCGGTTGACTCGCAGGTTTACCATTGTGTTTTCCTGCACCCAGTTCTCCATGTTTTCATACTTTTGGATGCAGGAAAACACAATGGTAAACCTACGAGTCAGCCGCTAAAATCGGGTTTTTACGTGTTCTCCACCAAGATATGACTTGGCAGACCGATCGCGTTTTAATATGCGAATCGAGTTTTAACTAATTCTAGAATTTCAGCCATGAACTCGATGAGGTGATTGTCTGTGCTGCCGCCTCCCGGTCTATTAGGTTTGAGCATAAAGTGCATGTTTTGACTACCTCTATGTATCCATGTATCTATGTATTTTGGGCACTGTTAACTACACATTTGGTTTTATTTTTTCTCTGTATCTTCGTTGATATTTTTTAGTTTAGTGACAATGCGTGGTATCATGGTTAATCGGCTTTTTTCCTTTTTGATTTGCTCTGGTCATTCGATTGCCAATTGTGATAACTCTCTGCCACTTTACATTATTGTAGCAAATAAATGCTCACCGTTGTGATAGATATTTAAAAAATTCAAGCATCAAAATTATTTTTTTTAAAATCACAAAATTAAGCTACAGTTTTCAAATAAATTTCATTCCTAAGTACACTTTCCTCCTATTTTCTGACGTAAAAATGGAAATTATGCGATATTTAGAAAGTTTTCGATGTACGAGCGATGAAAATAGCAACCGATTTTTGGCAGCTGTCCCAAAGTGAACAACACATACTCTCTTTGTGAAAGAAATACGACTTTGTCACAAAAATAAATAAATAAATAAATAAAAATATAAATAAGATAAATTTATCTCCAGCTAATGAGATTGTAAAGTGTGAAAAAATATATCCATGCAGAAGTGATTGGAACTGCTTAGGCATGAAGTTCAAGCCAAGAAAAAAAAATTAAAAGATTCCAGCCAGCCAAATCCGGACCTAACCATTAACCCATTTACATCATGGGCGCATATATGCGTCCATTTTAGGAATTTCTTTCTTTTTTAACACTTTCCAACCTAGTTGAAAAGTGTTTATGACGGTTTGTCTGCCGTATGGCCGTCTGTCCGTCTGTCCGTGCTCTAACTCCCGTACATATGCTCGAATTGCCCTGCAATTTTTATACGTTATTGTCGTTATCTATAGCATGTTCCCTATTTCAACTGAAGTGTGTAGCACGTATAGTTGTCTTACAGGGACACTCAAAATAATTCCGTTACATTACGGTCTATGGGGAAAAATCATTTGCGGTTTATTTTAATGACTAGTATTTAACCCCCGTCAAAAATGACGGAATGTTATGTTTAATTTTCATAAGACTTCATACAAACAAACAGCATTAAGATGTTATGAAATAATATTCAATCCTTTGATATAAACAACGACAGTCCCGAAGGAAATAAACTGTTTTGGATTGAACTTCAATAGTTTAAAGATTTCACTATATAAAGATTCTGTAAAGATTAAGAACGGTAAAATCTTCAAAACATTGGTTAGATCAACAAAGTTGTTTAACCCTTTAGCGGGCGGTGGTCACAAAAAGGGACACCTAATTTTAATTCCAAAACTGACAGACGGCACCAAGAATATTTAATTAAAATTTTCCTTTTTTAAAGTAGGAGAAAATAAGCTAGTTTTTATTTGCTAATGAATTCGTTTTTAAATTCTGGTGTCAGTCCAACATTTCATCATTTTACAAACAAACTTACTCCGCGCCGGAAAGGGTTAAACACCCATTGCTGGGTTAACACATCTCCGGGCCCGCTAACGGACCCCTAATTACATCGGGGCGGTGACTTGCATACAAACCTCGTAAAAAGCTGCTCTAATACTTCACAAGGCAGATTTTTAAGCGACATTAAAAATGTCGAGTCATTTCGGCAATCTGCGTCATTTCGATCTTTTAAATTGCCCTGCTATATCAGAGTAAACATTTCATTATTCAAATTTCGATTTCACAACTGTAATAAATTTCGATCATTAAAATAATTTATTTTATTTTATTTCTGAATTAAATCGCATCTATTAACTGTATTAATATGACTGATTATTTTTGTTTGCACTACAAAGTTACTATGTTAAAATTCAAAATTTTATCTGCATTGATATAACTAATACTTGTTGTACCACAGTATTACATTATATTCCTTATATTTTAATTACATGTGATATAAAATATTCATTTTATTTTCAATGCAATAAAAATTGATAAAATACAGAACAAAGTGCAATTTCAACAGAAAGTTTATTTGCCAAAATAATAATTAAATAACTTAAATTTTAAAAAGTTTATCTCAAATAAAATTCTAATTTTTAAATTGCCTAAAAAATCTGTGATAAGTTTTGATCATTAAAGATCATCTTTTATTAAATAAGTATTTTTTTTTTAATTCTCTTATTAAATTACAAATTTATTTTCACTACGAAGTTTCTACTTTGCTAAAATACAAAATTTTATTTCATTGATATAACTAATATATGTAGTACACGGTGTTACAATTACATGTTCCTTATATTCTAATTACATTTTATAAGAAATACAGTGACCTCTCACTTATACGCGATGTTCAGTAATTACATTTTGTATCACTATTTTAAAACAGTAAAATTCGATTTATAGATTCTTCGATTAAATAAGGAGAAAATTACTTCAAAAAGGAACTGGCGCTGAAAAATAATTACAGTATATCGCGTATAAGTGAAAGGTTACTGTATTCAATTCAAAATTTTGTTTATATTAATCTCCGATAGATGGCGATAAAGGCTCACAACGAATGAACGAAGTAGTTTAGCGAGTATCAGGGAGGATAGTAACTTTTTCCGTTTGCGATCACTTTCCGAACGGTTGTCTTCATGGTTTAATATTTTATACGTTCACGACGAATGAATCATTTGTTTGTTTACTTTCATGGAGCAATAAACCTAATTTCAACTCAAGTTACTCTCACAAACATTAATTTATTTTGAAAGACAAGATTTCAAGTAGGATAAATTATCGTTTAGTTGTTATATGTTAGAATAGATTCTTCATTAAGCCTAACATGGCGTTTAACTACGGTCAATTCACAGATCACAGTGGTTGCGCCTGGAATGGTTACAGACAATTTCTTGCCTTCGGATTTTATTATAAGTAAGATGTTACACAATTTCAAACACATTGTAATTGATATATATCACTAAGGTGCATTACAAGAAGCTTAATATAGAATAGGGTGTGTATAGCACTTATAGTTACTTTACAGGGACAGTCAAAAGAATTCCGTTACATTACGTCTATGGAGAAAAATCGTCTGTGATTTAATTAAATAATGTTTCACTATTTTAAACGCATTGAAATTTATATGTATCACTAAGGTGCATTACAAGAGGCTTAATACAGAATATTGTGTGTATAGCAGTCATCGTTCATTTACAGGGACACACAAAAGAATTATCTACTGTCTGTTAACAATAATTCCTGAAAGTGCGTTTTAAGTTGCTGAACACTATTTTAAATTTAATTCACTTTTTGTCTATCACTTGGTGTGTATAAATTCTGTAGATCATATACAGGGCAGCACAAAAGTTCGCGAACACATTTCCGTATATTGACAGAAACTCCAGAAGGAGAATTTTAAACTGTGCTACGCGTTTCCTAACTAAACTAAAATTTAGCATCCAATGTAGTATATATACAAATCTATAGATCATATACAGGGCTGAATAAAAGTATTCGGATATTTTTCCGAATATTGTATAGGTTGGAAATATATGTTGGAAATTCCTGAAATTACGTTTTTAAATATGTTATGCGTTTTCCAAATTGTTTACTTAGATGTTATCTTTCAGTTTATTAAATGGTAATGATTTGTAAAATTATTTTGGAAGCGTTGGAAAGTGTTACATAATCTATGCTTGACGCATGATTTTTCGTTCTTGTTTTTTTATTATTATTATTATTCAGAAATTCCGAATCAATAAAAGGAATTCCGAAAAAAAGAATTTTTAACCATTGGGAAAATGGTTGTTGCTTTCGGTGCAGAATGGACCAAATGATGTTCGCATTTTACTATTTTAACCGTTTTTAACGAAATTCTGTAACTTTAGAAGAATTTTTTAAGCGTTTTTTTAACTAAATTCTGTAACCTTAGAAGAATTTTTCTTTGAATAGGCAATAGAAATGCATAAAATCGTTACAAAACTGTTAAAATTACAAGAAAGATCGATGCAAACTGTCAGATATGAAAATTAAAGTAGAAATTTGGTACTTTCGTGTTACAGCGTCCCCCAAGAATGAAATATTTTTGTTTCTGTTTTCATTAATATATTGAAAATTTGGAACTTTCGTGTTATAGCGTCCCCCAAGGATGAAATATTTTTGTTTCTGTTTTCATTAATATATTGAAAATTTGGAACTTTCGTGTTATAGCGTCCCCCAAGGATGAAATATTTTTGTTTCTGTTTTCATTAATATATTGTAAATTTGGAACTTTCGTGTTATAGCGGCCCCCAAGGATGAATCGCCAAGCGACCAAGATTTATCGCCAAATTATAAAGCATGTATGACATTATAATAATATATATATATATATATATATATATATATATATAAAATTTCTTGACGTATGTGACCAAGTTATAGTCATATATGATGCATTTACGATGCATATATGATGAATATATATAAGACATATGTATATGATGTATATATACGACATATAAGACGTAAATAATGTGTGTATAATGACGTATATGGTACATACAGAAGTGTTTGAAATATATATATGCGTATATAGGATGCATATATAAGCTTTGTGTTGATCTTGGCGAAATCCTAACTGCAACCTTGGCATAATCATAATTGTGGGGGCCACTATAACACGAAAGTACGGTAATTTTTTTTTTTTTTTTTTTTTTTTTTTTTTTTTTTTTTAACTTTTGGAACATTTTCCCAATGGTTATTGTAATTTGTTAAATTATACGTATTTTTTTTTATGCAATTACAAAACGTCTGTCATTAAAAAAGCAAAAATTACTATTCAGAATTTCTGATATGGATTCGGAATTTCTGTATAAAAAGACATTTCTGAAAGGCCCAATAATGATGCAAATGGATTAATAAACGACTTTTACTTGTACTGGTTTATTAACCATCTGCGTATATGACGTAAATACCTCCTCTTTCAATGAAAAACATTTTAGCACTTGCAGACTTATTTGTAAATATATATTTGTTATTACATGAATTTATATATGATGCAATATGCAATAATTTCACATTAAACTCATCATTTCCTGAAATGCTCATCTTTCTTTCAACGTATTTACCAATTCATACGTGTTTTTCCTCATCAAGTGGCTAATTCACTTTCGTGCAAAAGTTATTCGAAATATACGGAAGTGAAGACCGGAATGTCTACTCTACCTTTTAGAATAAATTAAAAACAGAATCTTTCGTGAAAAATGAAAATGAAACTAACTCCAGGAGGGATTGCATCGCTTTTGGAAAATAACAACACGAAACCTGTTGGGAAGTACCGGTTTTTCTTTCTCTACAAATCCGGAAGATTTATTCAAATTCAATATTGCCAGCCTAACTAAACGTGATCTTTGAATCTTTCGGATCTTTTTCCATTTTCTATACGAAATATTGCTTCAGCTTGTTATCAGATTTTGTTTTGTTACTTATTTTCTGTTTAAATGGGTCCTGGACACATTTAAAAAAAAAATTATTTATTGAGTTAAAATTTTGAATTATTTTGTGATGGTTAACCATATTATTTGTAAACAAAATCACATGATAAAACTTCTCATAAATTTTTAACAAATTTTTTTAATTTAAAATTTATTAAAAAAGTGGGGTAATTTAAAATCGTTATAACTCGAAATATTATTTGTAGAATTTCAACTTTTTTTCATTTAAATAAACAGAAATATATAAATTTTAATTTTGATTCAGCATTTTAAAAAATATTAATTTAAAAAAAATTAAAAATATTTAAAGTAAAAACTTTTAAAAAAAATATGTAACTTTTTAAAAAAATCATATTTTCAAAAGTAAATATTTTTTTCAAATTTGCTGAATCCAAATGAAAGTAAAATAACTGAAAAAGACATGTTCCAAGTTTGAACCATTTATCTTTAACTGTTTTTGACTTATAACGATTTAAAGACGAGAATGCGTGAAAGAACCCATCATGCAGATTAACGCAAAAACGTTTCCATGACTACCACTACTTGAAAACTAGATTTTTAAAACAAAAAATAATATATCCTGTTAACGTCATTTAAACGCCATTTTAAGCGGATAAAAACAGAGAATTGTTTAATACAATAAAATATTTTTCAAAAATTTGAAGATTTTTGTGTCCAGGACCCCCTTAAGTCTTTAAAAATTGAAATAATGTTTCAGAAGAGAAAAATATGCAATTGAGGTGGTCGAGGCAAGAAAGTGCCAAGCCATATCTTGGTGAAATAAATCTGACAATGTAGTCTGTTGCTTAATATTGTATAATATCCTACATATTATATGTTTCTAATGTCAATTGGTGGCAGCATATGTCCCAGGTTTCGTTTTTGCCCCCAATGAAGATAGCTAATTTACAAAAAAACATAATTGTGATATAATTAAAGTAATGTGATATTGTTATTCAGAATATATCAAATGTTATTAAGACATTGGCGAAAATACTTTATGTTATATATCTTGATTTAAATATTTGATCTAACTTTCAAACTGATATACCTCAGAAGTTTACAAATGTGGCTTGGCACTCTCTTGCCCCGAGCTCTTCAATTGCATTCATCAGAATATGAATAATTATGTAAGAAAAATACCGTTTTCTACTTTCTTCTATCTTTACAAGAAGAAAGTATTGGATTCATGATAATTTTCGAAATCCGGTTTTCGACGGATTTATACGTTTTAGAAAGTCCTGAACACGATTTGACTGTTTTTAGAAAATGTGTGTCTGTGAGTCTGTGACTCCGTCTGTGTCTGTCTGAATGGGATAAAAATTTTGTGGGCGTTCTATCTGAGGAACTCATGCACGAAATTTAATAAAACTTTAGATTCAGTTAGTCCCTGATATAAAATGGTGCTGATTAGTTTTTGGTGTAAATCGCTCAACAGGTGGCGCTGCTACTCTGCATTTTTCGTGATTTCCGCTATAGTAGCTCTATCTCAAGAACTAATGCACTGATTTTCATCAAATTTCAGATTCAGTTAGACCTTGACATAAATAGACGCTGATTACGTTTTGATGTAGATATGACAACAGGTGGTGCTGCTGTACTACTTTTTTCATGATTTTTATGATAGTTATATCTCAAGAACTAATGCACGGATTTTCACCAAACTTCAGATTCAGTTAGACGTTAACATAAGTTGTTGTTGATTAGGATTTGGTGTAAATATCCCAAAAGGTGGCACTGTTATGCTGCATTTTTCAGGATTTACATGATTGTAGCGATTGTCATATCTCAAGAACTAACGCACGGAATTTAATAAAACTTTAGATACAGTTAGACCTTGATATAAATTGGTGCTGATTCGTTTTTAGTGTATTCGAAACCTGCGTGAGACAGGAGAAAAAGTTGAGATTGGCACATCCGACTAGTTTTTATTATTATCACTTCGCAATCGATGTATCACGAAAAGCAGAGTTGTCCGCTGACGTGAACAGTATTCACAGTATTCACAGTATTTTTAAATGCACAGTTGCACCTACAACCAGGGTCCGTCGATATAAATCAGATTGATTAAAATCACAATTTAAATCACTGAATTTTTTTTTTTTTAAATCAGAGATTTAAATCAGTATTGAAATTTCATTATTTTGGATTTTTTTAGTTTTGCCTTAATTTAAAATATAATAAAATTTAAACAACCTGCATGTTATTTAGATTAAATAAACTAGAATAGAAAAAAAAAGCAAAACCCAGTGCCTAAGAAAGACTCTTTTACATTCTCTGTAACTATCTGCATGCATCTTTTCAATTTTTTTTTTTCAGAGCACTAACTGAAGAGATAACAGCATCCATCATGAGAGAGATATATCTGATCGCATTTCCAGAACAAAAGTGGCACAAAATTCTTTTGGCCATTGTATGGCCTTATTACCAAGGTCATTATTACCATTATGTGTATCCCTTAAATGCTATTTGATATGACATTGTTACATGATAAATTAATAGTTTTCTTTATTATTTTTTTAATATCTTGTAACTGTTTTTATTCACTGTTGTGTCCCAGGCTATAAGAACATGAAAAAGTCTAGATAGAATAACTAGAGCTGCTAGTCTACAGATTTTATGTCTGATCAATTTTTGAAAGAATTTTAAATGAACAAAAACTCTTCAACAAAAACTTGTTCATACTTTTGGTAACAAATAAACAATATTCTTCATTTAATAAATTTATTTTCCATATATATTTATTGTAAATTTATTAAAACATCTTGATAATATATTAGAGCCTGACAAGATCATGATTACTATAACATTATACAAATACATAAACTTATACTTCTATTAAATAATACCAAATAAGTAAAGTACTGAACGAACGTTAAGGTATACAAATAAATAAAAAAAAATTCTTACATTTAAAAAAAAAAAAAGAAAAGAAAAAAAAGAAAAAAAAATGGAAGAAAAAAAAAGAAAAAGAAAAAAAATTACAATTCTTTGCTGAACGTGAAAATATTGTCTTGAAATATTTACCTTCCGGGTTGAGAAAATGGTCTAATACGCTATAAAAACTACTCTGAAACGTTTCCGTAAATCAGTGACAGCAAAAAGAAACATTGTTTTTATAAATACTTCTTTTAATCTCGAAAATATATTGGTTTCTAAGGTTTATAAAGATTAAAAACGCTTCTCGGAATCGTGGGTAACTCGGATGATGTTATCATATATTTGTGTTTGTGGTTACATTATATTTTCCCATATAAAGAAACAATTGTCTTTTTGACAGTGTGTTACGCATTCCAAAGTTATTCATACACACTCGTAAAAATGTAGTAATTTGTAAATACAGGTAAACATTTCCGTATTTTGTGAGTGAAAGGTCTTTAAACCTTGCCCCCCAAAAATGTCTTTGAGAATCACGTTTTCTAATTGTATCAACATTTTGTAACCAGTTCTAGATTTTTAATCAATATCTGAAAATTATTTTTCTTTATATATTTAAATGAAATGAGGCATTATTCCGTATAATAATATCTTATTGTTCTTATTCTGAGATCTATCGATTTCAATGCCAAAGGTATTTGTTGGTCGCTATGACAACTGACGACAATGTTTTTACCTTTTGTTGTCTTCAATAACAACATCAATTTTCAATATTGAAGTTATATTGTCAGTTTCAATCTACATGTAATTATTTGGATCGTTATGGAACAGATAGCCGAATAGACAAGCTAAATTGAAACACTCGTAAAAAATATTAGAAAATTTAAAAATGAATATCCTTTGATAAGTAATACTGCTGATCTAGTATATCCTGACCAGTGGACCCGTGCAAGGCTTTCGAATTGCAATCTTTGAAATTATTTACTGATACATTTTTTCTTTAATTTTTTAATTAACTGCAATTTTTAATCCAATAACTAGCTGTTTAATCTTTTCTACGCACGGGAGTTCATGAATTTAATTCTAAAACCAAAATTAAAAATAGAAATCAGTACAGCCAAATGTATCTATATAATATGTTGAAAATATTTTTCTGCTATACTGTGCCATTTTTTAAAATGAAATTTAATTTATCATGTTGCTATGGCAGTAGACGATAAAACGATATCTTTGGAATAAGAGAATAAATAAAATAAAAAGTTTTGTTGATGTTTGTGATAAAATGTTTTTATTTATTTTTAAAAAAATGTAATAATTAGGCGCAATTAAATAATCTCTCATTATTTGCATGCGAGGTAAAATAATTATCATAATACTCGCTACAGCTTCTTAGTATCGAAGCGTGGCGTACGTAATATGTATATCTCACATTCAGGGGTCGGAAAAACTACTTTTTGTTTGTAGCGAACTACAACTACTTTATGAAAAATGTAGTTAACTACAACTACAACTACATTTTTTAAAAAGTAGCGACTACAAACTACTTTTCAAAAGTAGTCGCTACTTCGCTACTTTTCGCTACTTCAGTTATCATCGCTTTATTTAATTACAGAACGTCTGTCATTAAATAAGGCGAAGATTTCTGTTCTGTAATAGTGGTAGATATTTTGATTAAAAAAGTCCCCAACTTAGCAAAACTATGATCACCTGAACTGAAAACTCACCCACTTTTCTCCTTTCTGAAACTAAAAGACAAAATTAGTCAAAAATAAAATTGTTAAAATTAAAAAACATGTTTATTCATTTTTAATAAAAATTGACTTTCAAAATTGGAATCCGTTACACAAGATCGATTTGGGCATAATATATTAGATGTAAACGAAAATAATCTTTCAACAGACGCACTTGAAGGAACAGGAGTATTGGTTTTAATGAAGGCCTTTTTGATACAATTATTATGCCACAAGTGATTCAGCAGGTTTCAATGGCTCAGATCCCCAAATTCCCCTCGCTTATGTTAAACCTATGGGCGTATGATGTATTAGTATTTATTAACTATCTCCTCAGGAATTTTACTGTTGAACATTAACTGTTTTTTTATGTGTACTGTTCTTAAAGGATGTTTCCTTTATTTTTTATTTTTATATATATTTTTTTCTTAGTTGCCAAAATATTTCTTTAAATATATACTTAATTTATTATTTTATTTGTTAAAATCTTAGCAAAATTTAATAATATTTCAACATTTTAAATAAAATTAAGAATATATTTTAGAATTGTTTTGGCAGCTAACAAAAAAGAGACATCCTTTAAGAAGTGTACACAGAAAAAAGAAGTTAAAATTATTAATATCCTAAGAAGATATTTTAAAAATACGAATGCATCACACGTCCATAGGTTAAACACTAGTGAGGGGAATTTAAAATCTCACGCCTTAAAACAGCGTGTTTATAAATTCTACTGAGGCAGAAGTTAAAGTATAAATACGAGTTTGAGTTAAAAACAAAGTACGAAAACTTGCATATCGGTACCGGATAAAATAAATACGAATTTATAACAGAATAGGAACGAAAAATCGTGCATCCGGCATAGATTATTAAACACTTTCCAACACTAACAGAATATTACTAAAAAATTTAATTTTTTTCTTAGAATGAAATCGATTATAGTTCCTGTAACCGAATTATTTTCTGCGTCTCTGTTGTAAATTAATAACTGCTATACACTCCTTAATCTGTAGAAAAAATGTTGTGCTGCAGTGATCTTTTTTAACTACCTCATGTTTGAAGTATCATTCATAACATCATTATGCATAGCAAACCATTTTTCACCATATATCCAGAAGCGGATCAACTACTACCTGGGCCCCTAGGCTTGATCATTTTTTTATTCCTTCCCCCCCCCCCCCCCTCTCCTACAAAGCAAGATAAACAGGGTGATTCAAAAGATATGTTTGCTGATTTATCTATTATACCACTGATGATAGAAACATAATGCAAATTACCACAAGTACAGATTTTAGACATGGCATTTGTTTTACAAGGGGCTTTATACATATTAAAATACAAAATTTAATTTTTATACGGTCCATGGGTTTTATAAGTTTTATTTAGAAAAATTGCCCCCTTCGTTTACGAAGACCATAAAAAAAATCCTATTCTTTTATGAGCAAAACTTACTAAATTATTATACTTCGTATTTTATGAAATTTCAGTGTTTCCTGACACTAAAAACGGAAAGAAATACCATCTATATGTTAATAACCTGAAAGATTCAATAAATGAGTGAAACAAAGAATACATTAAGAATAACACATTGAAAGAATACATCATTTTTCTTTTGCATAAAATATCAGCCCAATATGAAGAAAAAAACCAAATGAAAATCTTAGCACAGGCGGCTCCTTTTCTTCCGGTCCCCTAGGCTTCAGCCTACTCAGCCTAAATGGGTAATCCGCCTCTGCATACATCATAATATAGTTAAATTCTTATGTGCGTCCCTGTAAACTGTATTACTTCTTCTTCTTTCATACTCCCGAGAAAGTATGATGTCCACATTATTGATGTAAACCAATCTCATTATGCTTGAAATATCCTAAAGCTAATTAAATGAGCCGCAAACGATTTTTCCCCATAGACCATAATGTAACAGAAGTTTTTTGCATGTCCCTGTAAGCGAGATATAAATACTACACACTTCATTTTCAATACTGATCATTCTATGGTAAACTTCAATAACAAATAAATTTTCATGGTAATCCGAGTATATTTACAAGAGTTAGAGCACGGACAGACAGACAAAGCGAATTTATTGACACTTTTTAATTATGTTGGAAAGTGTTAAAAAGAGGAAATTTGAAAACAAAAATTGTAATAATCTTACAAATTTATGAGAGTGATATAGCACAGTAGCGGTTAAGGTGGTTCTCAAATTCCTTGCTCAACAACGCGAAACTATCTTAGTCATTTTTAAACATAAAGGCATAAAATTGGCAGGCCTGACTATTATGGAAGCGATTTGGAATCGAAGTGAGTTTTCCATTTTTTTTATAAATAAATTACTTATCGGGTTATGAGCGATTCGTGTCACGTTTTTTTTCCTTTTCTCCTGCTGCGGCGTCGGAAATTCGGTTGAAAACGCCGACTTTGACAGTGTTTTCTGAAAAATCTCCTGTCTTTACAAAAAAATAAAATAAAATAAAATAAAGAATAATGGAAAACGTCTTTCGGTTACAAAGTTTCTAAATAAGAACACCTGCATTTCCATGCGTTTCCGAATAAAAATGAATTAAAGAATAGGTCATAAGTAGCCAGTTTTGATTTGAGAACAACCTTAAGAGCGGATAGCCCTTGGTAAATTTGAATATACATTATTTTTTAAAAATAGAGCTAAATAGTCATATTTCTTTACAATTTAAATATAGTTCCTGAAAGCAATTTAAAAACTGAACAAGATCATATAGACTTGCATAAGTTAAATCCTAGCATTCCTTTACTTTCTATCTCTTTTTTTTATTTTTTTTGTTTCCTTTTGAAAATCCGAATGTCAACATACTGGGCTTTAGATTCATTCTGGAGACAAAGATAAAGATATTTCATTAAAACACCAAGCTAACCAATATCAAATCAAATATAAAACATTACAAATCAATTATTTTAGCGATAAAAAAACCTGTGCAGCTAAAGTAAAAATAAATAGTCATAAAAATAAAATTAAGCAATCTTAGGTATTTTTTAAAATAATATATTTTTATTTCTAACCACCTTTGTTTTATCTATTGGAATCTTCAAAAGGAAATAATGCAGTAAATTAATTTGTATGCATACATTGGACAAATATTTCACAACCATCAAAAGACGTATTAATAATTATTTTTTTGCGATAATAAACAATTCGATAAGGATATTTTCTAATCCAGGGATCTTAATTCGAAAATACTCCTTTTAATGATTTATGAATTTTAATGAATAATGATTTAGATATTCGGTGCGAGATGTGATCCAGTAATTATTATTAATAAAGAAAATGCTAACTCACCTCTATGTACAACTTCGGTTGTAAGCAGATGATTTTGATGCTGATAACTTCTTATTAATTGGACAAAGTTTACATGTTATAGAATAATTACCACTTTCTTGCTGTTCTATAACTTCAGAATATTCATTATATGCCGACCAGGGCAGATCTATACTATTTTTGTCTGTCATTTTAATACATCAATCTCAAAAGAAGAATCCCCACATTAAAACACAATAATGAGTAAGAAGACAAAGGGTTGCTAGCAAGAAAATTAATTTTTTTGATGAGTGAGTACTTTGCTGTTTTTATCAGCAAATCCAGCAAATAATAATTTCACGGCCATGCTGATGCTTTACGTTTCAGCTGCTAGTTTGTTTGAAGAGCAAAAATCATTCCTTCCTAGTGCACTTTTCTCTAATAATAAAATGATGTACTTGTTCTTTTTCTGTGCTTTTTCGAATACTATATATATATATATATATATATATTTAATTAGAGTTCTAACGATTTTAAATTGGCAGGAAGCGAGCAGAAATTTTGTTCGAAGGGGAATATTAGTATTTTAGATGATTGATTATTTATTTAATGTTACTAAACAGCAAAGAATACGTAACTTAAAAAAAAAGAAGAAGAGTTTTAAATTTTGTATAGAGAGAGATGAGGAAGATTTTAGGGGAAGAGGGATAATTTATATTACTGATTATTTATCGTCACTAGGGAGCACTATTTAGGGCAGAAGATTATATATATATATATATATATATATATATAACTTAAAGATCTTAGATTTATTTATATGCTGGGGAAGGGGGGAGTATATTATAGGAGGTTAGGGGACAATTTAGATGATTACTTATATATTATTATTAGGTAGAAACGAAAGCGGCCACTTTTTTTAAAATAAAGGGTTTTAAATATTTGAAATTATAATTAAATATTATTAAATTAGTTTTAAATATTTGTATGCTTGTGGAGGTGCAAAAAGGGAAGCGTAAATTTTGGGGACAAGTAAATAATTTTTATATATTGTCATTAGAGAGCAACAAATGGAGTGAAAGATTTTATTTTTGCATAAAAATAAAAGATTTAAAAATATTTTAAACTCCTTTGTATGCTACTAGGGTGAAGCGTTAATTTGAGAGGTTAGGGATAATTTAGATGATTTATGTTTAGATGAATCCGTTCTTTTTCTCTTTCGTTTTTCTTTCTTTTTTTTTATATAAATATTTTGCATTTTTCTGCTTAATGGGGGTGGTAGGCCAAGGGAAGAAGAAATTGGAGTCAGAAAAAGACTTAACATAGCCAGACGACTAAATTTTGATAAAAACAATCGTAGTCGTATAAAAATACATTATATTGAAAGGATTTCTATGGATTTAAATGACGATACACTAAATTTCTGACACCCAAACTGTGAAAATGACAGTTAATTTGTGACCGTGCCCGTCGTCTATGGAAAAATCTATGACACTGCAACTGAGATTTGTCGTTGACATTCACAAATTGTTGCAGAGAACATATTTCGCACAAAATAAACGAATTGTTTTCACGAGATTTGAAGATTGGCACTTTTTTCCTCCCTCCTAAAGTAGCGTCAAAAGTAGCGTGGATGCTCGCTACAAGCTACTGATATTTTGTATCGCGCTACTCGCTACACTACAATTTTTTTAATGTAGCACGCTACACTACAAACTACTAGAAAAAGTAGCGGCTACTGTAGTTGCGCTACTTGTAGCGCGCTACTTCCGAGCCTTGCTCACATTGCAGTAAACATTTAGAACTGGTTAGAACTCGCGCGATTACGGGTTAAACATAAAAACGGCAAAAATTCGTAAAAAATATAAAATAAAAAAATCTATTTAAAATTTTCGAATTTTTTGCCCCAATCGTTCATGGCTCCCTATCAGCAAACCGTGTGTCGTAGCCCTGCGCCCTGTGGTTTCCGAGTTTTTGAGGTTACATAGATAGATACGCGCACGGATTTTAATAGGACACTAGCTGTTTAACCCGTCCTACGCACGGGAATTTATGAATTTAATTCTAAAAATAAATTAAAAATAAAAATTAGTACAACCGAACTAAAGTTTGGAATTAAACCAAACTAAGAATTCCCCTATTAAAGTGTTGAGTTGTTCAATAACTATTCGATTTAGAAAAATATTTTTTTACTACTGTGCATTTTTTTAATGAAACTTAATTTATCATGTTGCTATGACAGCAGACGATAAAACGATATGTTTGGAATAAGGGAATAAATAGAATAAAAAGTTTTGTTAATGTTTGTCATAAAAAAAATTTCTTTATTTTTGTAAAAAGGTAATAATTAAGCGCAATTAAATAATTACCCGCGAGGAGGCGCGCAGTCAAGTGCTCAACAACTAATCACTAACTTTGACTGTTGGTATGCATCAACTGAATACGGGCTCTGTACTTTTATTAGGAACATAAATTTAATTTTTACGAAACCTGTTATTCTAAAATAGCGGTATTATCTATATAAAACAGCGATTAAACGTTACGGGTGATGCTAAAAATGTTAAATTTGTTAAATGTAATTAGTTCTGTTGAAATCAGAGCAGTAGATTTGAATTTATTAATAATAAGGAGGGTCAATTAATGAAAATCCGCCGCCAAGTGGCTTGCGGTCAAGTAAAATAAATATGATATTTAATAAAAAGTCGTTTACCCCCACCCCTCCCCATTCCCGAAAATTTAACAAATAATCTGTTAAATAAAGTTTTCTGTATTAATAATCTCTATCATACTAATATATGTCATGTAAAAAAAATCCTTAAACCAAGCTAATTATTATTCATTCAGTCGATAAAATCCTTTAAAAGTAAGTTTTTAGTATTTGGCAACGGTTAATAATTAAGTTGATTGTCTACATGTCATATAATCTCTGGTCTATCGAATTTAAACACTCGACTCGCAATTGCAATGATACCTACCTCGATTTATTTAATGATTTCTGCGGAGATTTTATACAACCCACCGAAGATAAAAAAGCGTATTTTTGATGAGATCTCTTTGTGGATGGATTTTAATTAATATTTAATCTATCACAAATCTATTTAAAATTTCCGAATTTTTTGCTCCAATCGTTCATGGGTCCCCCCTACAAGCAACCCGTGTGCCAAATTTCATAGCCCTGCGCTCTGTGGTTTCCGAGTTTTTGAAATTACATAGATGCACGCACGGATTTTATTAGTGTAGATATATGTTTCAATGAAATGTGAATGTACTATGTCAAAAGCCTATTCAAAAAACTTTCGTATCATACCTCATTCATCGTTGTGCGTTTTGTCTGTGCATAGAAAAAGGGATGTTGACATACGAATATATATATATATATATATATATAACCATTAATGAAACATTACCGAAACACCAACAAAAACTATGAAATTATGAATAAGAATGTAATAATTAATTGACAACAATAGTGTTCTCCAACACTCTAAATATAAACTCCATATACATAGTAAAAAAAGGGGGGGGGGAAGAAGAAGAAATTAAATTTAAAAAATGAAATTTGGGGAATTTAGACGGAATCTTCAGATCCTAAATGTCTAAATTACCACAAATAAAATGTGTGGTTTCATCATCATATTAGCCATAACATTGCTAAAGAATATGATTTTGGGACAACCAACCCAAAAGAGAAATAAACTGTGAAAAAATAATAAAGTTCAAAAAATAAAAACAATATTAAAAAGGAAAGAAACCTTACACATAAAAAGAGAGAAAAAAACTGTGAAATATAATCATAAAGTTCAAAATACAACAAGATTAAAAAAGATATAGGGAACAGAAAACAACAGTTACCAGATAGAATACATGATCTAAACAGGAGTCAACACATAACACAGGCAATGAATTGGAGATTGGAGAAACTCTCTCAGTTATACGACTTTTTTCTACGGTCCCCTGAAAGTCGTATAAGTGAGAGGTCACTGTATATCTTACTTATAATAAAATCCAAAGGCGAGAAAGTGTCTGTAACGGTACCGGGCTGTACCACTCTGATCTGCGAGTCGACCGTAGTTAAACGCCATGTTAGGCTTACTGAAAAATATATGCTAACACATAATAACACTAAATGATAATATCTTCTACTTGAAATAACGTCTGTTCAGCATATTTTCGTATAAAACATGCATATCATATCCAGTTATAATGTTATAAGTTTTAAATTAAAAATAACAGATTAAACATCCGATTACCTGATGTAAATAAACGAATAATGTTGCCATTCAAAAACACAAATCCCATATCTACAAAAAAAAAAAAGGAATGACTCTTTGAACGTTTCATTAAACTACCCAATTATGCTCTTAAAATATTTGTAAAAGCATTTTAAAGTCTTTAAATATTTAAAGGATTTTCTAAAATTTATTTCTGTAAGCATTTTATTCCTGAAATCACTTTTTCAGAAATAGCGATGATATCTTTCGAGGCTTTGCGATGCAACTACCAGCATTTTAGATTTCGTTCATAAATGCTATTCTGGCGCCATCTTCTGACAATAAATACAAATTATACGTTTCTGTTAGAAAAAAAATAAATTAATAATACAACTTTATTATAATTTACATAATAATAAAGTTGTAAAATAATATAAAATGTACATAAGCATATTTTTAGAATAAGAAAATTCAGGATGTATTGATTTATTACAAGATCAACTTTTTTTAATGATTTAAATTATTTTTATTATTAATTTTGAAAGGGAAATATTTGACTTTGTGTAAAAATTAATGCATTCTTTTAGATTATGAAGAAGCTAAAAGATCGTTTTCGTCTTATTGAGAGCGAAAATTAATACCTACAATTTACTAACCATAGTTAATTATTGAGACCTTAATTAATTATTGAGATCATTATTAGGATTAAAATTTTAATTATTCAGAAACATATTTGGCAATTTTGAGTTGAAAAACCAAAATAAGGGAAAAGATTACGTTTCGTAAAATTTACCATTAACATAAGGTATGTACATTCAGGATGTATTGAATTATTACAAGATCAACTTTTTTTAATGATTTAAATTATTTTTATTATTAATTTTGAAAGGAAAATATTTGACTTTGTGTAAAAATTAATGCATTCCTTTAGATTATGAAGAAACTAAAAGATCGTTTTCGTATTATTGAGAGCGAAAATTAATACCTATAATTTACTAACCATAGTTAATTATTGAGATCATTATTAGGATTAAAATTTTAATTATTCAGAAAAATATTTGGAAATTTTGAGTTGAAAAACCAAAATAAGGGAAAAGATTACGTTTCGTAAAATTTACCATTAACATAAGGTATGTACATTCAGGATGTATTGAATTATTACAAGATCAACTTTTTTTAATGATTTAAATTATTTTTATTATTAATTTTGAAAGGGAAATATTTGACTTTGTGTAAAAATTAATGCATTCTTTTAGATTATGAAGAAGCTAAAAGATCGTTTTCGTATTATTGAGAGCGAAAATTAATACCTATAATTTACTAACCATAGTTAATTATTGAGACCTTAATTAATTATTGAGATCATTATTAGGATTAAAATTTTAATTATTCAGAAACATTTGGCAATTTTGAGTTGAAAAACCAAAATAAGGGAAAAGATTACGTTTCGTAAAATTTACCATTAACATAAGGTATGTACATTCAGGATGTATTGAATTATTACAAGATCAACTTTTTTTAATGATTTAAATTATTTTTATTATTAATTTTGAAAGGGAAATATTTGACTTTGTGTAAAAATTAATGCATTCTTTTAGATTATGAAGAAGCTAAAAGATCGTTTTCGTATTATTGAGAGCGAAAATTAATACCTATAATTTACTAACCATAGTTAATTATTGAGACCATAATTAATTATTGAGATCATTATTAGGATTAAAATTTTAATTATTCAGAAAAATATTTGGAAATTTTGAGTTGAAAAACCAAAATAAGGGAAAAGATTACGTTTCGTAAAATTTACCATTAACATAAGGTATGTACATTCAGGATGTATTGAATTATTACAAGATCAACTTTTTTTAATGATTTAAATTATTTTTATTATTAATTTTGAAAGGGAAATATTTGACTTTGTGTAAAAATTAATGCATTCTTTTAGATTATGAAGAAGCTAAAAGATCGTTTTCGTATTATTGAGAGTGAAAATTAATACCTATAATTTACTTGACATAATTAATTATTGAGACCTTAATTAATTATTGAGATCGTTATTAGGATTGAGATTTTAATTATTCAGAAAAATGTTTAGAAATTTTGAGTTGAAAAACAAAGATAAAGAAAAAAATTACGTTTCGTAAAATTTACCATTAACATAACTACCATTAACAGTAAAATTTACCATTAACCCTCTATATTAACTAATATTACCTTAACGGTTCAGGTCAGTTTTCCCTATTGTCGATAAACAGTATATGAATATTTTTATCAATTATTTAAAATTTTAACTGAAAACCCCAATTTCTATCCACCGTCCTAGGACGGGCATTTACACTAGTATATATATATATATTATATATATATATATATATATGATGACTATGATGAATATATATATACCAGAGGGCCCGTGCGAAGATTTCGCACTGAAATCTAATATTTTTTAGTTACTTCTCTTCTCTATTATCCCGTCGACCACTATTCATAACAAAAAACTACCGCCAAACTATTAAACGCCAAAAATGCAGTCCCATTTACTTGATGTCAGAATCATTATGCGTGTTTGTTACGTCATCTAGTGGTTTTACATTCGACATTTGCGTGTATTTTTCATTGTTTTACTGATTTAGTAGTTATTTTATTAATTAAAATAACAATTGTGTCCTTAAATTCTCATATTTTATTATTATTTATTTATTTATTGATATTCCAATGGCAACGTTCTCCCGTTTATTTCGCGATAGTTTTTTGTTATGAAAAATGGTTGACGGGATAATAGAGAAGTATCATTTTTTATCAATATGTAATATTTATTAGATGCAGGTTTAAACTTCTAAAGAAAAAGCAAGGATAAAAATATCTGGAAACAACATTTAGTTGTTAGTCAAGCCAAAATATCATCTAATTTATTCCATCAAAGTTAGACTAAAAACTGATCCAAGATTGCAAAATGCACGCGCGAGAGAAAAAATTAACAATCGTACTTTAACTGCATTAGAGGATGACGTCATCCGCTTCGGGAAAAACATGGAACATAGAAATATAAATCTAAACATTTCAATTTCAATTTCGCTTTTTAATCATAAGTATAAAATAAACCCGTGCGGTGTTTTTATAATAATTGCTATGAGCATCATATAATGTGATATTTTATTTTTTTTGGCAACAATAATTTCAGGAAAACCTTTCATTTCTTTCATGAAAACAATGAGGATTAAATTTTTAATTTTCAGCAAATTTTAATTAAAACATGTTTTAACGAATTGTTAAGTGGGCTATGTCAGAAGCCGGTTCTAAAACCTTTCATATGGTATCTCATTCGTTGTTCTGCGTTTCATATTTTCTTAGAAAAAGGGATGTTGACAGGAGAAATAATATATATGATGATGACTATGTTATTTAGTCCAATAAATGGGGCTCCAAAACTGAATCTTGCCTTGCAAAAGTTCTTATCAATCATTCACTATTTAAAACTTTCTTTATTTTGTTTATCATAAAAAAGAAAAACTTTTTATATGTTCTTTAAGTTATCTTGCTTTATTTGTAACATTTCTAACATGTCAAGAAGCACCATCATTAGGCATTTTTCGTGAAAGAATGCTAGGTGTCTTTCATCAAAGAAATTCATTAGCAAGAATTTTAATCTATAGCTATCGATCTCAAGACTTCATGATCTTGAAAACTTGAAAAATCAAGTGCATTCTGTTCACTTTTAAAGATTAGTTTACATCGTTGTTCTACGGATAAGTTTAACAAAATCATGACAGAATAACTTCTCTATCTAAATCTTTGATCTGATAAGATGTTTTTACCGTTAGGCATTCAAACTTGATTAACAGTGTGAGATTGGAAGGCCGATATCTTTGTGAATTATTTCGTAGGATGTGGATTTTCTACATTTAGGAAGGCGGTGAGATCAGTAGTTTCTATGATTAACATGAAAAAAAAATCGAGAGGGACTAAGATTTAGATAAATGGAAACCTGTAAAAGAAATAATACTAAATAATAAAATGTTTCTAATGACCGATTCGGCTATAGATATAACTGCTTGAGGTCAAAAGTCAACTGAACTAAAGAAAAGGACGTTGGTAAAGTTTAGCTTTCTTTGCCTTATCATGGCCATGAAAATGAAAGATTTTTCACAGAATATCTTTTTTTTCCCCTTATAGATAAATTGGCATTTTCGTGTGCTAGCGGCCCCCACATTTACGATTATGCCAAGGTTGCAGTTACGATTTCGCCGAGATCATAGCAAATCAATTATATGCCTTTTATCTCATTATATGTGCCATATATGTGGCGTATGAGAAGTAGTTTTAACAGTTTTAAAAACATTTATTTTCTGACCTGCAACTATCAATTTAGTCTAGGCTCCTTACATTTTAAGACAGTAATTAGCAACCAGCTTTCCTCAGCATGCTGGTGTGCCATGAAAAGACCTTAGATGTGCCAAAAATATTTTCCATTATTTTGTAACATGACTCAACAAAAGTATCGTTACTTTAGCATGCAATATGCCATATTTTTTTCTTATTTACTTTACAGTGAGATTTGGTGTCATAAAGGTAGATTTTTTTTTTCTAGTGTTTATTTCAGTGTCATACTCTTTATAAGAATATGCAGGGGAATAAGGAAATTGGCATCATCTTTAGATAAAGTTAATACCTTCAGAGAAAAATTATTTCTCCAGCAGAAAAATAAAATTATAACAATATAAAATCCAGTAGAAATGTTTATACTAGTGATAGGGTGTAGTAAACCAGATAAAAAATTGTTGAATGAATTTTACATACTTTAGATTTATTTTTGTTTTTCTTCGTCATAATTTTAGTGTGCCGCTGACATTTAATCATGGATTTAAGTGTTCCGGGAGGCAAAGAGGTTGAATAACATTGCTTTAGGATAAGCACGTAAGACTTTAAAAACAAATGCATTACATCCATAGATAACTATTGTCTCACAATATATAATTGTTGTGACATGGTATGTTTTTTGCAAATTCCCATTAACATTTGAGTCGGTTTTATCATTTTTTTTTTGTATTAAAAATTAAAAGAGTACAAGCACCTTGTCTGTTGTTGCTTTAGCTTCGTCTGTAATGATTGGAAAATCACTGTCTATATGGGCGATCTCTATGGGCTCAATCTATATTTGTATGCCTTGAGTAAAGCGTATCCATTCAAAAGGTAGCTATTATTATAAAAATGACATCTGTTTGAAGTAATACACCGAAAAAAAAAAATCAATTTTTTTAATTATTTCTTGTCAAAAAAAATACATATATAAAAATGTATATAAAGAATAATCTGAACGCTTAACTAAAGAGAATTTTTCGTAAATTAAAATATTTAAATGAGAAGTCGATTCGATTTAAATATCGGAGAAATCGTGACAGCAAGTTAGAAAAATCTTGTGTCGAGTAAAATGCGCTTAAGAGCAAACTTCTACCATGAGTTAACATTTGCAAGGTAATGTTAAACCAATGGGAGCGTTCTTTGGAAATTTCTGGCTTAAATTTCATTATTTTTACACGATTCTTTTTTTTTTTTTCATAGGATATCTGAGATGGAAGTCTAACGTTGTACTTCTTCACTTTTTCGAAATTAGTCGCAGTTTCATTCTGAGGAAGCTTTTAATTTTGAAACCAACCAACCCTTTTTTTCAATTCCTACTATTAGCTCACACTCTCTATATATTTATATATCTTGTTCAAATTTTCAATCGTTAATAAAATATTTTCTATTCATCCTATCAAGTTCAAATAAATTTTTTTAAACTTGTACTGGATGACAATTGATGTTAATACAGTTTTTTCAAATATTAATTCATTAATTAAATTTAATTAATTAATTTTAATTTTATATTTCATTTCTGTTCAAAAGTATAGACTCACTCCATATTTATAGTCTCACCTTCACACGTAAAAAGATAATGGGGCTGTTCACGGACGAAGATCAGGCGGCTCGCGGGCGAAGGAGACTATAAATGTGGAGTGAGTCTATACTTTTGAACAGAAATGAAGTATAAAACTAAAATAAAATAATAAAATTTAATTAATTAATTAATATTTGAAAAAAAACTGTATTATGGTTAACTGTAGCATCGCTATGGCACTTTATTGTGAAGTTTGGTAATTTTTGAAATTCAATGTTTGACAAACGGCATAATCATTAGATTTTAAATTTATATCAAGAAAAATACAATTTTTTTAACTTTCTAACGCAGTTTGTCAAACAATTTTGTGAGAAATACTTTTCGAGCTATTATTTTTTGGTATATTTTAGCTATTTATTTTTTTATTTAATTTTTAATACATTTCAAAAATTTCTCTTATGTAAGATATTTAGCAGGATATAAATTTAGGAATAAATACCGTCAGTGGTGAAGCGTGTAGATAGATTGCTGGAAAATAATTTCTATTTGACCTAAGTAGGAATTGACTTAAAAAAAAGTTTTTATATTACTTGTTTACGATTTAATATGTCACACATTTCGAAAGCAAAATTAATATAATTAATATTTGGTACAAGTAATAACTGCTCGAATACTTCAATGAACTTTAAAAATTTAAGTAACTTTATAAAAAAAGAAAAGAAAAACTGTAAACATTATTTCAATAGGAACCATATTTTCTCCATTGAAATATTAAGTTTTCTAAGATTCTACTATTTTTACAAAAAAAAAAAAAAATAAAATGGCATTAATGGAAGATAGACAAATTTCAGTCATGGATACTTTTAACGATAAGGGAAACTGTTGATAATGCATTAAAAGTGTATTAACAAAATTGTTATAGTTGTATAAAATTTCATGCAATGCAACCGACTGGTCCCATTGCATGCATTAGTTAAACAAAACACTGAACAATAAAAATAAGGAAACATTTTGTATCCGGGATTTGGACCTCAGATGCATATGTTGTTGTGGAGAACGCACCTACAGATTAATAACTGTTTATAATTTAATCATTATCTCTCCGTTTTTCTCAATAGTCAAGATATTTTTATAAATAACAAAATTATTTATTTCTAATTGAAAAAAAAACTATTTTAATTAAAACTTCTAGTAATCCTGCAAATGATAAAAATGAATTTAAATCACAAGAAAAACGGTAGTTTTCTTCTTTTAATAAATATCCTATAACTGTTTAAGCTAAAGATCCGGCACCTGTTATTTGCTGAGGGTATTTTTAAGGAAATAATTACGAGAACATACCCCAGAAGCAACCACACCTATGTTGCAAAGGAAGGGCAACAGGTTGCTGAGATGACACTCCCCAGCACACACCTTTCCATATTTAGGGCTTGGCAGCCCGCGATTCTTCACATTACGGGATCGTGAAAGGCTCATTTAAGCTTTCGCTCGATGAGCTTCAAGAGCTATTTATATTAATACTTATGTCTTCACGAAGAAAGTGGAATGTTAATAGTGCATGAAAGGCTTTCTTCTCTACTACGCACATGGCGAGATGCAACACAAAGAATGATGTTCTATATAAAAAGAAAAAGAGATAACTGCTCTCAAATTTGAAATAAAAGTAAATTGTGCCTTTAAATCCAACCTAACCTTCATAAAGGTATTCTTACTAATGATATCAACAGTTCTTTTAGTCTACAGGGTGGTCATCATAAAAGTTGTCAATATTTGAGCGTTCGAAGAATCGGGGTAAAATTTGAGATGTAAGTGTTTCACAGCATGTGGTGAAAAATAAAGTTAAGTATAACAATCGAATTCTCACAGTTACAGTTACAGAGGAAAATTTTCAAAAAGCAATATCATGTAGTTATCAGCCGAAGTTATACTTTCCCGATAATTAAATAAAATCTCAAGATTATCGTATAGGACAGGTAATACATATACGCTTATAAGCAAGAACCCGAAGGCTCTCATCCCGTGAAGAAACAGTTCGGAGACTTGAAGATTCCATGGAAAAACATTTTATTTGAAGAAAAGTAATTGAAAAAATGAGGCGGTCCCCCGGCACTCAGAACGTCTGTATCACATCATGAACACTCAAAATCGAATGCCTTTTTATGACTCCACAAATTTATCCGCGTCGACCCATAGCGTACAGAAGAAAATTCGTTAGAGAGAAACACATTCTAATTTTTAAACGCAAACCGCCAAACCAGATTACCATATACCAGCATCTTTATAACAACAGAAAACTAACTGTCCGAACTTAACATCTGCAGGAATTTTAGCATGCAGATGTATCGAGACATAGACGTTGCATTTTATCTTTCTTTATTTATTCTGTGATCCAAAATGTATGCATTAGGAAGGCACGCAGATGCTAAACTGAAAATGATTTCATTTCTCATATGAAAACCGCAAGCACATTTGAAAGAAAGAATTTAGACATGTGCATTAATTGAAAAAGGATCACATCAAGCTGCGATAAAAGAGTTTAAGAATTATTGAATTTTAAATAGAAAGGAAAGAGATTTTCTTTTCACAGAAGCGCGATAGAATTAAAAAAGCTAAAAGAGGAAACAAATTTAATTTATACAATTTTACCGATAAATATATGAATCTCCATCATAAGTAACACCAGTTTTTTTCCCCCCGCAGAAAAAAAGTAAAACATTGAAACAGTACCTGTAGTACTACAAAACAACGACTCAAAACAAACGCATAGAAGAACAATGGGATAAACAAGTGAAGGCAGCCAGACGTCAACAAACAAAACATTTTATTAGAACTATAATATGTTCAAGTGGCCACCTTCAAAGACATGCGGCAGATTGTGGTCAACAATAAGAGCTATAATATATTCAAGTGGCCACCTTCAAAGACGATGACATAGTGCATGCGGCAGATTGTGGTCAACAATAAGAACTATAATGTACTCAAGTGGCCACCTTCAAAGAGGATGACATAGTGCATGCGGCAGATTGTGGTCAACAATAAACTATACCATGAAGAACACGCAGAATATTATTTTAATGATGTTTTTAATGTCAGATGCACTTAATAGATTCGATGTAAATGCCTTAGATTTTAAGTAACCTATTGGAATACATACGGATGGCCATAACGATCATGGACACGCGAAATGGTAGTAGATAACAATCTTATCAAATTTCTCGTGATACATACATTGCTCTTCTTTGTTCTTGTCTTATGTTGCAGTGTTTAGTGCTACTGACACTGCTTCAACTCCATATATGCTTTATCATTGCAAAGATCATTTTGCGATGCGAAAAAGTAGCTGTTATTATTTGAAGTTTTCAAATTTTGTCACTAACTGTAATTGTTAGAATTCGACTGTTGTTTTCAACTGTTCTTGAGTGTACGTTTTGAAATACCGACATTTAAATTTTCATTCCTATTCTCCGAACGCATCGATCGCTAGTAATTCATGTACTGTGTTTTCCCAAAAAATAAAACAGCTGAAGTAGCATATAGATAGTTGTCCTATCGTTGGCAGTTTGCGAAAAAAATTGGGAAATGGTACAGAGATGTGACCCGTCTAATTTGGAGCGTATCTGAGGAGCTACTATAATTTGAGATCCACTGTTAGGACTTTGTTAGAAAATGTTTCGTTGGCCAATGGAACGGCAAAGTGGAAATTTAATACTATGGGCCAACGTGGGACAACAATTACACTGCAAAAAATAATTGTTGATTTTACAGTATAAAACTGGCACCCCAGCTGCCAGTATTATACCGTAAAATTAACAGTATTAAACAGTAAAATAAGCAGTAATACGCTGCCGTGCAAGCAGTAATACTGTTAATTTTACGGTATAATACTGGCAGCTGGGATGCCAGTTTTATACTGTAAAATCAACAATTATTTTTTGCAGTGTTGGCAACGTTGGCACAACTATTTTGTGCTGCTTGGGTAGGTTTTATTTTTTTTTTCTCCAGAAGATATGCTAGATCTTATTTTCGGGTTTATTTTCTACATGAACAGCCATTTGCATTTATTTATTTACAACAATTTATGATTATTCATACACTGCAAAAAATAATTGTTGATGCGCGGCAGCGTATTACTGCTTATTTCAGTGTTTAATACTGTTAATTTTACGGTATAATACCGGCAGCTGGGGTGACAGTATTATACTGTAAAATCAACAATTATTTTTTGAGCGTATTACTGCTTATTTCACTGTTTAATACTGTTAATTTTACGGTATAATACTAGCAGCTGGGGGTGACAGTATTATACTGTAAAATCAACAATTATTTTTTGAGCGTATTACTGCTTATTTTACTGTTTAATACTGTTAATTTAACGGTATAATACTGGCAGCTGGGGTGCTAATACTATAATGTATAAATCAACAATTATTTTTTGCAGTGTATAATATCTATGTATATTTATGCATGGATTTTGTCGCAATAACGTAATTTCCGCAAACCTTTAATTCTAGCTCCAAAATTACAGACCGGAAGTCCGAGTCTCAGTACTGTCGAAGCCAAATATCAATGAAAAAATAAGTCACTTTGACGAAGTTTTAAATTATTTTTCCGTATTATGATACAGTGAGTTTAGTGGGTTTTTTTTTGCAAAATTCGAAAATTGATACCTGTCAAATATTAGAACTAATTTCAATAAAGGCTCAGTATTCGATAGTTAATTATAATGAAACATTTTTTCCTAGTTTCTGTTAAGTTACAAAAAATATATGTAACATTACAGTGAATAAATAAATAAATAAAGTAAAAGCTAGTTATTGCATATCGACAGAACTCTTTTTCAAAATTCTACAAACATTTTGCTCTTTTCGTTGTTATTATTATTATTATTATTATTATTATTATTATTATTATTTTATGGAAGCCAAATAAAGAATACGACGAACCATAAGTGTATTAATCTAATAAGTATTATATTTCTACATAACGGAAGCTAAATGAAGAATTCCATAAGATTTACTAAACGTTTTAAAATATTTAAGAAAGAAACATATGTGAAGTTTTCTAATCAGTATTATATTTCTATATAATTCGCACATTTTGGAATTTCATTTCGATATAAAGTTTGTAAATATAAAAACATATTAGTTCAAAAGATTAAGGAAAAAACCTTTGCTGAGTTAATAATGGTTCATCCTGTGTATGGTTTCTATAAATTAATACATGTAATTCTATAGGCTAAATGCACGCGTGAATGCAGTTGGCGTAGCCACATGTTCAGCGCCCTGGAGTAAGTACAATCGGATCACCCCCTTCTCTACCAGAAAAGGTTGCCCAAAATTTGTTTTCAGGTTTAAAACATATATAATGCAAAAAAATATCCTGCCATAAATGAAAAATTTTCATGATGCTGATAGAAGGAATGCCATACAACTATATCTACTAAGACAGAAAAATGTCTAAAACGGGGTTTCTCCCAGTCCCTTGCGATTCTGTCTTAATAGACTTCATTGTACTTATTTCAAATAAATAAAAAAAATTTGCTATAAAACACAACCTGTAAACCTGTATGTACATGTACATGCCTTCATTTGTGCTTTTAAACATTCTTTACAATTTTCATGAATTCAGAGGCATGAAACAATAGATTTATAATGTATATTATCTTTAAAAAATTTTCAAGTTCAAGGAATACTATAGTTTCATTTATCTAATTTTTAGCTAAAACAAAATCGGAAGGCATTGAAAAAATATTCCGTTTTACACAGGTTTTCGTATTAGTAAGTATAATCACACGGGGTAAGTATAATCAGGAAAAAATTCTGTAAAAGACAGGATTCCGCTTTCACAGGTTTTACTGTATACTTTATATATTTTTAAAAATGGCAAATGTAAAAAAAAAATATTTATACAAATAATTTCTTTCCTTTTTAATTTTGCGCCCTTATTATTCTCGCGCCTGGAGCAATGTGCTCCAAATGCTCCACGGTAGCTACGCCCCTGCGTGGGTGTAAAGTCACACGGCTGCAAAAGTTTACCGTTCTTGGCCACCGGTATTTTTTTTTTTTAATTCTTCACTGTATTTAAATTGTAGATATATGGGATTGAATAAGTCAAATTTACCTTTACTATAATAATGGTAGTCAAACACCGCAGCCATTTACACCTCTGTGACTGACACTACATCAGCGCATGAAATTAGCCTATAAAGTTTACATTCATAAATGCGGTAAAAAAGGAAAAAAATATAATAAGATCTAAATAAAAACTATAGTAAAAATAAGTAATAAATTAATAAAGTAATAATGTAGTAAAGGAAAATAACTATATAAATGGAAATATTACGTATTAAATTAACAAGCATGCAAGTTTCACTCTGCTAGGCGTTTTAAAATGATGCCAAAGGGAATATGAAAAAAAAAAAATTAACATTCCAATGTTGAAAACGTGTGCTTTTTTTTTGCTTTTTTTTTTATTTATTATTATAAATGGTAATGAAGAAGCCAAGCGCGAAGGTGACTACTGCTTGGAAAAGTAAAAGAAAAAAGCTTTATACAGGGCGCAAGGAATGCTGAAATCATTCCCTTTGCTAACAGCCTTGGGAAAAAATGAAATTTATTTAGGAATTTGCGCATGTCATCGTATTGACAATCAGTGAGTTGTCGCTAAGTTGCTAAAATATGCTAGCTCACGCTATGTAGGAGTGGGAGAAAATATTCTTTTGTGAAGTCAAATCTATTTTTACCTCTAACATGCTGTTTCTGAATCTTTCTGGATAAGCGGCACATTTTGATTTTATTAAAAACTCTGCGATACTGCGCAATTTTTTATTTAAAAGTATTATGATATACAGAGTGACCCTTATTAACGTTGTCCAATAGCTTATTCCTAAATTGTTAGTTTTACAGGTATAGTTCCAATTGCAAAAATGTTTGAAATGTTGTTCTTCATCACATTAAAAATCATTTCGTCAAAATTCATTAAAATGATTCGCTATAAATATTTGAAAAAATGTGAATAAAGGCTCGGTATTCGATAGTTAATCATGAGGAAACTATTTGTTAAAATTTCAGTTAAATTACAAAAAGTATATCTATCAAAAGAATAATAATAATAACTAGTTATTGCATGTCGACAGAACGCCTTAATGAAAATGCTTCAAACTACTAAGGATATTTTATCGTTGTTTTTTTCCGGAAGCTAAATGAAGGCTAACGGAATCTTTTTAAAGGATTTTATCGGAAACTTTTAAAAAATTACGAAATTTACATTTTTCTTTGGGTCTTATAAGTTATACGTACAAAATCCTTCTTTATGCTCTAACAAGTAAAACAATAAAAATTATCTATTTGTGTGACCAAACAAGGTTGTGATACTTTGAATTTTATAAATTTTCAGCGTTTTTTGTCACTAAAAATGCATTTTTCTGTTTTAGAATTTTCTTTGAATAATTACTGAAAAAACAATATCTTTACGGAATAAATTTAAGGGAATAAGACGTTATCATATTTCTGTTATTCGTATGTTTATTGTGAAGTAATTGGTGAACATACAAGAAAAAAATTGTTATTATTACAGAATGTATTACAATGAGGACATTGACACTTCCTCTATTGTGCATTTTGCATATGACCAGGGCTTTGACCAATCGTGGGAGGAGGGGAGATTTATGGGTTTCAAATCCTTCCCAAATTTTCAGAACTTCGTTTATTTACCGCAAAACTTTCAATTATTTCACTTTTAAGAAATGTTCACTATATTAAATACATTATATTAAAATTATTGTAGATAGTGGAATAGTGTATTATAATTACCCGTTATATTCACTATATTGAGACCATATTAAAACTAAAAAGGCCTGCTTTGAAGATCATATGTAGTCGCATATCCTCTTTAATAAAAAGCTATGCGTTGCTGACGACTGGGATTTTCGATAATCGTTGCGCACAGATTAATCTCGGAAAATGAAACATTTGAAGTTGCTGAAAAAAATTAATAGCCAAAAAGTATTTGTCAGAAAGTTGTTAGACAAACTTCGTTAGAAAGGTAAAAAATTGTATTTTTCTTGATATAAATTTCAAATCTAATGGTTATGCCATTTTTCAAAAAAATACTGAATTTCAAAAATTACCAAATTTCACAATGGACTACCATAGCGAAATCTTTCACGCGTAAAAAGATAATGATAACGGCCATGTGTCCTGACGTATACTGGCTATAGCACGAGTCACAAATTATAGTAGCCTTACTATTCTGTTAAAATATAAAAGTGAATTATGATGTCACGAGTGCATGATTTGTATTTAATTTTAATATAATCATCTTATAAACAAGGTTTTGAAATTTTTTTTCGAATGGGACTAATAAATTGGCCAATACTGTATATTATTTTGAGTTTAAAGAAGTAAGGTGGGGGAGCGCTTTATATTATTTAGGTTTTCTCAGGAACTTTTGGTCAGAATTGAAAGTTTAATATATCAAAACGTCAGAAATTAATTCAGCAATAACTATAATGACTGTCCTTCAGTTCGTTTGGATAGATTTTCATTTAAAAATATAAAATCATTCAACATTGATTTCGGGTATTTTTAAGGTTATTATCACGGGTCGGACAACGCCGGGCATGTCAGCTAGTAAATAAATAAGTATTGTACGTATTGCAACTCCGTTCTATAACAGGCTTACAGATTGCAAATTCTGATAGTTTTAAATCAATCTGAATTAAAATTTATCAAAACTCTATTTATGAAATATTCTGATTGCCGATGCACGAGAATTCGAAAAAAGTTTTACAGGACTCGATAAAATTAAAACAATTCAAACTAGTTTGATCATCTTTAGAAAAAAAAAATCAATAATAATTACAGATGCACAACAGCGCTTGCGTAATTACGGTCGAAAAAATAAAACTGCTTTGACATTTTTGCACGCGTATATGTTACTTATCTTGGAAAATGAAACTTCATTAGCTAATATTGGCTAATTTTCCTTTCAAGTAATTTATCAATAATTATTTATAAAAGGAAAAAAATGGAGGCTAATGTAGCGAAAGGTGTGAATACACTAACGAAATTCTGACTTATGAAGTTAGTCCTTATCGTAGTCCTACTGCCAATAGACCAAAACGGAAAGTAACCCCAGATATAATGCCTTGATACTATAAGCCAAGAACACTATGTTAATATCTTATTGTTTTTAGTATTAAACGCTATACTTATTCTCTATAAAATGTATTTTTTGTATTTTTATAGTGTTTAGAACGAATTAATTGGATTTACATCTATTCATATGGATACAATTGACTCTGTTTTCGTCGGTTTCGGATTTCGCCGATTGTTTTTTGACGGATTATCGACGAAAACCGAGGTATCACTGTAATAGCATCACCCCTTGAGAATCTTAAAAATTTAAATTAATTTCAATGTTGTAGAAATGCAACAATGAATAATATAACTTTTGAAAACTTGATTTCGAAGTTACTATACCTGCTGTTGTATATTTGGAACACAGTAGTTATAAATGGTTTAAAAAATTAACTCATATATTGCATATAATAAACGAAACGTATTTGAAAAAGAAAAAGTATACACAAAGTAATGAAGTAAAGTTATATTTAGTTGTATTTGACATATGAAGGGTGTAGATGCAAAATTCACACTCTCCCCATAACCTAGTTTTTAGAAAAATGCAAAAAACTTATTATTATTAATAAACATGATATATTGGCACAATTTTTTTGTGTGATATATTTGTGGCCATAACAACTAGCTGCACATAGTCCTAAAACTGTAATAATTTTGGTAAAGCTAGAATTTAAATTTAAATATGGAAAATGTGAGTTTTGCAGCAAACTTTTATGGGTAATGTTAGTTATAAGCCAAAATAATTATGAATTTAAAACAACAAGAACCAAACAGAAAAAAAAAATCTGAACATTAGTTTTTATTATGTTATTTTGGAGGGTAATAAACAACAAAAATCGAAAAACATTTATTAAAAATAATTTGTGCAAAAATTTTACTATTAGACATGGCTCAACTTCTTCACTGTCATTAAACTAGAGCAACATTTTACACTACTTCTTACTCCTGTACCTCCCTGATTGGTTGAATTGGAGAGTGTGAGTTTTGCAGCAAAACAATTGTTAGATAATGTGAGTTATGCATCAAAACGAGATTTTCAGCATTTTTTTCAACCTTAATATGTTTTTTATGGTCCAAATCACTCTTACAGTCCGATTCACGTTAAAAAGATGAACACGGTGATATGAATAACTCAATACCTTAAAAAAGTGTATAATGTGACTTTTGCATCTGCACCATTCATGTGAAAAATAACAAATTGTAAGTAGTGCAAGGTCAGTGATAAAAATTCTTTTTATTCAATTACAGCTGTTAATACGGTGACAACTGTAAAAGCAGGTGTGATGACGACAAAGTGTAACATTTTACTGAAAAACAGTCTGTCATTGCTTTATTATGTACTTGTAGCGTGTAGCATCTGAATGGTGAGTTTGACTATAATAAACATAAATTCGTAAATGGAATCTAATGTTATACTGAAGAAGGTTAAATTTTAAATGGTCTGAGAACAAGAACAGCGAGGAAACAACTGATGTCCGATGTTAAAAATTTAAAACTTAGAACAAAAATAAATAGACGGGCTCAACTCGAGACCGAGGCAAATATGGGCTTGGCCTCGATTTTTATGCCAGTCTTCGGCTCGGGTTCGAGCTCAAAGAGAAAATTTTATTTATTCACAAACTTAAAAAGGTGTGTGTGTATGGGCGAGGGGGACTTTCCATTTGAGAAAAAAGAATGTCGTCCAAGTTTCTTAAAGTATTTTACAATCCTTTAAAAATCAGTCTGAAAGGGAATTGAATTTTTGTTGATGGGATATAAGGAGAAATAGTCTGTCTGACAGTTTTATTTACAGTTGAAGAATTGTGGCACGGTCAGTGATACTCTTAGTAACATAAAGAAGGTGTGGGATATCCCTTCTCTATGTCCTCGCTTTCTGTTTGAAGTACTTTTCAGAATTACTGAAAAAGAGAACTCGTGTTTTTCTTCCATAGATGGATAGGATGGATCCACAATGGATACTTAAAAAGAATAAGAATTGTAACTTTTGTAGATTTCTGCCAGTGGTTTGGAATAAATAAAAAAAAAATTAAACAGATTTTCAAGGGCATGAACATCGTGAAACGTTGTCATGGGAATGTATTTACATTTATTTCTATGTAAGAGGATGTTTTTAAATATAAAAAAATAATCTTGAAACAAGTTATTAACAATTTTCTACTGCGCGCTTGCGGTATCGGGCTCGGGCTGTGATGACAAAATGTTCCGGGCTCCGGTTCCAAAAAGAAAGCAGAAGTCATCTCTAATACAGTCCTTCATAGAAACACAATAGTAGCGAAATTAGTTAAAATTACTAACCAGAAATATAATCACAAATGGACCTCCATATTTATTAAAAAATTCCGAATTCATAACCGGATTTCTGTTTGTCTTCCTTCATGTTAATCCCATGGGATCGAAATATTTACATTTTTGTAAGGCTAATTCGTTAAAAAAAATTTGCAATTTTTGAGTTCCGTTTTCCGTATGCAATTGTTTAATTTAACGCCATTTTTGACATTTACAGTTTGTATTAAAAATAAATTCAAATATTTTATTTGGTGTAAAATATTCAGATCATGATAATAATAATAATAATAATAATAATAATAATAATAAATAAGACTGATTCGCAATAAACTGGAATTTTCGTAATGCTATTTAATATTTTCGAAATTTTTATAAACACTGCAATAACTTGTGTTTCTAATTTATGCACTGATATAACAATATTTTATTTTGATTCATTAAGAAGTTAATATTCTTGATATGAAGAATAACTCAATTTTTTCAGTTTTACTTATTTCACCTCTTCTTAAAGTGATCAATCACTCCGAAAGAAGCTACTCCTCATGACTCAATTAGTTAAGCGTAGAAAGTCCTTGATCAGAGATGTTTTCAAAGGGTCAACCGTTTTTATGCGCCTCCAAGGGTTTTTTTTAGAGGGGGGGGGGGGCTGAGGCGGGGATATTTTTCATTGGAAAACAAAATGCGAATTTTGCTCTCTGATTAACTTTTTTTAATAATATAATTTCTCTACCACCACCGGTGCGCAATAAGTTGGTGCTCACAGAAATAATTATACAAAGAAGAATTTATAATAGTTTATAAGTAGATTTATAACAGTAAGTTAAATTAATTTCAAACAATAAAATGTTCTTAATTTTTTTTTTCAAACCTAAAAGTTTTAACTCATTTATTTAAGACACAAAAACGTTTTTTGAACCTGGTATTTTGAAATTAAATACAGTTAAACCCTCTAAAATGGAATCACAAGAGACCTGAAGTAATTCCGTTATAGACAGGTTTCCGTTTTTGCAGGTATGATTGTATGGTAGTTTTTTCGTCAGGACAAGTAAAATTTTCTGTTTAATCTCATAGATTCATTTGTATCACATGTGATACAAATTTTTCAATATTTTTTCTCATAATTAAAATTTTTTTCAGGAAATTGGCATCGGTTCTGCCATTTATTGATGTCATTTAAAAAGCAAATCATTCAGCTATGTAGAAGTGAAGTAAAATGTCAAATAATTTTAAGAGTTTAGTCTTTATGAAGAAAAGAATAGATATCTAAAAATCTTAGACTCTTACACAACACCATGTATAATTTAATAATTAAAAATGTGGTAAAACACATATGAAGGGGTCGGGGCAAGAGAGTGCTAAGCCACATTTTTGAACTTCTGAGATATTTCAATTTTTAAAATTTGTTATATATCTTGATTTGAGTATTGGATCAAAGTTTTTTATCCAATGTCTTAGTAACATTTGAAAAATTCTGAATAACAATATGGCATTACTTTAATGATATTACTATTACGTGTTTTGTAAATTAGCTAACTACATTGGGGGCATAAACATCTGGGACAAAAACGAAACCTATCACATTTGCTGCCACCAAGCAGGGTTGTAGTGGGTAGCTGCCCGGGTACCCGCCCAGCTACCCACTCGGGCTGGGGTTTTTAAAAAAACCCGGGTTTTTTACAACCATAAGGGTTGTAGTGGGTAGCTGCCCGGTAACCACCCAGCTACCCGCTTGGGCAGGGTTTTTTTTTTTTTAACGGATTTTAAAACTCTGCACCAAGTAACATTAGAAACAAATTATATGTTGGATATTATAATTTACAATATTAAACAACCGATTACAGTGTTAGATTTATTTCACCAAAAATGTGGCTTGGCACTTTCTTGCCCTGATCCCTTCATATATACTGCTAAATTAATGTATTACGTTAAAAACATAAAATTACATTAAAACACGAATCACCAGTTTCAGCCTACATCCGAGGCCATCTTCAGGGTATCAAGTCAATCCTAACAAACATGTTTAATAATGACTCCGTAGTGAACTCGGAAACATCTTAGCTATGATTGATATCATGATAATAGATTAGTGATCATGATTATTAGAATAGAGATCGATTTATAATGAACCTCAAGACTGGAAATGTTAGGTCAGGATTCTATTATAGACAAACTCCTTTTCGCAGGCTTTACTATACTTTTTGGTCGAGAACAACTTGAAAATCTTCTCTGTATTTTGATCTATACAGTATCTACAATAATCTACGTATATTCACCGCCGGCATCAAATGTTTTAACGCGCACTCAGGGACCGATTTACAAATTTGGTAGCCCTGGGCGCAGATGCGTATGGGGGGCCCCATTGCAACGATGCTTACAGAGGCCTTGGATAAAAAGAAAATACACACGCGAAAGCAGTACTTATTAAGATAACCACTATTGACTTTAATAATTTCTTTAAAATATCGATTAAAAAAATTTAATTTGATAATCATTAATTTACTTTTAAATAATTATTTTATAATTATGAATTTTTAATTGAATTTTATAATAAACTGTGTGGTGCTGATTACCTTTCTCTATGCAAGTCCATATATCTGGAATGATAGAGTTTGAAACACCTAATAATAAATTTACCGCAGTACCAAGCTATAATTATTTAAAATATTAGCATATCCTATTAATCAAACAACTTTTTCTTTCAAATACAAGATTATAATGAAAAACAAAATCATACAGGTAGCTAGCAGAACCACGAGGCTTAGTCCATGTTAACCATGAGGGCCTTACAGGTAAAATAAATAAAAATGAAATGATATGGCGATCCCAAAAACTGAGTTCTGTACATTCCTGCACATAAATTGTTAAAAGACAATTAGGAAAAAATTGAAGTTACTTTGACAAATCATATAGACAATCTTTGACAAACAGATTTTTCATTTTAATTTTGTTTTTTGACAGTTAAAACTGTTTTGGCCAATAATTGAAAATTGTTCAGTAGCATTTGAGGGCCCCTGAAAATCGGGGGCCCTGGGCCCGCGCCCCGAATGCCTTGCCGTAAATCAGGCACTGCGCGCACTAGTGCACTGTCAAAAAAAGACAAATGTATCTTAATCTAGGAAAATATAATATAACCATGAACGAAAATATACAATAATTTCTTCCTAGTTACCGACGATTCCCAAAAGCGTTCTTTTTCTTTGGAAACCTCAGAGACAAAATACGTATTTTCGGAATTTAAAGAATCACTTATAAAAACAAAGTTTCTTTTGCTGCCACTGATTTTCGGAAACGTTTACGGGTAGATTTTATAGTGTATTAATAAGATTTCTCAGTCCCGAATGGAAGTTTTACGGATGCTATCCATTCTCAAGTAAGCATTTCTATATTCAACAAACATGTTTTACAGACAAACGTAATAAATTAACAGTTTTTACATTAACATTAAAATTAATAATATTTTGTTGTTATCTCTTATATAAATTCAAATTACGCAGCTGAAAATGTTAATTGCTGTTGATAGTATCCTAAAAACCGATATTCCGGTATTAGAAAACGGAATACACTATAAAAACTACTCGGAAAAGTTTCCGAAAATCAGTGGAAGCAAAAGAATTTTTGTTTTTATGAATGATTCTTTAAATCTCGAAAGTCTATTGGTTTCTGGGGTCTCTAATGCTAAAGAACGCTTTTCGAAATCGTGGGTAACTCAGAAGAAGCTTTTGTATATTTTCATGTTATATTTTTGTAAATTAACAAACTTTTTTTTTTTTTTTTACAGTGTGGGGAATAGGGTCCAAGTCAAAGTTCACGATTCCTTTTCCAATACGAAAAATTTATTTTATGGACTTTGAAAGGACGATTAAGTAATATAACTTAAAATTATCTCAGAAATTGTGTATATCATTAACAGAGCTTAGACCAACATTTTTCTTATCTAGCGACCATGTTATTTAATCTGCCTATATTTTTTTTTTTTTTTTTTTTTTTTTTACAGTGTGGGCAATAGGGTCCAAGTTGACGACTCCTTTTCCATGCAATGGTATAAAATGACGAAAAATTTATTTTATTGACATTGAAAGGACGATTAAGTAATATAACTGAAAATTATCTGAGAATTTGTGCATATCATTAACAGGGCTTAGACCAACTTTTTTTTTATCTAGCGACCAATTTATTTAATCTGTTTATTTATATATATATATATATATATGTGTGTTTTTTACAAAAATTTATCTAAGAAATGAGCACAAACGACCTTTTTTTTCCTCCTCCCCCATACCTACTCGTACGCGGCAAGCAGTGATCTTCTTCTCTCGTTCTTTTAATGGAAGAACCAAGTTAAAAAGGCATTTTCTATCTCATGCACAGAAAACGTGATCCTTTTTTGCTCTAGCCAGCTAGCTATTTAACGGACTTCGATAGGAAAATGAGTAAAAAATTGCTTTCCTGCTTCCCTATTTTATCGATGCCCCCTCATCAGGTATAGATTTTGTAGCTCTCAACTATACGGACATTTGAAACATTCGACGATCAGCATTTTCAGAACATGCTTTACAGTATATTCCTTTTCTTTTTTCAGAGATTTATAATTTTGATAAGTTCCATTAGAAACTTTAGTTTACATTATCTTTCTAAATGATGCACTATTATAAACTATTTAACTAATAATTCCAAACTATGTTTGTTATCCTCATTTAATTCATAAAAATCTGCACTTTTTGAAAATCAATGAGTCGAAAGGGGGGGTGGGGGGTAAATATTTTTTACTAACGACTAGAATGTTTTCCTGGCTATAACAAGTTTGTAAAGCTCTGATCATTAATATCTTATGCAAATTTTACGTGCGGAAAGGTATAGCATTCTTGCTGTCAGAAAAGGATTAATGAACGCAGGTTAAATAATACCCAAAGTTGCTGGAACAGTACAGAGAAGAGACAAATGTTATTCTCTAAGAAATATTCACTTTAATGACATTAATAAATGTCACAGAAATTGAAGCATTATTTTTGTTAAATAAAATTTTCCGGATTATTCTGTCTGGAATCAATTTAGCTAATAAGTAAAGCTCACCACATGCTTTACGTCATGATATAGAAGCGGCATGTTGCAAGAAGAATGAAACATTGTAATAAATGTTCATAAACCCTTTTCTTTATTTGAAAAGTTCTCATTAATCTCAATTGTTTGTTTTCAGCAGACGTTTCTATTTTTTTTTTCTAATTATGCAAAATTATCACACCAAGCAAGATCCGTTGGATAATGATTTTACGTCATAAAAAGTACAGTTTTAATGTGTACGTACCCTGGGCTGGGTTTTTGGAGGGTAACATAAGTTTTTATCTAATAAAATAGCATTTTGAAATTTAATTTAAATAAGCTTAACTTTTTTTGAAAGCAAAAATGCAACAGTAAAATATTTCTTAAATGTAATTATAATATTACTCATTCTCAATGCATCAAGAAAAGGTTTCATTTTTTATACTAGACATCACACATCCTTGATGAAAATAAATTCTATATTAATTTTTACCTTTTAAAAGCAAACAATACTTGGAAATTTCTAGATTGAAAAATCCTCTTTCCTCTATGATATATTCGCGCATGGCCTCATTGAAATGATACCCTACTGTGCTAATATTTTCCACCATTAAAATTTTACTTTCAGCTGTTGACAAAATATTATTTATCATAATAATCAGAAGGGGGTATGGAATATGAGAAGTATGGGCTAAATGAAAAAAAAAATTAAATAAATAAATAAAAACGAAAAATAAATTTGTGTAAAAAAACAAAAAAAAGAAAAGGCAGTTTTTGTAATTTTTTTCAAATAATAATATTTTTTCTTTTAAATTTTATTTAAGGTTAAACTGGTTTGTAAACTATTAAGTACTTACCTAAGATGTGGAAGGTTAAAGGTGATCAAATTTTAAAAATGTTTCAAAATAAAAGCTTTCAAAACTTTACCTTTCTTAAATTTCAGAAATTTACCAACTTTTTAAAACTCAATAAGATTTTTAAATCGAAAAGCTGAGGGGGTGGGGTGCTCTAAACATGCGTTCCTAAAAATTAATGCCATCTTATCTCAGAAAGGAGAAGGATCAATTAAGTAGATTATTGAAAATAGATACAGTAAAGGTCCTTTTATGTATCGCTTAAGTGAACGATATAAAAAGACATATAAAAGAAATAAAGGTGATGTCAAATGACAATTTATTGTACAGTATCTGAATGATGAAATGTTTTTACTTCGTATTATGACAGATAAACCATTTTCATAAGCAACCGAGCATTTAATAAGCGTTATCAAAATATATATTTTCCCGAAATTCTTTACAGTTAAAATTGTTGCAGATTCCATTATTTACGTCTCTAGACGCAATTAATTTCCAGCAGTGGTTCCCAACCTTTTTGGCTTTTCTTTACCCTTTTTTAAAATTATGATTCTTGTGGAGAGCCCCTTAGCTCACTGAGCTCCATATATAACAGGAGTTCTGTCTCATGATTACCAGCAGTCAGCGCGGAAGAATACAGGGACGATAATTTTAGTTCGCATTCGTGGCAAAACATGCTATTTATCCAGTGTTGAATTCAGGGGGTGGCCCGGGGGGAAATTTTTCCCGGAGCATTGAAATGTCCTCCCGGAAGATTTGAAAGTTTATGCTTTTAATGGTTAAAAAGTTCAATTCCCTCCCCGGAACTGTGTAATGCCCCTTCCCCCCTCCCCCGGGGCCACATAAATCAATCCCCGAAAAAAAGGTCTGAATTCAACACTGTATTTATCGCATTCCCGTACATAAGAAAATCATTTATTAATTAGATAAGTATAGCTTATTTAGAGAAGCATAAATTAGGATAATAGTAAATGAGAACACCAATACCTTACATTGGCAATGCGGACTATTTTTTACCTTTGCCTTGCAAGCTTCTGACTGCCAATTCAGTGCTTCTGTTATAGTATCTAGCGTTTACTGTAGTTCCAAATTACCTGCGATTTATTCTGTTGAGCTGATTCAGATATCAGACCAGATACTATGATCAAAAAGGTTAACTGGATGAATTTGGTCCTCCAGATTCGACTGGGATGGCTCAGTTGGTAGAGCATGGCAGCTTCAGCCAAGATATCTCAGGTTCGAATCCTGGCCGGGACATTTTTCGTCCAGTTGGAAAATTGCAACTAATAACACATGCATTCATATTTTGTTGGTCTTGCACAATGTCCAGGTGAAAACACATTTACGACAGATTATTTCATTTGAACGACATGCAGTTTGGAAAATAATGTCACTAACATTTGTTCGATAATACTGAAAGCAAAGATGCTGGTTTATATGACTATTAAAAAAAAAATCCCAGAAATATATAGAGTGTCCCATACGTCCGCTCACATTAAAGAAATTTCTATAAAAAAAAATGTTAGAGTTCTTTCTGTCAGGTCGAATCCAAAATTTCTGCTGAAAGTCAACCCCAAACCCGATGTGAAAGAGAATTAATCCATATTTTAAAACAATTATGATAAAATAGCGTTATATACAATTATATCTCTAATATAAATTTTATGTTTTTTGTAAAAAATGAACACAATACACTCATTAATATTCAAATATATATTTATTTTTCATTATAAAAAGACGCAGGCAATTTATAAAAATTGGATCAACTAGAGCCCGATCCGAAAGAGTCAAAACCTAACCCGAAACCGATCCGAATCCGAAACATTTAAAGTCAACCCAACCCGCAATGAAAAAACATACCGCCAACCCGAGCTACCTGACCCAATGCAGGCCATAAGACTTTTCAAATGGTCAGAGATTTTATGGAACAAAATAGCTAAAACCAAGTTTAAACTTTTTGTTTTTTTTGCCGAAAAAATTCGAAACTTTCTCAAGTCTTAGGTGCAAATCGCACTTCAATACTACAATTTTTAAATTTTTAATTAATTTTTGAAATGCAAATGGACTTATGGGACACCCTGTATATCAGGATAAATTTTGACATATTTATGGAATAAATAATAGAAAATGCTCATTTATAAGTACTAGGGCATCCAACCCGGACTTCCCGGGGTAGAAAATATAAGTGAAAACCATTTTTATTATTATTATTATTATTATTATTATTATTATTTGAAAACTGTAATAATTTTTTTTAGATTGCCCCCTAAAAACACCAAAGAGCATTTTATGTGAAATATATCAACTGCATATTCAAATAAAATTTTGAAATTTATTAAAAGCGGTCATTTCGTATTGGCTTCGTGCCAGAAATTAATAGCCGAAGAAAACGCGAAAAAATTTCGTTATTTACAGCATTTTTTTTTATTCTGGTAATTTTAGTGGTTTAAAGCGCTTATTTCAATTACTTGTCTGTTAAATTTGTGTTTTATTTATACTATTTTATTTATTGCTTAATGAAGGTTTAATTTCGTTATGAAATATGAGCTGGAAACGGAAACAAATGCTGAACTTTTTATATTGTTTAAAATACAAACGGACTAATATTTTATAATCGTCTGCAAGTGATAGAGATCGATTAAAATAAACCATGCTTGAAATTTAATTTAAATGCTATAATAAATGAATAAATTGCGATACAGTTTTCAAACAAATTGAATTTGAAAGTAGATTTTTTTCCCTAATATAACAGTGTAAAAATTAAAAATGTTCGATGTTTAGAAATTTTAAAAATTGCTGTAGCAAAAATAGCAAAACCGAAATTTTATCGTCAAGTGTTGCCATTCGCAAAACGACGTCAGAGTTACGCACGGACACGTTTGTCCTTTATAATATAGATAGATACCCTAGTATTCAAGTAATTTGGTTTTAGTCTTCCAAACAAGAAAATAATTAAAATGCATCAATGCCTGTCAGATTATGCTTCAAATAATTTCTACACGAGCAATTACTTTTTTAATCTGATAGACTGTTAAGCTGTTCGTGATATTGAAATGGTTAAAAAAATGTTTTTAAATAATCAGCACATTTATCAATAAATATTTTTAGTCAATAAAATCTTCAGCAGTGTAACAGGAACACTGAAATATAAGCACGTTTAGAATCATAACCTAACATAAAAAGAAATATCGCATTTAGTTTATGAAATCGTGATTATAATCGTGTCTACTTTAAGCACCTTTTTAATACATTAAAAATCACTCCATGGTCAATTCATCATATACGAACTACCCTTTGACGTGGCTGTATAATTAAGGAAATGTGTAAGTGGAAAATCGTGCAAATAATATCCTAAACCGTGACATAATCTATTTAAAACACATAAAATATATATATTTTTTTTGTTTTGACCTAACTACCCCTTTATCACACTGAGAACAGAGAATCATTATGATAAGATGAAGAATCACACTTTAAAAAGTATGAATTAAATTATGGTTGCACTCTATTATTAGACACATAGATGGAGAATTTCACCGACAAGACAATCGTTGTCCTACCAAGTCGAAAATAAAACGTTGCCTCACAGAATTTTGAAAGACTATCTTCGGAAAAGCAAGATGGATCTTCTTTAAAATAAAAACGCTTTTATTTTAGATTATCAGATTTATTCGAAACAAAAATTAAAATCTTAGTTTATATAAATAATAAATACAGTGAATTTTCACTGATACGTCTTTTAAGGGACTGGAGAAAAAAACCATACAACTCAAAGAGTCGTTAAGTTAAGAGTTTCCCATATTGTAATATGTTTAACTTCATACATATATTGTCCTACCAACTCGAAAATGAAACGTTTCCTCATAGAATTTTGTAAGACTGTCTCCAAAAAGCAAGATGGAACCTTTTCAGGGAGTCGTATAAGTAAAGAGTTTCCCAAATTGTATATGTTTGATTTCATATATATATATATATATATATATACATATTGTCCTCACAGAATTTTGAAATACTATCTCCGGAAAAGCAAGATTCTTTAAAATAAAAACTCTTTTAATTTAGATTATTAGATTTATTCGAAAAAAAAATAAAATGTTAGTTCATATAAATAATATATACAGTGAATTTTCACTGATATGTCTTTTAACCCCTTGGGGACGAACGTGACACGTATACGTGACGCATAAGATGCTGAGAATCCTCGATTATTCCCACCAGTTATTTTTTATTGTAAGTTTTGCCTTATTAAATCTTAGCATTTCTGCGATTCGATTAGGCGAAAATTTCTGTTTTGAAAAACCGGTGGTAAAAGATTAAAAATTCTGCAAAAGACGCTCGTCGCGAAGGGGTTAAGGAACTGGAGAAAAGAGTCATAAAACTGAAAGAGTCCTCCCTATTGTATATGTTTAACTTCATACATATATTATCCTACCAATTCGAAAATCAAACGTTTCCTCACAGAATTTTGAAAAACTATCTCCGGAAAAGCAAGATGGATCTTCTTTAAAATAACAACTCTTTCAATTTACATTATTAGATTTTTTCGAAAAAAGTAAAAATGTTAGTTTATATAATAGTAAATACGGTGAATTTTCACTGATAAGTCTTTTAAGGGACTGAAGAAAAAAGCCATACGTACAACTCATAGGGTTGTATAAGTTAAGAGTTTCCCCATACTGTATAATGTTTAACTTCATACATACAGGGTGATTCATAAAAGATGGGCAGAACTTTAAGGGGTTATAGTACACTTAAAGACAAATAATATTAAATAGGAGACTAAGGGTCCCAGACGTATTCCCAAGGAGATAGGGGGCATTAAAGTTTAGGGTCCGAAATTTCAAATGATTATAAAACATGGAAAAATTGGTCGATTCGTTTGCGGTTTTTGCAAAAAATTTTCTTTATGCCAGTATTTTCTTGAAATAAAATTTTAAAGTTCAATTTCAAAAAATGCCGATAGGGGGCGCTTTAGACTTTGGAGTAACAAACAACTATTTTTTAACGTTATTTTTTGTATTTCTTTAAATGATTTCGAAAGCTTAGACTTAAACTTAAATTTTGATCTAAAAATCTGAGTCCTAACGAGTAGTTAAGTAGCGTAAACTGAAATTTGAAATTTGAAACCCTTCTCCCCCCAGAACAAAAATCAGTTATTCCCGATCTTTGTGTCGTAGATTAGGCTCTAACTACTGCCGCGTTTTGCTAAAATTATTCTTTATGTCAGTATTTTCTTGAAAATAAATTTTAAAGAAAATTTTCAAAAAATTCCGATAGAGGGCGCTTTAGACTTTGGAGTAACGAACAACTATTTTATACCGTTATTTTTTGTGTCTCATTAAATGCTTTCTAAAGCTTAGACTTAAACTTAAATTTTCAGCTCAAAATCTGAATCGCTGAGCGTGGTTCAGTAGCGAGGGGAGGGGGTTCAAATTTCAACTTCTGAACATAGTTCAGTTTGCACTACTTAACCATGCCCAACGATTCTGTGCTGTGATACGAGGCAAAAATACAACTTTCGTCAAGGACTGCATAGTCGGAATTCACTCATAAAGGCACTGGCACAGTTGGAAACGTCGCTCATGCAAACGTTAAAGCTCCATTCCTGACGCTAGTCACCGGGTGAAGAAGGAAACAGAAAGTATGCAAATGTCAAATGGGGAAGAAGAAGAACACGTATGCAAAATTTCGACACGATTCAGGCATAAAAACCACTGAACGGTGAGTCAAGTGTAAGTCGCTGTAGTAATGAATCGGAAGATGGTGCCCTTCACGAATAAGGAAAAGGCTGAGATGCATTTAATTTACGGAGCGGCAGATGGAAATGGTGCAGAGGCACAACGAATGTACGGAGAGCGATTTCCTAACAGGCGGTTGCCTAACCGCAAAACTTTCGAGCGCTTGCACAGACAGTTGTGTGAGACGGGATCATTTCTCGCTTCCCGGTCGAATGCAGGTCGTGCAAAAAAGGACGAATCAGTAGTTGTTGCAGAAGCCATTCTGGATGTAGTAGCGGCGCAGCCAAGTACAAGTACACGAACAGTGGCTAGCCAGGTGGATACCTCACAGTCCACGACTTGGAGGGTACTGAAGGATGAACATTTGCTCCCGTTTCATGTGCAACGAGTCCAGAAACTGTCTCCAGGGGATTATCCAAATCGTATTGAATTCGCCCGCTGGTTTCTGCAGCAGAACGCGCTAAATCCACATTTTGGACGAACTGTGCTTTTCACCGATGAATGTACCTTCACACGTGAAGGTACATTTAACACACACAATGCACATGTATGGGCGGATGTCAATCCACATGCTACGTATCCACATGCTCATCAGAGACGCTTTTCCATCAATGTTTGGGCAGGAATCCTCGGAGACCACCTAATCGGACCGTACCTTCTTCCTGAACGCCTCAACGGTAAAACATACCTCACATTTCTGCAACATGTGCTGCCAGACCTGTTAAACGTTGTTCCTCCACGCATCCGGCGGGCCATGTGGTTCCAGCACGATGGAGCGCCAGCCCATTACGTACGAGACGTCCGCAACTATCTGGACATCACATTTCCGAACAGATGGATTGGTCGAGGTGGTCCTGTTGCTTGGCCTGCTCGCTCGCCAGATCTTTCACCCCTCGATTTCTTTTTTTGGGGACGATTGAAGGCTCTTATGTATGAGACACCCATTGAATCCCCCGAGGAACTGGTCGCCAGACTTTCCGCCGCTGTAGGGGAAGTGCTCGAAAAGCCTGATGTTTTCGCGAATGTTCGCCGTTCCATTCGTCGCCGTTGTTCTGCGTGCATAACCTCTGGTGGTCACAATTTTGAACATTTATTGTGATTACATGTTAATAAATATGCTTTGGTAACATAATCCTAATTTGTGTCTTTTTACCTCGTATCACAGCACACAATGTGTGGACATGGTAAACTGAACTGTGCTCAGGAGTAGAAATTTCAAACCCCTCTCCCCAGAAACTTAACCACGTCTAACGATTCAGATTTTGGGCTGAAAATTTAAGTCTAAGCTTTAGAAAGCATTTAATGAGACACAAAAAATAACGGTATAAAATAGTTGTTCGTTACTCCAAAGTCTAAAGCGCCCTCTATCGGAATTTTTTGAAAATTTTCTTTAAAATTTATTTTCAAGAAAATACTGACATAAAGAATAATTTTAGCAAAACGCGGCAGTAGTTAGAGCCTAATCTACGACACAAAGATCGGGAATAACTGATTTTTGTTCTGGGGGGAGAAGGGTTTCAAATTTCAAATTTCAGTTTACGCTACTTAACTACTCGTTAGGACTCAGATTTTTAGATCAAAATTTAAGTTTAAGTCTAAGCTTTCGAAATCATTTAAAGAAATACAAAAAATAACGTTAAAAAATAGTTGTTTGTTACTCCAAAGTCTAAAGCGCCCCCTATCGGCATTTTTTGAAATTGAACTTTAAAATTTTATTTCAAGAAAATACTGGCATAAAGAAAATTTTTTGCAAAAACCGCAAACGAATCGACCAATTTTTCCATGTTTTATAATCATTTGAAATTTCGGACCCTAAACTTTAATGCCCCCTATCTCCTTGGGAATACGTCTGGGACCCTTAGTCTCCTATTTAATATTATTTGTCTTTAAGTGTACTATAACCCCTTAAAGTTCTGCCCATCTTTTATGAATCACCCTGTATATCGTCCTCACAGAATTTTGAAAGACAATCTCCAAAAATCAAGACGGATCCTCTTTAAAATAACAATTCTTTCAATTTAGATTATTACATTTATTCGTAAAAATATATAAATATTAGTTTATATAATAGTAAATACAGTGAATTTTCACTGATACGTCTTTTAAGGGACTGAATAAAAAAGTCATACAACTCAGAGAGTCGTATAAGTTACGAGTTTCCCATATTGTATATGTTTATCTTCATACATATATTGTCCTACCAACTCGAAAATGAAACGTTGCCTCATAGAATTTTGAAAGATTGTTTCCGGAAAAAAAACGATCTTCTTCAAAATAAACTCTCTTTCAATTTAGATTATTTATAATCATGTAATAGAAATTTTGAAACCGGCCAGGATGGGTCTTCTTATCGTTGATCAATAGCTAATTATTCTTGTATTATTCTATAAGCTATATTTAGAAATTTTTTATCCGTGCTCTGATAAGCAAAACAATTTTAGAAGTACAGTTCAATTGCAAAAATCATTCAAATGTTGTTCTATATCATATGAAAATCCATTTATGTCAATACACAGTATGTACAAGATGAAACGCCCTAATAATAAACAACCAAGACAATTTTGTTAGGTGGTACATGGTAGCTTAGATGTGGAAATTTACATTATGTAATAGCTATTATTTTTATTTCGGTTGCTGAAAATCGGAAAAATTGAAAATTCAAAAATGTCAAGGAATTCTGAATAAGCACGAACCGTGTGGTAATATGCATAATTGGTGTCCATTGGCAGGATGGAGCACCTCCACACTGGCATTTGGGAGTCCGGAACACATTGACTGCCGAATTCCACACAAAGATGGATTGGGAGAAGTCTCTAATTATCTTTCCACCCTTCTTAGACATCCTCCGTGCCACTCGTGGGGAACATGTGGAAATGGTGTGAGGACTGCACAAACAAAACTTCACAACTATGTGTATCCATAATGGCCAGAGGGAAGTATATTCAACTAGGTAATTTTTTCCAACAGAGCGAAAATATGCCGGGACCAGGACTCGAACCTGGGTACTTTGGTTGGCCGTACCAACGCTCTCCCTACTGAGCTATCCCGACGATATCCTGGCTGACATATTTCACTCTTATTTGTTGGACAAGGCTGCGAACTGCAAATCCAACAAATAAGAGTGAAATATACCAGTCAGGATAGTGTCGGGATAGCTCAGTAAAGAGAGCGTTGGTACGGCAAACCAAAGTACCCAGGTTCGAGTCCTGGTCCCGGCATATTTTCGCTCTGTTGGAAAAAATCTCAACTATGATACTCCAACCATTGGATATAATTTACCTAGTTGAATATACTTCCTTCTGTTCATTATGACCTAATTACATGGTATACAGGAGTTTCCGTGCTGTTTGAGATTCATCATGTAAATGCTATAGTTATAGCTCAGATAAATGAAATTAGCGCTGCAGTTCGCAGCCTTGTCCAACAAATAATAGTGAAATATGCCAGCCAGGATATCGTCGGGATAGCTCAGTAGGGAGAGCGTTGGTACGGCAAACCAAAGTACCCAAGTTCGAGTCCTGGTCCCGGTATATTTTCGCTCTGTTGGAAAAAATCTCAACTATGATACTCCAACCATTAGATATGCGTATCCATTCTTGTTTCAATCTTCTTAATGCAACGATTACATGTTGTATTACGGACTGTTCAAATTAGGACGTTTCGACTCGGATACCCTATAGTTATTTTGTTTTTTAAAGTTGCAAAATTCAAATTTTTATACGATCCCCGGGTCTTATACGTTATATTTAAAAACTTTCTACATGCTCTGATAAGTATAAAACAATAAAGATTGCATTCTTCTACGACCAAAATTTGCAGAGTTATAATACTTTGAGTTTTATGAAATTTCGAAACTTTCCTGCACTAAAAATGTAAAAACGCAGTTTTAGTGCCGAAAAGTTCCGAAATTTCATAAAATTCAAATTATCATAACTCGGCGAGTTTTGGTTGTAGAAGAATGGTTTTTTACCCCCCCCCCCCCTTTTTTTTTTTCTTGTCAGAGAATGGAAATATTTTTTCTAAATATTACTTATAGAACACACGGGTCGTATAAAAATTTGAATTTCGTAACTTTAAAAAAAATAACTATTATGACATAAATGGAATTTCCTAAAATAAAGAAAGAGCAACACTTGAATGATTTTTTTTTTTTAATTGGAACTATCCTTCTATCCTACTAAAAGTTTTAAGAATTAGCTATTGGTCAACTATATGAAGGAATGCCCTTTATATTGTATCTATTAAAATAAATAACACTGAAGAAAATATATGAAATATTAAATGAAACTTATAGAAAATGTAGTTCATTAAATAAAAAATGCTAAGAAATATTAGTTTACCATATTCGTTTTTTATTTCTAAAATTTACCTTTAATTAGATTTTTAGAAAAAAAATTTTAAGGCATGCTTGCATATGGAAAGAGAAAAGTAATAAAAGTGTTTTCTATTGGATACAAAACTGTAGTCTGGAAAATGGGTTAATTATTCCTAAAGGAGAGCAAAGTTAAATTATCCACGCGACAAAATAAAAGAACTTGAGGGAATAAGTAAAATCTGGAATAAGTAAAATCAACAATATAGTATAAGAGCAAAAGATTGTTCAAGTCTATTTGATTAAATTTCGCAACTGTTTTATATAATATGATTTTTATTTTAAACAATCAAATTCCATTGTAACTCATACGAGTAAAAATTAAAAATGATTAATAATGAAATAGAGTTTTTTTTTAATATTACACTCTTTATTTATTATTTTTTGTATACTTTTTACTATTTGAAATATTTCTTAATTGTGGTTTCACAGTCAGTTGGACTATTTTGGCGAGAGTGGTTTGGCGCATAATGAACTCATTTTTTTGTAACTCATAAATAGTAAAACAGTTGTAACCATAAATAATATTTGGCGATTTATAACCTTCAGCCGGCTAATGAGAAAATGACAAAATTAATTTAATAATTTATAATTAAGTTATAAATATATTAAATGTTGTATTGTCATAGGAAACGCACCTGTGCACATAATTTTTAGAATTCTAGCACATCAGGAAGTGAGAGAAAAATCTACTTCAAAATTCCATCTTTTCAGACATGAAGCAAGTTAAGTAAAAGAGTTTGAAGTCTAATAAAATTTAAGAAAACGATCAATAATACAAGTGACAATTTTAATTTAGCGTCGTATACGGGAAAGAAAATGTCGCATATCTCATGCAAGTTATACGTGATTTCCAATAAGGAACTGTTGGGACCTGAAGAAATCGACGTTTAGAGTCGTATAAGTGCACTGTAAAAAAAAATCCGTCAAATTTACGGCAAAAACTGCTGGCAGCAATGTTGCCAGCAATTTTTACGTAAAACTCACAGTAAAATTCGATGTAAATTTTATCGCATATATTCCGTCATTTCAACGGTTATAACTGTAGTAAATTTCACAGACATTTTTCCGTACAAATTACCACAAAAAGTTCGGTAATTTTAACAGTCATATTTCCGTACAAATGATCACAATAACTGCTGAAATTTTAAAAGCCATATTTTTTTTAAATCATTGAATTTAATCAGCTTTCATTTTTAGATGATTATTAGAATAATCATAAAGTTCGTCGTTTGTTTGACAAACAACATTAGAACTCATTATTTTATGTATAGAATTTCAATCCAACATTTAAACATTTCTTTATTGCTTTGTATATGATATATATAAGAATTCAGAATTTATTAATAGAAATTTTTTTAATGTGGCAAAACTGAGACATCAAATATTCATTATAATACTTACTATGTATAAATACATATATAGAAAGAGAATATATTTGTAGTACTAAAAATAGAAGCATTTCAATTCTGAAGGGCGAGAAGAATTTAGATATATATATATATATATATATATATGTTTAGATAATTGGACTAGAATTACAAACTTACTTTAGAATTACGTTTATCTAATACAAATATAAAAACTATTTGTAATTAAACGCTGATATATTAACAATGCAGGCACGTGAACCCGTAAGCACGTAGCGTTAACACACCATTTGCTCGCTTTCGCTGTCGCGGGAGAAAAATCTCGTAGACGGAAGTAGAACTTCTTTGCGCAGATCATGCTAGTAATATGTCTTTGCTTGCGCAGACGCCGGTTACGATGTGATCTGATTGGTTGTTCGCATGAAAGGATGTTGAAATCTTAAACACTGGTTAAATCTACTGTTATATTTGCGGTAATTTTACCTACGGAAATATTACGTTGCGATATACTGCAATAAATGCAGTGAATTTGACAATCATTTTTTACAGTGTGAGTTGACGCGCAAGTAAAACGTGCCAAACCTTCCGATCTTTTGAAATAAAAAAAAAACATACTTTGAACCAGAAAATTTATTTAATTAAATATTTTTTGCTTCTATGTGATAATCATTGGAAATCTACTTGATTTCATTCATTAACTAAATTTTCTGGTTCAAATATTTTTATTTGAACGCAAGTATTCATAAGTAAGAAGTCACTATAATAGTTAAAAATTAAATGTTGAATCCTAACAGAAGAGTTGTAAAAAATCTCAATTTTGATGCATTTAAAGTTCCAAGAGTTAGACAATTTTGTCACCGAACTATTGTTTTCCACATCTTTTGAAAACACAGAAATTAAAAGGCGTGTTTAGGACTCAATAAGAAATTTTAAATCACTATAATAATGCCTTTAATCAAATTTCACGCAGTTACATTCAAAATGTTTTAGCACATAAAAATATTTTTTTGAAAACAACATGCATTTATTTTTTTATTATTATTAGTTGATTTGATTTGATTTGCATTTCATGGTGCTTTATTTGCTTTTTCGGCTTAACTCAATAAACGCTTCAATACTCTTTCATGATTTAATTTTCTATAACACATGTTTATTAAAGGAAAAAATAAAACGATATTTAATACAATTATTACTGGTACCAATCAAATAATAATTGTAATTATATATGTTATCATATATCTTTGTGAAAATGTTGAAATTATTAAACTTTACAGTTTTTAAGCAATAAAATTTCCTCTTTATCATTTTATTAAAATTAATCATACAAACTGTTTTGTGTTTTCTCAACTACTTCCTGAAAAGTTTCAAAGTTGAGCGTGTCACATATGTAGGACTTATTATATACTTTTTTATTAACACTTCCCAACCTAGTTGAAAAGTGTTTATGACTTCGGTTTGTCTGCCGTCTGCTCTAAATTACGTAAAAATGCTCGGATCGCCCTGAAATTTTTGTATGTTATTGTCGTTATTTATAGCATGTTCCCTATTTCAACTGAAGTGTGTTGCACTTTATAGTTTTTTTACAGGGACTGTCAAAAGTATTCCGTTACATTACAGTCAATGGGAAATAAACGTTTCAAGTGCATTTTGATGATGCCACGTCATTTAAAACATGATGAAATTTATATATAATTATGAAGCGCATTAAAACAAGCTTTTTGTAGAATATGAGGTGCAAAGCATTTATTATTCATTTACAGGGTCAAACAAAATAATTCTGTTACACATTTCTCTACGGGGAAAAGTCTTTTGCAGTGTAATTTAGTGATATTTTGGTATTTCAAACATAATGAAAATTATATGCATTACTGAGGTTCTCTATAAATTGCTCTCTTGAAAGTGTGGTGTACATTGCGTTTATTTACAGGGACACACAAAACATATCGGTTACAGTACATATGCGATATTTACAGTCTATGTGTGATAAGGGCGTTTTCAACTTTGGTTTGCGTTTTTAAGTTTAACTAAATTTTTGCATAGTACGTGTGTGTTTATAAACTGGGTTGCTCATATGCAGGGCTACACAAGGGAATCCGTAAGTATTACAGTCTATAGGAGTGATTTGCTTAAGGGTAGTTTTTTTAATGTGTTACGCATTTTCTGGTTGAAATATAATATATTTAGTAGACTAATAGAAGTTTGTAGAATATAAATAAATTCATATACAGGGCTACGCAAAGAAAAATATACATTGTCGTTTACGGTTTGTAATTGCTGCGAGTGAGTTTTAAGTTGCCTTTTAGCTTAATAAGCAGTGTGTACTCTTTAGCTTAATATGTAGTGTGTCTTCAGATAATATACAGGGCTGTACAAAGGATTTCGAGTGCATTTCCATCGATCGGAGAAAGATGCTAAATGTGAATATTCTGACTGAACTAAATTTTATCATGCTATATATCCACATCTATTGATCCTATACAGAGCTGCACAAAATAACTCGAGTACTTTTTAGACACTGGAAGATAATTTCGAAAACTGTATTTTTTAATGTGGTACATGTTTTCTAAATTGTTTTCTTACATATCTTCTTGCACCTTATTTAACGGTGAAGTTTTGTTACAGTTTTCAGGCTGTATTAGAAAGTGTTTCATAATCTATGCTTGACGCATGATTTTTCGTTCTTGTTTATTTTGATACAAAGTAGATAAAATTTTACAATGCATTCATAGCTGCTCATTCAAGATTTTTTAACGTCCTGTTTAGGGACGTAACGGATATTCGGCCCCTATTTGGTATTCAGCCTATTCTGCAATTTTGCCGAATATGCGTATGACCGAATACGACACAGTAGTTGGCTGAATACTGTTGCATATTTAGCCGAATAAATTCAGGATAATGTATATATATGTTTAGGCTTAATGCTGATAATATTCGACAAAATAACATAACTTTATGAATTATTCTTATAAAGTTCCACCGAAGAATCCATAAAATATTCATAGTTTCTCATATTTGCATTTCAATATACTTTATACTATTTTTGCGTTATCTTTGCCTTTGATTTTTACACATATGATTTCATTTTAATTATCTATACTAATACTAGCCGCCACAGGCGACCAGTTTGGTCTCCCTTAAATGTATGTTAAGCACTGTAACACGTTACTTTTATTCATAATTTTTTTTTTCCGTAATCCTTCGCCAAACCGGAAGATTCTAATAGACAAATCAAAAACTTTTGCGATCATGGTAGCATTTCGCATATTTTTTGTTGTTATGTATTTCATCTTTCTTGACAAAAACCGCTTAACCAACTTAAGCATTTATGCTTCATATCCGTTTGCTTATTAGTTGCAATATGTTTGCTAATGAGGAGATTTTTAAACATATTAAGTAGTTTTCCGTAATTGGATCCATGGCCAAATGGCGTATTTTAGTTAATACGATTTGGTACAATAAAGGCTATTTTGTGAAAGTCTTTAATGATATCCACATTTACACTTAACCATATTGTTGCCAATATTTTTTTGTTTGTGTGTTTGTTTCTCGCTAACTTTGGCTGTAGACTTGATTACGGGGGATTAGAAAATCTACCATTATTCTCATTTAAAACGTCTTGAATAATGTGATATAATCGGAGTACATATTATAACTCGTAATTTTCGAGTATGGTTTGGTGAAACATTGAACTTTTGAAAGCCAGTTTTGATAATCTCATTCCTTTTAAACCATATATGCTGTCAGCACTTTTGACCAGTGGCGTAGAATCTGATTAAAATTCATGAACTTCCTTCTATATGCCGATCTCTGTTCGACTCTGTTTTTCTCTGCTCTCCTATTTTGATATAGTTCAGGAGTTTTCATAACTGCATAATTCCCTTACTTTGGCATTTCTGCTTAATGTCTACTGACTATTAAGATCCGTAACTTGTAAATACGCCACGCCAACATTACCGCCTATAATTCTAACTACAGCAACCCGTAATTTTTTCTCTCTATATTGCAACTCTATAGTTAATATAGTGCCCCGGTGCGTCTATGACAGCTGTTCCATTAGAACATTTGATTTCAAAATAAAAGTATCGTTTCTAATTTGCACAACGCGAAAAATAAAAGCTGGTATTTGCGATTTTAAAAATTCTATTGGCGAGATTTGCGCCCAAATAACACAAAAGTACTTAATGATGTTATGTATTTTGTAAATGTATATTAAATTACTGTTTTGAAAGCGATTGTTCATTAATAATGGTAAATATGATTGGTGATTAACAATCATTTTCGGTGGTCTCTCTTCCTTGCACGTATAATACATAAATACCAAATTAACTGACAATTTGTTTCGAAATTTGATTCATTAAATATCATTACATGAGTTGTATTTGTTTACATTCAGCTTACATCAAGAAAAGAAAAAGAATGAAGTTGAGTTGTATAGCACTTAATTATGGTAAACTTTGATTGTGTCACTGGTACAAATTATTTTTTTGACACCAGGCAGCGCTCCAAAAAATCTTTCACGGAAAACTAACTTTACGAACGATTATCTCCATGGTTTAATGGGTTAATATTTTAAACCTTCACGACGAATGAATCTTTTTTTTTTTGTTTACTTTCATGGATAGAGAATTTGAACAGCGAAGCTAATTTCAACTGAAGTTATTGGAGAATATATACATAATTGAACGTAAGTCATCTCTCAAATATTAATTTATTTTGAACGATCTTTCTAAAAACGTCACATTTATGAAGTTTTATTAATAAAAATGGTGGCCTGGCATATGAAAAAGTGAAACGGGCATTCCGGAACTGTTGATGACAGTCACATGACTTACGGTTTTATTATAGAGATTATTATTATAAAGTAGTAAAGATTGTTTGTTTGTTTGTAGGGAGTAATCTCTGGAACTACTGAAGCGATTTCAAAAGTGATGGTGGCAAATTGATGGTGACAATCCCTGCTCCAACATAGGTTATATTTTATGTCGGTGCCACTACCCCCAGGGGGGGGGTGCAGAAGCGAAAACGTTCTAAAATTTAGATTTTTTTATACTGCAGGAGCTAGAAACATGGAATTTGGCATGGTAGTTACTTATAAGATGTAAATGCTCTCTAAGAACAAATTCTAATAAAATTCGAAATTTAAAAGGGTGAGATGAGCGAAAAGCGTTCTAAAAACATTCTAAATTACAATTTCTATGGAATAGCTGGAACTACAGAACCGTTTTCAAAAGTGATGGTGGCAAATTGATGATGACAGTGCCTGCTCTAACATAGGCTATATTTTATGTCGGTGCCACTACCCTCAGGGGGGTACAGACGCGACAAACGTTCTAAAATTTCGATGTTTTTTATACTGAAGGAGCTAGAAACGTGAAATTTGGCATGGTAGTTACTTATTAGAGGTAAATGCTCTCTAAGAACAAATTCTAAAAAAATCGGAATTTAAAAGGTGTGAGATGGGCGAAAAGCATTCTTAAAACATACTAAATTACAATTTCTATGGAATCTCTGGAATCTACCTTACGTTTTTACCTTCAAGTGGAAAATTGCGACTTTTTTTATACTGAAGAAGCTAGAAACTTGAAATTTGGCATGGTAGTTACTTATAAGATGTAAATACTCTCTAACAACAAATTCTACAAAAAATTGAAATTTAAAAGGTGTGAGATGAGCGAAAAGCGTTCTAAAAACATTCTAAATTACAATTTCTATGGAATCTCAGGAACTACAGAACCGTTTTCAAAAGTGACGGTGGCAAATTGATGGTGACAGTCCCTGCTAAATTTTATGTTGGTGCCACTACTCACAGGGGGGTGCAGGAGCGAAAAACGTTCTAAAATTTTGATCTTTTTTTTACACTGAAGGAGTTAGAAACATGAAATTTGTCATATATAAGATGTAAATGCTCTCTAGAAATAAATTCTAAAAAAATTCGAAATTTAAAAGGGTGAGATGAGCGAAAAGCGTTCTAAAAACATTCTAAATTACAATTTCTATGGAAACTCAGGAACTACAGAACCGTTTTCAAAAGTGACGGTGGCAAATTGATGGTGACAGTGCCTGCTAAATTTTATGTTGGTGCCACTACTCCCAGGGGGGTGCAGGAGCGAAAAACGTTCTAAAATTTTGATCTTTTTTTACACTGAAGGAGTTAGAAACATGAAATTTGGCATGTTAGTTACTTATAAGATGTAAATGCTCTCTAAGAACAAATTTTAAAAAAAATGAAATTTAAAAGGGTGAAATGAGCGAAAAGCGTTCTAAAAACATTCTAAATTACAGTTTCTGTCGAATTTCTGGAACTATAGAACCGATTTCAAAAGTGATGGTGGCAAATTGATGGTGACAATCCCTGCTCCAACATAGGCTATGTTTTATGTCGGTGCCACTAATCTTAGGGGATGCAGGAGCGAAAAAAGTTCTAAAATTGCAATTTTTTTAATACTGAAGGAGCGAGAAATTTGAAATTTGCCATTGTAGTTACTCATAAGATGTAAATGCTCTCTAAGAACAAATTTAAAAAAAAAATCGAAATTTAAATGGGTGAAATAAGCGAAAAGCGCTCTAAAAACATTCTAAATTACTATTTCTACGGAAGCTCAGGAACTACCGAACCCTTTTAAAGTGATGGTGGCAAATTTTTTATGACAATACCTGCTCCAACATAGGCTATATTTTACGTCGGTGCCAGTAATCCCAGGGTGGTGCAGGAGCGAAAAACGTTCTAAAATTTCATTTTCTTTTTATACTGAAGGAGCTAGAAATTTGAAATTTGGCATTGTAGTTACTTATAAGATGTAATGCTCTCTAAGAACAAATATTTTTTTTTTTTTAAATCGAAATTTAAAAGGGTGAAATGAGCGAAAAGCGTTCTAAAATCATTCTAAATTACAATTTCTATGGAATCTCTGGAACTACAGAACCGATTTCAAAGTGATGGGGACAATCCCTGCTCCAACATCCTCTTTAATATAAAGCTATGCGTTGCTGACGACTGGGTTTTTCGGTAATCTTTGCCATAGATAATCTCGGAAAATGAAACATTTGAAGTTACTGAAAAAAATAATAGCTCGAAAAGTATTTGTCAGAAAATTGTTAGACAAACTGCGTTTGAAAGGTAAAAAATTGTATTTTTCTTGATATAAATTTCAAATCTAATGATTATGCCATTTTTCAAATATTGAATTTCAAAAATTACCAAATGCCACAATGGAGTATCATAGCGAAACCTTCACGCGTAAAAATATAATGATAAGGGCGACGTGTCCTGATGTGTATATTGGCTATAGCACGAGTCACAAATTATAGTAGCCTTATTATTCTGTTAAAATATAAAAGTGAATTATGAAATGTCAATATTTTGTTTGATTAAAGGTTCGTTAAGATAAATTGACCAGCGTAGCGGGCGTAGCTTTCTAGTATATATATATAATTACTAAAGTATAAGGATCATTTAGAAAATGGTATAAAAGTTGGGGATTTAAGACAACTATCTGAGAAAAGTCTTCATTAGGGAACAGTCGATTACAATATAAGATTATATTTATTTAAAAAAAAAAAAGGAAAAACGCTACTCGGTTTTAAAGCACTTGGATATTAACGCCTGTAAATTTCATGCGCGTATAAAAATAGCTTTGTGAATGCGTCAGAAAGAATCGCATTGTTTAGCAAAACATTCTTTTTTTGACGATTAAATATTTAGACGATAAATAGTATCAAAAGTAGGCATTTTGCAGGATTGCTCCCATTCAGGCAGTTGATTAGCATCGCATAAACTACAACGTATCAAAATTTCAGCCAATTCCACTGGGGCCATATTTCCATATAATTTGTATTTGGTCCATTCAGAGTATTAGAGAGCCTTGATTGCAACACTTAATACAATGTTCATGTTATACTACAAATAAAAAATTGGTTTTTGTGAAGCTCGCTCTTAACCCTTGAAGGGTGTTGGGACATATATGTCCCAGTTACTTTTAATTATCAAATGCCACATTGGCTTCAGAATTCTGGAAGAAAATTTTGCTTTTATAAGTTACGTGAAGAAAAGCCTACAAGGTAAGAAGGTAAACTTACAAGATAAGCTTACAAGAAAAGCTTGCAAGTTTTATTTTCAAATGAGATTTTTTGTAAATCTTGGTGTAAATCAATCATTTTAACCTTTTGGCAACACAAGTATCTTTCTCCTGAAAGGGCTAATTATCCGCAAAGACTCATATAATATGTTTTTAAAAATCTGTTAAAATGGATTATTGGTGGATCCCCATAACATGAAATTTGTACTTTGTTGGTGGCTTCTGGAAGACTATTAAACACCATTCCATTCTATTATACTTTATTACATGTGCCAAAAGTAACAATTTTGCAACAGACTGAATAGACATTCTGTGCAAGAAATGACCGATTGTTTCATACTTTATAATGCAAAGCATAAAAGCCCTGACAAATGCGCAGAGAAAGAGATAAATCCTAGGATTATTACATTGTCTTCTAGCTGTAAAAATATCATAAATCGCTTGATATTTTATTACGTCAAAGCTCTTAAGCTCTTTGTCTTCTTCTTGGAGTTCAAAAGGGTTTATTCCAGTAGAATGGGAAAAAGAGACGAAATATTTTAAGTAAGTGATGGGAAAAGATAAGCCCCAAAAAAATATTAAAATGCCATCTTACAGCATAACAGTAAAAACAGGACTCTTAAAAATCATATTTTCGAAAATAGCAAAAATATTCGATGTTTTCAAAATAGTCAACTTACTGATGATTATGAATATTTTCCGACAGTATAAATCGGAAACTAAATCATATTGCACTTAGCATAGAAATCTAATAAAACTGTATTCTAAATATCTTTTTCTTTGTTTTGTTTTTTTTCAGTTATGTAACAAAATTGAAAATCAACTATAATTGTAAAAAGTCCTTCCGGCCTGTACCGGGAGGAAAAGGTAGCTTTCATGGTCAGGTTTTTAAAAATTCAACTCATTTTACTCAAACATCCGAAGCTAAAATGCTTGGAACCCGATTATAGAAGATTCAATCCCAGTTTTCTTTAATACTGAATTTGAATGCGAATTTCAGCATGACAGTTATAGCATAGCAAAAATCAGATTGTTTCAAAATGTCAGCCACCCCAGAATTTCAAACTGCCATATCTCAGCCATTTTTTAAGATAAAGCCAAAAGAAAAATGTTCCAAAATACTTCTATCACGATCTAATACTTAACGGAATCCACATTTTAAATTTATAATTTTTTATACAACTTTTTGAATTAAAAAAAATTAAAAAAATTAACTTGCCGCCATTTTGAAACAAGATGGCGCATTGAGCTGGCCAACAAATTCGGTCGAGACCTTGCTATGCTCTATACACATGATCAGTCACATTCATATCGGTCCATAAATACGAGAGTTACAGCATAACAAATATCAAATTATTTCAAAATTTCAGCCACCCTAGAATTTCAAACTGCCATATATCTCAGCCATTTTTTAAGATACAGCCAAAACAAAAAATGTTCCATAATCCTTGCATAACGTGCTAACACTTAACAGAAACAATTATTTTAATTTATAATTTTTTTGAACATCTTTTTGAATTTTTAAAATTTTTAAAATTTTTAATTAGCTGCCATTTTGAAATAAGATGGCGGATGAAGCTGGCCAACGAACTCGATCGAGACCTTGGTATGTCCTATAGCTTTTTGTAATGGAAGCTACCTAAAACAGACACAATTTGCTTTTTACGCTCACAAGAAACAAATTATAGACTTTAGTATCAAGAAAATTTCATATTTTATGCAACCACATTTTAAATACAAAATATTTAGTTTTTATTGAAAAATGTGAACATAAATGTAAACTTATTCTTTATCATTTCCTAACCTGTTGTGCAGTTTAAACTGAGCTAAACCAAAATCAGAAAAGATTCTTTCTAATGAACCTGTAAATAACTTATCTAAATTAGACAGTTTATCTTTCAATAGCTGTTCTAATTGCATATTGTCCCACAGTTCTACATTTAAAAATCAACTTCTAACGTAAAGCTTATATTTTTTTTTTTTTTTTTTTGTTAAAAAGTCACTGCAACAGCAAAAGTTCTTTATCTACAGAAGAACACAGTCAAAAATAGTTTTAAAAAATCATTTACACTTGTTTTCAGTCAAAATATCATGTATAATGATATTTTTGAAATAATTATCAAACATATGAAATTATCGAAAATATCAAACATCATGATATTTCGAAAATAAATATCAGCTATATATCATGATATCTATCACGATACGTATATATTGATATATATCCCCTAACCCTGAGTAAAAAGTTTATAAACATCTGTTTTTACGCACAAAATCAAATAATAGTAAGCATAAGTTAGCACTTCGTTGACCGGCAACTTAATATGAAATCCATTTTTAGGGTTTCGTTCATCTCACGAAACCCTATTCGTCCCGCTACGTTATCTGTCCGTCACAGAGCCAAGTCTCAGAAACTATATAACTTACAGACTTGAAATTTTGTGTACTTATAGCTGAATACCTACTATGAAGCTGAAAATCATAAAATTAAAAAAATCGTATTATTTTAATATAGAGATATAAAAATCCAAAAATCTAGTAGCCTTTTCCTATCAAATTTAAACATTTTTCGTTATAGCAGTTGCCAACATTTAAAAATCCACAATAAAATTCTTTCTACAATTATTGATTTTTATTTGAAAGATTTCCACGTGAAAAATGAAAATGAAATAAAAAGTTTCATCAACTGAAAAAAGATTAATATGACGTCATATTGGTAATAAAATGGAAAAAATCAAACATTTCTCAATAACACAAGGAGTATGAGTATGTGTAAGTACAGGAAGTAGGTTAATATGATGTCATTAGAGAATTAAAAAGAAAATTAATCTGACGTAATATTGGAAGTTTAACGGACTTTTTCAAATATTTGAGAATAATACAAAGAGTATTAATATGAGTAATAGAGAAAGCAGGTAGATATGACGTCAGCAAGTGATTATAACGTCATATGAGTTTGAGGAACGTATTGAATCATGATAAAAACCAGATTATGAAAATATTGGCATATTTTAACATTTTGAAGATCTCTATAAACTTGTTTAATTTTGAAATTGATACTTTTTTAATATCTCATTTAGTCCACATGACAGATATTATTATGACAGAGTATAATAGCAGGCTTTGCCCACCATCGGACCGGTTCATATTTTCGAAAAAACGAGAAAAATAGACCGGTAAATTTTTATTTTATAAAAAACATGACTTTTTTTTTTTTTTTTTTTTTTTTTTTTTTTTGAAAATGAAATTTATTTGGATTTATTAAAGAAAGGATAAAGTGTTTTGAAAGGAATAGTAAACGAAATCCTTTGTGGGATCTTCGATCACACCCACTTGTTGTAGTTTTAATGCTTAGTATGAACTTATCAAGTTGTGATATTTTAAATTTTATAAATATTCAGAATATATAAAAATGGAAAAACATGTTTTTCTATTTTTCCATTAAAAATATACTCTACTAAATAAACATCGGGGTACTTTCGCATTATAGCGGCTGCCGAGGATGAATCGCCAAGCGACCAAGACTTATCGCCAAATTATAAAGCATATATGACATAATAATAATATATCATATGTAACATTTCGTGACGCATATTGCCCAGTTATATATAGTCATATATGACACATATATGAAGCATATATATATGACGAGTGTGTAAGATGTATATATAGCATATAAGACGTAAATTATATAATGACGTATGTGTCACATATATGAATGTTTGGAATATATATATATATGCGTACATATGAGGCATATACAAGCTTTGCTATCCTGGCGAAATCGTAACTTCAATATTGCGCTGCAAAAAATAACTGTTGATTTTACAGTATAAAACTGGCACCCCAGCTGCCAGTATTATACCGTAAAATTAACAGTATTAAACAGTGAAATAAGCAGTAATACGCTGCCGTGCAAGCAGTAATACGCTACCGCGCAAGCAGTAATACGCTACCGCGCATGCGCGGTAGCGTATTACTGCTTGCGCGGCAGCGTATTACTGCTTGCACAGCAGCGTATTACTGCTTATTTCACTGTTTAATACTGTTAATTTTACGGTATAATACTGGCAGCTGGGGTGCCAGTTTTATACTGTAAAATCAACAGTTATTTTTTGCAGTGTGGCTATAACACGTTAAGTACCAACATCTGTTTCCCTATTTCCATAATGTGCTTTAATTTTTGTAGGTGTTTTTTAAAATAGAGTCACGTGTTAATATGAACAATGGTAAAGCTTTTAGAAATGTTTGTGTGCAACTTTTAATCAAAACAGAAAATTTCTTTAAGTATTTAAATTTGATTCCCTAAAAGAATGGTTACGAAATGCCATAAAATGGGCTTGAAATTGGATGATAGCAAATACACCATCACTTATTATTCGCAGACGATCAAGTCATCATTAGAAGATGAAGACTACATCATATATACATTTTCCACAAATTAAAGGACACTTATAATGAATTGGTATTAAAGATAATTATGAGTAAAACTGAGCACTTAACAACAAATTTGAATGCAGATACATTATTGGATGATATAAATATAAAAACTGTTGAGAAATTAAGTTTTGAATCGATTTTCGTAAAATTTCAAATGACGACAAAATTCTGCGACGATTATATATATATTAAATTTCAAACTATTCGTTTGTGTAGTTTTTGCGCTGTTATGTGCAGACATACGGACGAACCAGACGACGACTATAGGTGCTACGTCATTATATAATTACGAACGCACCTAAAAGTCCTCTTGTCTACCGAAATGGACTGTTGCCAAAGATTAGCAAGAACAACAAGGCTGAAAAAAGTTTAAAGTTTAAGAATACGTGAAGTCATGGCAGTCAAACAGGATGATTAAACTCAATAAACTTAGATGCAATGGACATGTTCGCAAAATGAATAAGGAGTGCCTACTCAAAGTTCTTATAGACTGCAGCCCGGCAGGTGAGGGGAATGAGGGGCTTACCAAGAATGAATCTGAAGAATACGATTGAAGAGTCGTTGAAGTACAGGGTCATCGAAAAAGGTTGGACAGATTTGAAAAAAAAAAATCATAACTCCAAAAGTAATTGGGTAAACGCAATAATTTTCTTTCTAAAGTACTCGGCAATTATCCAAGATTTGTTAGATGTAACTGCTTTAAAGCGGTGACATTTAGACGATGAGCAGAATCGATGATCTGAAAATGCAAATCGCACCACACATTCGCAATTTTCACTTTTGGCTTAGGCTATTCGTGTACATAGAGGATTCTTTCCTACTAAATCGACTATGCTGAAGAACTTTCTAATTGACATTTTCCCCACACTTACAATTGTTTTAGATATAGGAGCACTTTCCATACCGGAATCATCGAAATAGGTTGGACAGCACGAAGACCTCCGTTCACCGTGCAATTGCTTCTTCACTTCGTCTGAATGTCTCGGCTGCAAAACAGTTACATCTAAAAAATCTCGGACAATTGCCGATTACTTTTCAAAGAATATTATTGAGTTTCCTTACTTACTTTCGGAGTTATGATTTTTTGAAATATGTTCAACCTTTTTCGATGACCTTGTATATTACAAATTAAGTGACTGTACTGCAACTGTAGTAAGTGAGAGGAAGGAGTGTAAAAGAGTCCTCAACAATATTTTTGCTGGTCGAGGAAATCCACTACTTAGTGAAATTTCCTAAAGAAGAAGTATTTAACTTATTCACTGCCATGGCACACAAATACGTAGGGGAGATTAGGGAGCGATGGGACACTGGGAGGGATGGGACAGTAATGCTTAAAATAAGCTTTATTTTGAATTTATGACTCTTCTACCAGATGAAGTAATCATTGCATCATACTTGTTGCTGTAAATCTTTTTAGTTGCAAGCACCTATGAGTTTGTGAATCAAAAAGACTTTTAACTCAGATTTTTAATGCAAATTTTCAATCTCATTCATTGTTGCTAAATTAATTGCTTTTACTGTTTTGTAAACTCAACAATCTATATTTTATGAATGAACAGTTACGTTATGCCTAAAACCCCATGCTTGTTGTAAAAAAATATTTTTTTAAATGTTGTTCTAACGGAGGGATGGGACATGTCCCATCCTCCCAAATGATATCGCTATCCAAATAATTATGTTTAATTACATGCAGTGTTTTGGTATTTTATATTTATAACACTATCTTGTTTTGGAATTGAATAGTGTAACAAATAAAACTAATTATTTTGCAAGTTAAAAAGGAATTTTAACTACTTTCATTTCTGTACATGACGCCTCTGATGAAAGTATTGATATCACTATAAATGAGCATAAAATTATACGAGAAATAGATCGGTGTAAATATGAACCAAATATAGATTTAAATGATTTTGTTTTAGTTAGATTTTTAACAAAAAAAAAATCTGTTATTGACTATGTTGGAAGAGTTGAAAGCAAAGATGAGGAAGATTTGAGCCTTAAGATACTATTTATTTGGAGAGATGAAAAAGGAAATTTCATCTTCACTCAAGAAAACGACTGTTCCATCATTGATGAATAAGACATAATTGCAAAGCTACTACATCCACTAAAAATAATTGGCGGCATTAGTCGGGCAGAATCATATTTTACATTTGATTTGGATTTTACAAAGTATAATTTAAGATAAAATAAATGTTGTGATTTACAATAAACCTTAGGAATGTAAATGCCACACCATCTTTGTCATTTTTTCACCACAAATTTGAAAATTAAATATGAATTTTCATTTTAAAAACATGTCTCATCCCTCCCTCGCATAAGGGAGGGGACATGACATTTTGCTTGTTAATTTAATTGGTTTATTATACCAAAATTTTAATTATTATCATCAAATTTATATTTTTAAATATATGTTAAAATGTTTCAAGATGTTATTCTGAAAATTTCCATTTTGTACTAGCGTAAGATAATTTGTAAAAAATATTTATGTTAAAATTGTCCCTAATCTCCCCTATGCCAGAAATATTTCCCGGGGCGCCATATTACGCGAATATACACGTGTCATCAATATTTTCATTGAAGACAATTTATTTCTAAAAAACGGGATTATAGATAATTTATTACCATGTATTTAAAAAAGAACCTCGTGTACCCCCCCCCCCCCCCCCTCCTCTTCCCTTAGAAATGTGTAGTGATTTCAGTTTGGAGTTCAACGTGTAAAAATAGCTAAAATTTGATGTTTTTGAATTTAAAATGTACAAAATTAACAAACATTCCCGTGATTGCACTGCAAACGAAAAAAAAATTGTTGATTTTACGGTATAATACTAGCATCCCAGCTTCCAGTATTATACCGTTAAATTATGAGTAATAAACAGTAAAATAAGCAGTACTACGCTACCGCGCATGAACCAATGTATATATATATACATGAACCAACACATATATTAATCATTAAATTAAAGCTACAGATTTTTAAAGAGTACAAAAATATGAAAATCATTTTTGAAAACCGATACATCTATCCAATTTAAATTTTGTGAATTTCGAAAATAAAGTAAATGAAGTACTCAAGGTATGATACTAGACACTAAGAGCATCTCTGTCATAAAATAAAATATATTAGGTAAATTAATATACGAAAAAATTAATTGTGGATAAAAAAAAGAAAGAAAGAAAAAATGAAAATTTTGGGGTTAGCTTGAAAATAAACTAAAATAAAGATATAAACGCTTTTTAATAATGCATAAAACTTCACGCAATTTGATTGATTTAGATATATGAAACATGAATTTTGGAAATTTATAAGTAATTTCAAATTATTTTTCATGAGTTTTGAAAATAAATTGAATCAATTCTTCAAAATGGAGATTATGAAAAATATGCTTTAATCCCCTAAACAAAAATAATATAAACCATTTTGTTATAATTTATTTGTAAATCGTGTTTAAAGTTTTGCAACAAGTACTGGACGTTCGTGCACTATCTTCTACATGCATGTAATTGTTTTTATTTGAAACCGTTGCTTCGAAAAAACATTTATTAAAATGTCAAATATTCGGGGGAAAATTGAAGCCAAAAAACTTGCATAATCCCTTAATAACTTGTAAAAGAAATAGCGTATAAAAGTAAATTTATTTTCAAACTATTTCAATTTATACCAATCAAGATATACTTTCTAATTGTATTAAGGTGAACAAACATCCTCGAAATTCAAGGAATTTCTCAAATTTGGGAACAGTTCCGCAGTTTTTGATTTGAAACACTTATTATATATTTAAAAGATAATAAATTAGTAAGACAAAAAAAAGGTTTAAAAATTTTTAATTTGTAAAGTTAGAAAACTCGTTATAAAATTTGGTCACTGTAAATTATATCAAAAAGCAAAAAGAGAATACCGAACGCTTTCAAGTTAAAAGCATAATCTTTAAATCTGACAATTGAATTGTGTTACAATTAATTAGTTTAAGATAACCTCCTCCTCCCCCCCCCCCCCGCTTTAATAAGAAACATATTTAAAGTACATTTCTCCTGTAATAAGTAATTTTTTTTTAAAGAAAAAATATTTAATTGGTTATTATCTACTACAAAAATAAACAGAATCGAATTAAATGATTTTAATTAAAATTATTAAAAAAAAATATTATGCATGTTTTTTTTTAAAAAGTTAGACATGGAAAATTAATATTTCCTTTTTAAAGTTATTAAATATTAATTTAAATTGAAAATTTTAAGGGACATTTGGTAAAATAATTTTAAGTAAAGCGATAGATAAGATAACCAAAAGGCGGAACTACAGAGGTTCCACTAATGAAGGTTCAATCAACTGTAGTCAAATTTTATTCCTGTTCCTTTTAGTTTTATAGGGGGGAGGGGGAATTTCCTGTTTGTCTTGCAGAACTAATGATCATTAAATTATTTCTAATTCACGCAATATAAATGCATTTTTAAAGTCTAGTTCTAATAAGTTTAGTTTTCCAGACTCCAAATAACAATTTTAACTAAACTGATATTCAAAATATTTAAATTATCACTTACTTTCGTCATCGGGAATTGATATTCTTTGTCCAAAGGTTTCAGTGACTAACACCAACATTAGTCCAAGAAAAACAATCGTAGTATCCATTGTCAACAGGAATTTTGATTGCTGCTAAACTACGGACCGGCAAACAATAGCTAACATGCGTTGAATGTCATGATGCCGGGGCTGCAATAAAACTCGTCTTTTTCCCTCTCCGTCTCTCCCGCAAATGACGAGTATACGCAAGATAGCGACTATCAGCAACTTAATGAATAGGTATGGAAATGTATTCCTTCCGATAATAGCGATGATTCGCGTTCTCCCATTTTGTTTCTTGGATCATCGAAAGATGAAGAAAAGTGAGTAAAAGGTCGCAATCTCCAGACGTGAATTAAAAGACTGTAGAGAAGTAGTTGAAGTGAATTTTTATTTGTCGCTGTCCCTGTCACTCAGCTGAGTATACAGGTCATCCCAAAAACATTGTCTTCGGTTTTTATTCCTTAAATACTGATCATACACATATATTATAAATTACAAAGTTACGTGTAAAAAAGTGTACATAATTATATGAAACCGATTAAAATTTTCAGGAAATTAAATTTGAAGAAATACAAAATTTTAATTTTTTTACTGCCCCATGTACACAAATTTTCCCCAATGAGTAAAATGTGCCCTCATACTAATAAGATCATGTACAAAATTTCAGCATTTTATCATAAAAAGTCGCAGAGATATGTTAAACAAAGTTGGTGATGGGTTAGTTATAAATTAAAATGAATTTTTTACAGCTAGAGTGCAGATGACGCGACGCAGGAATGCATCATAATCAAATAAATATGGCTCTTATCTTTAGTTTTATTAACAATTTCACAAATATATCTATAAAACTATGTTTCCTCAAAAATTCCTTAAAATTTTACATGATGAATTACAGAATAAAACTTAGAAATGGCACAGTCAATGAACATTAAAACAGCTTAGAAATGTAAACATAATGTAAACATTTTGAACAAGCTCTGTAATCTTTGCGTAAAGTTATTATTTCTACACAGTTTAGATACTTCTGTACCAATAAATAGCAGAATTATTATTTATTTATGCAATCATTGTTCTCTTTCGTAATTTGTCTACGACCCCTGAAATGCGATCATCCAACATGATTTTTCCCCTTTGCGAACTCATATAAAGGCATCGAAAAGTGGTTTAAGTAAGCATTTATGTATTTTCATATCTCTGTGAATTTTTATGATAAAATGCCGAAATTTTGTACACGGCCTTATTAGTGTATGGGCGCAATTTACTCATTGGGAAATATTTTGTACTGGGGCCGTATAAAAATTTTAATTTTGTAATTCTTCAAATTTAATCCCCTGACAATTTTATTCGATTTCATAAAATTCTGTACCTTTTTACTTACCCATCATACGTAGTATAGGGTAAGTCTTGTAATCGTTTTGAAAATCGAAATTTTTTTTTGACGGATTTACACGTTTCAGACACTGGAGATTCCGAAAAACATATTTTTAGAAAAAAAAATTTGCCGTCCGTCTGTGTGTCTGTGTGTCTGTAAACGCTCTATCTCCCGAAAAAATTGAGATAGAGACTTGCAATTTGGTATGTACTTAGTATGTAATAATGGGAAGAAGACTGTTTCATTTCAATAACCTCGATTAACCGGAACTATTTTTTTCGGACTCTCGAAATATTCGTTCTGATAAAAGGTATATAAAAATTTTTGAAATTGTTTATTTTAAGAAATGAATATAAAAGACAATAAAAAAACATAAATTTTGCATAAAGCATGAAGTCGATCGGATAATTAGTTGCCGAGATATTTGGAATTCTATTTACCACACTCTTCAATTTTTCATGACCCTTTATTTCATCCAAATTTCACTTCAAAGATATATTTTAATTGGAAATTTGACGCTTAATCAGATGCAATAAATCGCTAGTTAATAGGATAATTATTCTTGGAGTTATAGGGAAAAACCTGTTTCAAGTAATTCAGTAATCGAGCCTTTAAAGCGAGGCTAACGAAAAAGAAAGACTACCGCGGTGCTTTACGCGTATCTTTTTTCACAGACCGCGGGAGTCACGTGTTGCTCGAATCCACCAATGCAGGTGTACGAAAAGAGCATCACGTCACTCTAGTGGTCTGTAAAAAAAGATAAGTGGAATGCACCGCGGTAGCCTGTCTGTTTCTAACGAAAAAGACAGGCTACCGCGGTGCATTCCACTTATCTTTTTTTACAGACCGCTAGAGTGACGTGATGCTCTTTTCGTACACCTGCATTGGTGGATTCGAGCATCACGTGACTCCGACGGTCTGTAAAAAAAGATACGAGTAAAGCACCGCGGTAGCCTTTCTTTTTCGTTAGCCTCGCTTTAAAGTTTATGACGTCATTTATGACGTCATTCAAGCCACTATTTGAATTGCAATGCATTTTATAAGTAGTTTACACATTTTAATTTTAATATTTTATATTATGCATATCCATGATGGTAAGTATTACGGTGGCCCCCAACGACTAGTTTTACGTAACTTTGTAATTTATAATATATGTCTATGATCAATATTTAAGAAATAAAAGTCGAGGTCAATGTTTTTGGGACACCCTGTATAATATGATGCTCTAACTAAATTAGATATATTAAACAAAGCTGGAATGGGCTTTATTTTTATTACACTCTTTTAATTAACTTCGTTCATGTATGTAAAGATGGAATTTTGTAATTAATCTATTACATACATCGATTTTTTATACAATCCAATTTTTTTTTGTTACTTTGCTTCATAAAAAAATCAAACATATTTAATATTTATTAATTTTAAGCCATAAGTAAATGCATATCTGATGAACTGCGTACAGGATAAAACTTAGCACATAACTCAGTCATAAGGACTATTCGTGCTTTCTCCTCCTCCTGCCCCCCCCCCCCCCCAATACAAAGTTTAAAACTCTTATTCGAAGAAATCTTCGGTCCTATCTGGTGTTCTCTAGTAAAAATAAATAGATAATCTGCCACCTAAATAATCTCTCTACCCCAAAAATATCCGCCCCAAATTACAAAATTTAACCCGGCTTCTCTAAAATTCAATTAAAAAAAATCTGCTGTATTTGTTGCTCTCTAGTAACAATAAATGAATAATCAGTCATCTAAATCATGATCATTTCTCAAAAAAGGTCCACTACCACCTTTGTCATACCCACCCACCAAATAGTTTAAAATCTTTAATATTATTATTATTTTTTTTTAATATGCCCTATTTCTTATTTTGTAGTAAGGTGACTCTATCTAAAATCTCATCTAAAGCATCTCATGTAAGTATCACTGATCTAAAATCGCCATTTCCTTAGAATTTTTTGCTCCGTCCATTCCCTTATGTGTGTGTGTGTGGGGGGGGGGGGGTCTAAATATGATAGAGGAAAGCAAAAAATTTCCTCTTGTCTGCAGTTCGACTGTTCAAAACCCTGAATCACATGTATATTTGTTTTAAATTAAATATGTTCTCTGAAATAACACCGCCTCCTCATCAATAACAAAATGATGAGAAGAGAATAGCCAAACGACAAAAAAATAATAATAATGAAGAAAGTCTTCTCTCTACTACCCTCACCCACACACACACCAATGTCTAGAACTTCACTCCTTTTTCTGGGGATGGAAAATAGAAATTTAAGGGGGAGTTAGGTGATTATTTACTTATTGTTGCTACGAAGTAACAATACAGCATAAAAAAAATTATATCTTTAAAAATAAATAGAATTTCAAAAATTTAATATTTGCGTGCAGGGGGGGTGGGGGGGAGAGAGAAACGGAATTGTTTTGGGTGGGGGAGAAGTAATTTAGATAATTATTTAATTATTGTTACAAAAAGTTTTCAATTGAGCAAAAAGAAAAAAAAATAAGATTTTAAACTGTATGTACTGGGGAGAAGAGGACTTTTTTTCGGGGGTGGGGGAGAAATAATTTAGATGGTTATTTAAATATTGTTACAACAAAATCACAAATAGAACAGAAAAAAATTAAAGAATTTTAAAGATTTTAAACTTTATGAGGTGCGTGGGGAAAAGGAAGTTGGGGGGAGAAGCAGAGATTTTGTGAGGAGGGATAATTTAGGCGATAGATTACTGACTTACTGTTACGATAGAGTAGTAAATAGGTCTTTTTAACACTTTCCAACCTAGTTGAAAAGTGTTTATGACTTCGGTTTGTCTGGCCGTCTGCCGTCTGGCCGTCTGCCGTCTGGCCGTCTGGCCGTCTGCCGTCTGGCCGTGCTCTAACTCCCGTAAATATGCTCGGATTGCCCTGCAATTTTTATATGTTATAATCGTTATCTATAGCATGTTCCCTATTTACGGAAGTGTGTAGCACTTATAGTTTTTTTACAGGGACACTCAAAAGAATTCCGTTACATTGCGGTCTATGGAGAAAAATCATTTGCGGTTTATTTAAATAATGTTTCACTATTTTAAACGCATTGAAATTTATATATATCACTAAGGTGCATTGGAAGAAGCTTAATATGGAATAGGGTGTGCATAGCACTTATACTTACTTTACAGGGACAGTCAAAAGAATTCCGTTACATTACGTCTATGGAGAAAAAATAGCAGTCATCGTTCATTTACAGGGACACACAAAAAAATTCTCCACTGTATGTTAACAATAATTCCTGGAAGTGCGTTTTAAGTTACTGAATGCGATTTTAATTTTAAATCGCTTTTTGTATATTACGTGGTGTGTATAAATTCTGTAGATCCTATACAGGGAAGCACAAAAGTTCGGGAACACATTTCCGTATTATTTAACTCCAGACGGAGAATTTTAAACTGTGCTACGTGTTTCCTAACTGAACTAAAATTTAGCATCCTATGTAGTATGTATACAAATCTATAGATCCTATACAGGGCTGAATAAAAGTATTCGGATTACTTAGATGTTATCTTTTAGCTTATTAAAGAGTATGATTCGTAAAATTATTTTGGAAGCGTTGGAAAGTGTTACATAATCTATGCTTGACGCATGATTTTTCGTTCTTGTTTTTAATTAAAGAGTTATAAAGACTAAACTATGAGTGTTTGGTACCAGAGAGGTGGGTTGCGGTTTAGATGACTGACTATTTATTGTTACAATAAAATAACAAAGAAGAAATATTTGTAAAAAAATAATCATATTTTTAAAGATTTTAAATTTTGTATGCTCGGGGAGAGGGGATTTTAAAGGGGTATTTAGATGCTTCTTTTTCTTTCTTTTCTTTTTTTCTTTTTTTAATTTTTAAGAAATTTGCCAAAATACGGAAGATTCTTACCTCTGTATTTACCTTTTTTACTTCTAAATTAATGATGAAAACATGTTTTTTAATATATATATTTTTTTTAATGTCGATTATAAGATCCCCCCTCCATATTTAATTGGTTTTGGTTTTGAAAAAAGATGGGCTTACAAGCGGGATTTTACGGTATGTCTTAAAAACATCATCTCAGGACTTCAGCGTACACCGAGCAAACATACAGAAACTTGTGAACTTCTAACAAATCTCTGTAACTGCGTAATTGTATTTCTAACTGTGTCTCATTTTCTGTCTGTATCCTGTAATTTTTGTGTTCCCATATATATAAAATCACTTCGGGGCACTCAGACTTACCCTATAATCTCATCCATTGGCTCCTTGCTTTACGGCCTTCCATAGCGGGCTCTGCTTCCTGAATAGAATAGTGGGCATCTTACGAACTCTAGAGCATCTTAATCGCCCCTAGAAAGACCTTTCCCCTGTGTTATAAATCAGGACGTAATAAAGATCCCAAATATACTGAGATTTCAAACCAGGCTGTAGTTTAGATTAATTTTAACACAATTATTCACATTGGTAAAGAAATCATATGAGTTGTAATTTTCCAACTGGACGAAAATTGTCCGGGCCAGGATTCGAACCTGGGATCTCTTGGCTGAAGTTGCCATGCTCTATCTTAGCTCTGCTTTAGCATGCTCTGCTTAGAGCATGGCAGCTTCAGCCAAGAGATTCCAGGTTCGAATCCTGGCCCGGACATTCTTCGTCCATTTGGAAAATTAAAACTCATATGATTTCTTTACCAATTTGAATAATTGTGATAAAATTAATCTAGTTTCAGCGTTTACTGGAGTTCCATTACCTGCGATCTATTCTGTTGAGCTGATTCAAATATCAGACCAGATGCTATGATCAATAAGGTTAACTGGATGAGATATGCCCTCCAGATTCGACCGAGATAGCTCAGTTGGTAGAGCATGGCAGCTTCAGCCAAGAGATCCTAGGTTCGAATCCTGGCCCGGTCATTTTTCGTCCAGTTGGAAAATTACAACTCATACAGACTGTAGTCTGTCTGCCGCCAGTGAAAAAATGCATTGTTGCTTTTTACATTGGAGTGCTATAGATAGCATAAAGAAAATGATGATGGGGAGGCAATGCTGGATCATATGCAAAAAAAAAAAACTACACCATCAGCCTTTAAATTCTTCTTAGACACGTGGCAGCCTCGAGAAAAATGTCTTCTGGACTTATGACAACGTTGAATGATGCCATCAAAATAACAAATGATATGAAATCATGACCTTTTAAAAGCAGACTTTTCAAATTAATGTGTGAAGATAGAGCAAGCCATCATCAGTCCCTCTTGCAGCATGCTGAAGGGTGATTACATCGAGGAAGAGCGTTTACACGTTTAATGGAACTTTCAGAAGTGCACATCACAAACATTATTTTTTTTTTAAGAAAAAGATAAGAAAAAAAAACAATTATTTGTCATGCCAGTGTTAGATACAACTTTTCATGAGCAATAGGATAAAACGCAACTGCCAGTAACTGCTATAATTAAAATGATAAATGAAGAAACATGATTTCCAACCAGGTAAGGAAGGACTTCTTATTTAGCCTTTCGGCCATACAAAAATGTCGATTATATATACTAAAACAAAGTTTTCCAACTTATTACTTAACGGCATTATGATATTTATGATGAATCAAGGTATAGTAGCACTGTAAAAAAGAAACATTTGTTTGTTTGTAGGATATAAGCTGTGAAATTTCTGAACTGATTTCGAAAGTTTTTTCACAGTACGATAGCTGATAAACAGAATTCCCACGTAGACTGCAATGTGTCTGTTTTTTGGGGAGGGGCTATCCCCAAATGAGTTGGGATTAAAGTTTTCTCATTAATTCAAGTCTCCCGTTAGCCTAATACGGAACAAAAATGGAGTTTCCTTAAAATATGACTTAATTAGTAATATCTAAATTATTCACAGCAGTGTAATATTCCCTTAGTGTTAAATAGGCACACAAATACCGCCCGACATATTTCAACAATCCCGCATGTAAAGCCGCGGGTTTCACTAGCATTTTAGAACTTAGTAATAACAAGAACGAAAAATCATGCATCAAGCATAGATTATGTAACACTTCCCAAAACTTCCAAAATATTTTTACAAATCTTTACCGTCTAATAAGGTGAAAGATGATATCTAAGTACACAATTTGGAACACGCATAACATATTTAAAAACACAATTTCAGGAGTTACCAACAATATTCGGAACAATATCCGAACTCTTGGCAGCCCTGTACATGACCTATAGATTTGTATATATGCTACATAAAATGCTTTTTAGTTCAGTTAGGAAACGCGTAGAACGGTTTAAAATTCCCCTTCTTGAATTTCCGTCAATAAACGGAAATGCACTCGAGAACTTTTGTGCTGCCCTGTATATAATCTATAAAATTTATACACACCAAATAATAGGCAAAAAATGAGTTAAATTTAAAAACGCGTTCAGCAACTGAAAAAGCACTTCCAGTAATTATTGTTAACAGACAGTACCGAATTCTTTTATGTGTCCCTGTAAATGAACGATGAATGTTATACAAACAATATTCTATAGTAAACCTCTTATAATGGACCTTTTATCAATTTCAATATGTTTGCAATAGTGAAACATTATAAAAATAAACCGCAAACGATTTTTCTCCATCGACGTAATGTAACGGAATTATTTTATTTCCTATAACTATAAGTGCTATGCACACCCTATTCTATAGTAAGCCTCTTGTAGTGCACGTCAGTGATATATATCAATTTCAATACGTTTGGAATTGTGTAACACCATTAAATTAAACCGAAAATGATTTTTCCCCATAGACTGCAATGTTACGGAATTCTTTTGAGTGTACCTGTAAAAAAACTATAAGTGCTACACACTTCATTTTCAATACCGAACATGCCATATTAAACCTCAATAACATATATCAATTGAATGAGAATCCGAGTATATTTACGTGAGTTACAGCACGGACAGACGGACAGACAAACCGAATTCATAAACACTTTTCAGCTATGTTGGAAAGTGCTCAAAAAAGAAGTCCGCTTAAATCTACACCATTTGTGGTTCATTTATTTCAAACACTCGTTTTATTCTCTAAATTTAAAGATAGGGGCGCTTGCTTGAACCAAAAATTTATGATACAAATTTTAAAGTATAGGGAAGTTACGAATAATGTAATATAATCACTTGTTAACTTTACATTAAAGTCTAATAATGCTTAAAGTGATAAAAACTTAACACGGAATATTTAAATATACCTTTTTAAAGTAGATTACACATGTTTCGCTCGCTCTATCGGCGACATCTTCAGATCTAAATGATAAACACAATATTCTCGCATATATTTGAAAATGGTAAATATAAACCACGGGACCGCATGTCCAAGGCAAGCATGTGCTTAAATTGGTCAAACTGGGAAACGTGAAAATTATTATTTATTTTGATTTTTATTGCTTTTTCAATCTGTAGATCATCGCGTGCCAAATTTTAGCTAATTCAAAAGAAGCGGCTTCGTTGCAAATGTTATCTTTTCGCAAATATATTTCTATTGGTTCACAGATAATGGATGGGAAATAACCTCTTTATTGAAAAATAGTATTGAAAGAATAGTAAAATAATTTCATAGTAGATATTCAGCTATAAATACACAAAATTTCATGCCTGTAAGTTGTATAGTTTGTGAGAACCGGCTCTGTGACGGACAGACAACGAAGCGGGAGTAATAGGGTGTCGTGAGATGAACGAAACCCTAAAAACCCGATTAAAAGCTCGATATTTTTTCAAAAAGTACTCGCAAGAAATAAATTAACAATAGTATTTTAATTGCATTAGAGGATGACGTCATCCGATAAGGCAGTATTTTATTTTTGTGGCAACACTGATTTGAGAAAACCTTTCATTTCATTTATGAAAATGTCGATTTAATTTTTAATTAACAGAAATTTGTAATCGAAAAACATGTTTTAAAGAAATGTAAGTGTACTATGTCAGCAGCCTTTCATATGGCATCTCATTCATCGTTCTGCGTTTTGTATTTGCATAGAAAAAGCGATGTTGACAACAGAAATAATATATACGATTATTGAGGTGCACGATAACATCTATCGTGGGAAAAATAAGACGTGTAACACATAATTTTCTTTTACATGGCTACACAAAAAAGAAACAAGAACGAAAAATCATGCGTCAAGCATAGATTATGTAACACTTTCCAACGCTTCTAAAATAATTTTACAAATCATACCGTTTAATAAGCTGACAGATAACATCTAAGTAAACAATTTGGAAAACGCATAACATATTTAAAAACATAATTTCAGGAATTTCCAACGTATACAATATTCGGAAAAATATAAGAATACTTTTATTCAGCCCTGTATATGATGTATAGATTTGTATATAAACTACATAGGATGCTAAATTTTAGTTCAGTTAAGAAACGCGTAGCACAGTTTAAAATTCTCCTACTGGAGTTTCTGTCAATAAACGGAAATGTGTTCGCGAACTTTTGTGCTTTCCTGTATATGATCTACAGAATTTATACACACCACGTAATTAAAAAATCCTTTTTGTGTCCCTGTAAATGAACGATGACTGTTATACACACACTATTCTGTAGTAGGCCTCTTGTAATTCACCTTAGTGATATATATAAATTTCAATGCGTTTAAAATAGTGAAACATTATTTAAATAAACCGCAGACGATTTTTCTCCATAGACGTAATGTAACGGAATTCTTTTGACTGTCCCTGTAAATTAACTATAAGTGCTATGCACACCCTATTCCATATTAAGCTTCTTGTAATACACCTTAGTGACATATATATATATTACAATGTGTTTGCAATTGTGTAACATCATTAAAATAAACCGCAAATGATTTTTCCCCATAGACCGTCATGTAACGGAATTCTTTTGAGTGCCCCTGTAAAAAAACTATAAGTGCTACACACTTCAGTTGAAATAGGGAACGTACTATAGATAACGACAATAACATATAAAAATTGCAAGGCAATCCGAGCATATTTACGAGAGTTAGAGCACGGACAGACGACAGACGGCAGACGGCCATACGGCCATACGGCCAGACAAACCGAAGTCATAAACACTTTTCAACTAGGTTGGAAAGTGTTAAAAAAAATGTAGATACTTTATGATCTATGAGCAACGATTGTTAGTAGTGAGGTTTCAGTTGCTCTATGAGTTTTCGAGCTTAAATAAATTTTAGTATATGGTGTGTATACATTCTATAGATATTATTCAGGGTTACTCAAAAGATTTCGAATTAATTAACTTGTATGGATTTTCAGAAAATGCGTTTTCACTGTATTACACATTTTCCAGCTGAACGAAATTTTACTACACTATGTAGTGTAAGTACACTACACTGAAAAAAATAATTGTTGATTTTACAGTATAAAACTGGCATCCCAGCTGCCAGTATTATACCGTAAAATTAACAGTATTAAACAGTTAAAAAAGCAGTAATACGCTGCCGTGCAAGCAGTAATACTGTTAATTTTACGGTATAATACTGGCAGCTGGGATGCCAGTTTTATACTGTAAAATCAACAATTATTTTTTGCAGTGTATGAATAAATTCCTATACAGGGCTTCACGAAAGAACATGGGTGCATTGCTGTCTATGGATGTTAATTAACAGAACAAGTTGGAAATTGTACGTCAAACGCGACAAATAAGGTGCGTTCGTACTATAGCTAGTTATATAAATATTCAGATCTTGATGATTTTTTATTCTGTGAAATGAAGTATATCGTCTGCAGATTCATTTCTGTCATAAAATAAGTATCTCGGTCGCTTGACGATTAAACCTCGGAAGCTCCTATAACAAGAAAACACCGATTTCTTTTTAAAAAATTCAAATTTCTTAACAAATATTTTTATTAATATCTTCTAATGTTTTGATTCGATTTTCATAAAATTTGAAATGTCTCGACAAAATTCTGCAAAAATAATATATCTTAAATTTCAAACCATTCGGTTGGGTAGTTTTTGCGCTGTTATATGCGGATCAGACGACGACTATAGGTGCTACGTATTTATATAATTACGAACGCACCTAAAAATGTTTTTAGTTTTTTCTATTCGTTTTAAAAGTTGTTTTATGGGTTTGTTAAACAGCATATACAATCTTATTTTTTATCTTTCAAACTATATTTTCCGACAGATAAGGTAGGTTGTTCGATATATTTCCACTATACAGGGTGATTCATAAAAGATGGGCAGAACTTTAAGGGGTTATAGTACACTTAAAGACAAATAATATTAAATAGGAGACTAAGGGTCCCAGACGTATTCCCAAGGAGATAGGGGGCATTAAAGTTTAGGGTCCGAAATTTCAAATGATTATAAAACATGGAAAAATTGGTCGATTCGTTTGCGGTTTTTGCAAAAAATTTTCTTTATGCCAGTATTTTCTTGAAATAAAATTTTAAAGTTCAATTTCAAAAAATGCCGATAGGGGGCGCTTTAGACTTTGGAGTAACAAACAACTATTTTTTAACGTTATTTTTTGTATTTCTTTAAATGATTTCGAAAGCTTAGACTTAAACTTAAATTTTGATCTAAAAATCTGAGTCCTAACGAGTAGTTAAGTAGCGTAAACTGAAATTTGAAACCCTTCTCCCCCCAGAACAAAAATCAGTTATTCCCGATCTTTGTGTCGTAGATTAGGCTCTAACTACTGCCGCGTTTTGCTAAAATTATTCTTTATGTCAGTATTTTCTTGAAAATAAATTTTAAAGAAAATTTTCAAAAAATTCCGATAGAGGGCGCTTTAGACTTTGGAGTAACGAACAACTATTTTATACCGTTATTTTTTGTGTCTCATTAAATGCTTTCTAAAGCTTAGACTTAAACTTAAATTTTCAGCTCAAAATCTGAATCGCTGAGCGTGGTTCAGTAGCGAGGGGAGGGGGTTCAAATTTCAACTTCTGAACATAGTTCAGTTTGCACTACTTAACCATGCCCAACGATTCTGTGCTATGATACGAGGCAAAAATACAACTTTCGTCAAGGACTGCATAGTCGGAATTCACTCATAAAGGCACTGGCACAGTTGGAAACGTCGCTCATGCAAACGTTAAAGCTCCATTCCTGACGCTAGTCACCGGGTGAAGAAGGAAACAGAAAGTATGCAAATGTCAAATGGGGAAGAAGAAGAACACGTATGCAAAATTTCGACACGATTCAGGCATAAAAACCACTGAACGGTGAGTCAAGTGTAAGTCGCTGTAGTAATGAATCGGAAGATGGTGCCCTTCACGAATAAGGAAAAGGCTGAGATGCATTTAATTTACGGAGCGGCAGATGGAAATGGTGCAGAGGCACAACGAATGTACGGAGAGCGATTTCCTAACAGGCGGTTGCCTAACCGCAAAACTTTCGAGCGCTTGCACAGACAGTTGTGTGAGACGGGATCATTTCTCGCTTCCCGGTCGAATGCAGGTCGTGCAAAAAAGGACGAATCAGTAGTTGTTGCAGAAGCCATTCTGGATGTAGTAGCGGCGCAGCCAAGTACAAGTACACGAACAGTGGCTAGCCAGGTGGATACCTCACAGTCCACGACTTGGAGGGTACTGAAGGATGAACATTTGCTCCCGTTTCATGTGCAACGAGTCCAGAAACTGTCTCCAGGGGATTATCCAAATCGTATTGAATTCGCCCGCTGGTTTCTGCAGCAGAACGCGCTAAATCCACATTTTGGACGAACTGTGCTTTTCACCGATGAATGTACCTTCACACGTGAAGGTACATTTAACACACACAATGCACATGTATGGGCGGATGTCAATCCACATGCTACGTATCCACATGCTCATCAGAGACGCTTTTCCATCAATGTTTGGGCAGGAATCCTCGGAGACCACCTAATCGGACCGTACCTTCCTCCTGAACGCCTCAACGGTAAAACATACCTCACATTTTTGCAACATGTGCTGCCAGACCTGTTAAACGTTGTTCCTCCACGCATCCGGCGGGTCATGTGGTTCCAGCACGATGGAGCGCCAGCCCATTACGTACGAGACGTCCGCAACTATCTGGACATCACATTTCCGAACAGATGGATTGGTCGAGGTGGTCCTGTTGCTTGGCCTGCTCGCTCGCCAGATCTTTCACCCCTCGATTTCTTTTTTTGGGGACGATTGAAGGCTCTTATGTATGAGACACCCATTGAATCCCCCGAGGAACTGGTCGCCAGACTTTCCGCCGCTGTAGGGGAAGTGCTCGAAAAGCCTGATGTTTTCGCGAATGTTCGCCGTTCCATTCGTCGCCGTTGTTCTGCGTGCATAACCTCTGGTGGTCACAATTTTGAACATTTATTGTGATTACATGTTAATAAATATGCTTTGGTAACATAATCCTAATTTGTGTCTTTTTACCTCGTATCACAGCACACAATGTGTGGACATGGTAAACTGAACTGTGCTCAGGAGTAGAAATTTCAAACCCCTCTCCCCAGAAACTTAACCACGTCTAACGATTCAGATTTTGGGCTGAAAATTTAAGTCTAAGCTTTAGAAAGCATTTAATGAGACACAAAAAATAACGGTATAAAATAGTTGTTCGTTACTCCAAAGTCTAAAGCGCCCTCTATCGGAATTTTTTGAAAATTTTCTTTAAAATTTATTTTCAAGAAAATACTGACATAAAGAATAATTTTAGCAAAACGCGGCAGTAGTTAGAGCCTAATCTACGACACAAAGATCGGGAATAACTGATTTTTGTTCTGGGGGGAGAAGGGTTTCAAATTTCAGTTTACGCTACTTAACTACTCGTTAGGACTCAGATTTTTAGATCAAAATTTAAGTTTAAGTCTAAGCTTTCGAAATCATTTAAAGAAATACAAAAAATAACGTTAAAAAATAGTTGTTTGTTACTCCAAAGTCTAAAGCGCCCCCTATCGGCATTTTTGAAATTGAACTTTAAAATTTTATTTCAAGAAAATACTGGCATAAAGAAAATTTTTTGCAAAAACCGCAAACGAATCGACCAATTTTTCCATGTTTTATAATCATTTGAAATTTCGGACCCTAAACTTTAATGCCCCCTATCTCCTTGGGAATACGTCTGGGACCCTTAGTCTCCTATTTAATATTATTTGTCTTTAAGTGTACTATAACCCCTTAAAGTTCTGCCCATCTTTTATGAATCACCCTGTATAGTGGAAGTAATCAATAACATCGGACATATTACGCTAATCAAAAGAAAGCGCCTTATAATTTTAGCTATCTTAAACAATCAAGAAACGGGATTTTATTTTTGAACAATAATGTATAATCGATCAAGCCGCGATTAAATATCCGGAGATATATAACTCTTGACACCATAATTTGTTACTTTAAAGAAAGTTTCACTGAAATCACCTACGTAATCACGTCTTGTACATGAAATCGCTTTTAAAATTCACGAAGAAAAGTAAAGAAATGAACTGATCCATTATGAGCTATTTGATTTATCGCTCGATCTCACAAGGAGGATTATTTTTATTTTCTTTCACTCTCTAGCTGTCAAAAATCCCTCACTGAAAATGTAGAGATACTATCTTGGTTTGGTAGTTTATATTCTATGGCTACCAGTATATGAATGTATTAGTCTCACTGGCGTAAAGAACAAAGCAAAAACTTTTTCAATTATCCGATAGAACTATTCTTTTAAAATTGTTTTGCTTCTGAGAAAGTTTCATGATATTTTGACCTTATCATCATAATATATTCTAATACGAGCAAACCTTGTGTGTGTGTGGTTTTGCGAATTTTATCTTAAAAACGGCTCTAACGATTTTGCGAAATTTTGAATCCTACCATTTTGGCGCACCAGAAAACCATTGGGCTTGTGTCAGATGTTCGAGAAAAATCGTTTAATGGGTCACCATGGGTCAGGGTCAAGCTTATTGTATCTAAAAAACGGTTCAGACGATTTTGACTAAATGTTGTATCCTACCATTTTCGGGCACGAGAAGCCTATTGGGCTGGGTCACATGTTCGAGAACTGTCGATTAGTGGGTCATTTTGGGTCATTTTTGGGTCAACGCGGGTCAAGTTAATTTTATCTAAAAAACGGCTCTAACGATTTTGATTAATTTTTGTATCCTACGAGTTTCGGGCACGAGAAAATCATTGTGGCTAGGTCACATGTCCGAGAAAATTCCATTAGTGGGTCATTTTTGGTTCACTGTGGGTCAAGCTAATTTTATCTAAAAAACGGCACTGACTATTTAGACTAAATTTTGCATCTTATGGTTTTCGGGCACCAGAAGACTGTTGGACTAGGTCACATGTTCGAGAAAATTCGATTAGTGGGTCAATTTGGTCATGGGTCATTACGGGTCAAGCTAATTTTATATAAAAAACGTCTCAGACTATTTAGATTAAATTTTGCATCCTGTGGTTTTCGGGCAAGAGAAGACTTTTGGGGTAGATCACATGTTCGAGAAAATTCGATTCGTTGGTCATTTTGTTATGGGTCATTATGGGTCAAGTTATTTTTAACTTAAAAACGGCTCAGAGGATTTGAACTAAATTTAGAATCCTATAGTTTTAGGGAACGAAAAGACTATTGGGCTAGGTCACATGTTTGAGAAATTTCGATAAGTGGGTCATTATGGATCAAACTATTTTTATCTTAAAAATGGCTCAGACGATTTGTACTAAATTTTGTATCCTACGGTTTTTGGGAACGAGAAAATCATTGGGCTAGGTCACATGCTCAAGAAAACCCGATTAGTGGGTCATTTTGGGTCATCATGGTTCAGAGTCAAGCTAATTGTAACTAAAAAGCAGCTCAGACTATTTTGACTAAATTTTACATCGGCACGAGAAGCCAGTTGGGCTTGATCACATTTTCGAGAAAATTTTATTAGTGGGTCATTTTGGTCATGGGTCATGATATTTGAACTCAAAACTAATTTTGACCGAGCATAGCTCGGTCTTCCTTGCTCGTATATAATAATACGAGCAAATCTTGTGTGTATGCTAATTTTATCTAAAAAACGGCTCTAACGATTTTCACGAAATTTTGTATCCAACTGTTTTGGGGTACCAGAAGACCTTTGGGCTAGGTTACATGTTCGAAAAAAATTCGACAAGTGGGTCATTTTGGGTCACTACGGGTCAGGGTCAAGCTAATTTTTTTTTAAAAAGGCCTGAAACGATTTTGGCGAATTTTTTAACCTACCGTTTTCGGGCACGAGAAGACCATTGCACTAGGTCACATGTTCGAAAAAATTCAATTAGTAGGTAATTTTTGGGTCTCTACGGATCAATGCATTGTAATGGGAATGCATAAAGTTTGAAACAGTTATTAAGTTGTTGAACAGTTGGCAGTAATCGAAGTCGCAAAGTTGGCAACATTGAGAAATTATCGTCAAATTTTGCGAAATGTTGGCGCCATTGGCAAGAGTTGACGAGAAAATCGCCTTTTAAGATTATCAATGCCAAAACGCATGCTTGGCGCCAAATGGAAAAATGTGCCAATTTTGGGCATTTTCGTCCAATTTTGGCGACATTTGACGAAAAAATTGGCTTTTAGAATCTGAAGGAATTTTCTATAAATTCTCAATAGGAGCCGAGATACATGATTCAACCAATCAGCGTCTATAGAATGTTCTCGAAAACAGAATTCAATCAATCAGGATACATAAAACTGATTATTATATGTTGTACAGAGAATTTATTGTTATATTGAGTTGAACACAAAGCTAATTTTAACCGACCATAAGCTCGGTCCTCCCCGCTGGTAATTCTTAAGCAGGGCCGCATAAAGAATCTTTGGGTTCCGGTAGTGATTCGAATATGGACTTTGTCAGGTTTCCCTGGCAGCTGCAGGCTTAAAAACTATTGTTATGGGATTATCTTATTGTGTGTGTATCTGCTGTGTACTGTAAAGCTTTTCCTAACTGAAATCTTGATCCGAATAGGGGAGCGACCTGATCTGTGTTGAAAGAATGTTTAGTATAGTGGAAGAAGTTTTTCCCTTGTGATTGTAAGTGCATAGATAAGACAGATTTCACCCATTATCTAAGATGAAAGATCCATCATAGGGGATTGCGAGCTGTCAAGCAACCCATACGAACAGGGACCTGCCCCGTTTACAAAGGGTTCTCTGGTGGGAACCGGAGGGTGAGTTTAGTTTTAACGTGGGAGTGAAGCGTGTTGGTTGGAGAGAGTGAGCTCTCATAAACGTGTGTTGGAAAGAGATCTCTTGGAGTGAAGAGAAAAAGTGTTAGTGAGATTAAGAGTAATCTCGGATAGTTGAGTTAGTTAGCGTAGTTTAACAGTACACAGAAAGTATTTTCCATATTTTTATTTAATGTTGAACCGGATAAGCTATATCCGAGTTTTTAAGTGTATATATGTTAATAAAGTGTTAGCTTAAGTTTAATTGAAAGAGTTCGTCTTTTTTCGCAATATACCTCTCATAACGTGACCGATATCACGTAATCATATCGGTGGTGGCAGCATACTAAAATAATACCGGATTATTCTTCGAAGTTGGGTGGACTTAGAGGGAATCCGACAGACTTTTAACTGTAGTATTATGAAATAGACTTGTTGAATAATTACTTTTTGGCAATGAGTTTTTGCAAAATTTTAAACATTGCTGTGTTAACAAAATAGGAAATAATTAACGTTCCAATGCTCTAATGCAGAATTTTGAAATGCCTACGAAGTTCACACTGACTTCGTCTATCTTCCATCGACAGTGATCAATCGAATGGTCTTGATGCATAGATGCTATAGAATAATTAACGTCTGTAATCGGAAGCCTCGCAATCGCATACCTAATTTTAGCTAGCGGGGTTCCATCTTGGGGTTCCATCTTAGCCTTTTTATACCCGCACAACTGCAGATGATTTATTAGTAGATATAAATTCCTTAATTGCTTTTTCATATCGTTGTGCAATAGCATTAACATGTGCATCTTGTACGACTAAATTTCCATTTAACATTTACGTAAAAAAATAACAATATAAATAACAAGTTGGGAATCGTACGTCAAACTTGACAAATGAGGTGCGTTCGTGCTATAACTAGTTTTATAAATATACATATCTTGGTGCAATAACGGCTATTGCACTCCATAGTTCTTCTATGTTGCACTCTTATGCAAAAATGCATGAATACAAAATTTATTTTCTGTGCAGGCTTTCATATTATAGATATTAATTTTATTTTATAAAATTAAGTTTCAATACACTTTTATAGGCAATTAATTACAATTCTGTTACATTAAAATTATACTATGCGCAAATATCCAATACAAGACCATGTAAAAACATGTGGGTAAGTGTGATCGAAGATCGCTCAAAGGGTTTCGTTTAATATTCCTTTCAAAACACTTTATCCTTTCTTTAATAAATTCAAACAACTTTCATTTAGCAATAAAAATGTCATGTTTTTTATTAAGTAAAAATTTACCGGTCTATTTTTTCGTTTTTTCGAATATCTTAACCAGTCCAATAGCGGGCGAAGCCCGCTATTATATTCTGTCATAATAATATCTGTCATGCGGACTAAATGCGATATTAAAAAAAATAATTTCAAAATTAAACATGTTGTACACCTTCAAAATGTTAAAATATGCGAATATTTCCATAATTGGATTTTTATCATGATTCAATATGTTTCTCAAACTCATATATTTACTAACTCATATTGATACTTGCTTTGTATTATTCTCAAACACTTGAAAAATTCGTTAAAATTCCTATATGATGTCAGATTTTCTTTTTAATTCTCTAATGACGTGATATTAATCTGCTTTGTGTACATGCACATACTGATACTCCTTGTATTATTGAGAAATCTTTGAAAATTTCCGTTTTATTACCACTATGACGTCAATCAATTTTATTTCATATTAATCTTTTTTTCAATTAGTGAAACATTTTATTTCATTTTCATCGTTCAATAGAAATCGTTCAATAGAAAATTAATTATTGTAGAAAGAATTTCATTGTGGGTTTTTAATTTTGGCAACTGCTGTAACGAAAAACGTTTAAATTTAATAGGAAAAGGCTGTTAGAATTTTCTTTTATTTTATCTCTATTTAATTAAATAATACGATTTTTTCAAATTTTAATATTTTGAGCTTCATAGCTGGTATTCAGCTATATAAACACAAAGTTTCAACTCTGTAAGTTATATAGTTTCTGAGAATGGCTCTGTGACGGACAAACAACGAAGCGGGAGTAATAAGGTTTCGTGAAATGAACGAAACCCTAAAAATCATCGTTATTATTTCAGTGAAAAAATAAATTATATCGTCTGTTATTATGATATGATTAATTTTTTTAATAAAATAAGTACATTTTAAGATGGCAACATTTTATCTTTTGCGGACATTTACTGAAAATTCCAGCTTTGAAATTTTCAGAACTTGAAATCTATATTTAGACTCTTTTTCCATTTAATATCTATGTCTGCGGAAACATATATCCAAAAAAACTGTCGGTAGATTATTGGATTGCGATAATTAGGCAATTATAGTATACAAATTCGGTTTTTAAATTCAGTAATACGGAAATAATATGATTCCATCTTAAATAGAACGCAATCACCATGGCAACCTAGAATCATTACTTATCATGGGATATTATTGAATTAATTACGTCTGATTTGATTTAATAGACTGAAGAAAACTTTTATCAATATCTTTTTAAGTTTTGATTCGATTTTCATAAACGTTGAAATGACTCGACAAAATTCTTCAACGATAATATATTAAATTTCCAGCCATTCGGTTGGGTAGTTTTTGCGCTGTTATATGCGAACGGACGGACCGGACGACGACTATAGGGGCTACGTATTTATATAATTACGAACGCACCTAAAATACATTCGAGTCAATGACGGATCCAAGAGAGGGGCGATGGGGCTGATTGTTCTCCCTTGGGCGATGATAAAAAGTCTCCAACCTGACATGTTTAAACTACTTTCAATGCTTTTCAACCTCTTAAGTGCTTCAAACGACACGTATTTCACAGCATAAAATTTGTAAAATAGGATTATTACCAGAAAAGCTATTCTAAAAAATTATAATATAAAAGAATTCTAAAGTTCTATTAAAAAGATGCATTTATACAATTTTTCCGCTTTAGAATAAATAAAAATTATGGCAACGGTGAATGAGTCTCGTGGCCAGAAATCATATATTATTTCTCCTGTCAACATCCCTTTTTCTAAGAAAATACGAAACTCAGAACGACGAATGAGATAGCATATGAAAGGATTTTGAACAGGCTTCTGACATAGCACACTTAACATTTCGTTAAAACAAGTTTTTGATTAAAACTTGCTGAAAATTAAAAATTAAATCGGTATTATTTTCATAAAAGAAATGAAAGGTTTTCCTGAAGTTATTGTTGCCACAAAAATAAAATACCACATTATAGGATGCTCAGCAATTATTATAAGAAACACCGCACGGGTTTATTTTATAGTATGATTAAAAAGCGAAATTGAAATTGAAATGTTTAAATTTATATTTCTATGTCCCATGTTTTTCCCGAAACGGATGACGTCATCCTCTAATGCAGTCAAAATACGATTGTTAAATTATTTTTTTTCTTTAGCGTGCCTTTTGCAATCTTGGATCAGTTTTTACTCTAACTTTGATGGAATAAATTAGATGATATCCTGGCTTGACTACAAACTAAATGTTGTTTGCAGATATTTTTATCCTTGCTTTTTCTTTAGAAGTTTAAACCTGCATCTAATAAATATTACATATTAATAAAAAATGGTACTTTTCTATTATCCCGTCGACCACTTTTCATAACAAAAAACTATTGCCAAATAAACGGGAAAACGTTGCCATTGGAATATCAAAATAAATAAATAAATAAAATATAAGAATTTAAGGACACAATTGTTATTTTAATGAATAAAATAACTAATAAATCAGTAAAACATAGTGAAAAATACACGCAAATGTCGAATTAAAAACCACCTGATGACATAAAAAACACGTATAATGCTTCTGACATCCAGTAAATGAGACTACATTTTTGGCGTTTAATCTTACAGTTTGGCGATAGTTTTTTGTTATGAAAATTGGTCGACGGGATAATAGAGAAGTACTTAAAAAATATTAGATTTCAGTGCGAAATCCTCGCACGGGCCCTCTGGTTACTTCTTAAAGGTCCTCTCCCTTCACGCGAAAACACCCGCTCGCTAATGTTAATCCTATGGGGCATTATTTTTCTAATATCTCGTTTGCATTTCAATATTTTTAAACGACTTTTCTTGCATTCAACAGCAGAGATCAATCTCTATTTCCGCCGTTGATTACTTTTTTGATTTTCTTTGCGAATTTGTTTTACAAAGATACTTTCACTTTCGAAACCGGCGAAAATAGAGATTGATCTATGCTAGCGAATGCAAAAAGAAAAAAAAAATCGTTTAAAAATATTGAAATGCAAACGAGATATTAGAAAAATAATGCCACATAGGATTAACATTAGCGAGCGGGTGTTTTCGCGTGAGGGGAAATGACCCTTAGGAGGGTAAAAATCCAGTTTTCAGCCAGCTGGGAGTCCATAGCTACTGAATAAATGGTTCTTTAATAAATTTCAAAATATTCTTTATTGAACTACTTAGAAATAAGAAAAAAGCAGTAAGCGTTAAGTAATTTGTACAGGGTCCATCAAAAGTGCAGAGAGAGTATGTGGGTCCCGGTAGTGATTCAAATGAGGACCCTTAAGTTATGGTATTACGAAATAAAATTGTCTAATAATTTCTTTTCAAAAATGTATATACATTTTCTTAAATTTTAAACATTACGATATTTACATAATGAGAAAAAAATAGCGTCAGCTATCAAAACATCGCGATCGTAGATTCATTTCTAGCTGCCGTTAGGGCCCTTAACGTGGTGCCAACTTTCCCATTCAATAGTTGTACCGTGCTGTTTGTTTATTAGTAAACTAGCCGCCACTGGCGACCAGTTTGGTCGCCCTTAAATGTATGTTAAGCATTGTAACAAATTATTTTTATTCATGATTTATTTTTTTCCTTAATCCTTCGCCAAACCGGAAAAATCTAATAGACAAATCAAGAACTTTTGCGATCGTGGTAGCATTTCTCATATTTTTTGTTATGTATTTCATCTTTCTTGACAAAAACCGCTTAACTCACTTTATAATAAATTAATCATTGTGTCTGTTTTATAATAAAATTGTGTGTTTTTTTATATAAAATAAACTATTTCATAATAAAATAAAAGTACATTCTGTTTTAGTAATCTCTAATAGGTACCTGAAAATGGGATTTTCTCGCCAAAATGGCACAAACCAAAAATCGCGCCAACCCCGGTGCGTCCGTGACAACTGTTCCAATTTAAAATACATGACGTTCACATTTTCTTTAAAATAGAAAATAGATAAATAAGAAAAAATATCATAAATCAAAACATTTGATTTCAAAATTAAAGTATCGTTTCTAATTTGCACACGCGAAAAATAAAAGCTGACGGAAGTTGAGTTGTATAGAACATAATTATGGTAAACATTGACTGTCTCACTGGTGCGGATTATTTTTTTACACCAGGCAGCGGTTCAAAAATTCATGGTTTAATATTTTAAACGTTCACAACGAATGAATCTTTTTTTTTTTTTTTTGTTTACTTTCATGGTTAGAGAATTTGAACTGCGAACCTAATTTAAACGGAATTTATTGCAGAATGTATACATAATTGAACGTAAATCATCTCTCAAATATTAATTTTTTTTGAACGATCTTTCTAAAAATGTAACTTTTATGCAGTTTTATTCGAAAAAATAATTTTGAATAAAAATGGCCGCCCGGCATATGAAAAAGTGAAGTGGGCATCCCGGAACTGTTGATGACAGTCACATGACTTACGGTTTTATTATAGAGATGTAAAATGTTTATTTTAATTGCATTTTCTTGTCGATGTATATTAAGATTAACATGCACAACTTATTCGACTTAATTTCTGACTTTTTAATTTGTTTACTTGTTAGTTATTTTAATGTGAAAATCTACTATGTATATAAAAAAAATGTCCGCGAGTAACGATGACGTCAATTTAATGGTGACAACGCCTGATCCATAAATGTCGTTTTTACTGCAACTTTTTAAACTTCTAAACATAGCACAATTTCAATTTTTACAACGTCATAGGAAGAAATTTTTTTTTCCCAAGTGCAATTTGTTTGAAAATTTTCTCTTAATTTACTGTTTTTTTTTATGGTTTTAAAAATAATTTTCATTAACATGATTTTTTAAAAACCTATCTCTATCACATGCAGCCCGATTACGAAAGATTAAGCCGTTTGCAATTATAAAAAATGTAAATAGTTCAGTAATTGTTTCTGACTAATATTCCATGATGAAATTAAATGTTCATCAATAAATAAATTAACTAATAGGATATAAATAAAACACAAATTTAACATTCATGTAATCAAACTACGCACTTAACCACTGAAAGTATCAGAATAACAAGTGGGTAAGAATAACAAGTGTGATCGAAGATCGCACAAAGGGTTTGTTTAATATTCCTTTCAAAACACTTTATCCTTTCTTTAATAAATCCAAATAAATTTCATTTAGCAAAAAAAAAAAGTCATGTTTTTTATAAAGTAAAAATTTACCGGTCTATTTTTCTCGTTTTTTCGAAAAGCTGAACCTGTCTGATAGCTGGCGAAGCCCGCTATTATACTCTGTCATAATAGTATGTCATGTGGACTAAATGCGATATTTAAAAAAAAAATCAATTTCAAAATTAAACATGTTGTATAGAGACCTTCAAAATGTTAAAATATGTTGTTGTTTTCTTTAAATATTCAAATAAGAATTGTTTATTTTTAAATTTTCATATGTTCCGAGACATTTTTTTTTTTATAACATGAACTTATTTTACTGTTAAACCAAAATGGTTTATTGCTGTTATGTAAATCAAAAAGAAAAAAGAACCAAAAAATCATACGTTCAGCATAGATTATGAAACACTTTGAAACACATCCAGAAAACTGTAACGAAAATTCCCCAGGTAAAAGAAGATAATATAGTAAACAGTTTAGAAAACACATACCACATTGAAAAATACAGTTTTCGAAATTACCTTCCATGGCAATAAAAATAGTCGAATTATTTTGTGCAGCCCTGTATATGATTTGTAGATTTAGATATATAATTCATAACATGATAAAATTTAGTTCAGTTTGAAAATTCACATTTAGCAATTTTCGACAATCGATGGACATGTACTCGAAATCTTTTATACAGCTCTGTATATTATCTAAATACTTTTGTTCACATTCCATATTAAGCTAAAATTTAATTCAGGTAAAAAACGCATAAGGCAACTTAAAACTCACTTCCAGCAATTACCAACCATGAACGACAATGTATTTTGTTCTTTGCGTAGCCCTGTATATGAATTTATTTATATTCCACAACTTATACTAGTCTACTAAATATAGTTCAGCAAAAAAATGCGTAATGCAATTAAAAACTACTCTTAAGCAATTCACTCCCATAGTGCGTAATACTTATGAATTCCCTTGTGTAGCTCTGTATATGATCAACCCAAATTTATACACATTCTACGTAATACGAAAAAATGTAGTTAAACTTAAAAACGCAAACCAAACTTGAAAACGCACTTATCACACATAGACTGTAATTATCGCACGTATACTGTAACCGAATTCTTTTGTGTGTCCCTGTGAATGAACGATAAACGCAATGCACACCATTCTTTTAACAGTGAAATTTATAGTGCACCTCAGTAATGCATATAATTTTCATTATCTTTGAGATAGTGAAACATCATTAAATTACACTGCAGACGATTTTTCCCCGTAGAACAATCTGTAACAGAATTCTTTTATTTGACCTTGTAAATGAATGATAAATGCAATGCACACTATACTTTTAAGGGAGCAATTTATAGTGCACCTCAGTAATGCATATAATTTTTATTATGTTTGAAATAGTGAAACATCATTAAATTACACTGCAAACGATTTTCCCCGTCGAACAATGTGTAACAGAATTCTTTTGTTTGACCCTGTAAATGAATAAGAAATGTTTTGTACCCCATATTCTACAAAAAAACATGTTTTAAAGCGCTTCATAAATATATATATCAATTCCATTATGTTTCAAATGGCTTAGCATCATCAAAATGCACTTGAAACGATTATTTCCCATTGACTGTAATGTAACGGAATACTTTTGACTGTCCCCGTAAAAAAAAACTATAAGCGCTACACCCTTCATTTGAAGTAGGAAACATACTGTAGTAGACGACAATAACATACAAAAATTTCAGGACAATCCAAGCATATTTACGCGAGTTAGAGCACGGACAGGTGGCAGACGGCAGACAAACCGAAGTCATAAACCCTTTTCAACTAGGTTGGAAAGTGTTAAAAAATAGTAATAATAGAGTATAGAATAAATAAATGTTTATGAGTCCTTTTGATGAAATTACGCGTTGATGTCACAGAAATTCTGCATGATGAAATGTGGCTATGTTTCAGCATCATATGGTGGTTTTCACAAAGTTCATCCCGTGTTGGGTATTTTCTGATGAAATGTTTATGATGGATTGCGTGCAATGTTCGCTTTCACTTTCGCTAATTAGACGAATGTTTTTAAGTTCCTTACCCAAAATAGGAGATTAGATTAATTGGATTTTCCACCAGTATTATCGTTGAGAGAGGACAGTATTCGATAAGAAAGCTATTTCTTTCGAAATTTTATCATACTTTTCGCCAAAAATCACATTGAAATGGAGAGATTTTTTCTCGTATTATCCGTGATTCCGATTTTGTATCTCGTAAAAAGAGTTACAATTTTAATATAGTTTAAATGATTAAACTCTTAACTTGAAAATTGCTCGTTTTAATTGTGTCCTCGTTTTAGCTGCGCTCGTATTAAACGAGTTTGGCTGTATAAATGAGAAAATAATTTTGTCTATTCATACTTTGATATAAACTTCGGGAAGTTGTATACTTTATACTGCTGTATGTACATTGTACAGGGTGTGTCAGAATTCCCCGGGGTTTGTAAGGCCTATAAATATATATTTGAATTTGGACAAAATATTTTTAAATTAAAATGGTCGCCTGGCATATGAAAAAAGAAGGGGTTAGCCCATATTTGTTTTCCTCAGTCACATGACTTGCGCTTTTATTATATAGATTATGGTATGATAGGATTTAACAGAATGAAAAAAATTTTTAATATATTTTTAAGTTTTGATTCGATTTTCATAAAATCTTTACATGACTCGACAAAATTCTGCAACGATTATAGATATTAAATTTCAAACCATTCGGTTGGATAGTTTTTGCGCTATTATATGCGGACAGACGGACGGACGGACCAGAAGACGACTATAGGTGCTACGTATTTATATAATTACGAACGCACCTAATAAAACATACGTAATAAAATTATAAATTTATAGTTCTTAAGAACAATTATACGTGGAAAAAGTGTTACTTGCGTTAACAAAATATTTGTCAGTTTTTATACTTTCAAGGAAAAAAAGTCGATGCAAGAACTCGCATAAATAGCTCATAATTTTATTATAAAAAAGAAATATATATATTATTATGTTCCCTGTTTATCTTTTATATCCTATTACTTACCCATCATACGTAGTACAGGGCAAGTATTGTAATCGTTTTGAACATCGAAAAAAAAAAAAATGACGGATTTACATGTTTCAGACACTGGAGATTCCGAAAAACATATTTTTAGAAAAAAAAAATTGCCGTCCGTCTGTCTGTGTGTTTATCTGTAAACGCTCTATCTCCCGAACAAATTGAGATAGAGACTTGAAATTTGGTATGTACTTAGTATGTAATAATGGGAAAAAACTTATTGAATTTCAGTAACCTTGATTATCCGTAACTATATTTTTCGGACTCTCGAAATATTCATTCTGATAAAAGGTATATAAAAATTTTCGAAATTGTTTATTTTAAGGAGTGAATATAAAAGACAATAAAAAAAAACCCCATAAATTTTGCATAAAGAATGAAGTTGATCGGATAATGAGTTGCCGAGATATTTGTAATCCTATTTTTCACATTATTCGATTTTTCATGACCCTGTATCTCATTCAAATTTCAATTCAAAGATATATTTTAATTGAAAATGAAACACTTAATCCAATGCAGTAAGCCTTTAGTTAATATGATTATCAATTTTGGAGTTATAAGGATGTTTCTTTTACGCAATTCAGTAATAGAGCATTTAAAGTTTATGACGTCATCAAGCCACGATTTTATTCGAATTAAAATGCATTTTATAAATAGCTTACACATGTTTTATTTTCATGTTTTATATTATGCATATCCATGATGGGTAAGTATTACGATGACCCGCAACGACAAGTTTACAATTTCAGTGTTAGCGGTAACTGCCGTATCTTGCTTAATAACTGGTTATTTATGAGACTGGTGTCCCTCAAAATAAAGAGACGGCGTTGTTTTTTTCCGCATTGGGTTACTTGATGAGTAATTGTGATGAATGAATTGGTTGTGCAAAAATATTTTTCTGAATTGATTACATCCCTGCTGTTTCGTTAATGTGAAAAGTAAAATTAGTTTTCCGTTGTAGATTCGTTGAATTTAATTTTACGTAATTTAGGAAACGTAATTTCATGTATCATAGCAATTATTTTAAGCATGTTTCGTTATTAATTAGCAATGTAAAGGCAGTTTAACACGGGTAGGGGGTTAGTTATTTGTATTTAGTTAAAGAGGAAAAAAGAGAAAAAAGTTCAAGGAAGAATTGAATACGGCAATAGTAAAAAAAAAAAAACTAATTTATTTATAACTCTTTTATTTTAACTTCAAACAATTAATGACTTTTGGTTTACGTAAAGATGGACTTTCGTAATTCGTTTTACTTACCCATCATAAGTAGTATAGAGTAAATCTTGTAATCGATTTGAAAATCGAAAAAAATAATTTGACGGATTTACACGTTTCAGACACTGGAGATTCCGAAAAACATATTTTTAATTTGGTGTGTACATAGTATGTAATAATGGGAAGAAGCTTATTGAATTTCAGCAACCTCGATTATCCGGAACTTTTTTTTTCGAACTCTCGAAATATTCGTTGTGATAAAAGGTATATAAAAAATTTCGAAATTGTTTATTTTAAGAAGGGAATATGAAAGACAATAAAAAAACATAAATTTTGATAAAGAATGAAGTCGATCGGATAATGATTTGCCGAGATATTTGTAATCATATTTACCACACTCTTCGATTTTTCCTGACCCTGTATTTCATTCAAATTTCAATTCAAAGATATATTTTAATTGAAAATGGTACGCTTAATCCGAGACAGTAAACCGTTAGTTAATATGATTATCCATTTTGGAGTAATAGAGCATTTAAAGTTTATGACGTCATCAAGCCACGATTTTATTCGAATTGCAACGCATTTTATAAATAGTTTACACATGTTTTATTTTCATGTTTTATATTATGCATATCCATGATGGGTAAGTATTACGATGACCCGCAACGACAAGTTTACAATTTCAGTGTTAGCGGTAACTGCCGTATCTTGCTTAATAACTGGTTATTTATGAGACTGGTGTCCCTCAAAATAAAGAGACGGCGTTGTTTTTTTCCGCATTGGGTTACTTGATGAGTAATTGTGATGAATGAATTGGTTGTGCAAAAATATTTTTCTGAATTGATTACATCCCTGCTGTTTCGTTAATGTGAAAAGTAAAATTAGTTTTCCGTTGTAGATTCGTTGAATTTAATTTTACGTAATTTAGGAAACGTAATTTCATGTATCATAGCAATTATTTTAAGCATGTTTCGTTATTAATTAGCAATGTAAAGGCAGTTTAACACGGGTAGGGGGTTAGTTATTTGTATTTAGTTAAAGAGGAAAAAAGAGAAAAAAGTTCAAGGAAGAATTGAATACGGCAATAGTAAAAAAAAAAAAACTAATTTATTTATAACTCTTTTATTTTAACTTCAAACAATTAATGACTTTTGGTTTACGTAAAGATGGACTTTCGTAATTCGTTTTACTTACCCATCATAAGTAGTATAGAGTAAATCTTGTAATCGATTTGAAAATCGAAAAAAATAATTTGACGGATTTACACGTTTCAGACACTGGAGATTCCGAAAAACATATTTTTAATTTGGTGTGTACATAGTATGTAATAATGGGAAGAAGCTTATTGAATTTCAGCAACCTCGATTATCCGGAACTTTTTTTTTCGAACTCTCGAAATATTCGTTGTGATAAAAGGTATATAAAAAATTTCGAAATTGTTTATTTTAAGAAGGGAATATGAAAGACAATAAAAAAACATAAATTTTGATAAAGAATGAAGTCGATCGGATAATGATTTGCCGAGATATTTGTAATCATATTTACCACACTCCTCGATTTTTCCTGACCCTGTATTTCATTCAAATTTCAATTCAAAGATATATTTTAATTGAAAATGGTACGCTTAATCCGAGACAGTAAACCGTTAGTTAATATGATTATCCATTTTGGAGTAATAGAGCATTTAAAGTTTATGACGTCATCAAGCCACGATTTTATTCGAATTGCAACGCATTTTATAAATAGTTTACACATGTTTTATTTTCATGTTTTATATTATGCATATCCATGATGGGTAAGTATTACGATGACCCGCAACGACAAGTTTACAATTTCAGTGTTAGCGGTAACTGCCGTATCTTGCTTAATAACTGGTTATTTATGAGACTGGTGTCCCTCAAAATAAAGAGACGGCGTTGTTTTTTTCCGCATTGGGTTACTTGATGAGTAATTGTGATGAATGAATTGGTTGTGCAAAAATATTTTTCTGAATTGATTACATCCCTGCTGTTTCGTTAATGTGAAAAGTAAAATTAGTTTTCCGTTGTAGATTCGTTGAATTTAATTTTACGTAATTTAGGAAACGTAATTTCATGTATCATAGCAATTATTTTAAGCATGTTTCGTTATTAATTAGCAATGTAAAGGCAGTTTAACACGGGTAGGGGGTTAGTTATTTGTATTTAGTTAAAGAGGAAAAAAGAGAAAAAAGTTCAAGGAAGAATTGAATACGGCAATAGTAAAAAAAAAAAAACTAATTTATTTATAACTCTTTTATTTTAACTTCAAACAATTAATGACTTTTGGTTTACGTAAAGATGGACTTTCGTAATTCGTTTTACTTACCCATCATAAGTAGTATAGAGTAAATCTTGTAATCGATTTGAAAATCGAAAAAAATAATTTGACGGATTTACACGTTTCAGACACTGGAGATTCCGAAAAACATATTTTTAATTTGGTGTGTACATAGTATGTAATAATGGGAAGAAGCTTATTGAATTTCAGCAACCTCGATTATCCGGAACTTTTTTTTTCGAACTCTCGAAATATTCGTTGTGATAAAAGGTATATAAAAAATTTCGAAATTGTTTATTTTAAGAAGGGAATATGAAAGACAATAAAAAAACATAAATTTTGATAAAGAATGAAGTCGATCGGATAATGATTTGCCGAGATATTTGTAATCATATTTACCACACTCTTCGATTTTTCCTGACCCTGTATTTCATTCAAATTTCAATTCAAAGATATATTTTAATTGAAAATGGTACGCTTAATCCGAGACAGTAAACCGTTAGTTAATATGATTATCCATTTTGGAGTAATAGAGCATTTAAAGTTTATGACGTCATCAAGCCACGATTTTATTCGAATTGCAACGCATTTTATAAATAGTTTACACATGTTTTATTTTCATGTTTTATATTATGCATATCCATGATGGGTAAGTATTACGATGACCCGCAACGACAAGTTTACAATTTCAGTGTTAGCGGTAACTGCCGTATCTTGCTTAATAACTGGTTATTTATGAGACTGGTGTCCCTCAAAATAAAGAGACGGCGTTGTTTTTTTCCGCATTGGGTTACTTGATGAGTAATTGTGATGAATGAATTGGTTGTGCAAAAATATTTTTCTGAATTGATTACATCCCTGCTGTTTCGTTAATGTGAAAAGTAAAATTAGTTTTCCGTTGTAGATTCGTTGAATTTAATTTTACGTAATTTAGGAAACGTAATTTCATGTATCATAGCAATTATTTTAAGCATGTTTCGTTATTAATTAGCAATGTAAAGGCAGTTTAACACGGGTAGGGGGTTAGTTATTTGTATTTAGTTAAAGAGGAAAAAAGAGAAAAAAGTTCAAGGAAGAATTGAATACGGCAATAGTAAAAAAAAAAAACTAATTTATTTATAACTCTTTTATTTTAACTTCAAACAATTAATGACTTTTGGTTTACGTAAAGATGGACTTTCGTAATTCGTTTTACTTACCCATCATAAGTAGTATAGGGTAAATCTTGTAATCGATTTGAAAATCGAAAAAAATAATTTGACGGATTTACACGTTTCAGACACTGGAGATTCCGAAAAACATATTTTTAATTTGGTGTGTACATAGTATGTAATAATGGGAAGAAGCTTATTGAATTTCAGCAACCTCGATTATCCGGAACTTTTTTTTTCGAACTCTCGAAATATTCGTTGTGATAAAAGGTATATAAAAAATTTCGAAATTGTTTATTTTAAGAAGGGAATATGAAAGACAATAAAAAAACATAAATTTTGCATAAAGAATGAAGTCGATCGGATAATGATTTGCCGAGATATTTGTAATCATATTTACCACACTCTTCGATTTTTCCTGACCCTGTATTTCATTCAAATTTCAATTCAAAGATATATTTTAATTGAAAATGGTACGCTTAATCCGAGACAGTAAACCGTTAGTTAATATGATTATCCATTTTGGAGTAATAGAGCATTTAAAGTTTATGACGTCATCAAGCCACGATTTTATTCGAATTGCAACGCATTTTATAAATAGTTTACACATGTTTTATTTTCATATTTTATATTATGCATATCTATGACGGGGGCCCCCAACGACTAGTTTCACTCGCTTCCTGATACACTAGAATTATAAAAATTACGCACAAGGGTGTATTTTCTATGACTATAGAACATTTTATATTTTTAGAACTTGATTATAAAATAATAAATTAATGTTAAGTCATTTTTCCGTTAGCCAGGCGCAAGTGATTAGTCGCCAAATATTCTTTATGGTTAAAAAAAAACTATTTATACGAGTTACAAAAACAGTACAGTTGATTATGTGCCAAACCACTCTCGCCAAAATATGCCAATGGACTGTGAAACTGCAACAGCGAAATATTTTAAACACTAAAGAGTAGAAGCTATAAATACCATACAAATTTAAAATATAAATAGTACAAAATTGTACTTGTACTTTGCTAAAAGCAGTGTAAAATGGAAGCATTAAAACTATCAAATAGAAGGCCAATCTTGGTAATCACAGATTTTGATTATTTTTATATATGTTGTAGGGTAGAAGACCCTTAGTCTCAGGTTCAACGGGTTTTATGCAACGCTTCTTAGTTCTCGAGAAATAGGGGGTCTAATATTATAACATATCTTAAATACCGTAATTTTCGGCCTAAAATCCGCGGATCAAACAATCATGTTTTGACTTGGAAATTTTATTTTACAAAACATAACTTACTAAATCGCTATAAATATTTGACTTCAATTATTGAATAAAATTTCTGAGTCGAAACATGATTGTTTGATCCGCGAATTATAGGAAGGAAAGTACGGTATTTAAGTTACGACCCACAAATTTTATTCAATAATTGGAAGTCAAATATTTACAGTGATTTAGTAAGTTACGTTTTATAAAATAAAATTTCCGGGTCGAAACATGATTGTTTGATCCGCGGATTATAGGCCGGAAATTACGGTATTTAAGATGTGTTATAATATTAGACTCCCTATTTCTTGAGAACGAAGGAGCGTTGTATAAAATCCATTGAATCTGAGACTAAGGGGCTTCTACCCTACAACACATATAAAAATAACCAAAATCTGTGATACCAAGATTGGCCTTCTCCTTGTTAGTTAACAGTCATACTCCTCCAGCAGTTTCAGCTAAAACTATATGGCCATCATCAGGGACATCGAAAGACAAAACCGGTGATTTTTACATCTTGACGAGAGACAAGTGAGAAATGGGAGGGAACACAAAGGGAAAACAACGAAGGAAAAAAAGAAAGAAAAGGAAGAAAATACACATATTATGTTAGGGCCATCTACCGATGAAAAATGTGAAACAAAACCAAACAAACGGTGAAAAATGGATAAACTTATTTTCAGAAGGTTTATCCATATACTTGGTAGAAAAAATATCATTACAGGTATCCATATTACTTAAAATGATTTCAAATGACTCTCTAACTACAGCTTTAAGTTGGTTGTTTTACTGAGAAATAATCTTAGCGTTGTTGAAATAAGAATTAGTAACCAAGAAACGTTTTTCTTGTATTTAAAATAGGTGGGTTGAACTTTGTGCCGATATATTAAAATAAATGATCGACGTAAAATAGCACAAATAAAATATATAAAATGCAAACAGCTGTTTCGGAGCCCCTAAAGCTTCATCATCAGTGCCAAATTTAAAATATTAAAAACTGATCCAAAAGCTTAAGCCATGTAGATATGCTTGTGTCACTGCACGCAACCAAACAGCTGTTTGCCATTTTATATATTTATTTGTGCTATTTTACGTTGATCATTTATTTTAATTTTTCTTCTAATATGGTCGTACTGTAAAAACTGTTTTTTAACTATTAACTATTTTTTATAAAAAATGTTTTCTATTGGCTGCTAAACCGATTAAATGCTAAAATTTAGTTGTTTATATAAACTCAGACTGAAATGATAAAACGATATGTTTGACTAAAATTAGGAAAAAAAAAATCTTTGTTTGTGCAGCTACTGAAAAACATTTACATTGAACATTTTTTTATGATTACACGACGCCTGACCAAATACAGATATAGGTACGTATATTTCTTCATATATTCTTCCATAAATTAGAAAAACAAAATTATTTTCTATGCTGCCTTCAGTTAAAAGTATGTATATATACTCACTGCAGTAAAAATTTCAGACTGTTGTATGTAAATAACAAAATCGTGTTTCTGAAATTTTTAATTAGATTTTTTTTTCTATTTTCATTAGCCGAATTCCAGAGAATCATATATTACTTTTTATGCAATGCATGCGAGTGAGTACAAATGTATGTTTACGCATGGTTTTCGAATAGGGGCAAAATTTTATTTTATTTTTTTCATTCTTTATTTAGTACACACTTTTTATTCACTTGTTTCGTGTTTGCAAATATGGATTTTTGCAATAGCCGCTGCCAAATATGTTAGAGTTCAGAAATTATGTACAAGTTGTTTGCAATAAGGCCCACAGCCAAGGTTGGCGTAAAGAGGAGAGATTCTGACAACAATGTGATTGCAAGAGTATGAAATTTACAACAATGATTACGACAATGGAGTTAATTATGCAGCAAAACCACGCTCACTAAAATACATCAGTTGGTTGTGGGGTCGATTATGAAAATAAAAAACAGAAAAAAAAAAATCTAGAATACACATTTTCAATTTTGCACCTTTTTTTTTGACTAATGTGAAAGAATTCCGGTTACAATATTTTAGCCCACTGTAGTAAATTTTGTCCACTGCGAGCCATAGCAGCGCCACCTGTTGAGCGATGTACACCCAAACTCAATCAGCCCCAAATTTTAAAAAATCAAAATTTAGATTTTTTTTTTTTTTTTTTTTTTTTTTTTTGCGACTTTTAGCGTTTTCCCTTGATTTGCTGCGATTTTTCTACATTAACAAAAGTATGTGCCACGGTCTAACTCAGTATGACGTTTTATGAAATTCCATCCCATAGATGCCGAGATATAGCTATCACGAAAATCGTGAATAACAAAGCATAGCAGCGCCACAACTCAATCAGCACCAATTTTTGCTAAGGTCTAACAAAATATGAAGCTCAGTGAAATTCTGCGCATTTATTCTTCAGATACAGCGGCCTACAAAATTTGTGTCACATACATACAGATGTTAGACATTTTCCAAAAATAGTCAAATCGTGTTAAGAACATCCGAAAGCGTATAGATCCATCAAAAAACAAAAATCGGAAATTTTCAAAATTCCAATACTTTTTTTCTGTCGTAGGCTAATTGAGAAATCTGGCTGTTTGAGTTAAAAAGATGTTAGAAAAGGCTTGTAAGCAGAGCGTGATTATCACCGGGGCACCTGAGGCACGTTCCCCGGCCCCCATTTTCAGAGGCCCGATAAATGCATTTTATGCACTCTCTGAAAATATAAACTAATACAAAATTCCATCAATAGTTCATAGAAAAAAAAAATTCCCAGTGATGTAGACTAATCTATTTCATTGTGCTTCACTTACGACAATGAATTGTAATGTAAACTTCAAAATATAGAGAAAAACTGGTATTACATTAAACATATTTCATTCAATCCTTTAGGTTTAAAGATTTATTCACTCTAAATAGCGTATAGTGCAGAAGATTATCTTCATATAATTTTTAATGCATTTTTATATATGTCTACAATATGTATATATTTTTGTAAAGCTGGGGTTTAAATTTTAAAATGCATGTAAAGCTTTATGTCATATTACTTAGCAAAACCCGTGACTTTGCTCGCGTTATTGTTTAAATATATCAAGTACACTGCAAAAAATAATTGTTGATTTTACAGTATAAAACTGGCACCCCAGCTGCCAGTATTATACCGTAAAATTAACAGTATTAAACAGTAAAATAAGCAGTAATACGCTGCCGTGCAAGCAGTAATACGCTACCGCGAATTCTTTAGAAACAGTTCTTAAGGAGCATTTACACCTTATAAGTAACTATCATCCCAAATTTCAAGTTTCTAGCCCCTTCTGCATCACAAAAATTACAATTTTAGAACATTTTTCGCTCCTGCACTCCCCTGGGGGTAGTGGCACCGACATAAAATATAGCCTATGTTGGAGCAGGGATTGTCACCATCGCTTTTGAAATCGGTTCGGTAGTTCCCGAGATTACCCTCTACAAACAAACAAACAAACAAGCATTACTTCTTTATAATATTAGTATTGTGGCATTTTCCTATATCCCAGTGAAGGTAGCTTGTGAAGCCGGAATCCCGTTTAACCGTTACCACAGACCTCCTGAGTTGTCGGTTCAAATCTAAAGAAGCGATCGATCTCCTATACCGAATGGTTTGGACATTTTAGAAACAATACCTGCGACTGCATGGCGCCTAGCCTGACATTAACGAATTTATTGCTCTCCCTGTGAGGTCGGGATTGGAAAAGCTGTCCCAGACTGTCGGACGCCAAGGGAGGTCATTTTAACCTTCCAATAAGAACTGAATGTCACCAAGGATAGGCTGCTGAAGGTAGAGGAGGCCGGGATGAATATTTCCTCCCTCCCCCCTTTTTCTTTGGCTTGAGGAAAGGCGAGAGGACGGGAGAGGAGAATTGGTTTTTGGAGTGAGAGGGTGAGACGTGACCCTGAGAAGCCGAGTGCGGCAGTGAAGCTAGGAGAGAAGGGTAGACCTATGGAGAGAGGTCTTGGGTGAAACCGAAACGAGCAGACAGCCCGGTCTGTGAGAAAGAAGTTCCGAAGAGCATCAGGCTCGACCTCAAATGGACACCCGGTCCAATTTAATAGTATCGCCGAATAAAAAGGACTAAAACAAAGATTAGAATCAGAGTGTCTCGAATAGAGATCGTGAAGGAGAGATTAGAAAACTTTGTTACATTTGTTTATAATTCACAACACTCACGCACTTATTATCCCATATAGCAGCAAAGCTCCTGAAAACCTCCCCAGGAGCTCCCATTCATCCCAATTGCCTCCTGAAACTGCAATGACGCTATCAGGCGTTCCTGGGGAAGATACTTTAATCACTTCCCCAGGACTGACCTCCCAGATTCTTCCCAGGGAGCAATCTCCTGGGATGATATTCCTGGGGAAGTACCTAGGAAGAGGCGGTGCTGGTGCCATATCATGGGTGTTTTTGACACTAAAATAACCTATTATAACTTTTTATTTAAAAAAAATATTTGATTTGATGTGGTTCGATTTTTTAATTAATAAAGTTTATAGTATTATTTTATTTATTTTATTTCCTAAGCACATCTGGTTATTGTTTAACTTTTAATTATTGTTATAATATTTAATTATTCTTATTTAGATATATTTTTAATTTATAAAATGCAATCAAAATGTAGTTAAATAAATTGAATTTAGAAAATTAAATTTAATATTCCACATCATATATTAATAATTAAAATAAATTAATCTTTAAATATAAATTGAAAATTTATTATTTATTTTATTTCTGATCTTTTAAAAAATTAACTTATATATTAATTCATTTTATTATTACATTCATTATTTTTTCTGAACTTTCAACAATTACTTATATATTTATATATTTTTACTATTACTTTTTCATCTAACTAATAATATTACATTTATTTCACTTATATACGTTATTAGTTTCTATAGAAATAATTTAATTTTAAATATAAAATTGATTTACTTTCTCCTCATAACTTATTTTTATTTTCAATTATAAGAAATCAGAATTATTTTTTTCGAAACACGAAATTTATCAAAAGTTTAATATATATTTATATATTTGTATATAACTATATTTTATAAATGAAGGATTAGAAATACCTACTAAAAATTATTTCTTCTGATCCTTCAAATATAGTCTTATATATTAAATTATTATTATTATTTGTATTAAATAATTAATCATTTCATATTAATTTGAATTATATATATATAAATAATCTTTGGATCAATATTTAATTTTAAAATATAAATTCGATTTATTATTTTTTTTTCGCTGACCATTTTAAATTATCATATATATATATATATATATATATATGTATTTCTGTTATTATTCCTAATAAATGAGTTTTTTTTCTTTTTTTTTTCTGTAACTGTAAGAAATCAAAAGGAATCAAAAATTTGTTACAAATAATGATTTTATCAACAGTTTAATACATATTTACATATTTGCATATATTCAGAATTTGCCAGTTAATAGATTAGAGATAAGCATTTTTAAATTAAACAATCTATTTAAAAAAAATCTTATTTCGATTGTAAAAGTTAATTTTCATGTAAGTTTCAAAATCGAATCATATTTAAGTCATATCGAGCATATTTATTTTTATTATTATTCTTCTATTAATTATTTTTTTCTGATCTTTTTAAAAATTACATATATATTTATTTATTTTATTATTACATTTTCAACTAATTAATAATTTTATGTTTACCGTCATTATCAAATCAATAATTTACTTTTAAATCTAAATTATAACACCAACTTAAAGAGATTACATGCTCTATTGAAATGGCACATTTGGTTTTAAAAAATACAGACCCCCCCCCCCCCCCCACTGAAACTGAATAAGAGTTTTGCTTGAAAGATTTAAAAATATACATTCTTACAAAATCTATATATTTAAAACGCTAAGCGATTTCTTTCGACAGTCCGTGAGAACAAACTACTGCATCAAATTACATCATTCTTTTTTTGAATGAAAGATATTTGGACACAGATTTGTTTTCGTGCATTCGTTTGTTCGAAAATTTAATTAATTAACTGTAATTTTCAATTAAACTTTTACTTCTGCTAATGACGTCATAATCGGATAACGCCTACTGTTCCGAAGCACAGTTTATTTTCTAAACTCTGTGGTTGAATAAAAGAGAAATAATAAATATTAAAAGCACGCGGTTTTAAGGCCGAATTTGTTAATTTGCAAATTAAATTTCGGTAAAAATACTTATCCGCGTGTTTTATAAGCGAATAAAAATTCATATTTATTGTGACGTCACGGGAATATTGTCCATTGGGTTTATTTTATCATTATGCATTATAACTTTGTTGATGCCATTTTTTCATTACAATTAAACACAAAATATATTTATATTTGTGTCATGGTGTTTAAGCATTAATGTAAGGTATATGAAGTACGTGTGAAAAGTTTGCGCCGGTGAAAATGACGTTATGCTTAGCTTGAAGTGCATTTTAACATTGATAAAACTAAAGAGAAAAGTGTATATGATTGTGTTAACATGACATAATTTTACTGATTTTTGCATTCATAATTATAAAGATTAGAATTGTAGCCGTCATTGATTTCTGCATCTTGATTGCATACCTTGATTACATGTTACCAATTGCTTTTTTTTTTATATTATAGGATAGAAGATTTCCTTTTTTAATTTAAAAAAAAAATCACAAAAGTAAAGGATTTCAGGAAGTTTAAAGTTATTAAAAATAGTGTTATGGTACAAAAAAATCTTGAAATAATGATTGTATTTTTAGCTAGAATAAACAATGTAAGACTAATATTTCATAGGAATTATTTTGGTAGATTTATTATAAGTTCATTTAACAGTTCCTTATTAGCGCAAAGTCCTATTTCTTTCACTGTGAATTTCTCTTTCGATGTCAAAAAATGTTTTTCCACTTTTGGACGCCAGCCAAAATACAGTGGCAATTTTTAGAAATGTACAACAGTTGTGACAACAAAGGCGCTATCGCTTTAGCTCTCATCGCGCTTACATCACTTCGAAATACTACAAATTTCTATTTTTTACTACATTTTACAATTTCAATTCTTACATCATCAATTAGAAAAAAAATTAGCTTTCGATTGAAATTTATTTGAAAATTGTCGATTAATTTAACGACTTTTTAAATAATTTTCAAGCATGAAAAGTTTTTCAATTCTATCTTATCAATGACCACCAGTTTACTTCAATAATGTAAAATAGCCGCTGGGAAAGTTGCCACAATTGAAAATAGATTTCCCTAACCATCATAAAAAGTGAATAATAATTTTTTTTTTTAAAGTGATAAATTATAAGATCAGATTATCCATAAGATAGAACATTTTGGCGCTAAACAAAAATCTGTCAGGAAAAAAAAAATAAAATTAATGTTGAACATAAAATTGATATGTTGAATTCGTTGATGAATATGTTCCATCAGATATCAGGATATGCTAGGAATTGCATTTTTTTATTTTTTTACATTTGCCAACTGTATAAGAGGAAAAATATCCCCGACTGTGATGGAAAAGGGATAATCATCCTGATTATGTCAAGGAACCGAAGAAACCATACAAATAAATTACACTTGAAAACATTAAAAATCTCCCTCATCTGCAGATAGATTTATTACTGTAAAAAACTTCTTAATCTTTGCATAAAAATTGTTTAGCTTAAAACAATGGATGCGTTTTAGAAGATATGGATTTGAAACGAACAATGATTAAAGAGGACATTTTAAAATTTTTAATTTAATAATTTTAAAACTTTTTTAACGTCGAATTTCGACGGTGCTTTTGGGCAGATGCAATACACATGCGCATAGGAGCTCATTCGGTTGCATTATCACAGGGGGGGGGGGAGATGTGTGCTTTATTTACTATGTTCTGTTATTTACTGAATATGATATGAACGTAGGAATATACTATTGTATATACTTCATAGGTCGATGAATTTTTTTTCTTGCCGTGGGGAATATGGTGGTAATGTCAAACTGATTTGCATTACACAGTTATTTACGGATTGTTTGTTTGGAGTTTGCATCGGAAATAGTACTGTATTTGACTGGGGGGAAAATTTAAATAAAATATTTGAAAGACTGTTTTATACGCGCCCCTTCATAAATAATAAAGAAGCTTATTTTACTGATATTGTTATAGTATTTTTTTGCGTCGAGTTTTGACGGGTTCCATCTAGTCGGGTTAAAGATATAAATTCGTGCAGATTATTATCACGGACCTGGTCAATACCACTTGTCTCATTTAATATGGTTTTGTGACGAATTCCCAATTTCACGTTGTAATATTTAAATGGTAGCGACAACGCAAAACTCAATCGTCAAATCAGAAATGATATTTTATTTCTGTCGTAAATTAACATTAAAATATTGTTACACACTTATATATAGTAGGTCCGTTCATCTTTGTAATTGACACATAGATTCATTTCAAGGTGATAAAAGTCTCTGCCATCACAGGTTTCTCGCTCGGCTAGCGATTAGAACTCAATGCAGTTTTAAGAGTGGTGACAGGGGGGTAGTAGTAGTTTTAGTACAGTAGTTTACACTTTAGTAGTTTTCTCTCGAACGATAAGCTGAAACTATTTCACAATAGAGACTGGCTGTCTAGGATATTTCCTCCCTTCGCTGGTGTTCAGCGAGTCTCAGCCCCGGACTTGGTGTCCCGCACGATGATTTCAATAACACTCCCGGGAGATGATTCTCCACTCTAGAAGGTCTTAAGATCCGACCTTCTCAGTTGATCTCTAACATCCAACTCCATACTCCAGCCTGCTCTTCGCTGCTCCGGAGGGAAGGGGGGAAGGGGGTTTTGGACGTTTTCCGGTTTCTCAAGGCCCAATAAACTCCGTTCCACCTCTCTCATTGGGAAATAAGAATTTTCACTTGGCGCCTCGTTGCCAATTTGTGTCTTGTCACGAACTAGGGGATACCCTCGTTTCATTGTCTCTGTAGAAAAATCATATCGATCACCTTCCCACTGAACCAAATTCTGCACGTCAATTTTCCTTTGACCGGCCTAGACACCGCGTCGCGACTTGGTCGAAGGAAAAACCTTTCCCAGGCGTGAGAAAATAGTCTGGGATGGAAAGCTTCATTCAATATTCCCACATAATTTAATGAAGTCTTTACAGTTTATATATGTGTTGGTAATGAGCATATGTTCGCTAAATGGTGTCAATTTTTAATTATGTATGAATTTTTATGAAGTGTCTGTTCTGGAGGTTTTTCCATATTTAGTTTTATTTTATTTTTTAAATACAAATTAGTTATTTTCTGTTACCTCTTTATAATTACGATACATGGTATATTTTTTTAATTCTTAATAATGAAAGTGAAATATCAATTTAATGAACTTAAGAAATATAAACAACATACAGATTCAGAAAATATAAATAAATATTTATCTTTCTAAATAACAAATATTTCTCCAGAATTTAAAACTGAGTTGTGTTACGCTTTAGTTGTTAAAACTTTCATTTAAGAAACCCATTTTCTATTTGGCAAACTTTTTAGTTTAGGATATTTATAAAAGATAATTTTTCGTGCGAATTCTTCACTCCTGTTTAAGCAAGGAAATACTTCTATCGAGATGTCAAGAGCGATTATATAATCAGCTGCAAAAGTCCCATAATGCAAATATGTTTAGTCAGGTAAGGGTAGAATTTTAACTACAATAAAAACATGAATAGTACTGAGCCGTCTCCAATAACTTTTGATGGATGAAAAATGGGTATGTATGCTTACTGGAATGCATGCAATACTTGCAAAGAAAAGTAGTTGAAAGCATGGAACTTAGTTCCATTGTTGAAAGGAGAGAAACGTTCTTCCCAGAATAAGGAGTAAGCTATTTCAAATTTAGCTTTGGGATAACTAAAATAAACAATTGTCTGTACAATAGAAACATAATCTTTAAAGCAGTCGACCAATGATTCTATAAAATACAAAAGTATTGCTTTTAAAGGATTTCCTTGTTTAGAATTTTTACACAATACTTCGTTGACAATCATAACAAAGAACTCATATTTTATGTCAAAGTATCCGTACATTTAGGCATTTTAAATCTCCTGAAATATTAGTTTTGTTACCTAAATTAAATTATATTTCAATGAAAAATAGCGCATAATGAAATTTCTATGTATTGAATGTTTTCACAGGATTTCAAAAGATCGCTAAATGGAGATTTAATTGTAAATTAGTTTTATTTATTACAATAAGAAAAAAAAATATTTTTGTTACAGACACAAATTTTATTAACAGTACTTTTTTTCATATTTAACTAGTTACAGATATAGAGTAGAAATGCCCATATTTTAAAAATTAAGAGCTAAAGAAATATTATTGTCATTTTAAACAGCAGTTTCATGTAGGTAATTGAAAAATAAACGATGTATTTATGTATCTTAAGGGTGTTTCTCAAATGATCTGCTCAACAACGCGAAACTTTCTGACACATCTTTTGACTTATTTTTAAACGCAAAGACAAAATTGGCTGACCTGACTATTGAATTGACTTGAGATCGAAATGAATTTTCCATTTTTTGATAAATAAATTACTTATCGGGTTAAAAGCGATTCATGTTACATGACGACGCGTTTTTCTCCTTTCTCGTGCTATGGCGTCGGAAATTCAGTTCAAAACACCAACTTTGACAGTATTTTCTGAAAGATCTTCTGTCTTTACCAAAAAATGGAAAATATCTGTTGATTACAAAGTTTATAAATAAGAACACCTGCCAATTTCATGCGTTTCCGAACAAAAATGAGCTAAAAAATATGTCATAAAGTAGAAATTTGGATTTGAGAACAGCCTAGCAAGCATCTATATATATTAGTCTTACGTGGCGCGGAAAAAGGGCAAAATTTCTATATTATCGTTTGGCAACAAGCAACAAGCGTAGTTTCCAGAATCTCCTAATATGGCGGCCAGCCAAAGAGCAGTGAAACGAGTGAAACTCAAACTAGAAAATAATTAAAAATAAAATAACGTGTGCGTAATCCAAAGCGTTTGAGATGATAACTCATTTTAATTATGAGTAATATCGTTAATTTCAAATGAATTCTCGCCGCTTATTTAGAATTTATTTATGAATTTCCCTCATATACGAAATCGGAGAGAATTAAAAATATCAACTGTCTAGATCGCACCTGCTGCCATCTATTGCTGTAGATGTAAATTATTGAAGTAAAAAATAATTTATTTTGCAAATATCTATAATCTAATCAATTAGAACAGTTTTACGAAATTTAAACAATGATTGTTCCTATCACGTAGTGTTTTTTTTTTTTTTTTTTTTTTTTTTTTTTATATGTATATATATATATATATATATATATATATATTTATGAATTTAAGCCGTGTTGTACAATATTATAGGTGTAATGAGTTTTAAACTAATTGTGTTTTCAAGATCTTTTTTTCATAGTATTTAAATGATTCATGCACATTGGTAGCACCATCTAAATGCATTTTTAACTGTGTTTTCAACAAAGTTTTAAATTATTTTTTTACATTAAAAAATTGTCAATTTTATGGTGGTTTTTGGTGTATTTATGGTAGTACTTATTCGGCTAGAGTTTCTGCAAAAATGAAAAGGGTCAAGCGAGTGAAGCGAACTGTGACCGCGTACCGGTCTCAATGTGAATTGCTTCGTAATTCACGGGGGTTGGCGAGCGTTAGCGAGTAGGGGGCTTAGCCCCCTAGTAAACTCAGAAAAGCTTTTATAGATATATCGTTTAACAATTTGTAATATGGTAATATCAATATTAGAAATCAAATTGAGTTTTGCTTATTCTAATTCTAAATTTAAAATTATAATATTTCTAAATAAAAAAAATAAAAAATAAAACTGCCCAGTTAAACTGAGGGCATTGAGCTCACAGGCTATTCACACTTCACACTAATTGTATATTATATTCTTATTTCAAAGAATTTGAAATAACCTCCTCGAAAAATAAAGAAATCGACAATATATTAAGGGGGATCATGCCCCCGTTCCCACCCCCTTATAGTTAACCAATGAATCCCCAAAACTAACCAGGGAAGCTCCTTACCACAATGAGCCTATATACAAAATTTGAAGAAAATTGGATAATTCTCCATGAAAAACCCATTTATATAAATTAAGGGGGGTTAGCCCCTCCGCCCCCCCCTTTATACTTAACCAATCAATCCCGAAAACTAATCAGGGAAGCGCCTTAACACAGTGAACCTATAAACAAAATTTGAATGAAAACGGAATAATTCTGCATGAAAAACCCATTTATATAAATTAAGGGGGGATTAGACCCCCGTTCCCCCCCTTTATACTAAACCAATCAATCCCGAAAACTAATCAGGGAAGCGCCTTAACACAGTGAACCTATAAACAAAATTTGAAGGAAAACGGAATAATTCTGCATGAAAAACCCATTTATACAAATTAAGGGGGGGATTACCCCCCCCCGTTCCCCCCTTTATACTTAACCAATCAATCCCGAAAACTAATCAGGGAAGCGCCTTAACACAGTGAACCTATAAACAAAATTTGAAGGAAAACGGATATTTCTATCAAGAGTTATCGCGTTACGTACATACGAACATACGTACATACATACAGAACGGGCGGACACATAAGCTCTCAGGCTTTGATAGCCTGTGAGCTAAAACACATAAGCTCTCAGGCTTTGATAGCCTGTGAGCTAAAAAGAAAACTGCCCAGTTAAACTGAGGGCATTGAGCTCACAGGCTATTCACACTTCACACTAATTGTATATTATATTCTTATTTCAAAGAATTTGAAATAATCCCCTCGAAAAATAAAGAAATCGACAATATATTAAGGGGGATCATGCCCCCGTTCCCACCCCCTTATAGTTAACCAATGAATCCCCAAAACTAACCAGGGAAGCTCCTTACCACAATGAGCCTATATACAAAATTTGAGGAAAATCGGATAATTCTCCATGAAAAACCCATTTATATAAATTAAGGGGGGGTTATCCCCCCCGTTCCCCCCCTTTATACTTAACCAATCAATCCCGAAAACTAATCAGGGAAGCGCCTTAACACAGTGAACCTATAAACAAAATTTGAAGGAAAACGTAATAATTCTGCATGAAAAACCCATTTATATAAATTAAGAGGGGATTAGCCCCCCCCGTTCCCCCCCCCTTTATACTAAACCAATCAATCCCGAAAACTAATCAGGGAAGCGCCTTAACACATTGAACCTATAAACAAAATTTGAAGGAAAACAGAATAATTCTGCATGAAAAACCCATTTATATAAATTAGGGGGTTAGCCCCGCCCCCGTTCCCCCCTTTATACTTAACCAATCAATCCCGAAAACTAATCAGGGAAGCGCCTTAACAAAACCTATAAACAAAATTTGAAGGAAAACGGATATTTTTATCAAGAGTTATCGCGTTACGTACATACATACAGAACGGCCGGGCACATAAGCTCTCAGGCTTTAATAGCCTGTGAGCTAAAAAAGTGCATTTTGAATTTGTTTTTCAATTTTTGGTTTATAAAAACGTCAATTTTTCTCTTACTTTGTTTAATTGTGATTATTTATAATTTATAAATTAATTTATTTAATTTTAAATATTCTTATTTAATTGGCCCCCTTATCATACACCCCTGACCCTGATATATGTGGCTCCTAACTAAAATGATAAAACGCAATGTTGTTGCAAATGATAAAACACCATTTCCCTTTTCCCTTTTATTATGATGCCGCGTGGGGAATTCGGTTCAAAACGGTGACTTTCACAGTATTTTCTAAAAGATCTGCGTTTACAAAAAAAAAAAAAAAAAAAAAAAAGAACGAAAAATCATGCGTCAAGCATAGATTATGTAGCACTTTCCAACGCTTCCAAAATAATTTTACAAAACATACCGTTTAATAAGCTAAAAGATAACATCTAAGTAAACAATTTGGAAAACGCATAACATATTTAAAAACATAATTTCAGGAATTTCCAACAGATACAATATTCGGAAAAATATCCGAATACTTTTATTCAGCCCTGTATATGATCTATAGATTTGTATATGCTAGGATGCTAAATTTTAGTTTAGTTAGGAAACGCGTAGCACAGTTTAAAATTATCTTTCTGGAGTTTCTGTCAATAAACGGAAATGTGTTCGCGAACTTTTGTGCTGCCCTGTATAGGATCTACAGAATTTATACACACCACGTAATAGACAAAAAGCGAGTTAAAATTAAAATCGCGTTTAGTAACTTAAAACGCACTTCCAGGAATTAGTGTTAACAGACAGTAGAGAATTCTTTTGTGTGTCCCTGTAAATGAACGATGACTGCTATACACACACTATTCTGTAGTAAGCCTCTTGTAATGCACCTTAGATATCTACCCTATATATATAAAATCCTAATGAAACGAATTTGTGAAACGATTTTATGAAACGAATTTATGAAACGATTTTATGAAACGACTGATTAAACGACTGATTATCTTTCAGGGCTATTTTTAATAAAATATTAAACGCTTGATGGTGAAATTAATACCAATTGTCCATAAAAATCCGCGGATGTCAAACTGGTAACAGAATTTTGAAATTGGAATTAGTTTTCGAGATATTAATTTTTTTCTAATTTTAATGACATTTCTGTAATGATGGCAACTAATTACTCAGTTTTTTTTGTGACAAAAAAGGGAAAAAAATTGAAAATGATCCCGATAGGGATTATTGATTTCTTTTGATTCGTCATTTTCAAATTGAAATTCAATTTATCTTTTATTTCAATCGATAATGATTAAATTACGTTTTTCAGGAAAATTTGAAAAAAAAAAATCACATTTCTATCGTCAGGATTCAATCGTCTGTCAGCATTTAATTTAAATTATAAACTGAAAATATTTTGAATAAATTCGTCCAATTGACGTCATTTATGTAAACGCCAAAGAAAGGGGGGGAAAGGGATTAAAAGTAATTATTATTTATTGATATCATTTTGTTATTTTTTTGTAAAATTTAATTAAACGAATTTATAAAATCACTAATTCGGATATTTGAAACGAATATATAAAATAATAACTGCCCAACTGATCGGAAGGAGAATAAAATATCTTGCTTGGTTTTTTTCCGCCAAGCTTTTTAAAAAAGCATCAAGACCCCTATAATAGAAAAGCACCAAAAGGTCATTGGGTTTGTTTTCATAACTTTTGGCAACAAATCTATGTATATTAACGAATCTATCCCTTTTCGAAACTCGAATTACGCCAAACCTAAAAGCAAAGGATCCTATACTGGAAAAGTACCCGATTTTCTTATGGACAATATTCAAGTGACATAACATGGTGTAAAATTATCGGGGATAGCAAATTTGTTTAAATATCTCATAAATTGATACCGAATAAATGCAGGCATACATGCACAAAATATTTAATTAATTTTGTATGATAAATAATTATTAGAAAATTCGTATATACATATTAATTAAAATAAATAATTTACATATTTAAAATAACATGAAAATATGCATGATGGTGCACTAAAATACAGAGAAAATTAAAACCTGAGTAGAGAGAAAATGGGGCTCCGGCCTCAGGAGGAGCTTGGAGCCGGAGGAGGGAGGAGGGCTCCTCCTCCCGAAGTGCCCTCCTCCTCCTCCTCCCGAAGTGCCCTCCTCCTCCTCCCAAAGTGCCCTCCACCTCCCAAAGTGCCCTCCTCCTCTCAAAGTGCCCTCCTCCACTACTTAAGATAAGGGGATTAATTAAGGATTAGTGTTAATTAATTTTAATTGCGGGACTTAGAAATTTTTCGAGGCCATTTTTTTTTTTCGCGGAGAATTTTCTACTAGAATACGAGGTGTGTTTCAATGGATTTATTTTAGCGAATTAGAAGTTTAATTAATTTTAATTTTAATTAATTTTAATTGGGGAACTTAGAAATTTTTCATAGCAATTTTTTTTTTTCAACGAGAGTATGCAGTTTGATTATGAGTGTATGCAGTAGAAGTAAATGATTAATTAATTAAAAATATTAATTAAACATAGTAATTAATTAATTTTAATTGCAGAACTTAAAAATTTTCGCGAGATTTTTTCAACGAGAGTAGGGTATTCGATATACATGTTAGAGGAGAATTTTAAAAGTCAATAATGGTTTAATTAAAAAGGGTCATTCATTAATTTTAATTGAGGAACTTAGACATTTTTCGAAGCAAATATTTTTTCAACGAGAGTAGGCTATTTGTTATACATGTTAGAGTATATTACAGGTGAATTTTAAAAGTCAATAATGATTTAATTAAAAAGGGTCATTAATTAATTTTAATTGGAGAACTTAAGAAATTTTGGCAAGATTTTTTTTTCCCCTCAACGAGAGTACGCAGTTTGCATGTGCAGTAGAATGGTAGATGCTAGTAATTAAAAAGGGTCATTAATTAATTTTAATTGGCGGACTTCAACATTTTTGAGGCAAACAGGCGCGTTTTAATGAATTCGATATAGGTTGTAGTAGGTCCCGCATGAATGATACTGTACTCAACTGAATAGCTCCCCCCCTCCCCCTCCCTTTTTTACCCAGAGGGGGCCCTTCGATAGACTAACAATACACACTTACAAAAGTATAGAGTACTATAAAAAGAATTTTAGCGTATATGTAAATAAACAAGTATGTAAAATCAGGCATAATTCATGAATCACTTTCCACAAAAAATACAGATTGGTACAAAAAGAATTTTAACGTATATATAAAATAAACAAGAATGAAAAATCATGCGTAGCGACATAATTCATGAATCACTTTCCAACATCATTGAAATGTTATGTGAATAAAATATAATTTTACCAGCTAGTGCGTAGTTAATTAAAATAGTGAACAGATCCCCTTTTTAATAAAAAGGAACCCTTCACAATAATCCATTTATGCATAAGGACCCTTCATAAAATCAGATAATTTACACTTTACCCTGTTTTTTTTCAATTCAAGTTAGGGTAAAAGTACAGTTTACGCATCGATAGATTCAAAATACAGGGACCCTTCGAAGTGTGAACTCGCATTAGACTGTAGGGCCCCTTCATAAAATAAATGAGATACATGCCCTATTCGACCTTTTTTTTTTTTCAATTCAAGTTATGCTAAAAGTACAGCTTACGCATCGATAGGTTCAAAATACAGGGACCCTTCGAAGTGTGAACTCGCATTAGACTATAGGGCCCCTTCATAAAATAAATTAGATACATGCCCTATTCAAAAAAAAGTCCTTCACAAAAACTGTAGGGGTTTCCTTTTAGAATAAAAAGACGGCCTTCACAAAAATTCCAATTATGCATAAGAGCCCTTCCTAAAATCAGGTAATTTATACATTCGCATTTTTTTTTTCAATTCAAGTTAGGCTAAAAGCACAACTTACACATCGATAGGTACAAAATATAGAAATCCTTGGAAAGAAACTTGAAAAGTTATAGATATTAAGCTACCTTCACAAAATAAATTCAATAGATTCATGTTATATTATGGTGACAGAAATACGAGGGATACTGACCTTCCATAAAAATGCATGGTCCGCTGTTTGAATGAAAAGGCCTCCCTTCACAATATACCCTGTAAAAATATTATGATTCAACAGATATTTTAAGAAATAGAGTACTAATCTCAAATGAATACGAATTCATGCAATGTAAAAAATAGGTTTTACACGAACACATTTTTAGTATAACGTTCAAAATATAGTTTTTAGAAAAAAGATTCATGTTTCACCAAATTTATCATACAAGTCTGTAAAATAGGGTAGATCATTTCATGAAAAATAATTGAATTTTCGAATGATTGTGCTTTAAAATACATATTTATAACTGCAACTAAGATTTGAGTGTTACCCCCTGAACATGCATATCGCTGAATCATAATGAGTCATATTATCAGATAAGCGAAGATCTTGCTTTGATTTCACCCCGTATGCGATAATGAGTCACTCCGCGATAAGAAATACCTGAGACTCGTAATTTCTGACATATTTTTTTTTTTTGTAGGTAAATGAGCTATTTAAAACCGTCAATGTATACGAATTATTTCGTGTAGTTCTATATAGGTGCTACTCTTCATATATACATATGGTGATATATACTAAAATCTGTTAAGTTTTAAAAGGCTTCACTGTGTATTCATTGTAAAATAAGAAATATCCCTTAAGAATTTTGAGGCAAACAGATGTTTAAATGAATTTGAACCTGTTTAAATGTACCTGTGTTTAAATGAATTTGATACAGCTTAGGGTAAAAAATATACAGGAGTCCCTATAAAATATAGGAATTAAACATAAAATTAAAATTAAATTGAATTCGTTTATGCTTTTTGTATTGCAAAGTATAGAAAAAATATACTAAATTGAGTTTTTAGTATTCTAACTTAAAAATTTCTTTTGAGGAATGAATAGAATAACTAATCTTTGTTTTTATAAAATATATATTGTACTATTTAGATAAGGCATTATTTAAAAAATGTTTTGTCTTTAATATTGAATATATATATATATATATATATATATATACATAAAGTTATCTTACCTAAATATTTAAACCATAAAGTACTGGACTTCATCCAAACTTGACTGCATGCATGTCTTAAAAGAACTAAACATGTTCGCTTATCTCTTAAAATTACGGGATATCGTGACGTCATGGATAAAGCATAGGGTAGAATACAGAATGAATAGGTATTATAAAGCAGAATCATAAATGTTGCATACTTTACACTTGTAGTATGTGAAATGATTGCTACTATTGCCTATATGAGAAAATGAATCATCAACGAATCTTATTAGTGTATGTTATATTTAACCAACAGGCTTGAAATGCGTGAATTTTGACTAGAATTAATCATCGAATGTAAAAATGATTTATTTATAGATCTAATATTTATATCGTTTAACATTTTAAAATATATACATAAATTAATCTTACCTTATTCACAAACTTGCAATCCCGTCTTCAATATATGACTACAGCATGAAAAAACATGCGTGCTACTTGTATAGCAACTAGACCAGAAATGGTTTCAGTACAAGTCCATTATCTTATCGTTAATCTATAGATTAGTAACATTCTAGATAAGATTTACTGATAAGAATTCATTTCTCCCAAAAGCAAGTGTATGAGTTGGTTGTAAGATCTAGGTAAGTATACTTACTTTATATGTTTAAAGTTATAATATATGAATAGATATAATATTAATGTATTTTTTCAATATGTATGGTAGGCAAAAAGGAATAGGTAAGCAAAAAAGAATAGGTATTATTGCATGTTTCCTCTAATTTATTTTAAAAATAATTATTTTAAAAATACATACTAACAATTTATGCGATGAGTCACACAGCATGATCGAACGATATATGAAATTTATTTTTATATTATACAAGCTCCTATATACAATTCATATGCGTGAGCAAGATTATTTTTAGACTAGAATTATTCACTGAATGTAAAAAAAAAAAAAATGATTTATATTTAGATCTAATATTTATATCGTTTAACATTTTAAAATCCTATTAAAAGTATATACATTAGTATGCTTGAGAAAGGCCTATTGTTAATACGAAACGTTGTGTGAAGTGTCCTGTTTTAGGGTTAAAAGTTTCGTGAAGGGGTCTGTTTGAAGGAGCCTGTTTCGAAATGACTTAAGAACGAACAATTTATTCCTAAACATTCAACTCGATTCGTTATATATGCTTTATTAAGTATTCAATAAAAAATAATAACTAAGAAATAAAATTAAAAATAGTAATTAAGAGATACCCTTAAGAATTATTGCGATATCTAATTCGATACAAGTCTTGTTAAAACAGAGATTATAGTTAAAATACACATTAATTATACAGTATTACACTGTATTACACAATGCGCTACCTCACCCATATTATCACAGAAATACCTTCGATAAAATTTAGACTAACAATACACACCTAAAAATATATATACAGAGTACCCAGAACATGATAGGAATGAATGAAAAATTTTAACGTAAATTATAAAATAGGATCTACAATAAGTGACAATAAATAAATATGAAGAAAAAATCATGAGTCATGGTATACTTTATGAAACACTTTCCAATGCTATGTGACTATCGTTAAGAATTTGAAATAAGTGAATTAGATTTAATAATTCATACTGGAAATGTATTTAAAAAAAATTAGTAGCTTCGCCTACTTTTAAATCATTCAAGACATATGATGAAGGCTTGGCTGCTGTAGAAAAGCTTAATACTTGTATCTTAATGAATCGACCTATTTATGTCGGATTCACAATTTTAGAATTATCTAAATTAGTTATGTATGATTTTCATTACAATTTTATAAAGAAAACATACAAAGATCGTGCAGTTATACTCTTTACGGATATAGATTCCTTAACTTATCATATTCAAACACATAATATTTATAAGGATATGGAGCACCATCATGATTTTTTCGACTTTTCTGAATACTCGAAATCCCATCGTCTAAACCGCACAAGTTTCGAACTCGCAAACATATAATCAGACTTGTCATTTTATAACCAGGACGCTAACCACAGGGCTAAGTGAACCCCCGCTTATTTTATAGTCACCACGCTGACTATTGGGCTTAGTAAGCCCCAGGCTAATTTATATCCACCACGCTAACTATTAGGCTTAGTGAGCCCCAGGCTAACTTATACCCACCACGCTAACTTTTGGGCCTAGTGAACCCCCGCTTATTTTATAGCCACCATACTAACCACAGGGCTAAGTGAGCCCCCGCTTATTTTACAGTCACCATGCTAAGTATTAGGCTGAGTGAGCCCCAGGCTATTTTATAGCTACTACGATAACCCCAGGGCTAGGTGAGCCTCCCGCTTATTTTATAGTCACCACGTTTACTACTGGGCTGAGTGAGCCCCAGGCTATTTTATACCCACTATGCTAACTAATGGGCTGAGTGAGCCCCAGGCTATTTTCTAACCACCACATTTACTGGGCTTAGTGTGCCCCCTCCCCCCCCCGCTTATTTTATAGCTACCACGATAACCACAGGGCTAAGTGAGCCCCACTTATTATATAGTCAACACGCTAACTACTGGACTGATTAAACCCCAGGTATTTTATAACCATCACGCTAACTACTGGGCTGAGTGAGCCCCAGGTTATTTAGTCGCATGAATATGATTTCCAAGGTATATGTACTAACTTGATTTAGACCATTGCCTATGGTAAGATAAAGCTAGGAAGTAAATTGGTAAAATATGTACCTCGAAAACTCACTTGTATTTTATTAAATATCTGCAGAAATTAGCATAGTTTATTAAAATTATATACATTCTCATTAGTTTATGAATCTACTAACTTATAATATCTATATGGTAACTTGGATTATTAGTATTCCCACTTAAAAATTTCTTTTGTAGATTTAATATGATAAACACTAACATGAGACTGACTAAACCTTTACCATTTTCATTTCAACTTAGTTTTAGGAAATTTATCTACACAGCTTTAAATTTTACTGTTTAGTAAGTCTATTATTTCAAAGTATTATTTTTTAGTTCTAATATTCAAAACATATTCATATCATTTTACATAGTAGGTATCAAATTAATTTAAAGTCATATTAAAAAAAAATATATATATATACAAATACTACTCTTATCTAACACGCCAGCTAGCAAAGCACCCAACCGTCTCACACCAAGGCTCTGAGAAAAGTGAATGCTTGTTCAGGGCCTTATCAGCTAATATAATCACTGATAAGACTTGATCACGTGACATGTGACGTCACTGTTTAAGTGATATCACGTGACCATATGGTATCATTCAATACGTCACCAATGACGTCAGAGATCATGTGATCAAGTCTTATCAGTGATTATATTAGCTGATAAGGCCCTGAACAAGCATTCACTTTTCTCAGAGCCTTGGTGTGAGACGGTTGGGTGCTTTGCTAGCTGGCGTGTTAGATAAGAGTAGTATTTGTATATATATATATTTTTTTTAATATGACTTTAAATTAATTTGATACCTACTATGTAAAATGATATGAATATGTTTTGAATATTAGAACTAAAAAATAATACTTTGAAATAATAGACTTACTAAACAGTAAAATTTAAAGCTGTGTAGATAAATTTCCTAAAACTAAGTTGAAATGAAAATGGTAAAGGTTTAGTCAGTCTCATGTTAGTGTTTATCATATTAAATCTACAAAAGAAATTTTTAAGTGGGAATACTAATAATCCAAGTTACCATATAGATATTATAAGTTAGTAGATTCATAAACTAATGAGAATGTATATAATTTTAATAAACTATGCTAATTTCTGCAGATATTTAATAAAATACAAGTGAGTTTTCGAGGTACATATTTTACCAATTTACTTCCTAGCTTTATCTTACCATAGGCAATGGTCTAAATCAAGTTAGTACATATACCTTGGAAATCATATTCATGCGACTAAATAACCTGGGGCTCACTCAGCCCAGTAGTTAGCGTGATGGTTATAAAATACCTGGGGTTTAATCAGTCCAGTAGTTAGCGTGTTGACTATATAATAAGTGGGGCTCACTTAGCCCTGTGGTTATCGTGGTAGCTATAAAATAAGCGGGGGGGGAGGGGGCACACTAAGCCCAGTAAATGTGGTGGTTAGAAAATAGCCTGGGGCTCACTCAGCCCATTAGTTAGCATAGTGGGTATAAAATAGCCTGGGGCTCACTCAGCCCAGTAGTAAACGTGGTGACTATAAAATAAGCGGGAGGCTCACCTAGCCCTGGGGTTATCGTAGTAGCTATAAAATAGCCTGGGGCTCACTCAGCCTAATACTTAGCATGGTGACTGTAAAATAAGCGGGGGCTCACTTAGCCCTGTGGTTAGTATGGTGGCTATAAAATAAGCGGGGGTTCACTAGGCCCAAAAGTTAGCGTGGTGGGTATAAGTTAGCCTGGGGCTCACTAAGCCTAATAGTTAGCGTGGTGGATATAAATTAGCCTGGGGCTTACTAAGCCCAATAGTCAGCGTGGTGACTATAAAATAAGCGGGGGTTCACTTAGCCCTGTGGTTAGCGTCCTGGTTATAAAATGACAAGTCTGATTATATGTTTGCGAGTTCGAAACTTGTGCGGTTTAGACGATGGGATTTCGAGTATTCAGAAAAGTCGAAAAAATCATGATGGTGCTCCATATCCTTATAAATATTATGTGTTTGAATATGATAAGTTAAGGAATCTATATCCGTAAAGAGTATAACTGCACGATCTTTGTATGTTTTCTTTATAAAATTGTAATGAAAATCATACATAACTAATTTAGATAATTCTAAAATTGTGAATCCGACATAAATAGGTCGATTCATTAAGATACAAGTATTAAGCTTTTCTACAGCAGCCAAGCCTTCATCATATGTCTTGAATGATTTAAAAGTAGGCGAAGCTACTAATTTTTTTTAAATACATTTCCAGTATGAATTATTAAATCTAATTCACTTATTTCAAATTCTTAACGATAGTCACATAGCATTGGAAAGTGTTTCATAAAGTATACCATGACTCATGATTTTTTCTTCATATTTATTTATTGTCACTTATTGTAGATCCTATTTTATAATTTACGTTAAAATTTTTCATTCATTCCTATCATGTTCTGGGTACTCTGTATATATATTTTTAGGTGTGTATTGTTAGTCTAAATTTTATCGAAGGTATTTCTGTGATAATATGGGTGAGGTAGCGCATTGTGTAATACAGTGTAATACTGTATAATTAATGTGTATTTTAACTATAATCTCTGTTTTAACAAGACTTGTATCGAATTAGATATCGCAATAATTCTTAAGGGTATCTCTTAATTACTATTTTTAATTTTATTTCTTAGTTATTATTTTTTATTGAATACTTAATAAAGCATATATAACGAATCGAGTTGAATGTTTAGGAATAAATTGTTCGTTCTTAAGTCATTTCGAAACAGGCTCCTTCAAACAGACCCCTTCACGAAACTTTTAACCCTAAAACAGGACACTTCACACAACGTTTCGTATTAACAATAGGCCTTTCTCAAGCATACTAATGTATATACTTTTAATAGGATTTTAAAATGTTAAACGATATAAATATTAGATCTAAATATAAATCATTTTTTTTTTTTTTACATTCAGTGAATAATTCTAGTCTAAAAATAATCTTGCTCACGCATATGAATTGTATATAGGAGCTTGTATAATATAAAAATAAATTTCATATATCGTTCGATCATGCTGTGTGACTCATCGCATAAATTGTTAGTATGTATTTTTAAAATAATTATTTTTAAAATAAATTAGAGGAAACATGCAATAATACCTATTCTTTTTTGCTTACCTATTCCTTTTTGCCTACCATACATATTGAAAAAATACATTAATATTATATCTATTCATATATTATAACTTTAAACATATAAAGTAAGTATACTTACCTAGATCTTACAACCAACTCATACACTTGCTTTTGGGAGAAATGAATTCTTATCAGTAAATCTTATCTAGAATGTTACTAATCTATAGATTAACGATAAGATAATGGACTTGTACTGAAACCATTTCTGGTCTAGTTGCTATACAAGTAGCACGCATGTTTTTTCATGCTGTAGTCATATATTGAAGACGGGATTGCAAGTTTGTGAATAAGGTAAGATTAATTTATGTATATATTTTAAAATGTTAAACGATATAAATATTAGATCTATAAATAAATCATTTTTACATTCGATGATTAATTCTAGTCAAAATTCACGCATTTCAAGCCTGTTGGTTAAATATAACATACACTAATAAGATTCGTTGATGATTCATTTTCTCATATAGGCAATAGTAGCAATCATTTCACATACTACAAGTGTAAAGTATGCAACATTTATGATTCTGCTTTATAATACCTATTCATTCTGTATTCTACCCTATGCTTTATCCATGACGTCACGATATCCCGTAATTTTAAGAGATAAGCGAACATGTTTAGTTCTTTTAAGACATGCATGCAGTCAAGTTTGGATGAAGTCCAGTACTTTATGGTTTAAATATTTAGGTAAGATAACTTTATGTATATATATATATATATATATATATATATTCAATATTAAAGACAAAACATTTTTTAAATAATGCCTTATCTAAATAGTACAATATATATTTTATAAAAACAAAGATTAGTTATTCTATTCATTCCTCAAAAGAAATTTTTAAGTTAGAATACTAAAAACTCAATTTAGTATATTTTTTCTATACTTTGCAATACAAAAAGCATAAACGAATTCAATTTAATTTTAATTTTATGTTTAATTCCTATATTTTATAGGGACTCCTGTATATTTTTTACCCTAAGCTGTATCAAATTCATTTAAACACAGGTACATTTAAACAGGTTCAAATTCATTTAAACATCTGTTTGCCTCAAAATTCTTAAGGGATATTTCTTATTTTACAATGAATACACAGTGAAGCCTTTTAAAACTTAACAGATTTTAGTATATATCACCATATGTATATATGAAGAGTAGCACCTATATAGAACTACACGAAATAATTCGTATACATTGACGGTTTTAAATAGCTCATTTACCTACAAAAAAAAAAAATATGTCAGAAATTACGAGTCTCAGGTATTTCTTATCGCGGAGTGACTCATTATCGCATACGGGGTGAAATCAAAGCAAGATCTTCGCTTATCTGATAATATGACTCATTATGATTCAGCGATATGCATGTTCAGGGGGTAACACTCAAATCTTAGTTGCAGTTATAAATATGTATTTTAAAGCACAATCATTCGAAAATTCAATTATTTTTCATGAAATGATCTACCCTATTTTACAGACTTGTATGATAAATTTGGTGAAACATGAATCTTTTTTCTAAAAACTATATTTTGAACGTTATACTAAAAATGTGTTCGTGTAAAACCTATTTTTTACATTGCATGAATTCGTATTCATTTGAGATTAGTACTCTATTTCTTAAAATATCTGTTGAATCATAATATTTTTACAGGGTATATTGTGAAGGGAGGCCTTTTCATTCAAACAGCGGACCATGCATTTTTATGGAAGGTCAGTATCCCTCGTATTTCTGTCACCATAATATAACATGAATCTATTGAATTTATTTTGTGAAGGTAGCTTAATATCTATAACTTTTCAAGTTTCTTTCCAAGGATTTCTATATTTTGTACCTATCGATGTGTAAGTTGTGCTTTTAGCCTAACTTGAATTGAAAAAAAAAATGCGAATGTATAAATTACCTGATTTTAGGAAGGGCTCTTATGCATAATTGGAATTTTTGTGAAGGCCGTCTTTTTATTCTAAAAGGAAACCCCTACAGTTTTTGTGAAGGACTTTTTTTTGAATAGGGCATGTATCTAATTTATTTTATGAAGGGGCCCTATAGTCTAATGCGAGTTCACACTTCGAAGGGTCCCTGTATTTTGAACCTATCGATGCGTAAGCTGTACTTTTAGCATAACTTGAATTGAAAAAAAAAAAAGGTCGAATAGGGCATGTATCTCATTTATTTTATGAAGGGGCCCTACAGTCTAATGCGAGTTCACACTTCGAAGGGTCCCTGTATTTTGAATCTATCGATGCGTAAACTGTACTTTTACCCTAACTTGAATTGAAAAAAAACAGGGTAAAGTGTAAATTATCTGATTTTATGAAGGGTCCTTATGCATAAATGGATTATTGTGAAGGGTTCCTTTTTATTAAAAAGGGGATCTGTTCACTATTTTAATTAACTACGCACTAGCTGGTAAAATTATATTTTATTCACATAACATTTCAATGATGTTGGAAAGTGATTCATGAATTATGTCGCTACGCATGATTTTTCATTCTTGTTTATTTTATATATACGTTAAAATTCTTTTTGTACCAATCTGTATTTTTTGTGGAAAGTGATTCATGAATTATGCCTGATTTTACATACTTGTTTATTTACATATACGCTAAAATTCTTTTTATAGTACTCTATACTTTTGTAAGTGTGTATTGTTAGTCTATCGAAGGGCCCCCTCTGGGTAAAAAAGGGAGGGGGAGGGGGGGAGCTATTCAGTTGAGTACAGTATCATTCATGCGGGACCTACTACAACCTATATCGAATTCATTAAAACGCGCCTGTTTGCCTCAAAAATGTTGAAGTCCGCCAATTAAAATTAATTAATGACCCTTTTTAATTACTAGCATCTACCATTCTACTGCACATGCAAACTGCGTACTCTCGTTGAGGGGAAAAAAAAATCTTGCCAAAATTTCTTAAGTTCTCCAATTAAAATTAATTAATGACCCTTTTTAATTAAATCATTATTGACTTTTAAAATTCACCTGTAATATACTCTAACATGTATAACAAATAGCCTACTCTCGTTGAAAAAATATTTGCTTCGAAAAATGTCTAAGTTCCTCAATTAAAATTAATGAATGACCCTTTTTAATTAAACCATTATTGACTTTTAAAATTCTCCTCTAACATGTATATCGAATACCCTACTCTCGTTGAAAAAATCTCGCGAAAATTTTTAAGTTCTGCAATTAAAATTAATTAATTACTATGTTTAATTAATATTTTTAATTAATTAATCATTTACTTCTACTGCATACACTCATAATCAAACTGCATACTCTCGTTGAAAAAAAAAAATTGCTATGAAAAATTTCTAAGTTCCCCAATTAAAATTAATTAAAATTAAAATTAATTAAACTTCTAATTCGCTAAAATAAATCCATTGAAACACACCTCGTATTCTAGTAGAAAATTCTCCGCGAAAAAAAAAAATGGCCTCGAAAAATTTCTAAGTCCCGCAATTAAAATTAATTAACACTAATCCTTAATTAATCCCCTTATCTTAAGTAGTGGAGGAGGGCACTTTGAGAGGAGGAGGGCACTTTGGGAGGTGGAGGGCACTTTGGGAGGAGGAGGAGGGCACTTCGGGAGGAGGAGGAGGAGGGCACTTCGGGAGGAGGAGCCCTCCTCCCTCCTCCGGCTCCAAGCTCCTCCTGAGGCCGGAGCCCCATTTTCTCTCTACTAACCTGTTACTGAAAATGTCTATAACATAGTACTTTTCAATACCGCGGTTCTTAATGTTATTCACAAGCAGATGGAATTTTTCTCATCCTTAAACGCAAAGGAAGAATAGAATACAGATCGTTGTTATAAAAGTCCGAGAGGTAGCCACAATTTAAACCTAACCATTTTATACAAGCTGGTTTTCAAGTAGTAATTGATTTTACTTATCAATCCCGAAAACAGTCGTCAGTTGTCTCAACAGCTGTGTATGAGGCCATGATAATCAAAAAATGCCCCATTAAAACGTTAAAAGCATGGCAACCCAATTACAGATTTACCAATATTTTTTAAATAAAGCATGATGTCATGTTTTTAGAGGTCTCGAAGTCTGAGCGGGGGTTGGTGAGCGTAGCTCGCAGGGGGTAGGCCCCCTAGTATATATATAAATTTCAATGTGTTTAAAATAGTGAAACATTATTTAAATAAACCGCAGACGATTTTTCTCCATACACGTCATGTAACGGAATTCTTTTGACTGTCCCTGTAAAGTAACTATAAGTGCTATGCACACCCTATTCCATATTAAGCTTCTTCTAATGCACCTTAGTGATATATATAAATTTCAATGCGTTTAAAATACTGAAACATTATTTAAATAAACCGCAAATGATTTTTCCCCATAGACCGCAATGTAACGGAATTCTTTTGAGTGTCCCTGTAATAAAACTATAAGTGCTACACACTTCCGTTGAAATAGGGAACATGCTATAGATAACGACAATAACATATAAAAATTTCAGAGCAATCCGAGCATATTTACGGGAGTTAGAGCACGGACAGACGGCCAGACGGCAGACGGCCAGACGGCCAGACAAACCGAAGTCATAAGCACTTTTCAACTAGGTTGGAAAGTGCTAAAAAGGAAAACGTTTTTCTAGTATTACACAGTTTCTAAATAAGACCACCTGCCAATTTAATGCATTTCCGAACAAAAACGAGTTAAAAAATGTGTCAGAAAGCAGATCCTTTGGGTTTGAGAACAGCCTTAAATAATTATTGATACGCTTTTTACTTACCCATCATACGTAGTATAGGGTAAGTCTTGTAATCGTTTTGAAAATCGAAAATTTTTTTTTTTGACGGATTTACACGTTTCAGACACTGGAGATTCCGAAAAACATATTTTTAGAAAAAAAATTTTGCCGTCCGTCTGTGTGTCTGTGTGTGTGTCTGTGTGTCTGTAAACGCTCTATCTCCCGAAAAAATTGAGATAGAGACTTGCAATTTGGTATGTACTTAGTATGTAATAATGGGAAGAAGCCTATTTCATTTCAATAACCTCGATTAACCGGAACAATTTTTTTCGGACTCTCGAAATATTCGTTCTGATGAAAGGTATATAAAAATTTTCGAAATTGTTTATTTTAAGAAATGAATATAAAAGACAATAAAAAAACATAAATTTTGAATAAAGCATGAAGTCGATCGGATAATTAGTTGCCGAGATATTTGGAATCCTATTTTCCACACTCTTCGATTTTTCATGACCCTGTATTTCATCCAAATTTCACTTCAAAGATATATTTTAATTGGAAATTTGACGCTTAATCAGATGCAATAAACCGCTAGTTAATAGGATTATTATTTTTGGAGTTATAAGGAAAAACCTCTTTCAAGCAATTCAGTAATCGAGCCTTTAAAGTTTGTGACGTCATCAAGTCACGATTTTATTTGAATTGCAATGCATTTTATAAGTAGTTTACACATTTTTATTTTAATATTTTACATTATGCATATCCATGATGGGTAAGTATTACGGTGGCCCCCAACGACTAGTTTTCTAGTTATCAATTTAAAATTGTATTGAATATGTATCAGAGTATGCATCTTTATTTGCAATAAAAGTTACAGAATTCCTGCTATACGAAGCGTAAAAATATGCATGTTTTCTGTTTACTGACTTTCATAAGAGAAGAAAGAAATACATGAATAGCTTATAAACGATTCAGGTACAGCGGCCGTGTAGTGTAATCACTAGAGCGTGTTACTCGTATGCGCAAGTACCCAGGTTCAAATCCAGTCGGCGGTAAGAAAGTTTATTCCGTAAAATCTGTACCATAACTTTCATGTGATTCTGTGTTCGTGATTAGTGATTGTAATGTCTGTTATATGTGTTATCCATATATTTAAAGCTGTTTGGTAATTCTGTCAAATCTATTCCATCGAAATTCGATCGAATACGCATGCGTCAAAAAATCACCGGCCAATGAGGTGAGGGTCTATGACTGTCTCTACAAACGTGTTTGGGATCGTATCATCTGTTGTTTTTTTCTGTTGTCACGTTGCGTTAAACCTAGGAAGATATTTATCTAGAACTCACTGTGGAGTGTTTAGAAGGTATTTATTTTATTTATTTATTTTATTTATTGTAATTTGTATGAATACTTAGATGTCCATTTCGGATTTACTGTTTAAAAATGAATTTAGGCTCATAAGTTGGCGAAATCCCGATGGAAATTTTTTTTTTAGATCTCTATCATTTTGTTTATATAGTACAGAAAATAATTATTCAAACGTGTAGAACACGTAATACAAAATTGGACCACTTATGGTCTGTTTATTATCGGGAATGAATCTTATGGTGTTCCGATTGATAATGAATTCGATTATGTAAATATAATGTCAAAAGACAGTACGCACGGTAGTAATATTTTTATTATTATGTGTTCGAAAAAAGCGAATCTGAGCGCCTGAATATAAATTATAAAATATTATTTCTATATTTAGCAACTAAATATTTAATAAATATGCAGGAATGTGACTAGCTTTATGTGAATGTATAATATATGTAAGTCTGAACTTTAGCATTATTTTTTAACAGAAATATATTATCTCTATTCGATTTAAAAGTTTTGTCATTACATAAGTGTGCTATTTAATTTGTAAAGAGTATGTATGCATTATATTGTTTGTATGTATACAAATGTTTAGAATGTTTTGATTTGTAAACTCTTAATATTTGAATAATGTTTACATTATATTTGTTTGTATGTATACAAACAATATATGTATACAAAGAAGTATATATACAAACAATATTAATATTTACATTGTATTGTTTGTATGTATACAAATCTTGAATGTTTTAATTTATTACATTCATTTTTTACCAGTTTGCATGTCCGTTCATGGGCGATTCATATGAAACTCATAATTTGTCACAAATTGGTGATTTTATTGATTTAGTGCTTTGCCCAAGAATGTGGAAAACAAAACTATTTTTGACATCGGGTGAAATGAATGAGGTTATTTCGGTTTTTATTTTGTATATAAAAAATGTTATATGTAAAAAAATCCTGGCCATTAATCACATTGTTTTTTGTATATTTAAAGACGATTACTTATTCTTTGTAATTATTTTTTTGCTGGGGGTTTTTGAGCAAAATAATATTACTTCATAGCTAGAACCAGTTCCGCTAATCATTAATATTTTCTTAATCCTTTGACCGCTGAGCAAATGGGCAAATTTGTAATGTTTTTTCTGTTATTTTTTTTAAATGTCAAAAAAAGATAAATTTTCAAAATTGGTATAAAAAACTTAGGTACTTCTCTATTATCCCATCGTCCACTTTTCATAACAAAATACTATTGCCAAAATGTATGATTAAATGCCAAAAATGCAATCCCATTTACTTGATGTCGGAAGCATTATACGTGTTTGTTATGTCGTCAAGTGGTTTTTAATTCAACATTTGCGCGTATTAATGACAACGTTCTCCCGTTTATTTGGCGTTACAGTTTGGCGATAGTTTTTTGTTATGAAAAGTGGTCGATGAGATAATAGAGAAGTACCAAAACTTAATTACGTATATGAGTAGATTCCTTGACTATATTAATCATTACTCAATATTTTAAAACTGCATCATATTTGTAGAATTATATTAATTTAAACAATGCTTCTATTGAAGTGTGAAGAAGCACATACTTCTATGAAGAACCATATATTTACATAATCGTTTTCATTAGCAATCGGAACACCATAAGATTCATCCCCGATAATAAACGGACTATAAGTGGTCCAATTTTGTATTACGTGTTCTACGATATTTTACGTACGTTTGAATAATTATTTTCTGTACTATATACACAAAATGATAGAGATCTAAAAACACAATTTCCATCGGGATTGATTTTGCGAATGTTAAATGAGCCTAAATTCATTTTTAAACAGTAAATCCGAAATGGACACCTAAGTATTCATACAAATTATAATAAATAAAATAAATACCTTCTAAACACTCCACAGTGAGTTCTATATAAATACCTTCCTAGGTTTAATGCAATGTGCAAGAAAAAAAAAAACAGGAGATGATCCCAAACACGTTAATAGAGACAGTAATAGACTCTCACCTCATTGGCCGGCGATTTTTTTGACGCATGCGTATTGGGTCGAATATTGTTGAAAAATGATTTTGAAGAAAAAATCGGGAAATTCACAAAATGGTTTCGGGAAAAACTTCACCAAATGGTTTAAAAATTCTTTGAGTGACAGCGGGAAAAAAATTTCGTTTTACATTCAATCATCGCAATTGGCGAGTGTGACTATTAAGTTTAGCCAGTACTGGCAATAACATCAATTACCAATTTTCAGTATTACTCGCCGATTGGTGAGTGTTAATTTTGTCTTATATCACAAACTGTATTTACATATACTACTAGATATAATGATTATGAACCATGATTTTTCTATTATTGGGCGAGATTCATGTTTTTTCAGCAATTCTTTGACGAAATTCATGTTTTTTCAGCGATCCTTTGAAGAATTTCGCATTTTTCTCATGATCCTTAACGAAATTCGCATTTTCCAGCGATTCTTTGATAAAATACATTTTATTCCGCAATTTTTAGACGAAATTTAGTAAAAAAGCATGACCTTTTGGTGAACTTTCCTTTTTTGCGATTCTTTGACAAAATTTGCTTATCTTTCACGATCCTTTTGCATAATTAATGTTTTTTCTGATGTCTTTTAACGAAAGTCATGTTTCCCCATGATCCTTTGATGAATTTAGTGTTTTTTCCTCAATCATTTGACGAAATCTGTGATTCCCCCCCCCCCCCCCCGCGAAGATTGGTTAGATGTTTTTAGTCTGCAGGTGCCCTAAAAAGTCTGTGACGCCCGTTGCTGCATTGCACACATTCTTTCTTCCATGGTGCATCGAACGAAGAAAATTCATCCTAAAGAATCATTGTTTCATTCTTGACATTTCTGGAAAGAAACAACGTTCAACTCATTGGCTGAATTGTAAAGGGCGAAATGTGTCAAACATTAGCGGAAAGAAAGTGCGCAATTTGTTGGTTCATGGATAAAATCATGAAATTCATTAATCAATAGTTGATAAATTCGTCAATCGATAGCGGAAAAATCGCAAAATTCATTAATCGACAGTGAAAAAATCGCAAAATTCATCAACTGGTTTCGGGGGAAAAAGTTTTCGAATATCGTCAAATGGCTTCGAGAAAAAAAATCACAATCCGTCAATTTCGGAGAAAAAATCGTGAAATTCGCCAAATGGTTTCGAAATTTGTCGAGCGACAGCGGAGAAAAAAATCTTTTTCCATTCAATCATCGCAATTGGTGAGTGTGACTATTATGTTTGACCAGTGGTGGCAATAAAGTCCATTGCCAAATTTTCAGGATTACTCGCTGTTTGGCAAGTGCTAATTTTGTCCTATACTTCAAAACCCTTTTGATCATATCATCAGTGTGCAGGACAATTTTTTTTACGTGAACCATTTGATGAATTTTGTGATTTTTCCATTATCGATTGACCGATTTTACTGCTATCGATTGTTGAATTTTATAATTTATCAACTATTGATTAGCGAATTTCATGATTTTTTCCATGAACGTTTGACGAATTACGCAAAAAAATTAAGAATATCGTTAAATTGTCTTGGGTAAAAAAAAATTTAATATTGTCAAATGCCTTCGAGAAAAAGTTGCAAGTTGGAACGCCTGTGACCTCTTTTTCATGTTATGCATCTCGGGTCTATCCCCCCAAGTGGGACACTTTTCTAAATTTTGCAGACACCTCTCATGTGATATATCGCTGGAAAATTCTTTGACCGCTTATTCATGTTATGCATCTCCGGGGTCCATCCCGCCACCCCCCCTCCCCCCCCCAAAGGGTACTTTATAAATTTTGCACACAACCCTCATGTTATATATCATTGGAAAGGTCTGTGACTGCTTAATCATATTATGCATCTCGGGTCTAACCCCCCCCCCCCCCAAGTGGGACACTTTTCTAAATTTTGCAGACACCTCTCATGTGGTATATCGCTGGAAAAGTCTTTGACCGCTTATTCATGTTATGCATCTCCAGGGTCCATCCAGCCACCCCCCCCCCCCCCCCTAAGGAAGGCACTTTTATAAATTTTGTTGACACATCTCATGTGATATATCGCTGGAAAAGTCTTTGACCACTTATTCATGTTATGCATCTCCGGGGTCCATCCCGCCACCCCCCCTCCCCCCCCAAAGGGTACTTTATAAATTTTGCACACAACCCTCATGTTATATATCATTGGAAAGGTCTGTGACTGCTTAATCATATTATGCATCTCGGGTCTATCCCTCCCCCCCCCCAAGTGGGACACTTTTCTAAATTTTGCAGACACCTCTCATGTGATATATCGCTGGAAAAGTCTTTGACCGCTTATTCATGTTATGCATCTCCGGGGTCCATCCCGCCACCCCCCCCCCCTAAGGAAGGAACTTTTATAAATTTTGTTGACACCCCTCATGTTATATATTGTTGGAAAGGTCTGTGACTGCTTAATCGTATTATGCATCTCTGATGTCCATCTCCCCACTTTGCCCCCCCACCCCCCCAAAGGGTACTTTATAAATTTTGCACACAACCCTCATGTTATATATCATTTTAAAGGTCTGTGACCACTTAATCATATTATGCATCTCAAATGTCCAACTCCCCACTTTGCCCCCCCCCACCCCCCCAAGGGATACTTTTCTAAATTTTGTTGACACCCCTCATGTCATATATTGTTGGAAAGGTCTGTGACTGCTTAATCATATTATGCATCTCCGATGTTCATCTCCCCACTTTGCCCCCCCCCCAAAGGGTACTTTATAAATTTTGCACACAACCCTCATGTTATATATCATTGGAAAGGTCTGTGACTGCTTAATCGTATTATGCATCTCTGATGTCCATCTCCCCACTTTGCCCCCCCACCCCCCCAAAGGGTACTTTATAAATTTTGCACACAACCCTCATGTTATATATCATTTTAAAGGTCTGTGACCACTTAATCATATTATGCATCTCAAATGTCCAACTCCCCACTTTGCCCCCCCCCCACCCTCCCAAGGGATACTTTTCTAAATTTTGTTGACACCCCTCATGTCATATATTGTTGGAAAGGTCTGTGACTGCTTAATCATATTATGCATCTCCGATGTTCATCTCCCCACTTTGCCCCCCCCCCTCCCCAAGGGGTACTTTCTAAATTTTGCACACAACCCTCATGTTATATATCATTGGAAAGGCCTGTGACCACTTATATCATATTATGCATCTCCGATGCCCATCTCCCCACTTTGCCCCCCCCCCCAAGGGGTACTTTCTAAATTTTGCACACAACCCTCATGTTATATATCATTGGAAAGGTCTGTGACCACTTAATCATATTATCCTCCCCACTATGAAATTTGTCAAGTTAAAGCAACTATAAATTTTATTTTTATGGTACTATCAAGTTGTTTGCCGTCAAATTTTGACGGGTTCCATCTAGTTTATTTTTAAAAGATAATGTCCGTATTTATTTTTAAAAAAAATACTTTTTACATTACGTCGAATAATAATAACTTCGGATGTTTTTTATGTACATTAAGTGACCTTGAAGTCTCCCAAATTCCTCCGGTATTACTTCCTGAAATCTTCCCTAGAACAACCTGAGGAGGAACCTGAAGGAGGTCCTGGGGAGCTCCCCGGGATGCTATGAGGCGGACATTTTCGGTTCCTGAGGACCTCCTGGTGACAAATTTTTGCATCCTCAGGGATGCCTAGGGGATGAATGTCAATCTTCCTGGGGGTGTCCTAGGGAAGCACATGTGCTATATGGGATGTTATTTATAATACTGAAATCTGTTGGAGGAATACTTTGTGATTCGATGTTTCGAATAAAAAAATGTTTCTTCTAAAAAAATCTACTACTGTAATACTTCGGGTGTCACGGCTACCAGATCGCAATTTATTAATCCCACCGGAGTTATTACAGTATAGATAATATTACATGAGTTTTCCAATATTCCAATCATTATATTACATGTGGTCCGCACATACAGATGATCAGGCCCTGCTTGTAAGCCAGCCACTTTGATTCCTTTCTCCATTGGTTAGTTCGCAAAAAACTCAAAGTAATTAAATAATATATGTTGGACAGTTACACCATGGAATATCCTAATCCTAATCCTAATCCGAATCCTAATAATATTATAAATCCGATTGTGTGCAAATGTTAGGCTGAAGCCAGCGTCAAAATGGAGCATTTAATGATCCTGTATTTTTGCATATAGGATGATTTTAACCCTCATTTGAACATAGGCTGATTTTTGTTTATTTTATTCAAATATTTTTCTTAATAATTCCAAATTTCGTTATTTTCATAGAGAATAAATGGACATTTTTCCATACAATTTAACCATTTTACTTTATCGTTGCTAGGGCTTTGATCGTTGCCAAAAAATAAAAACACGGAAAAATAATTTTTCCTCAACAATTAATTTTCAATTGAACGATTTTCACGTGAAAACTGAAAATTAAAAAGAATTCAAAAGAAGATGAATTTCCGTGATATTTGAAAAAAAAAAATATGGAGTATTTGTTATTAAACATGAAGTATGAATATCAGTTACATTAAAAAGATCTTTTTCTGTCAAAAACTCCGTTATAATTAGAAGAAAAAATGAACAATAATTATATTATTAAAAATGGATTTCGCTTGGACCATGGAACTATGAAAAGGATTCTCCTCGGCTTGGACAAATATGACGTCATAAATAAAACATGTATTTTCAAATATTCGTAATAATACAAGGAGCATGAATATCAATGTATAATGAAAGTAGATAGATAATGGACGTAATATTTAAGATAAAAAACTGAAATATTTTTTATCGATACTGATTAATAATTAGCTTGAATACCAGTTACATACAAATGTGAGTTTTCCGCTAAAATTTACGTCCTGATTGCCAGAAAAAGAAAATTAGCAAGAATTATGAAATTAAAATGAGATTTCTCTGAGGAAAAAGTGACGTCATACTTGAAATAAAACGGTAATTTTCAAATGTGTTTTACAAGGAGCGTGAATCAATTCCTTAAATTAATAATACAAGGATAGGTAAGTTTAGAAAGTAGATGAGTTTCACGCCATATTTAAAACGAAAAATTTAATTTTTTTTTTTTATTATTATTATTATAACGATTATTAAGCATGAATATCAGTTACATACAGATGAGAGTTTTTTGACAAAACCACACCATGATTATTAGGAAAAGAAAAATAAATACGAATTTATTATATTAAAATCTGACCGCCTGTTTTTATTTCGCAATTACTTCTTTCAAATTGTCGAACGCAACGCGATTTATTTAACATTGATTACGCGATTTAATTATCATTGATCCGAGGATGTCATAAACTCTCAGAATTAAAAAAAAAAGATTTAAATTGAGATTTTTTTTTTTTTTTTTTTTTTTTTTTAATAAATTTTAACGTAGTTTCTCTAAAAATGGCAACTAAATTATTCCAATTTTGTGGATAAAAAAGAAGAAATAAAACGGATTAATATATTTTTTCTCATTAAAACTGAAAAAAAAAAAAAAGAATTTATTTTCAATTTGAATAGATGGTGAAAGAAAAAAAAAATCTTGATTACAGTAAAATTTTTGAAAAATAAAAACGTATTTTCACATATTCAAACTTCATGAATCAATTTATTCTGGAGAACAAAAATCGTCTGTGAACATATTTTCATTTAGAAATAAAGATTTTTTTTTTTCAGTTATAGATTAAATCAAGGAGGCAAATGTAAGCTCCTTGCATTTAGGTCTACAATTATTGCTCCCTATTCACAAGAATTGAATTTAATGAAAAAGAATAAACTATTTCCATTATCTTTGAAGGATGGCTATTAAAACGTTTCACAAAGGCGTTAAAAGTAAAATGGTTTACCAGGTAAACTTGACATATGTTTTTACACAATTCGCCGATTTCCACGATTTTATTTGGCCCGCCTTTTTTCATTGGTTGCTGTTTCCTTTTCGTGATTATTTGTCACAAAATTTCACTTTTTTAAAACTTAGTTATGTCAAGGCCTCTATATAGAAATACTGTATTGTTTCCTATGGAATGTGATAAAGAGTTAGTTAATTATTTACGTTTCTAATTATCGGGAATGAAATATTTTGCTTAATTAATGCATTTATTCTTCTTTTAATGATACGTGAACGAAGTCACGGGTAACAGCTAGTTATTAAATACGTAGAAGTCATCGTTTATTTACAGAAGTACTCAAAAGAATTCAGTTGTTAGAATGACTATGAGTCATAAATAACAGTTGGATGTACATTTTCAGCTGTGATATGAATTTTTAATCTTAACTAATTTTTAGTGTATTACGAGGAGTGTAGATATCATCATATACAGGGCTTCACGAAAGAATTCTCACACATTAGCATAGCTACGGACAGCAATTGCTAAAAATGAATTTTTACTGTGCTTTTTATTTTATTTTATTTTTTTTTTTTTTAATGTTTATTTAGATATCTCATTTCATTGTATGAACTTGTATAAAATTTCTTAACAATATTCCGATAGTGTTTCACAATCTATACAGTGATACGTGATTTTTTGTTCTTGTTGAAGTAATATAAATGGTTTATTGGACTGAACCATTGAATTCCCCAATATGGATAATACGCTATTTAAATTTGGTGGCGCCATCTATCAAATTAAAAATAAATATAAATGATGAAATAAATGCAAGATATAAGAATTAAAAATTAGATGAGTTCGGGGTGTTTTTTCTAAGCTCGATTCCGACGATTTGAAATCCGAGCCCGAAATTTTTGTTGCCTTCAGAGTCCTAGAACGATACCGAAAGTACGCTGTAGAAAATTGTTAATAAAATGTTCAAATTGTTTTAAGATTAATTTTTGTGCTCAAGTTGAGCAGATTGCCCTGGTATTGAATTTCGTAGCGATTCATAGTATTGTTTTTTCAGAGGATGCGCAAACATTATTGATAAAATATTTAGTGCTTTATTACTATTATTATTATTATTATCATTTTATTTAAATACTAGGGGGCCTACCCCCTGCGAGCTACGCTCGCCAACCCCCGCTCAGACTTCGAGGCCTCTAAAAACATGACAGCGTGCTTTATTTTAAAAATATTGGTAAATCTGTAATTGGGTTGCCATGCTTTTAACATTTTAATGGGAAATTTTTCGATTATCATGGCCTCATACACAGCTGTTGCGACAACTGACGACTGTTTTCGGGATTGATAAGTAAAATCAATTACTACTTGAAAACCAGCTTGTATAAAATGGTTAGGTTTAAATTGTGACTACCTCTCGGACTTTTATAACAACAATCTCTATTCTATTCTTCCTTTGCGTTTAAGGATGAGAAAAATTCCATCTGCTTGTGAATAACATTAAGAACCACGGTATTGAAAAGTACTATGTTATAGACATTTTCAGTAACAGGTTTTAATTTTCTCTCTATTTTAGTGCACCATCATGCATATTTTCATGTTATTTTAAATATGTAAATTATTTTTTTTAATTAATATGTATATACGAATTTTCTAATAATTATTTATCCTACAAAATTAATTAAATATTTTGTGTATGCATGCCTGCATTTATTCGGCATCAATTGATGAGATATTTAAGCAAATTTGCTATCCGCGGTAATTTTACACCATGTTCTGTCACTTGAATATTGTCCATAAGAAAATCGTTTACTTTTCCATTATAGGATCCTTTACTTTTAGGTTTGGCGTAATTCGAGCTTCAAAAAGGGATAGATTCGTTAATATACATAGATTTGTTGCCAAAAGTTATGAAAATAAACCCGATCAACTTTTGGTGCTTTTCTATTATAGGGGTCTTGACGCTTTTTTAAAAAGCTTGGCGGAAAAAACCAAGCAGGATAGAAAACCAAGCAGAATATTTTATTCTTCCGTTCAGTTGGGCAATTATTATTTTATATATTAGTTTCAAATATCCGAATTAATGATTTTATAAATTCGTTTAGTTAAATTTTACAAAAAAATAACAAAATGATATCAATAAATAATAATTACTATAAATTCCTTTTCCTCCCTTTCATTTGCGTTTACCTAAATGACGTCATTTGGACGAATTTATTCAAAATATTTTCAGTTTATAAATTAAATTAAATGCTGACAGACGATTGAATCCTGACGATAGAAATGTGATTTTTTTTTCAAATTTTCCTGAAAAACATAATTTAATCACAATCTTGTCTTCATTATCGATTGAAATAAAAGATAAATTCAATTTCAATTTGAGAATGACGAATAAAAAGAAATAAATAATCCCTATCGGGATCCTTTTCAATTTTTTTCCCTTTTTTGTCACAAAAAAACTGAGTAATTAGTTGCCATCATTACAGAAATGTCATTAAAATTAGAAAAAAATTAATATCTCGAAAACTAATTCCAATTTCAAAATTCTATTACCAGTTTTGACATCCGCGGATTTTTATGAACAATTGGTATTAATTTCACCATCAAGCGTTTAATATTTTATTAAAAATAGCCTTGAAACATAATCAGTCGTTTAATCAGTCGTTTCATAAAATCGTTTCACAAATTCGTTTCATTAGGATTATATATATATAGGGTAGATATTCATCTCATAAAATGCAACAATCACAATTTTACTATTAAACATGTTGCTCTGAAGAAACTGATCTCCAATGCAATGAAATCACACAAATGCTTCATGGATTTCCTTATAGTATCCCAATTTTCCAAATGGTTTTTCATAATTATTTAATTTTTTTGAAAACCATCAGATTAATTGTACAGTTGATTTTGAACAAGTTAAAATCATTTTTTTTAACTTAAAGAATTCTATTCTTTTCATTATTCTCAAGCTACTGTCAAAATATTTTAATTTTAGTAATTTATTTACAGAATAATAATAATAAAAAAAAAAATAAAAAAAAAAAACATAATAATATTTTGAAAGGGGACTATAACTTCTGTTCTAATGGATGCAAGATAAAAAATATAATAAAAGTTAATATATGTATTAATAAATATTCAATGTTCATCTTACAAATCCCGTTTAATTTGATGACTGCAGTTAATATATAATTCCAAATAAATTCTGTTACTATACGTTGATTTGCAATGGCCTCCGATTATTGAAAATTCGCCGCTTTCATTTGCGCTTGCTAGAAAGCGCAAAATAGTTATTTCATTAAAAAATTATAATTTTTGCTCTACTTCTTTTACTTACACATCATACGCAGTATAGGGTAAGTCTTGCAATCGTTTTAAAAAATCGAAACAAAATTTTTTTGACGGATTTACACGTTTCAGACCCTGGAGATTCCGAAAAACATATTTTTAGAAAAAAAAAATTACCATCCGTCTGTAACGGCTGTCTGTAAATGCCGGGAACACAAAATTGCCGTCTGTAAACGCTCTATCTCCCGAACAAATTGAGATAGAGACTTGGAATTTGGTATGTACTTAGTATGTATTAATGGGAAGAAGCTTATTGAATTTCAGTAACCTCGATTATCGGAACTATTTTTTTCGGACTCTTGAATATTCGTTCTGATAAAAGGTATATAAAAATTTTCGAAATTGTTTATTTTAATGAGTGAATATAAAAGACAATAAAAAAAACATAAATTTAGCATACAGAGTGAAGTCGATCGAGTAATGAGTTGTCGAGATATTTAGAATCCTATTTCCCACACTCTTCGATTTTTCGTGACCCTGTATTTCATTCAATTTTTAATTCAAAGATATATTTTAATTGGAAATGAGACGCTTAATCCGACGCAGCAAACTGTTAGTTAATAGGAGTATCATTTTTGGAGTTATAAGGATGTTTCATTTTACGCAATTAAGTAATAGAGAATTTAAAGTTTATGATGTCATCAAGCCACGATTTTATTCGAATTGCAATGCATTTTATAAATAGTTTACACATGCTTTATTTCCATATTTTATATTATGTATATCCATGATGGGTAAGTATTACGGTGGCCCCCAACGACGAGTTTACGATATGACAACAGGAAAGAAAAGCAAAAAAAATTACTTGATCTATTTAATCAGGATTTCTAAGTAGTTGTTTCAACGTATAATCATAATTTAAATATTAAACTATTAAATGATAAAAGAATATTTAAAAAAATGTATTACACTGTTCATTTTTATTTATATTCTCTACTTTTTAGCGATTCAAATATTTTGTTATTGCAGTTTCACAGCCAGTTGGTAAATTTTGGCGTTTTTTAAACTCATAGTTATAACCATAAAGAATATTTGGCGATTTATCACCTGCGCCTAGCTAACGGGAAAATACCTTAAAATCAAGTTCTAAAAATATTAAAATGTTGTATTGTCATCGGAAAAACATCTCATCTGTGTACGCAGCAATTTTTATAATTCTAGCATATCGGGAAGCAAGTAAAGAGGGAAAAAAAAAGTACGAAATTCCTTCTTTACAAACAAAATAAAAGTTAAATAAAAGTAAAGATGTAAAAGTTAAAAAACACTCTTTTCTTTGTGTTGGTTTAGTATACAATAGTTGTCGTTTGCATTCTAATAATATTATCGAAGAGATGGACTGATCGTCACAGTGGATATTTTACTACATTAGTACATAGTTATTAAAATGAAGTTCGTTGTACCGCAAAACACTTCAGATGCGTTTCCTGAGTAAAGAGAAACAACAATAGTTCGGAGATATAATAAGAACTCATTCTGTCGAAATTAATCCTTTATTTGAAGCGAAAAGCAGCATAACAGTAAAAGCAAAACAGGTGGTCGGCTTGCTCCATAGCAAGGCAGTATTAAAAGAAGTCTTTTCACCTCTACATCTCAGCAAAGACTGATAATCTCAAATCATGACAATGTTCACTGGTCAGTGAGTATTTTACACCAAAATAAAGCAATTGGCAAGATCCATTAACGCCAGCAAAAATAACCGTTAATGATAAGAAATATATATATTTAAATTTGGCGATTAAAGAGGGGGGTGTAATATCACAAAGTTCATCAGTAACCTTTTTGTGGCTTTTAAGGCGCTGGGAAAACCATCTGCGATCACGAAATATCGAGACAGAAATAACAATTTGTAAAAACATAAACTGCGGCTGTATATAAATTTTATGTTATACTGAAATAATTACAAGGCTAAAAGTAAATGTATTATGATAACTAGCAGATGCTCAAAGTTCAGAATTAAAAAGAAAGAAAATAATACCGGACAAAATGCATACACACAGCGAGAAACATATTGCTCTAATATTCGAGCTGCAGTGTACATATAAAATTAAAAAGGTAAGAGATGAGAGAATAAATTGCATCTGCCTGCAACAAGGATAAAGCATTAATCTGTTAATAAATGAGACTTGATTTTAGAATAAAAAGAAAAGAGAAGAGACAACATTTAACAAAAGAATTAAAAATGGTTTCTTTTTTTTTGTTTATTAAAAAGCATATATATGGATCTATACCATAATAAGTACTATTCAATGTTTCTAAAAATTCACGCCTGATTTCATGAGTGCGCAATGCATGTAATTATTAAAAAAATTCCGTTTGCAATACGTTAATTTAGAGTGGGTTTCCGTAATTGAAAATTCTCCACTTTTTTTATGCTTGATAGAAATTGCAAACAAATGAATGTGAAACTAAAGATGAATTAATTCCCAAAGTGATAAAACATTACACAAAAAGGCTTAAAAATACATTTTAATATAAAGAAGACATGTTTCATAAGCTCAAACGACGACATCTTCAAGATCAACTAGTCGGATGTGCCAATTCCAAAACTTCCTTCTATCTCATACATGTTAATACTACTTCAAAATTCGTTATCCCATCGCCAAAATCAATATTTTTCGTCATTCTGCTGTCCGTCAGCTGCTTGCGAATCGTCAGGTTATCTGGATGCTAAGCACCCTTCGTTGCACGTGCAGCCAATGTACAACATGATTACGAAAAGTCTTTCTGGTCTGTACCGGTACGAAAAGATAACATGAAGCTAAATGCGTGGAACCCGATTACAGAAGATTCATTCCCAGTTCTCGTTAATATCAAATTTGATTGAGAATTTCTAAAAATTAGCCAACTTGGCTTCATTTATAGCATCCTATATTTGTAGTCAAATTTGGCGATATTTTGCCAAGCTCGGCAAATATGAATATGTAGTGTTAAGCATATAAAAGTTGGAACGATGGTGTTTCCTCCGTAGAACATTTTGTTATCCAGGGGGCGCTGCCGAGCGCTCAAGACTGGAGGATGCGCGGAGCGGATTCCCGCCAGTAGAGATGTTTTTCTTGAGACGTAAGCGCAGTGCACCAACCGCTGCCTGTCACTTTTGTTCTAAATGTAAATAAATATTATTTGTTAAGTTTTAATTCAAGTTTTATTGAATACGAAATGATCATCTTAGTTTTTTTACCTAAATATACAGTCCAAAGATTACCCGAGCTATCGCCGGATCATGTTTTGGTCCTCCGAGCCGCAGCGCTCATTTAGAACACTGTGAAGAATCATCGCCCTTGGATTTTTTGTACGTAGTTATAGATATAATTGTAATGGCTACCATTTCAGGTACTGTGGTGCTCAATCGGAAACGCGGAAATATACGCGGCCAAGTTACACGAATATCAAACGCTATAAAATCAAAACTTGGCCAGAAAGAATTAGAACTAAAGTTAAACGCTCTTCAGACGTTAAAAAAGAAGACAGATGAATTACGCAACGAGTCGTATTCTATAATGTCCGAAGATGATTTACCGGAATTTGAAAATTCCTTGACGGAGATAGAAGAACAGTTAGAAACTCTCGAAGTAAGTCTTCTTGATTTAATAAAGCCTAGTGTCTCTAATGTTGAAAGTCAAAATAATAATGATAGAATTAATGCTAATGAGTCAAAAATTAAATTGCCGTCAATTAATTTACCCCAATTTTCGGGTCGTTACACAGAGTGGTTTAATTTAAACTACAATTCACCACCTTGATTGATAGCAACGATGAATTAAATGATGCTCAAAAATTATATTATTTACAATCGGCTTTAACAGGCCCTGTGAAACAATTGCAAAACATTAATGATTCTTATGCTTCCTTATTCGAAGCTTTAAAAAACGATTTGAAAACAAACGGTTAATTGTAAATTCTCATATTTCAGAGTTATTGAGTAACAACAAAATAAAAATTGAAAATGCGAAAGAAATACGCAATCTGGTAGATAATTTATTGAGTCATTTGTGGGCTCTGAAACAATTAGGACTAGAAAATAATAACTTATCGGAATCAATTTTAATGTATTTTGTGTTACAAAAAATCGATGATGAGTCAAGAAAGGCATTTGAAATGAGTCTTAACTGTAACGACTTGCCTGAATGGAATATTTTTATTGATTTTTTACTGAAAAGGGCTCAAGCTCTCGAAAACCTACAAAAAAGCAACACCGTTACGAAACCTAGGTATGAAATTACTCAGAAATAAAAAAGTTTAGTATTACAGAATGGCAAATTTAACTGCGCATTATGTAAACAACCTCATATGATATTTTGATGTCAAAAGTATTTAGATTTATCGGTTCAAGAGAAATTGAACCAAGTAAGGAAGTTGAAGTTATGTTATAACTGCTTATCGTTATCTCACGCTGTTAATCGATGTAATAAATTAAATAATAAGTGTAGGATTTGTTACTCCAACCATCATAGTTCTCTTCATGGAGCTAATTTTTCGAAACCTGCTTATGAAAATAGGCAAGTTAATTGTATTGCAAATGAACCGCAGTTGAAAATGGAAGACAACGTAAATTCTAATTCAGTAGAGCCTGCCACAAATGCGTTAACATTGAGCTGTCAAAACAATTATGATCAAAATTTGTCTAGCACCAGTTATAATGGTTTGATTTCGACAGCTGTGATTTATTTAAGGGGAAGTAATGATTCCTTTTTTCCTTGTATTGCGATTCTAGATACTGCCAGTAATGTCTCATTGGTCACGTTTTCTGCAGCAGATATGTTAGGGTTGCAAAAATATAAAGTTAAGTCATTAATTACTGGATTAAATGATTCTGTCTGTAAAATTAAAAACAGAATAAACGTAGAAATTTCCAACAAGGATAGAAGTTTTAAAAAATTATCTAACATGTTTTTGGTTCCTAAAATCACTGATTTAACCCCTTCAAGCGCCGCAGACATTTCTAATCTGCACTTACCACAGAATTTAACCTACGCGAACCCAAAATTTTTTGAACCTCAGCGAATTCAAGTGTTATTAGGAGCAGATGTATATTACGAATTGTTATTAGCTGGTCAAATAAAAATTCCTAAAACTTCTATAATTTTACAAAACTCTCATTTAGGATGGATCGCGGGTTGAACAATACAAGATAGAAATGAAAGTAAATTTACGTGCCATTTAATAGAAAATCAAGATGAATTAGATTTGAAAACCTTTTGGGACTTAGAGACGTTGGGAATTAAAGATGACCCAAACAGTATTAAAAACGAGAAAATTGTAGAAAAATTTCATGAAACTGTGCGTTTTGAAAATAACAGATATGAAATCAGTCTCCCTTGGACAAGGGATTGGAACCATTTAGAAAATAATTATAAAACCGCCGAAGCGCGACTCACAGGTCTTATAAAAAGAATGAAACGTGATACAAAGTTATACGAACAATATCGCAATATTTTGAATGAGTATTTAGAGATGAACATAATTGAAAGTGTACCTAATTTAGAAAACCCTTCAGATAAACCAGTTTTTTACTTACCGCACCATACAGTATTTAGAGAAGATAGTGTTTATACTAAATGTCGAATAGTTTTTGACGCAAGTTCCCATGAAGCAGGACAATTGTCTTTGAATGACTGTCTTGACGCAGGAACTAATTTAAACCCTAATATTTTTCATTTATTGATTTTTTTCAGACTAAACAAAATTGCTTTTCTAGCAGAAATAGAGAAGGCTTTTCTACACGAAAAGGATAGAGATGTTCTTAGATTCCTGTTTATAGATAAGAATCCTGTCAACAGTGACACATTTAGTGTTATCGTCTACAGATTTTGACGCCTAACATTTGGATTGAACTTAAGCCCATTTTTGCTATCTGCTACAATTAAGCATCATCTTAATAAATTCGAAACGGAATATCCGGTAGAGACAGAAGTACTCCACAATTGTATTTATGTGGATGACTTAATAACCGGGACAGACACAGTCGAAGATGCGGTGAACATTTCGGAACAATCTCATAAAATAATGAAGGAAGCTAGCATGAATTTATGGAAGTGGATTTCGAATAACAAACTGTTAATGGAAATATGGGATAATCGTGGATTTAGTACTATGCCACAACCTTTTGAGGATAGTACAATACATAAAGTTTTGGGGATATCGTGGTAACCCAAGCAAGATATACTTTTGATAGATATTGATAATTTGCTCGAATTTTTGCGTAACGCAAAAAATACAAAACGTTTTGTATTACAAGTTGCAGGTAGAATATTTGACCCTCTGGGTCTAATTTCTCCGTATACAATACGAATTAAATGTTTATTTCAAGGACTGTGGAGTAGGAATTTAACATGGGATGAAGAACTGCCCTCCGATATTACAAAGACGTGGGAACAATGTTGTTCCGAACTTCCTCAGTTGAGAAATCTAAAAATTCAAAGGAACATTTTTCAGTTTCCCGATGACTCCAATTACACCCTAACGTGCATACCTTTGCCGATGCCAGTCCAAAAGCATACGGTGCTTCCGTTTACTTAGAAATTAATTCACTAAGTGAATCGTCTATAAATTTGGTTACATCTAAATCCAGAGTGGCACCATTGAAAAAAGTATCACTTCCAAGACTTGAACTTTTAGCAGCATTAGTTGCTGCACGTTTAACCTGTGAAGTAAAAAAGGTACTAGATCGCAAGGGACCATCTTCTATGTATTTGTGGACTGATTCGCAGATTGTCTTGCACTGGATCAAAAGCTCCGCAAACAGGTGGAAATCATTTGTGTCGAACAGTGTAAAGGAAATCCAAGCTCTGACAGACCCATCCAGGTGGTTTCACTGTGCAGGGTCCGAGAATCCTGCAGATTTGAAAACAAGAGGTGTCAAGTGTGACCTTCTCGTTCAGAATTCCAAATGGTGGACTGGACCAGAGTTTTTGAAAGACTTAGATCTGTGTAACAACGACCAGACTTTAGTGATTCCTAACAAGGACATATATATAAACGAACTAAAAAGAGACTCCATAAACATTATTAATGATGACTTTGTTACATTAACTATTTCTCACGAAAAACTTTTAATTGACCATATTTTTGCATGTACTAATAATTTTGTAAAATTAATTCGTATAATGAGTTTTATTTTTAGACTAGCATGCTACGCCCGCTGCGCTGGGCCATTTTGCTAAATGTACCTTAAATCAAACAAAATAGCTTTGTATTTTAAAGGAATATGGATCTTCACCTACGGATGCTACCCTAGTCAAAATTTTCAAACAAACTTTGAATCAAACGAATTATATCTATGGATTTGACGATGCATTTTAAAGCAATAGGGACGTTCACCTGGTGTTTCTTTCAATATTGCTGTAAGCGATGCGAACGACATTGCGTTATATTATATCATACATTGGACAAAATTTGGGCTAATAAGAAGTAACTCATATAGTTGATAATTTATAGTAGAGTTTGGTAGGGAAATGAGGCCATTATGAGATTATGGCAACAGGAACTAAAATGTTCTCTAGTCAACATACTACTAAAAAAGAGAGCATTACAATGATTGCATAGATTGACCATTGAACTTAAATAATGTTCAGGTGATTCATTTTCGTCTGTAAGTTCTTGAAATCTGTCCCTCTTTCTTGTCTGTATGTGAGGTTATGGTAACGTAAGTACAATCTCATTCTATGTTACGTTATATTTCGTAATATACGTCCTCTTTTGACAAGTCTACTACGGTTTTTCACCTTTCGATTCCAGCAGAGTAAATACAGTCGAAAATGTAATAAATTGTTTGCACATAAAGAACAGTGTTTAACTTTCATATTTAAAAAAGAAATGGTGAAACATTAAAAAGTGCATTTTTAAGGCTGAATAGTTTGAATAAAATTAAAATGACGCCATTTTCATTGTCTTTCCATTTTTTAGACCAGTTGCATTCGTGTGACCGTTAACCTGAAAAAACCCCCGATGATTAACTCTGGTAGAAGAATAAACCTCTAGTTTGCATCCAATAAAATCTTCCTAATCTTCCATAATCTTGTCGATATCCAAGTTTGACCTCAAACATTAGAAGTGCTTGAAACGATATGGTTACTATACTAATGTACCAGAGTTAGTTATAAAACGAAGTTATTTACACGACAAACTATATTCCATTAAATAATGTAAAATTACTGTTAATTCAATTATAGATCTTTCTCTAAAAAAATTCCATACCTTAAATAAAACTGACAATGATAAAGTTAGTTATGCAAAATGTTTAATAATAATATTTTTGGCGAATACATAAACCGAAGATTTTCTTTGCATTTCTCTAAAGAGCATAATAACACGCAGAAGTAAATTCATTTGTCACTATGTTTAGCTGATAGGGCTGTGTGTAAGTCGAAAATGCTTTATAATGATCGAAAAATTATCTAATTAGAATTTCAGGTACTGGTTTTTCTTATCCAGGCTGAAAGAAATGATAAATCACCAAATTTTATTTATTCCGTTCGCCGCCATTGACATTACAAAGTTTTTCTGTACATTGGAAGCATTGCTTTTTTGGTTAAAAAATTGCTTCATATTGAAAACCCCTATACATTTAACAATCGCTAATTTCAAAAGTCGTCTAACATTCTGTAATCTGAATCGTCGTCCTGAGAAACCTTCAAACATAAACGAAAGATCTAACAATATAGTAAAAATGCTAACTGGCAGGTGACCGGAATACGGACGCTCAGTCTAATATCTTTAAAAATCTTTCCTGAAAGAAGGGAATATATGCAGATAAAACTAAAAAGAAATGACGAATCTAAAAGGGCATCGAAAATTTATTTCAGCAAGCAATTTTTATGGCAAAATGTCGCCTTTTGTGATAGTAATAACGCATAATTGCTCACATCTCCTTAAGAATATTCTTTAGTTCCTAACTTTTCACGCAGTGAATATTTCTATAAGTGAAATTGGCGATATTTTAAAAAATAAATAAATAAAAGAACAGACAATATTCTCTGATCTGAGTTAAAGGCTATAAAAATCATATGTTTGGTGAAAACAAACCGGCATGTTTCCGTAGTAAATTTTTAAATGACTAAAATTTAATTATTTTACAATATGTGTTTGAGTGGCCGACAATCACTAAAAATTAAATATTTGATCCCATATTTATAACAATAACTGCTATTTATATAATTTGCATTTGTATATAAAAATGTACTCTAAAAAGGTTCTTACGCGAAAAAATCCTATTATTGCTATTATAGCTCAAGCTGATGTCACGCTTATGCATTTTTGGCTTAAAATCGCATTGTTTGGCCACAAAAGTAAAATCAATATCGTAAATGAGCAAATAACATGTAACTCATTAATGGAGCCACTTTTACAATTACATGTGCTAATTCCTCCTGTAAGTCACATGATAGGGGAGTTTCATAAAAAAAAATAACAAAAAGAAAAAAAATGTCACTCATATTTTATCTAATTAAATTATCAGATGCATTTTTTGTTACCTGACGCAAACGATAAATCGCCAAATAATTTGTTTAGTTGCAATCTCGTGCATTGCAAATATTTTTAAGCATTACAAACATTCTTTTGGGGTTTAAATTAAATATTTTCGCTTTATAATATGATCCCTCATTAAAAAAGTTTTCTTTATTTTTCTTTTTTTGCGGGGGGGGGGATTTTAAATAAAATTAATAACAGAATTTTTCTATGTGTTTGCATTATTTTCTGATATAGCCGTTTCAATTCTTTCGCCAACGATAATGGTCGCCAAAACATGACCTATGGTAACCTTATCGTCCAAAATAACAGAACTTTCCATCATAATTCTGTAACTAATCTACGTAGAACAATATGTTATATACTAAAACCTTCCCTGAAAAATTATCTATCCAACAGTGCAAGTTGCATCAAATTCCATTCAGCAGAACTCGAGTTATAAAGGAACGGTACGAAATTTCCGTTTGTGTTTTATATATATAGTAGATTCCATGGATGTATTATATAATACATCCATGGTAGATTCACCTTCAACTGTCGTAATAGATTGAAGAGAAGATGTGGACCACTATCCCTCGACGAGGTGAAAGAGGCTGAATCGTTTCTAATTAGGTCAGTACAAAGGGGGGAATTTAGGGAAGAATTAAAATGTCTCGAAAAAGGTAAGCCTGTTCACAATAAAAGTAGATTATATTCTTTAAACGTACTTGTAGGAGAGGATGGATTAATTAGAGTTGGCGGCCGTTTAGCACATGCAGATTTGCCGCTTAACTCAAAGTTTCCAATTGTTTTGCCTGCCAATCATAAGTTAACGGATATTATTTTAAATTACTTCCATCTCAAATACTTTCATTTAGGCCCACAAGCGTTGCTTTTCCATGCAAGACAAAAATTTTGGCCACTTAATGGCAGGAATAATTGCCGAAGCATTGTTCACAAATGTGTGACATGCTTCAAGAATAAACCTGTTGTCAGCTCCCAATTGATGGCTGATCTGCTGGGAGAACGTGTGACACCAAATTTTGTATTTTCGGTGACAGGTCTGGATTACTGTGGCCCATTTTCTATTAAATTTAAAAATCAAAGGATTTGGGGGATTCAAGGGGGTGTATTGAATAAAAAATTTATGTCGTTGTTTATGTATGCTTATGCACCAAAGCAATACACCTGGACTTTGTTTCAGATCTCACAACTCAGGCTTTTATAGCTAGTCTAAAACGTTTCTTTGGCAGAAGAGGGAAATGTGCAAAAATCCTATCGGATAATGCAAAAACGTTCATCGGAGCTGACATCGAGTTGAGAAAATTGCATAAACTGATTAGTTTCCCAGATGAGGAATTGTGAATTTTTTATCCCATGAAGGTATCAAATGGGAATTTATTCCCCCCAAATTTTGGTGGCCTCTGGGAGGCGGCTGTAAAATCATTCAAGTTTCATTTAAAACGGGTAATAGTTGATCAAAAATTAACCTTAGAAGAGTTTCTTACTATACTAGCGGAAATTGAGGGAGTTTTGAACTCCCGTCCCCTTACCCCACTGTCCCCAGATTTCGAAAATTTTGAAACCTTGACACCCCCTCATTTTTTAATCGGTAGACCTATCACTTCGATCTCCGAACCACCATCAGATAACATTAATGAAAATAGATTAGCAAAATGGCTGAGAATCACCAAATTTAGTCAGCAAATTTGGAAGGCTTGGAAGCGCGATTATTTAAATAATCTGCAGCAGAGGGGGAAATGGAAATTTAAAAAGGATGATGTACAGAAAGGAACTTTAGTACTAATAAAGCAGGAAAATTTACCTTCCACCAAATGGCAGGTTGGAAGGATAGCTGAAATTTTTAAGGGAAGGGACAATATAATACGAACCGTAAACTTACGGTTACCAGACGGGCGAATTTATAAGAGAAATGTCAGAGATGTCTGTATATTACCAGTTCAGTAACAGATTTCCTTTCTTTCTTTAAGCAATTTTTAAGGTATATATTATTTCTGTATGTAATGTAGAATTATAGTGCATTTATGATTGTATTATTATTGTGTACTAGATGGAACCCGTCAAAATTTGACGGCAAAAAACTTGATAGTACCATAAAAATAAAATTCATAGCTGCTTTAAAATGTTTGAAACTTTTGCAGAATAATTCAAATAAATAAAAAACCCACTTTGAATTAAAGCTAGGTTGAAGAACAGCAATTGGCTAAGTTTCACTGGCAGATGCACTCGCGGAATTTCTTTCATTTGACACATTTAGCGCTGTTGTGCAAGTAAATGGTAAGTGCCCCCTTGGGGAGGGGGAAATAGCAGGATGGACCAAGGAGATGCATAACATAAATAAGCAGTCAAAGACCTTTCAAACGATATGTAACATGAGGGGTGTGTGCAAAATTTAAAAAAGTACCCCTTGGGGGGGGGGGTAAAGTAGGGGATGGACACGGTACATGCATAATATGATTAAGTGGTCACAGACCTTTCCAACGATATATAACATGAGGGTTGTGTGCAAAATTTAGAAAAGTACCTCTTTGGGGGGGGGGGCAAAGTGGGGAGATGGACATCAGAGATATGCATATGATTAAGCAGTCACAGACCTTTCCAACGATATATGACATGAGGGTTGTCTGCAAAATTTAGAAAAGTACCCCCTTGGGGGAGGGGGGGCAAAGTGGGGAAATGGACATTGGAGATATGCATATGATTAAGCAGTCACAGACCTTTCCAACGATATATGACATGAGGGTTGTCTGCAAAATTTAGAAAAGTACCCCCTTGGGGGAGGGGGAGGGCAAAGTGGGGAGATGGACATTGGAGATGCATAATATGTTTAAGCAGTCACAGACCTTTCCAACAATATATGACATGAGGGTTGTGTGCAAAATTTAGAAAAGTACCTCTTTGGGGGGGGGGGCAAAGTGGGGAGATGGACATCAGAGATATGCATATGATTAAGCAGTCACAGACCTTTCCAACGATATATGACATGAGGGTTGTCTGCAAAATTTAGAAAAGTACCCCCTTGGGGGAGGGGGGGGACAAATTGGGGAGATGGACATTGGAGATGCATAATATCATTAAGCGGTCACAGACCTTTCCAACAATATATGACATGAGGGGTGTCAACAAAATTTAGAAAATTGCCCCCTTGGGTGGGGGGGGGGCAAATTGGGGAGATGGACATTGGAGATGCATATGATTAAGCGGTCACAGATCTTTCCAACAATATATGACATGAGGGGTGTCAACAAAATTTAGAAAAGTGCCCCCCTTAAAAGGGGGGAAATGGCGGGATGGACCCCGGAGATGCATAACATGAATAAGCAGTCAAAGACCTTTCCAACAATACGTAACATGAAGGGTTTGTGCAAAATTTACAAAAGTACCCCCTTGGGGGGGGGGGCAAAGTGGGGGATGGACACCGGAGATGCATAATATGATTAAGCGGTCACAGATCTTTTTAACGATATATAACATGAGTGGTATGTGCAAAATTTAGAAAAGTGCCCCAATTGACGGGGGGGGGGGGGGGGATGGACCACACAGATGCATAACGTGAAAAGGCAGTCACAGGCCTTTCGAACGATATATCATATGAGTGGTGTCAGCAAAGAAAAGTCTCTGCCCCGTGTGGGCAAAACATACTCCCCCCCGCCGCCATAATTATTGATGCGGACTCATTTTTTAAATTCGTTCGCACCCCTCTTCTCCCGCAAAATGTGAATTTTAAAAACTCCCCTTCCGAATTTTTTTATACCAAAAGCACTTATGTCCATCGTCTGCATGCAGAGTTTTGTGCTTACAGACGCCAGACACAACAACACACACACAGACAGACGTTTACCGACATTAATAGCAGTGTTTCACCCAGACAGTTTCAGAAGGGTGCTGCACCCTGCCTGCCCTTTGGTTTGCAAAATAGCACCCTTCTTGCCCCTCATAAAAATAATTAGCACCCTTCTTGCCCCCTCCAGCAAAATAATTAGCACCCTTCTTGCCCCCTCCAGCAAAATAATTAGCACCCCTCTTGCTCTCAGTAAAAAAAGTGCCCTTTCTCCTTTTTGCATTAAAAAATTTGGTTTCATAATAAAAACTGACTCAATGTTGTCTTAAAAAGAGTGTTTTGACTTTGAAATATCAAAAGTGGCTTTAAAAACCAAAAGAATACCTTTAAGCTTTAACAATTAAAAAAGTGCCCTTAAGATTCTGAAAAGTGCCCTTAAGATTCTGAAAAGTGCCCTTAAGATTCTGAAAAGTGCCCTCAAAAATCCAAAAAGTGCCCTTAAGAATAAAAAAAGTGCCCTTTTTCTCACCAGCAGCACCTTGCCCCTTTTTAAACCTGGGGGAAACTCTGTTAATAGTATAGATGATACTCAGTGCCTACACATTTCACCCTTTATAATTCAGCCAATGAGTTGACAGTCGTTCATTTCCAGAAACGAAACAATAATTCTTTAGGATGAATTTTGTTTGTTTGGCGTCACAAACTTTTTAGGGCACCTGCAGACTAAAAACATATAATCAATCTTCGCGGGAAAAAAATCCTAGATTTCGTCAAATGATCACAGGAAAAACACTAATTTCATCAAAGGATCATGTAAAACGTGAATTTTGTTAAAAGGCCACAGAAAAACGTGATTTACGCAAAAGATGAGCAAATTTTGTCAAAGAATCGCAAAACAGGAAATTCCACCAAAAGATAGCGCTTTCTTGCCAAATTTCGTCTAAAAATTTGCGGAATAAAATGTATTTTATCAAAAAATCGCTGGAAAACGCACATTTCGTTAAAGTATCGCGAGAAAAACGCGAATTACTTCAAAGATTGCTGAAAAAACGCGAATTTCATCGAAGGATTGCTGAAAATTCATGAATCTTATCAAAAGGCAGCAGAGAAAATGTGATTATTATCAAAGCATTGCGAAAAAAGAAAATTTCGTCTAAGGATCACAGAAAAACACAAATTTCATAAAAGAATCATGGAAAATAACGCAAATTTCGTGAAAAAAAAAAAAATCGCAGAAAAAACACAAATTTCGTCAAATTATCGCTGAAAAAAAACACGAATTACGTCATAGGATAGCTGAAAAAATTGTGAATCTCGACAAAAAAAAGATACAGAAAAAAATGCGAATTTCATTAAAGAATCACGAAAAAAAATGCAAATTTTGTTAAAGGATTGCGCAAAGAATGTGAATTTTTTGAAAGGTTCTTGTGAAAAATGAAACTGTCTTTATTAAAAACAGCACACACACAAACATCTATACAAACCTCAATACACACAAACATATTATAGGCAGGGCTTGAAATTCAATTTTTCCAAGGACGGGAGTCTCCCTACCAACATTTTTAAATGGAGGGGAGTTGTAATGTTTGGGAGGGAGAAAAAAAAATTTTAAACCCCACTATTATTTTACGTGTTATTTAAAGAATTACATTAATGCAGACATGACAAAATACCATTGAAAAAATTAAGTCAACTGAGAATGATTATGTAAAATGTTTATTTTTATTATAAAAAAGGGAAGAATGTGTTAAGTTTTATATATGCAGTGTATTTTTCAAGTTCCATTAAATGTGTTAGGGACCCTTAACAATTAGGTTGTTAAATAAATTTCTGACTTTAGATTTTACTTGATTGAGATTCACCGATCGATCGTGGAAAAGACGCAAAGTTCATCGATCTGTCGCAGAAAAAACGCTAAGTTTGTCGATCAGTCGGGGGAAAAAAGCAAATTTCGTCGATCGATTGCAGAATAAACACAAAGTTCGTCGATCTGTCCCCAAAAAACGCAAGGTTCGTCGATCAGTCGCTTAAAAAACGCAATGTTCGTCTATCTGTCTCAGAAAAAACGCAAAGTTCGTTGATCTGTCGCGGAAAAAACGCAAAGTTCGTCGATCAGTTGCGGAAAAAAGCAAATTTCGTCGATCGATTGCGGAATAAATGCAAAGTTCGTCGATCAGTCAGGGAAAAAAGAAAAATTTTATCGATCGATTGTGGAATAAACGCAAACTTCGTCGATATGTCCCCAAAAAACGCAAGGTTCGTCGATCAGTCACTTAAAAAACGCAATGTTCGTCGATCTGTCGCGTTCGTTTGATGTCGTTGTTGAAAATTTATGAATTTCTATTATTAAAGTAATTTTTTCATTTTACCGTATTTATTTTATTTTTGTGTTGTATGTATTTTGCTACTTTGAATTTTTTTAAACTAACCCTTTTTTTTTTGGAGAGTGAGAGAGAGAGATTTAGTAATTTGGTGACACGAAGTTCCGCAAATTCTTAAAATCCACAAATCGTTTCCAATGTAAACAATGAAATTTACAATTAAGTTGCAAGTGCAAAATTTCAGTTTTTTAAAATTTTCATGTCATTCTGTACACATTTTAATATGTCATTCTGATCATTATACATATTTAGTTACGCATTATTAATTATTTACTTGACCTTTACTTTTAATATTTTAAATATTTCAAACTTACAGCTGAATGTAATTATTAAAACATTTGAAATACTGCATTCGAAAAATGAAATTTCAGCTTAGAAACGCGACAATTACTATTAGGTTAAAAAAATTTAAAGTAGAAAAGTACTTATGATATAAAAAGAAGAAAAAAAAATACACCAGAATTTATCTGTATTACGAAAGCGGGAGAAATGATTTTCTGTGCTATACGAAAAGATATCCAAATAACTCAATCATAAACATAGAAATAGGTATCGGTTTCTATGTTCATGTGCACTCAATCCAAACTTGAAACTTTTAAAAAGGTCATTGAATGAATGAAATTCATCTCCGCCTTTCACATCCAGAAAACTTGCTGTGTCGCCAATTATGTTTATATTTTATATATAGGGTAGATGTGCCAGTAATGGACACCCTTAAGGAATTTCTTTAAAAATTATTTTTTAATTAATAGTTATAATTATTATAGTCCACTTTTTTTAATATTATATTAATCTATCAACAATATTTAATCATGCTCATAGTCACATTTCCCAATGTGGATCAAAATTTAATTGTAAATAACAGAAATAAATCAAAACACCCTAAATTCCAGTAATGGGCCACCTCTCTTCCAGTAATGGGCCACCCAGTAATGGACACCCCACAAAAAATAATAGGTAATTGATTTTATGATTGTATTTAAAACCAGAATTTCATGAAAGCATATTAATGAAATAAAATAGTCATTTTAAAATAAATTTAACAATTAGGATATCAATAATTAATAAAATATTTATGAGAATAATTCACTGTTTAAATTAATTATTGTCACTATCACAAGATCAATATTTTAATTATTTTAGATAGAAGGTTTAAAATACCAACTTTCAAAGAATTATATCTATCAAATTATTAAGTCATTGAGGGGGTGGGGGGAGGGGGTTTAGAAGGGTTAGTTTAACAAAAGAAAAAGATTTTTTTTTTAAGTGTCTTGAAGTACCAGTGCATGGAATCATATTTCTTTTTATTCTTAACAGTTAAACTTCCTAAAACTGCTTTATATATTACTTTTAGCAATTTGTATAAAATATATCAAATAAATGAAAGTGTAGGTTGAATGTTTTTTAAATACTAAATAAAATTATTTCAAAATAAAATATCAGAACTGACATTTGAGCCCCCTGATCTGCAGATTTACTACTTTCATTGCTACTATAAATTTAATATTATGGGGATTTTTTATGTATGTAGTTCTTTTGTCAGAGCTGAATAATGAAACATTTAAGACAGAAAATAAATTTTTAAGCACTCGTTATGACTTAAAAATTTGTCTTTTTTTAAATGGGGAAAGTGTGAACCCCATGAGCCCCTCATTTTCCCATGCCCTTAAAGATTATTGTCTGCTTCCTGTGGGTGTTAGTTGCCACATGGGTGTTGTTGCTGATGGGTGTTAATTGCCACATTATAAAATATGCAAGGTACGGTTTACAAAAAAATAATTTGATAGCAATCTAAAAAAAATTATTAATTACATGAAATTAATAAAAAAAAATGTATTATTACAGTCTGGTAAGTAAAATTAAAAAATTAAAATTTGACTACTTAGCTTTTCAGTTAAATAACAAAAATATATGCACTATGAACATTACTGAAATTGCTTTTTCAGTAATGTCCACATGGGGTGTCCATTACTGGAAATTGACTAAATAAGCATTCCAGTAATGGGCCATGGTCCTAAAACCTGAAAAATAAATGAAATTTTGTAAATTGCCATTAGTATGTAAAATTCAAAGTTTTCTATTATTGTCTAAACAAAAACATGCAATTTTTTCAAGAAAATAAAAAAGATATCAGTTGTTTAAGTGAAGCCAGCTCTTAGCATGTTCATTAAGATTTTCACAGAAAATCTGTGGAACTGTGAAACATTATTTTCTGCTTCCTGATTGGTTTGATTAAGAGTGTCAACAATAACCCAGATTATAAAACAAGCAAGGAGGAATTATGAAAAAATATATAAAAGGCTAAATTTTTATTGGTTATTTTTTTATAAATCAAAAACTTTGAAAGTGGCCCATTACTGGAAGGGGGTCCATTACTGGCACATCTACCCTATATATAAAAAAATAATAATTCAGGCACTTTTCCGTTATACGGACACCATTGTCGCCAAACATACATACATTTTGGCATAGTGTCCGTATAACAGAAAAGTACTAAAGTTCATGGTTTAAAATCACAATAAAATATCATGAAATTTATTGATTAGTTGTGGGAAAATATCGGGGAAATAATGTGTTTTTCGTGAATTTTTTGTTTTGTTAACAATGTGGTTAGAGAGCCAGGGAGAAATCCAGAAAACTTGCTGTGTCGCCAATTATGTTCATATTTTATATATATATATATAAAAATAATAATTCAGGCACTTTTCCGTTATACGTACACCATTGTCGCCAAACATACATACATACATTTACATACATACATACATTTTGGCATAGTGTCCGTAAAACAGAAAAGTACTAAAGTTCATGGTTTAAAATCGCAATAAAATATCATGAAATTTATTGATTAGTTGTGGGAAAATATCCGGGAAATAATGTGTTTTTGTGAAATTTTTTGTTTTGTGTTGTTGTGTTTAATTGTAAGCATTCATTATAATTTTCAGTGCATTATTAAATTGAAATTTTTGTTTAAAATATGTAAACAAAACAGTGACCAGAAACCTGCACAATTTCTAATATAGATAGATAGATAGATAGATGCATGCATGTAGTACTTTTAATTATTTGGTAAAAATACTGTGATCGTCACTGAAAAAACCTTAATTTAACCTAAAAGTAATTGTCGAGTGTTTAAGCTGAAATTTCATTTTACGAATACAGTATTTCAAATGTTTTAATAATTACATTCAGCTGTAAGTTTGAAATATTAAAAGTAAAGGCCAAGTAAATAATTAATAATGCATAACTAAAAGTAATTGTCGAGTGTTTAAGCTGAAATTTCATTTTACGAATACAATATTTCAAATGTTTTAATAGTTACATTCAACTGTAAGTTTGAAATATTAAAAGTAAAGGCCAAGTAAATAATTAATAATGCATAACTAAAAGTAATTGTCGAGTGTTTAAGCTAATTTCATTTTACGAATACAGTATTTCAAATGTTTTAATAGTTACATTCAGCTGTAAGTTTGAAATATTAAAATTAAAGGCCAAGTAAATAATTAATAATGCATAAGTAAAAGTAATTGTCGAGTGTTTAAGCTGAAATTTCATTTTACGAATACAGTATTTCAAATGTTTTAATAGTTACATTCAGCTGTAAGTTTGAAATATTAAAAGTAAAGGCCAAGTAAATAATTAATAATGCGTAACTAAATATGTATAATGATGAGATTTTTTTTTCTTGAATTATTCAGTGAAACTCGCCTTATAAATGTACGCAAATAATTCACATCAAAATCTTAAAATAACAAAGTTTTCTTTCGTGTTTAGCTATGCTTAATAACCAAAAAAGCTTGATTAATACAAAAAATTTTTCGTAAAAATACTGTGATCGTCGCTGAGAAAACCTGAATTTAATCATATCACACAGAATTACATATTAAAAGTTTAAAAAACTGAAATTTTACACTTGTTTACATCGGAAACGATTCGCGGAATTTCGTGCCACGAAATCTCTCTCTCTCTCTCAAAAAAAGGGTTAGTTATAAAAAATTCAAAGTAATAAAATACATACGACTTAAAAAGAAAATAAATACGGTAAAATGAAAAAATACCTTAATAAAAGAAATCCATAAAGTTTCAACAACCGAACAACCAAATGGAGTCGTAGTAATCCACATACGCTTCTAGAGAGAGGAAAAAGCCTTCACCTCATTGGCTGAAATATCGCGTCTGAAGATAGTAAAAGCCTCTAGCTGATTAGCTGAATGCTCGCGCATGCCTATAAAAGGCATTTTTGCACGAAAAACTAAAGAGCAGGTTAGCTTTAAGTATATGGATGTAAGTTGTTATATCTTATAATTTTTTCTTATATGATAATTTTTGCAAATTTATATGTGAATGTATATTGAAATTTGCATTTCAATGCCCGGGGGAGTGTTTCCACCATAGAACATTTTGTTATTCAGGGGGCGCTGCCGAGCACTCAAGACTGGAGGATGCACAGAGCGGATTCCCGCCAGTAGAGATGTTTTTCTTGAGACGTAAGCGCAGTGCACCAACCGCTGCCTGTCACTTTTGTTCTAAATGTAAATAAATATTATTTGTTAAGTTTTAATTCAAGTTTTATTGAATACGAAATGATCATCTTAGTTTTTTTACCTAAATATACAGTCCAAAGATTACCCGAGCTATCGCCGGATCATGGTTACAACAATGAAAGAAAATTTGCCAAAAAGCATGCTCACTAAAATTCATAAATTAAACCCTTTTATGAAAGAATCCATTTTTGTTTCAAAATGTCAGCCATCCTAAAATTTCAAACTGCTATATCTCTGTAATATAATTGTATCCATGACAACGTCCATTTAACTGTAACCGCTCGTGCCCGTTCTAACTGTCTTCTATTCTTGTTTGTGTGTAACTTGTCCTCATTAAACGTATATATGTTAACAAATGTAAATGCGTATTAATTTCAACATATATCGTCACATGGTGTCAGGAGTTGTGTCAAAAAGTAATATTTACTTTAAATTTCGTTAACGACAACCTAAATTAAATACAAATGGGTGAAAACGGGATACGTCCTCCAAAACCATTACTTATGGCGGATTCCAAAGAAAAATGGGAAGATTGGATTCAAAGTTTTGATTGGTATGCTGCTGCTGTTCAACTTGACAAGAAAGAGAAAAAAGTTCAAGTTGCGACATTTATGGCCGTTATTGGAAGAGAAGCACAACAAATCTATAAAACCTTCAGTTTAAGTACCGATCAACAAGAAGATTTGGAGATTATTAGAGGTAAGTTCACAGAATATTTCACTCCTAAAGTCAATTATACTTTTGAACGTTACAAATTCAACCAGATTAAACAAAAGCAGGATGAAGCTTTTAAAGATTTTTTAACAAGGCTTAAAATACAAGCTTCTAGATGTAAGCTAGGAATTATGGAGGAGGAATTAATTCGCGATAGAATTGTTGTCGGAATTGAAAATAATGACGTTCGGGAAAAGCTTTTAAGCGATGCTGAGTTAAGCTTAGATAAAACTGTGCAGATTTGTCTTGCTTCTGAAAGTGCTGCACAGCAATTGAAAAATATTTCTGATGATAATAAACCCATAATTTCTACAATATCGAAGAAATTTACTCAGTCGCATAAAAATGTTCCTTCGAAAGATAAGCCTAATTCTAATACCAAATTCTCTAAAATGATAAACGATTGTAGAAATTGTGGTAATACACATAAAATTAATGATTGCCCCGCTTTTGGCAAAAAATGTAAAATTTGCCAAAGGCAAAACCATTTCGCAAAAAAATGTAGATCCAGAAACCAGAAAAAATACAGAGTGCAAGATATTGAAAATGTAGATACGATTACGGATGATAGTTTTCTGATAGCAAGTATCGACGCTAATAAATCAGATTGGTGCGAGACTGTCATAATTAACAATAAAGCTATTCCAATGAAACTTGATACCGGTGCCCAGTGCAATGTCATACCATTTCGCTTAGCAGAGGAATTACGTCTAATAATAAAACCTACAAATGTCCGTAAACTCCTCTCATATTCTGGTCATGCTATTGAGGTGGCAGGAGAATCTATTGTTCACTGTCAAATTAAAGATAAGCATATACAGCTTAAATTAATAATTGCACATGGAGGAATTAGTCCAATCCTAGGTCGATTAACCTGCATGGAGGCCGGATTAATTCAAAGAATTGAAGTAGTTAATTTACTGCAAGATGAATTTCAAGACCTGTTTCAAGGAATGGGATGTATAAAAAATTTCGAATATACAGCAGATTTTTCCACAGAGTGTCCCCAAACTGACATTAAGCCCCCCAGAAGAATTCCATTTTCTCTTCGACCGTTAGTAAAGAAGGAACTTGACAAAATGGTCCAGGATAAAATTATAAAGAAAGTAGAGGAACCAACACCCATAGCTAGTCCAATGGTCGTAGCAAAACAAAAAGGAAAAATAAGGATTTGCATCGATCCGTCGGAAGTTAATAAAATTCTGCTGCGAAGGCATTATCCTTTAAAAACGCTTGAAGAAGTCACTGCTAATGTGAAAGGCTCCAAATACTTCACAAAATTAGATCTGAAGAAAGGCTTCTGGCAACTAAGAGTTTCACCCGCCACACAACCTTTTTTCACGTTCACAACACCCTGGGGAAGATATTCTTTTCTGAGAGTCCCGTTTGGCATAAAGACAGCTCCAGAAATATTTCAAAATCATATGACTAAAATTCTACAAGGCATTCCAGGTGTTGAAAATTCAATGGACGATATATTGATTTATGCGCCTGATATTAATACTCTTCGATCAAATACTCGATTAGTCCTACAAGCATTAAGAAATGCTGGAGCAAAACTAAATAAAGACAAATGTGAATTTGAAGTTCAGAAAGTTAAATATTTAGGACATATCCTCTCTGGTGATGGTATCATGATCGATCCTGAGAAAGTTGAAACCATAGATAGAATTAAAGCACCAACTAGCAAAAAAGAGCTACAAAGATTACTTGGCATGATTCAGTACCTACACAAGTTCATCCCTAATCTCTCAGACAAAACACATAATATGAGATTGTTATTGAAGAAAAATGAAGAGTGGAATTGGAATAAGGAATTAGATAAAGAATTAGCTGAAATCAAGAAATTATTGAAGGAAGCTCCGTCACTTAAATACTATAATCCCAACAAAAGTATTACAATTTCAGTGGATGCTAGTTCCTTCGCATTAGGTGCGGTACTGCTCCAAGAAGGAAGACCGATAGCATTCTCATCCACAGCGATGAATGACGCCCAAAGATCTTATCCCCAGATAGAAAAGGAAGCCCTGGCAATGAAATTCGGATGCCAAAAATTTCATCAATATATATATATGGAAATGAAGTAACCATTGAGACGGATCACAAACCTTTAGAATCTATTTTTAAGAAACAAATAGATCGAATTCCACCACGACTCCGTAAAATCTTCTTAGAGGTTCAGCAGTATGCTCCAAGAGTTTGTTATAAGAGAGGTAAGGAAATGTATGTAGCTGACTTGCTGAGCAGAGACTGTCATTAGAGACTGTTGTTACAGGAGAGTAACTACCAAATTCTCTTTTCAATTCCAACCACAGACGTAGGGTTTAAAATTTTACAAGATCTCACAAATACGGATCCAGATCTAATACAACTGAAACATTTCATTTTTACTGGTTGGCCCAAAAACAAAGATGTAGTTCCAGATTCGTGTAAGAAGTACTTACCATTCTTGGATGAACTATCGATTCAAAAAGATGTAATTTTAAAGGGATTAACGATAATTATACCCGAAGGATACAGACGACGTGCATTGGAGAATCTTCATAAAGGTCACTTAGGCATTACAAGTTGTCTTAGAAGAGCTCGTGAGTGTATGTTTTGGCCAGGAATGTCTGGAGATATAATTTCGATGATCGAAAATTGTGTAGTTTGCCAGAAAACTCAGAAGAATCCTCCGAGAGAACCATTAATTTCTAAGGAGATCCCTAAACTACCATGGGAAATTCTTGCATCTGATGTATTTACCTATCAGGATGTTGACTATCTACTTATTACAGATAGTTACTCTGGTTTCATTGATTTCAAACCATTAAAAGATTTATCTAGTAAGTCTACAATACAAATCCTCAAAGACTGGTTTAGTGTCCATGGAATTCCTAGAATTTTAGAAACTGACAATGCTAAAAATTATGATTCTTCTGAATTTAAGGAATTTGCTGAAGAATGGATGTTTACCCGTCAAACTTCAAGTCCCCTCTATCCAAAAGGCAATGGTCTAGCAGAGAGAGCTGTCCAAACAGCGAAGAATTTGCTAAGAAAATGTAAGATATCAGGTCAAGATATACAATTAGCATTACTAAATTTGAGAAATACGCCAAGAGAAAATTTAGGATCACCAGCTCAACGTCTCTTCAGTAGACGCATGCGCACTACAGTTCCAGTTGCTGAAGAATTGCTAAAGCCTAAAGTTATGACCCAAACTACAGAACATCTAGCGGATAAGATTAAAGCAAAAATACTACCATGATCTTCATACTAAACCATCATTCAGCACTCCATTACAACCAAACCAAAATGTGATGCTGAAACAAGCACCAAGGAATTGGATACCAGCAACAATAACATCTCAAGCTGCTCCTAGATCATACAATGTGCTGACTCCTAAAGGTGAATATAGAAGGAACACTATCCAAATCAAGCCAACTAAGTTGAAGTTCCAAATTGAAAGGAAAAGGAAGTTACCGTTAGAAATTGACCATCAACCTTCTAGTGCTGATAACAATTCCAACGTATCTCCGGCGAAAAATCTAAATGTGTCTGCCCCCAGCGTTACTGACAAGAAACCCATCGTTACCAGGTCTGGAAGAGTCGTAAAGCCAATAAAGAGACTTGATCTTTAACATAATTCAAATAGAACTTAAATAACATTTTGAAAGGGGAGATGTAATATAATTGTATCCATGACAACGTCCATTTAACTGTAACCGCTCGTGCCCGTTCTAACTGTCTTCTATTCTTGTTTGTGTGTAACTTGTCCTCATTAAACGTATATATGTTAACAAATGTAAATGCGTATTAATTTCAACATATATCGTCACAATCTCAGCCATTTTTTAAGATAAAGGCAAAACATAAAATGCTCTGGAATCCTTGGATCTAGGCTGAACATTTATAGGAAAAGAACTTTTAGGATTTCTATTCTAATTTTTTTGTACATCTTTTTGACTCTGAAATCTTTGAGTGACTGTCACAGCGCCCCCTTCCGGCGGAATACCCCCCCCCCCCCCCCCCCAAATTCAATTGGGACCTGCAGGACTACAGTCAAAAACATATACAAAAAATCGCTACCACAGTACCCCCTTTCGTCGAATATCCCAAAATTTAAGTGGGACCTGCTGGCCATAGCCAAAAACCTATAAATAAAATTTTGTTTTATTCTAGCATAACTTCATACCCTTTTTGATGATACAAAGTCATACACACAGACAAACATTTTGTAAAAACATGTTTTTCGGAATCTCTAACCCCTAAAACGTGTAAATCCGTTGAAACCGGAAGTCGAAGAAAATTTCAATTACAATACTTTCTTCTATTACAGATAGAAGGTAACAACAACAACAAAAAAAAGCATTATTCAAATCAATACCTTCTTTATCATTATTAGTTATAATAATAAAGATATTTTGACTTAAACTATATATTCAGGATTTCTAAATTGTTTTCTCAGCATATAATTGTAATTTAAGTAATATTAAACGGTAAAAGTATTTTTTTTAATTACACATTTTTTTATTTATATTTTCTACATTTTACTGTTTAAAATATTTTGTTGATGCTGTTTCACAGACAGTGGCAAGAGTGGTCTGGTGCATAATTAACTCTTTTGTTTTGTAACTCGTAAACAGTTATAACCCATGAGTGTCTATTTACTAAAAACTGAAAATTCATTTCCTGAAATTTCAGGTATGTTATATATCAGCAAGCAAGCACATGTTGATGGCGAACCAGTTTAGGATATTTTTCTTTCATAGAAAATATTTATATCTTGCACCAATTTGCGCTTTGTATTCTACTATACAGAGAACGAAAATTTTCTTATATTATTCCTAATGCAAAATAATTACAGACTCTTGCTAGTCCTTTAAAATCGGCAGAACAACATTAATAATTCCTTTTACAATTATTGAAAGCTAAAACAATAGCTTTTACTAGAAATAAAAAAATCTATTACATCACTGTCAACAATTGTAACTCATCACAAATTTTTCCGAAGCAAATTAAAATACTTTTATTCAAGAGCATTTAAAAAGTAAAATATATTATAATTTGGAAATTAGACTATATTTCTATATTCATTATTTCGAAAGCTATAGCATTTAAATTACTGAAAAAACTAGTCGGATGTGCCAATCCCAAAACTTTTTTCTATCTCATACAGCTTTTCACATGCACATAAAATGTATCTCAACACCAATTTATCTGAATCTAAAGTTTTATTAATTTCTGCGCAATAGTTCTTGAGATATCACTATAGCTAAAATCGTGTAATTGTGAAAAATGCAGCATATTTGCCACCTGTGGGAGATTCACACCAAAACCTAATCAACAACAACTTATGTCCAAGTCTAACTGAATCTGAAGTTTGATGAAATTATGTGCATTAGTTCTTGAGATATAGCTATTGTGAAAATCAAGGGAAAAGTAAGCATAGCAGCACTGCCTGTTGGGCTATTTACACCAAAATGTAATCAGCATCTATTTATGTCAAGGTCTAACAGAATCTCAAGTTTGGTGAAATTCTATGCATTAGTTCTTGAGATATAGCTATCATGAAAATCATGAAAAAAGTAGCATAACTGTGCCACCTGTTGGGCTATGTGCACCAAAACGTAATCAGCATCTATTTCTGTCCTAGTATAACAGAATCTGAAGTTTGATGAAATTCGCTGCATTAGTTTTTAAGATACAACTATTGTGAAAAATGTAGCATAGCGATTTACACCAAAAACAAATCAGCACCAATTTATATCAAGGACTAACTGAATTTAAAGTTTTATTAAATTCTGTGCATTAGTTTTTGAGATAGAGCGGCCACAAAATTTTTGTCACATACAGACAGACATTTTCTAAAAACAGTCAAATCGTGTCCAGGTCCTTCTAAAATGTATAAATCCGTCGAAAACCAGAAGTCGAAAAATTTCATGAATCCAATACTTTCATCTTGTAAAAATAGAACTAAAAAATATTAGAGAATTTCTTGTTGCTTGAATACTGGAACTGGTCCCAAAATTGAGTCGAACCACTTCCGAAATCCTGGGATTCTAAACTACTCGTGGAATTGTATTCCTTAGTCTCACAACACACATCACACTTTATTTTGTTAATTGCATGGTTCACTAATAAAATAGTTATTTTAAACTGTGATTTATTATTTTTATTATTGCATTTTTTTTTTTTTTTTTTTTTTTTTTTTTTTTGTGTGTGTGTGTATGCAAAACAACAATAAATTCATTCTGACAAAAAAAAAAAAAAAAAAAAAAACATACAGAAAAGAAGAATGAGCCAGAAAAAATATTGTGGGCAGAAAGTTTTATTGATTTTACTAGAATCTGTTGCACACAGCTCCTTTTAACTGACTAGAAGCATGACATTTAGGCAGTATACATAAAATTCTAAGAACAGGCATGCAGACTGCACTTGGAAAGAGCATAATTAGAAAGGCTGCCAATACCAGTCATTTCAAAATACTAATACACTATTAAAATTGAAAATAGAGCATTTTATAGATTTTACATTTTATATGAAATATAAACTGCAGACATACTTTAAAATACACATTATATATACATATTATTGTTTCACTGAGCTATTAAGAATATATTAATATATCATTTTGAAGTACAAAGATAACATCAGTCTAGGCAGCACAATACTTACAGAAACTGTACAATAACCTAGACTGTGATTGGCATTAAAAAGAGCAAAAAAAAAAAAAAAAAAAAAAAAAAATAGTGAGGAATTCGTTTTAAAATGTTTCTTTTTTCTTTTTTTAAAATTTGTACTAATTTGTATAGTTGTTACCAATTAGTAACATACATTAAAAACTAAATTAAGCTCTCCGTTATCCATCTAAAAAATGCCTCTCTCTAACCACACCTGTAGAGCACAATATATTTTATAAAATTAAATTTACATATTAACAGTTAAAACCTGCTGTTAGTTGAATACTTTTGAATTTTTTTCTTTCAGTTCATTGTACTCTTAGCATCACTTTACTGACTTCAAACAGTTTATGTTTTATAATACAATTGATATTGTTACATAATACAATTCACATTTCTAGTAAGCAATTTCACTTACAACAATGAGAAGATACTATTTTCTTTCATGAATTCGAATAAATATGATTGCACCTACTATGAAGATTTCAATCCAAGGTACACAATATACTATCAATATACACAGAGATAACCCTTATCCCACCTTAATATAAGTTAAACTTTCAAGAAATTGCGTAATTCATTACTGCTACCAAAGTAGGATATACAAATTTGCACAAAGAATTACGAATTTGTACACAGGTTGAACTATTTTCTAAAAAATATTTTTACTGTAATTTTATAAAAAAACTGTGATAATTTCATTTACATTGAAAACTAGCTAAATATACAGTTTAGAAACACTTGATGATATTTTGTCAAAATTATACTCAGATATGGTTTTGGAATAGGAAACTTACAAATTTACAATAAAAATAAAATACATTCAATTTAAAAATAATCATATTTATCACCAAAATAATTATATTTATATCGGTTAGATTTTATGTCATACATGTAAAAAAATTATAATGCATTATTTAAATTCATATACTTGAACTTGAAATTTCAAATTATTAAGCACCTATCTATTGAGCATACTAGATAAAGAAGTTCTTGAAAAGTATCATTTATTAACAAAAAATATTATATTTATAATTTTACACTATTAATGATATATTACATTATTTTCATTTTCAGAAACCTTTATGAGTTCATGCACAACAATTAATGTTATAATTATATTACTGTTGCTATTATTATATTATATTTACTGAGCTGCCAACTTTTATACATGGGATTCTATAATCATTCTTTAGATTATTTCTCGATTTTTCAAAGTGGGATGCCTACTTCTTGGGGAATACACAAGTCTGTGTCAACAATCAAATACAACATAATACCGCTAAATGTAGTTTTGCTTATCTCATTAACTACAAAACATGATACCATAATAGATGTTAAAGATGACTTATGTCTGTACCTGAGCAAATTAACACTGAAAATTCAACGAATGTGTAAGGGTAAACAAATGAACCCATCACAGTAAAAAATCTGTTAAATGTAAAGTTTACATTAAATGTAACATAAAAGTATATTTATTTGTATCTATCAGTTGTTACCTTTGCTTAAATTTTTCTGTTTGTAACTCTCATAAATAAAAAGATAGTGAGTGCCGATTATTGAAAATTCACTGCTTTGATTTACACTTGATAGAAAGTGGGAACTAGAGAATTTATTTATAAAAATTATCATTTTTGTTAACAAGAATTAAAAAAAAAGCATAATTTAAAATATCTATTCAGGATTTCTAAATTGTTTTCTCAGTATATAATAATAATTTAACTAATATTAAACTATTAAAAGCTAGAGTATATTTAAAAATATATATTACACCTTTTTATTTTTTTATTTATATTGTCTGCTTTTTAGTATTTAAAATATTTTGTTGTTGGAATTTCACAGGTATTTGGCCTAATTTGGCACATAATTTAACTCCATGGTTTTTATAACTCACAAACAGTAGTAACCATAAAAAATTATTTGCAGATTTATCACCTGTGGAACAGTAAAATGCCTTAAAATTAACTTATTTATAATTAATTTCTAAAAATATCAAAATGCTGTATTGTCACACCCAGGGCCTGACAAATGCAGTTGCCAGGTCGCCATTGGCGACCAAATTATTTAATCTGGTGGCGAGTTTTCTTTATTTCCTTTTATTTTATTTTTGTATAAAAATTCACTTAAGAAATGAACAGAAACAGAATTTTCTCTCTCGCCCGATATTAAGAAATAAAATGTATTGAAACATAAAATATTTTTAAGCTTTATTTTGAATTTGGCAAAATTAAGTTCATAAATTGCTAATTTTAAAATAATAAAATTAGAATAATTTGACTGACTTCGACAGGGAAATAGGCAAACAATTGTTTTCCTGCTTCACTGTTTTATCAATGCCTGCTTCATCAGATAGAGATTTTGTAGCACTCAACTATCCGGACATTTGAAGCATTTTGCAATCAGCATTTTCCGAACATGGCAGGGGTTTTTTTTTTTTTTTTTTCCCAGCTTTTACAGTATTTCCTTTTTTTTTTCAGAGATATATAATTTTGATAAGTTTCATCAAAAAACTTAAATATTATCGTTCTAAATTATGTAGTATTCTAAATTATGTAACTAATAATTCTAAACTATATTTGTTAATACTTGCTTATTAATTCATTAAAAAAAAAAAAAATTGTTATTTTGAAAATCAATGACGGGGGAGAAGGACGGATGTTTTTTTGTTGTGACTAAAATTTTTTGCTGGCTACCAGATTTTGTCAAATTTGTAAAGCTCTCGTCACACCCATGTACATCATTTTTGAGATTCCTGTCAAAAAGCGAGTGAAAAATCGATTTACAAATTTCCATCTTTACATATAAAACCTAAATTACGTTAAATAAGAATGTAAAAATAGGACTATTCCAAACACATGTACTTCTTTAAAGGTGCATGATGCAAAAAAGTGCAAGAAACACTGGTTTATTTGCTTGACTTATTATTATTATGTAACTAGCCAGGAGCATCATTTCAGATTAAGCATGGAGGCAGCAAATAGACATAAATAAATCTAGATTTTCTGCCCACTTGAAATGAACTATTTTTTTGCATTATGTTTTATACATATTTTAAAGGGATATTTTTACTGTTATAATTTATTTGGATTCAACTATTAATATAATGGTAAAAACAAATGAAAACGTTCATGCAATATAAAGAAAGTCAAGAAACAGATAACAACAACTGAAACTCATAGGAGGAAGAGGAGGGGTGGGGGGTGAGCAATTGCCCTACCCCACCTTCCCGAATTGATGCCCAAGTAGCCCACCATTATATTTTACTTCATTATACAGCTCATTCAGATATATTGCTCATTTCTGAGTCTTCTGGGGGAAAAAAAAGCTAAACTTTTTGGCATTTTTAAGCAATTTAAGATAACAAATAAATGAATGTAATACTGCAATGTTAATTTTATTTATAAAATGAAGTATGCAAATAAATTGGCATTTGGAGACAAAAATTGAACGTTTAATTGTATGTTATTACCTTACTTAAATGTCTCATTATAGGTTTATACTACGCTTTTGGATAAATACCTTGCTTTTTTGTTGTCTCATAAATTGCACACTATATTGATTAGATGCTGTTTGTATGATGTGTATATACATATATTAATTACTATTACATATATTACTTAACACTATTATATTTTTTTTAAACTCGGATTTCATATATATACATATAAAATTTCTATAATTCTTGCAGAGATGCCTGCAACTTCTACTGAGAATTCGGAGTAATTCCAATAAATTTATAATAGTTGACAGCTCCACATTTGTAATGAATATGAAATGAGGAGGGGTGTAGGAGAGAATCAAATTATTAAAATTAAAAATAGTTATGAATAATGAATTAAAAAAAATTCTCAGATTTTTAACTGTTGGATAATAAGTAACATATCAGATTCTTATTTGCAAAGTGGAAACACAAAAATGTGAATTCTAAGATGTTAACAGAAGTAAATCACATAAGTATGTTCCAACCACATACTTATCTTTAAAAATCGCTGATTTAGAGTTATTTCATATATATAAATATAAGATATGACATCCCTAAATAATATTAAATACAAATCGTCACATAAAAGTTGAGTTGTAAATTGGCTGATATAAATATAAATAATAATTTTAAGCCTGGACACAAATGAATTAATTTATAATCTTTTTTTCAGGTTTCCAGGTTTTAAAAGATTCTCTTTTATTGAATAACATCATTTTCAGAGTTACAAAGTATGTGATGCATCAAATAATTTAAATTATGAATTTATTTAACACCATTTGAAAAAGTTTTCCTTTCAATGTTTCATAAAATGTTTTTCTTTTATATTCACGGAAAAAGGGTAGAATTTCCCATAGCTGAATTGAGAATCAGATTCTTTAAATATAGAAAAAAAAAAATAATAATTAAATCCACGGGAGGAAGAAAAAAAAATGAAAGCAAAATTTTAATATCTTATGCTAAGAAAAGTTTAGGTGGGTAAAAATAACTCAAGTGTAATACAGCATAAATATGTAAACTTTAAAACAAAGAACTTACAAAAACAACCAAACAAATAAACATGATCATTGCTTTCAGTTGTTTCAATAAAACCTTGCTTCAATATAAAAGTTCTAGGAAATTTCCATAAAGTTGTAATTTGTTATTCTATAATAAAATTTACACATATGTTGACTGATAACAATGGTTGTGTCTCTTTGACAGTTATAATTATCAAAATCTTGCACAAAAATTAAAGAAAAAATACAACACAAAAATATGTTTGAAAACAATAAAAAGCACTAAAAGTGTAAAACAGATTTTAGATATTAATTAGTGCATGCATTCTCATAGTTCAGTAGTTAAAAGCATTTCAACATTATTTGTACTAAATATTTGAAACAACTGGTCAAAACAAATTTTCACCGGGCAGCACTCTAATCTACTTTATGTACAAAAAGTAAAGTATTAATTTAATAATTGAAATTCTAAAAAGTGACAAAAAAAAAAGTGATGAGCGACCAGCGCTCTCACATTTGTAACAAACAAAAATGGCACATACATATGCAAACAACATAAATAAAAATTATGCAAAGACAAATGTCAATGCAACAAACAATTGTCATTACTAAATGGCTGAAAACAAACAATATCAATGAGAAAATTACACAAATTGTAAAAGGAACATAATGAATGTGAAGCATGAATTTCTATTTTGCTAATAATCAGACTCTTTTGGCAAAATAGTAAAATAATTGTCAGAATATGTTCAGTAACACAGAACATAATGATTTTCAAAATAGACTAACACTAATTATTCATATTACGCTGAATATTTCTTTTATTTTTAATTAATGGTGTAAAAAAAAATCTATTTGTTTAAGACCATAAAAGAAGAAGTAAATTAGAATAACATACGACTTTAAATTACATGATTACTTTTCAAAGTAAAAATTTAAAAGTAAGCCTTATTTAGGTAATTTTTAGAGTATAGAACACAAAAACATGGGTACTACACATGTCTGAGATACACATTTTAGTTGAGATAGCAACAAAAAGTTCGGTACTTTTCGGTTAGCCAGGCGCCAGTGATATATGTATATATATACATACGTACATAAACACACACACATATATATATACATACATATATGCATATATGTGTGTATGTATATATATGTATATGTAGATATGTGTATATATATGTGTGTGTGTGTGTATATATACATGTATATATATATATCACTGGCGCCCGACTAACCGAAAAGTACCAAAAGTTCCTCTCAATTTCCCAATTCAATTAGTGCACTTAAAATTAGAATACAGATAGCTTCTACTTATATAGGTTAAGAAATATCAATAAATGTTACGTATTTCAAGATTTTAAACAAAACAAAATTTAATTTAAAAAAGATTAAATACTGGATCACAAACTTCAAAATAAAAGGCGGTCAAAGTCTTTCCCCGATTATAAAAAAAATTATTACAAAATAACCATTGAATGTAATACTGTAAAACTTTTATTATAGAAAAGTCATATTCTAAGTTTTTTTCATCTGGATGGATGATCCCTTAGACATACAGCTTGATCAATCCAAGGCCCCTTTGAAAAGCAAACTGAACATAGTTTACACAAAAATCCTTCATCTAACAAACTGTAATAAACCAAATTATTAAGTTTTTCATAATTTTTTAATATTTAGGAGATATCCACACAAGGTCAGGATCACAGATGCTGTGTCTAGTGTGATAGCCCAAATGTTGAGCAATACGTGGCAAGAAATGGAATACAGCCTTGACATTCTTCGAGCTACCAAGGGTGCTTACATCGAAATTTACTGACGTAAGTACCTGCATTAAAAACTTCATAAATGTCTTTACAATATATTGAAACAAGCATATGCCTAGTTATATTAGTTTTTCTGCAATAAATTATTGTAATCAGGGAAAGACTTTATGACTACCCTGTATAAGTCACACACAGTATATTAAATATCCTCTCAAAATGCTTTAATTCAATATTACTTCAAAGTTGCTCATTATAAGATACAAAAGTTACTTTAGATTTTTAGTCATGTAATTTTTTTATAATCCAGCAATAAGAATTTTGAGTACTTTGAAAAATAGAATAAATACATATAAATTTATGATAAATTATCAATGTTTCACAATTTTTTTCAAAAGTACAGAACTTATTCAATGCTATATTTAATACAAAGGCACTCATAATAGAGAGAAAAGAAGATAATTAGTTATCTAAAATTTAGAAAGCAGTCAAGCATAACCATGATTACATAAAGTTACTCAAAGCACAACCAACAAAAATTATAGAAACATACTTAAAGATTAAAAAAGAGGTATTAAAATCCTTTTAAAAAATGGGTGCAACAGTCAAATTCAATCTGAATGTAAACAAAACAGTAAAAGTCATGGAATGATTTTAAAAAGAATCACAGAAAAGAGGCCTTTTTGATAAAATTTCAAACCTTTTCCAATGAAATGTTTCATAAATGTTTTTTTTTTTTTTTTTTAATTGCTATTATATACCATATACTCATAAAAGAAAACCAAGCATTATATTTAGGATCATTAATTTTTGGCAGAATGTAATCAACATGCATAAAATTCAGAAGAAAAAGTAGAATATATTTAAAAAAAAAAAAAAAAAAGAAGAGAGAGAGAGAGAACATATTTTAAAAGATTGAAAAATGAGAAACTTTCAAATCAAAAGGAATGCATTTTACAGATCTCATTTCCATCCCATAAAACACATGGGCACTAAAAAGGTTCAATGGAAATTGTGAAATTTGCATACGTTTTCCTTAATAAAAAAAAAAATAATGAACTAAACAATGAATTAATATAAATACACTAAACCCTTGTTTTACACAGTAGATTTATTTATTAAAAATGACATACTAAAAGAATTTTTTCAAAATTATGAAGTTTAAATGGTTATTCAAACAACTCAAATTTAATAAAGGTAATACAAAATAGCTTTGCATCATGTTTCAAGTAACAAAAAAGGGATAAAATACAATAAAATAAAAGAGACCAGAATTAGCACACAACTTTTACAGTCTTCTATAAGATGTATGATAACTTCAACAGGCTTCTAGAATTTCTTCTTCAGGAGGGTCTCGAGGCATTGAAATAGCTGTGTGCTTTTTTTATTGTGTGTGTGTGTTTATGTATGATTTTCTACACACTAGGTATTCTAATTAATGTACACTGCCTAGCATTTGTGCCTTTTACAGAGGTGTACAGGTTGCATATGAGATAATGATTTTCTTTGCAAATATTTATTCGTACATATTATTTTAAGAAGTAGAATGAAATTTTAAAAATGTTATAAAAAACATTGAAATTTGAAATAGTTTGCAATGTTAACTTATAATGGCACATATTATAAATAGAAATTTACAGCCTCATTTTCAAACATTTTACTTCACTGATATAAACATTTTATTTTATTTTCTTTTTTATATGAATACTAAAGTTTTCAAAAGTCAAATAATGACCTTCAAAAGGGTAATCTTATTTATTTATAGTTTTATTTGATAAATAACTACTGTCACAAGACATTGAGTCATTGGTTAAACTTAAATTGTGTACTGTACAGAAATTCTACCATGTTTTCTTTAATCATGTCAAAACAATATACAATTAGAATGTTGTGTAAGTCAAGGGTGAAGTGTATAGGTATTTTAAAATAACCTAAAACAAATAACTAAATTATTAAAATCAATAAACTAAAGGGAATAAATATATGTATTTAAAAAACACATATAGAAAGAGACTAATCATGTCTCCTCACATTTCAGTACAAACAACATGAATTGGTATAAACACAGGTCAAACAATGTATGCAGAAAATAATAGAAATATAATAAAGTAACAGTAGATCTTTAAAATGACAAAAATAGTGTGTTAAATATTTTAGAAATACTGTATTACATTTGTAATACATATCCATAGTAGAATTCAATTACTAAAAAACAAAGATTTCATCAACTGATGTTGCACACATTGCATCCTTATCACATTTTCGTAAATTAAAAGTAATAAGGGATTTCTTAGAATGTCTTTATATGGAGAATGCCAGTTAAAAGGGGGAAGATAATAACTCAAACCAAAGTCTAATAATAAAAAATATTAATGATAAATATGCAAAAATATTTATAAATGTCAAAAAACAACTATAAGATATATTTGTGCTGACTAAGATTTGGGCCATTATAATTATAGGCTAAATATTCATCCTCATTATATTTTTATACTATTATCACCATTATTTCTGTTGCCACAATTAGATCTCAACAAAGTATAATTATGAAAGAAAAAAAAATTACTAGAATATTATTATAAATAAGGTTTAAAAATAGGCTTAATTTTGAAAAGCAAAACAAAACCTTTTGAATCTAAGTTTTATTAAATTGATCTGCATACCTTTTTTTTGTGTCTACTAAATTACCTACAAAAATGAAATTATATTTTATACATTTAAAAATTACCCTGTTACCCACTCTGCAATTAATTTTTTTTTTTTTTTTTTTTTTTTTGTCTCTGTAACCAATCGCATGTCTTTATTATTATTATTATTTCAATTAATGAAAAGTTTATGTTTTTATACATTTTTAACCAATGCATAGCTATTGGTATTATAAATATTATAAATTTATATTAATTAATTTTGTAAAAGTATGTGCATAAAGCGCTAAAAAAATAGTTATTTTAGTAGGCTACAATAAAAAAAAAATAGTAGCCAGAGAAGTTTTAACTTAAATTTGTCATGTTTTTTAATATTTTTATTATAAAATTACACATTAATAATTACTTTTGACAAGAGAAAACAGCAACAACAAAATATATATAAAATGATAATAATAACAATAAAGTCAAGAATGAATTGAATCTACTACTTCACATTGCCATATAAAAAATCACTAAAAAAAATTATAAAATGAAAGTGATGTGTTTGGAATATTGTGTGGTTTTATTTATTTTTTATCTTAAGATTTTAATGAAGTAATTATTACATGAATGCAGATATTTGTGTTATGTATAGTGAAAGATTGAATACAGCAAATCATGGCATGTCAATTGATAAATTGTTGACAAAGATTAAATACTTTAAGAACAGCAAAAAATTGGGAAAAATTCACTGTAAGGTGTATGGGTGAGATTGGAAACTCTGAAATTGACGATTTTTTTTTCTAAAATAGTCAGTCACTTTTGACGGGTATTGGACTTAAATAGTAGCCATAATTGCCTGAAGCTAAAAACAGTCATTTTTATTAGCATTTTAGTAGAGAATAGCAGCCCTGATCATTTAAGTCATAAACTGAGCAAAACAAATGTTGTTTTTCTTGAGTCAAATAATGTTAAGAAAAAGGTAAACACAAATCACACAAAGAGAGGATAAAAATTATCCTAATTCATAAAGGATTGCCTGGTATAGTATTTTATTGTTATTTTGTTTTAATACAGAAGTGTAACTTAAAATTTATTTCAAAATACTTTAAATGATAATACAATTAAAATCAAATGCAAATTTGTTTATTTCTTTTTTAAAGAATGATTATTAAAATCTATACATTAAGTAACAAACAACCAACACTATCTCCTTTATAGCTCTTTACTCCTCTTCCCAAATAAAAATAAGAGTGCATAATATTCAAGTGTGGCTTAATATTAAGCTAGAAAATTATGGACATTGTAAGACAATTGAATATTAACAATTTTAAATGGCTGATAAAAGAAAAAGAATCAAATGCATGGAATGGATATGTAACAATTTATTATTTATAAATTATGCTTGGGTTGAACTTTAAAAGATTATATATTTGAATAATCTTAATTATAGCTAAAGAAGTGCAACACTGTGATTTAATATATAATATTATTTATCAGAATTTATCTTCATTTAAAAAAAGAAAACAAAAATTCAATACATAACTATTATTGTATTTTAAGAATTTGAATATTTCTCTGCTTCTATTAACCTTAATCATATACAATTATATATAGATTAATTATAAAAAAATGATTCATACAAGTTGTCCAATCAAGACCAATTCTTCAGACAAATTTAATTTTTTTTCAGAAGTCATAAAAATGATCTATGAACCTTATTTTTACAACCCGAAGTTTTCAACAAAATGTGAAAGAAAAAATAGGATGCTACATGTAACACAACATGGAAAGTAAGCTTTATTGGAACATAAAGACTAATTCACTCACTCTCAGTTCAACTTATCTTTATGCAGAACCATGATAAAGGATGTCACAACATTTATGAATGGGATACATTATTATTATCGAAGAATACCAATGGCTGCCCTTTACATATGAGCCAAAAGATATAACAGCATGAATGCATAATAGAAATGCACAAATCATCTATCATTTAAAAGTATGAGAAAATAAACTGTTAGACATAATTTTTCCCCCCTCAATATTTCAAACTGTTTTCAATTTTTCACGTTCCAAAATAAATTATTTTCCATATTCAGGATGTGACTATCATACTTTTACTATCACAATTTATTTTAAAATCATGGATTATAAAAGGTGTGGTTTTTCTATTTCACTTCTATGTAATCAGAACAAAGATTTTTAGTTTGCTGAGTTTATATTTTCTCAATAAGACAATCTGTATTAATGTTTTGCTGTATATATTAACAGAAGACTTAAAAAAATTTTTAATGATAAATTCACTAGTGAATAAGTAGGACGATAAATATGAAAGTTATAACTATACTAATTAACTTAATAACTACACTAATTTATGTACAAATATGGCACACAATTCAAGGTTTCGTTGTTTTTTAGAAAAGGTAATAAAGATATTGATGCAAGAAAAAACACTCACTTTAAATATTTAAAATATGCACCTCTCACATAATTCTTTTAAGTCTAAGAAATGCTCAAAATATATACTACCATGATTATCTAAAATAATATCCAATGTAGTAATTTACATACAGCTATTCTAAGAAAATTTACTGTACATTTTTTATGTAATATACATACATGCATACAAACACACATATACACAAATATTCAATTAATTTTAGTTATTCTTTGAAATACAAAAATAATTTTAATAACTTGGTACACATTAGAATTTTAAAGTATCAAAGTATTTGAAAAATATAGAATTCCATATAAACATCATTTAGAACTATGCATATAAATTACGTTAATTTTTTAATTACAATACATATAAGTACTTCTAAACTATGAGTGATCGTCAAAATTGTATTTTATTCCCAAAAAAGTAAATGTGCATTTTACTTTATTCATTATTTTTTTCTGTAGGTTTTTCGCTAAAAGTATTTTAATATTCTAAAAAAAATGTAATCTTACATACTTATATCCTCATTTTTTTAAATAATGTTCTAAATTAAAAATAATATTGTAAACCAAATATAAGCTTAAAGAAAATATTTCATTTAGAATGCTGTACATACTAATTATTATTTTTTTATCAAGCTGGAAGATTTAGCAGACCTGACATTCAAGAAAACAATAGAGGATATTGAAATTCTAACAACAAAATATGTAACATATGACTCAATTTATTTGAAACTATTCAAGTTTGCTGAACATTTAAGCAGCTCTATTTACTTTATTAAACATGACTGGACATTTTCACGGGAAAAGTTTAAATGAGATTGTCACCAATTAGCATATTTTTATTGAATGTGGCTTAGAGTCCTGCATCGGGTCAGGTTACCCACTTTTACCCGCTGTTCGGCACTATATTTTTTTTTGCTGAGGTTCAGGTTGGGTTAACTTCTACTTTTTTGCTGTGGGTCAGGTTGACTTTCATTGTTTCGGGTTCGGTTGACCAGCTTTATCAAAAGAATGTCGACAATATCTTTTCATATATATATATATACAATAAGACCTCCATACTCCAAAAAGCAAATACCTCTATTTAGCGTACACTTTTTCAATTCCTGATACTTATATATTTGTATGCTTATACTTTGGAATAGTGGGCACCTCCAAATCTACACACACATGGCATGCGTATGTGTGCATTAACTATCAGAAATACGATATATGTGTTTTTGAGTGTATCATAAACGAAATGTCAGTAATGCTTTTCATATTCTAAGAAATAAAAAAATGGTTCTTAACTGAACGGTAAAAGAAGAATAACCTATGATTAAATTTCTTATAAACATTTTATTTTTTCTCATGCAGCAAAATGAATATATACTTATTCATATTCAAATATGTATTTTATTTCATCTGAAACATAGTTCTGTTCAAACTTTTTGTGTAAATCCCAACAATCCAACTTTCAAAAATCTAAATATGACCCAGAAGAATTATTCTAGGGTGAACCCGACCCGATGCAGAACTCTATTCAACGATCTCAAAGTGTCTGCTATTCAGAAGTTTAATTATATTTGAATATTAAAGAATGTAGATTTGTCATTTTTCTATATAAAATGTAAAATTTGTATTAGACTTGAGTACATTACTTTTCATAATAGCATTAAAATCTGATTTATTGTCCTTTCACTGAGAGTTTGGGTCGGGTTGTGGGTGGAAATGTGTCGGTTTGGGTTGACAAAAATAATTTCTGCGGGTTCAGGTCGAGAAATTTTTTTGTCGGGTTCGGGTCTGGGTCAGGTTGACCTCAAATAGAATTTTTGGGTTCGGATCGGGAACAACCCAACCTGTGCAGGACTCTAGTGTGGCTTGATGCAAATTTTTGTTGTAACCTGGTTTGTTTTTCAGACGATTTTACAATAAAACTGCTAAGCAAAAAACATGTTAGCTTCAGTTTACAATGTATTTATGTACAGTACAGAACCATTTATCCAGAATACATCTGACCCCAAGGATTCTGGATAAATGGTTGGGCAGTAATGCAATATCCATTTGATCAGATTTGTAGAATATATGTGACTGTGGCATTGTTTCTGATTTCAAATTAATTGTTTTAGATTACTTAGATTAAGAATCAGATCCAAACAAGATCGAAGATTAATCAGAGTTTGAAAGAAGGCAATTTAAGGGAATCCCTTGGTAACAAAAATTCTTCTGCATAAAACTCAAAACATCCAATAGCTAACTAAATATGCTTCAATTTTAAATCTTAGATGTTGTAATGTTTTAAGCAATGCACATGTCAAACTAGCACTGCATGACATTTTTTTCTGAAACCAGTTAATTGGAAATATCATTCTGGATAAACGGTTCCATACTGTAGTTATTTTTAATATATATTTATGTTATGATATGTTATTAGACCGTTTACTGTAGGATATGAAAAAAGAAAATTACAAAATTTTTAAAACAGGATTTATTTTTCCAATATTTTTTGTATAATTCATTTTAGTAAAAATTAATTGATTTGGTGAATTAAATATTTTTATAAACATTCTGTAAATCTGCAAAATATTTGTGATAAATAACTGCTGTCACACTCTTGCTACATTTGAAACCAGTACTTTTGATAAATAACTACTGTCACACTCTTGCTACATTTGAAACCAGTACATTGCCCCATCATCGGTATTGTTTTATGCCAAGCTTCACAACATACCCACTTATGGAACTTTAGCCAGTTTCATTTCAAAGCAAAATTTTGAATGCTTATATAAAAATATTAGGTGGACAGAGAAAAATCATTAACCTCAGAAACAGAAATAAAGGAACAGGCTTAGAAATAAATATTTATATATTATTTTGATACCTCAGAAGAAGACTTAGAATATATATTTATTTATTCATATGTTGCAAGTTTAGAGTTCATTTTTGTGTTTTATATATTTATTCTATTAAATCCATGGGACAGATGCAAAACACTGCAACAAACACATAATTAAAAAAAAAAAAAAAAAAAAAAAAAAAAAAAAATTCACTCTAGGAATAGATAAGTCAGATGATTTGTATGTCAACATTATTTATCAATACAAGCAAACTTGAAAATAATGTAGTCAAAATATTTACGCATTAAAAAAAAGAACCTTTGAAAAAAAATTTGCAAAAAGTTTTTCAAGAGAGATTTAGAGATTTTTTTTTTTTAAGTATAATAATAAAAGTAATTTATAATAGAAGAAAAAAAAAATCCTGGAGTGCTATTTTGGTTGACAAATTCACAAAACACAGTAGACAGTTTAAAAATTGACACAATATGTAATTTAAGATAAGCTTTTGTCGAATCTTTTTATTATTGTTAATATTATTATTATTTATATAGGATAAAACACAAAATTTTTAACTCAAAAATAATAAGTTCCTAAAATGTAAAAAAAAAAAAAAAATTAAAAATGTCTTTTGGTAAGCAAGGGAAAAAAAAATTAAAACATTTCACTCCCAACTGAATATATATCAAATTCATATACAAATACTTTCGAAATTTTACTTGTAATATATTTTCAACAATCTGACATCCTTCATAATGAGGAGTCTTAAAATGTAAAGGTTTAAATAATTGAGAATGAAAACATGTATAACAACAGTTGATGAAAATGTAAAACAAATATGCATATCTTTGGTGATATAATTTGGACTCAAAATACTGAAGCTATAAACAAATGCAAATATAAAAGAAAGATATGAATGGTATATTACGAAACATAATAGAAATAATATTTCAAAATATTAATAGAGCTGAGATTCAAACAAATACATAAGATGTCAAATTTTCCCAATTTACCGAGGAATCAAATGGCTTTTTATAACATGCATATTTGGTCAGTCACATTCAATATACTTATGGCGAAACAAAGAAAAAAAATAAGTAGCAAACTTTTAAAAAGGAAGTAAACAGAATACAAACATTAGAGTCAATTCAGATAAATATAGTGAAATAAGTGCATAAAGATAGTGAATTTTATTTTTCTTTAAATAAATTGTGAAGAGAAAATATTTTTGATTAAACATATTTTCAATGTTTATACTCTTGTTAAAACTAAACAAATGACAGCTAAAAAATTAAAATATTGAATGTAAATACAGAAGACCTTCAATATATAAATATCTAACATTCTTCTTCTCTAGTTTTGTACTTTTCATTCATAAAATATTTAAAAGTCTAGTACTCTAAAGTTTGGACATTCAGTGAAATTCAGTTGATCCCACTTTAAAAATTGCATAGAATCAATCTACATAATTATAAGTTCATATTACAAGAAAAAAAAAAATATATTATCATATATTGAAGGGCTTGCAGTATTTTTTCCTTTTTTCCAGATTAAAAGTTCTTTTTTATGCTTAAAAATTTTGGCTTAAATATTCAATTTATTTTCTTACCTATACCTAAATTTTTTTATACAATCATTGCCTAAATCTACAACAATTAGATGGTGATCATCTGTCACGTCTAAGCCGCTAGGTCTTTTTAATTTTGCTTCAAAGCTATCAATAATAAATTGCAAATTCCCTGATTGATAACTAAAGACTTGAATGAAACTACCATTTTTTTCACTCCTGGATGTTAAAAGGTTACCTTTACCATCATAAATTATCCCACCATGATGGCCTTTACTTTTGCCCCCAACTTGTATTTCTCTAATAAATTTTCCATTCGAGGTGAAGATTTGAATTCTGGAATCACAAACAACCACTTCATCTTGCTGTCCAATAGTTATTGAGCTCATTAAATTGAAACAGCCACTTTCATTGCCTTTTCTGCCAAATCTGAAAACAAAATCACCTGTAGGCTCAAACACAAACACTGAAGCAGCACCATTATCAGCTACAAGGATCTGCCCTTTGCTATTAATTGCTAAATCTATTGGTTCAACAAAATTTGGATGAGTAAATTTTTGAATAAATAAGCCATCTGTATCTATTTCAGTTATCAGTTTTGTTCGCCAATTAGCTATGAACAGTGTATTTTTGGCTGACAGAGCAATACCTGTCCCACTTCTTTCTTCCATTCCAACATTGGGTATATGCCGAATCAATTCAAAATCTTTATTTAGAACTTTAATACGACTATTACCAGTATCAAGAATAAATAAATCACCATTATTAGCTATGGCAATACCTACTGGTTGCAGGAAATGTAGATCGCCACTACCCCGTAGGCCATACTGAGAAACAGGATTAATGTGTTCAGATGCAACAAAATGAAATGGACTGTCTTTGATTGGCCGATCAAATACAGTTACATTTAACTTGTAATTACCTGGCTGTTCGGGTGTAAAATTAACTTCATATGTACCATTATTTTGATCAACTAGATGAGTTTTCACACTATCTCCATTTTCATACCGTAAATCAATGACAACAGGATCTCCACCATCAGTTTGTGCTGTACCATGATAATCAAATGTAGTGATGGATGCTGTAGTTTCCAAATGTGCTGAACAACTTTGAACTGAAGCAGAACACAATGCAGGATATGTTGTACTAGAACGAACTCGACCAAATTCTCGTAATGCTTTTTCTATGTCGGTAGATGCAGAATTATGTTCATATTCATACTTTAAAAATGCATTTTCTCTAGGTTCCATGATAGCATTTAGGGAATCTAATTTTTTATTTAAATCGCCTATTCTGTTTGTAATATTCCGTACCTCTACTTGATACTGCAAACCATTGCACTGCTGCTCAACTTTCTCTTTCTCAGATTCAATTATGGATAACTGATCAGCAAGTATTTTCTTTTTATTATTCTTAACTTTCTTGACACAGTCAATAAGTTCGCCTCTTCTTTGTTCAATAGCTGTGACAAGTTCCTGAATGGAACGATTGATAGTGTCAAACGTTTCGTCTGCGCAAGTTTCCAATTTTGTGATTTCATCGTTGACATTTTCAGCAGCTCTATTTAGTTTACTGATACAAAGATGTGCTTTGTACAAAAGAATTTCTGACATTCTCTTGATCGCGATAGAAAATGGTATGACAGTGTGTTGCCCACTCTCAGTGCCATTTCCATGCGCTCCAGTAGTGCAAACTCTACAAAAAACACAGTCACAAGTTTCACAAAAGAGAAGTTCTTGAGTCGAATGCATGCTACATTTTGGAATCACTTCTCTTCTTTGTCTAGACATAAGATCTAAAAGTTGATTAACGAGAAAGCTGGGTGGTAAAGCATTGACACCACCGCGTGGAAGAGGTATTGTCTCTCTGCATATCGGACAACGAAAGGATCCTGCATCTCTAACACCATTTCCTGCGGCAATCCTTTCAAGACAGCTGCGACAAACAGTATGAGAGCAAGGTAACAATTTTGGTGTATGTTCTTGTCCATCATAAGTGCATAAGCAAGTTCCACAAGTTAAGAAGCTTTCACTAAAATCTTCATAATCAATGGAAACAGTTTCAACTAATGTTGAAGATGTCATCTTTTCAAGAGCCAAAACCTGAAAAATGAAATTCTCATTAACTCAATTCTTCCAATTAATCAGCAATTCAATTAAATCACATGTGACATAAAGCAATTAAATATTAATGACAAGGACTAAAACATGACAGCAAAAGATTAAGCAAATATTTAAATTATTGGATTTCACATCACTGAAGAAAACTCACTACATTTAAAACTTAAAAAGAGAGAGTGGGAGAAACGAATAATGAAAAGAAAAACTATTAAGCTTGAAAGTTTCATACAAAAAGTATAAATTCAAGTAATTCAAAAGTGAATTTTAGCATCTATTTCACAATGTCATTTAAGTAAATAAAACATTTGCCATTTAAAAATCAGTATATAAATTATAAAATCAAATCGATATGTTCAAAATATTGTGTGGTTTAATTTATTTTTGATTTTAAAATTTTAATGAAAGCTATTGCATGAATGCAGATATTTATGTCATACATGCAGAAAGATTGAACACAGAAAATCATGACATGCTATTCGACAGTGGATCATTGGCAATGGTTAAATACTTTTAAGAACAACAACAAATTGGGAGAAATACACTCTAAAGCATAAGAGTGGTTGCAAAACCGAAAATAGGTAGTTTCCCTGCCAAAATCAGAAAAATTGGCACCTTTACGCTATATTTAGATTAGACAGATTATTATTATTCTTTTTTTTTCGAATTTAAGTTTTAATAAATACTGAATGGAAAACTGAAATTGATACTGAAATGTAAAACTATACTTTAAAAAAAAAAAAAAAAAAGAAAGGAAAGAAAAGAACAGGAAAGTTGGCAGCTATGGAATTGATATATTTTTTTTTTTTTTACAAAAATAGTAGCTGAAATTAGAAAGAAAAAAGTATTTCTGCTTCTCCTTCAAAATGGTTGCTTTTGCAGAAATTTTGGAATAAAATTGTAACCATAGTTGCCTGGTGATGAAAACAGTCACTTTCCAGTAGCAAACCCTACAACTGCATTTTTTTGTGTGTCTTTTGAAAACAAAGAAAGAAAAAAAATCAGAAATAATTTGGGCATAGTGTTGCAAATTTGACAAAAATAGTGTATAATAATTAATTTCTCTGTGTGTGGTGAGATAAAATATTTTAAAAATTTATATACAATGGCTGTGCTTTACAGCTGCAAATTATTTTTCAAGTATAATTAATGAAAATGGCAACAAATATCCAAATATATACACAAAATATATTGGTATTTTTAAATTCTGAAGAAGCAAATTAAAAAAAAAAAAAATGCCAAAAGCAAGAATAAATGTGAACTCCTTCTAAGTACCTTACATGGGTAAAATGAGTAATGTGATTTGCATTTTGGGAAATCTTGCAAATTTGGGAAAATGTGCACTGGCAGATAAGAGAAGCCCCACTGATAAAAAGTTTTTTGAAAAAATATATAAAATAAAACCAATAAATAAGTAATCAAAAGTACTCAAACAATTCTTTAAAAAGATATTCAATTTAATTTTATAAAATTTCTATTACCCAAAGTTTAATCATATTTTAAAACATCAAATGAGGCAAAATTTTCAATTAAAAATAACTTATAGGAATAATCAACGATTCCTTCAAAACTCTGTTGTATCGAGAAAATGCTGTGATCATTTTGCCCTCATTATAATAGAGTTGGACTGTATTTTTTCATCTCTGATCTGCAGTACTTACTCTATATAATATTTCATTGGAAATGTCTCTGTATACATATTAATAATTCTAACAAAAGCCTCTTATAATGTGAGGATAAAAAATTAAAAGTTCTTCATGAAAATATAACTATAGATTTTAAATTTAAGTTCACAAACATCAAAGTTTTATTGACCTACTTTTTTACAACAAAAGCAAAGTTTACATTAATAAGTAATTATAATTATTTTATTATATAATATGACACGATTTTTGAAATGTGTTTTTATTGCAGTAATAAATTAAGATGACTATGCTGTTTAGAAAGAGGACCAAGTGAATATGACTCTGACATAGTTACAATATATGTAAGGCAAAGAGAGAGCAAAGAGATAAAGCAAGGAAAAGTCACTTTATTAATCAGTTAGCCAAGGGCGGATCCAGAGAGTCTTCAAGGGAAGGGGGGTGATATTATAAGTTTGTATGTTCTATTCCGAACCACATTTTGAGTCGAGTCGGGGTTAATTATTTTATTGCAGGTCGGGGTTTGGTCAGGTTGAACTTCTACTTTCTTGCTGTGGGTCAGATTTGGGCTTACATTATTTCAGTTTTGGGTTGGGATTTCACTCTTGCGAGTGGCGTTAGTGTTGATCCGAGTTTTCAAAAGAAAGTCTAAATATTTTTTCCCATAAAAACTATATACAGTAAAAGTCCATAATGGACACTCCCAAATAGCAGAAAACTTTATTTAGAGAATACCTTTTAACCTTTTATATCATGGTAAAACCTTTGAATAGCAGACCTCTCGGAAGCATGAAATTTGTCTGCTATTCAGAAGTACTATCATGTACATTAAAACCTCCATACGGACATTTTAAAATAGTAGACACTTCTAGCGAACACTTTTCAATCTCTGAGACAAATATTTGCATATTTTTGCCTCTGAATAATGTACAGTATTTGAATATTAACTAGTACATACTATATGTTTATTTTCTATATAAAAGATAAAATGATACTAGAGATGTAGATTACATTTTATATTTCTATTTAAATATGGATTAATTTTCTTCCATTTCGAGTTTGGACCGATGAAAAATTGTTTGTCTGGTTCTGTGTGGGTTAAGATTTGATCTCCAATGGACATTGTCCATGAGTGGCAGCAGCCACACTTCTGTGCGTATATACCCACAGAAAGTCTGATGATTGGACAACTAAAAAGCAGTATTGGAATATTCTTCATGCCTATCGGAGTTTGTTTCTATATATCCGCGGTTGACATGGAATTTATAAAGTCCATGCAAATTTTAGGTTTGGATCAGGACAACCTGATCTGCACAGGACTCTAGGTGAGGCCAAACCAAAATTTTAAGTGGGATGGCTGAATGATTATTTTAAGTGGGATTCTTAGAAGGATCCTGTTTTCTGAAAATAACTAAATATATATAGAAATGCTAAAGAATACAGTGGAACCAGGATATTATGTATCATTTTACCTCGATTTCTTAAATAAAAAAATAAATATTTTCTCGATTTTTAGAACTAAACCAATGTATTTTTTTAATAATTGTTAAAACTCTGTGATTTAAATTCTTTGCAATTTCAAATTTTCAATTCTAAAACTTTAAAAGAAATTCTTGGAAGTGAAAAATTATCCCCACAATTTCAGTTTTAGTACATGGTGAAACTACATCAGCTTCATTAGATGACAATAATAAATTAGAATTTTGGGAGGATTCTAAAATATAAGGGAAAAAATAGAAAAATATCAATACATTTTGTTTACTAGAATCTATCGAAAATGTTAGTCTTGAAATATACATATAAAATATAAATTTGAGTTTAAAAAAAAGTTTTGCATTTATGTATAAAAAGACTGAAGGCTGTTGCTCTAAAATCCAAACTGACTCCTTTCTAACACATTCCCAAGTACATTCTTGCTTTCAAAGGCATGAAATTGGTAGGTGCTGTTATTGAGATACTATGTAATCAAACAATATTGTTCTATTTTTTTTTTTATAAAGCAGAGGATTTTTTGGAAATTGCTGTCAAAAATAGCGTTTTGTACCAAATTTTCTGACGTGATATTCCAATAAAGACTGTATATATCAATCAAGTGCTAATTATTCAAGTTTTAATTAATTTATTGAAAAATGGAAAAATCATTAGATTCCAAATCACTTCAAAAGTCATTCTTTTATGTTTAAAAATGATTCTGTAAACGTGTCAGAAAGTTTCGCATTGTTGAGCGGTGAAAAATATTATTTTGAGAACCTTCGTAAACAGACACTAGATTTTATTAGTCTAAACTAAACTGAAAGTATGATAAATCTATATTTGTAATTTATTTTTTAATTAAAATTAAAACATTTGTGATCATCCTTATATATTATTTCTCCTGTCAACATCCCTTTTACTCAGAAAATATGAAACGCAGAACAACGAATGAGATACCATATGAAAGGTTTTAGAACAGGCTTCTGACATAGCCCACTTAACAAATCGTTAAAACATGTTTTTGATTAAAATTTGCTGAAATTGAAAAATTAAATCGGCATTGTTTTCATGAAAGAAATGAAAGGTTTTCCTGAAATTATTGTTGCCAAAAAAATAAAATACCACATTATATGATGCTCATAGCAATTATTATAAAAAACACCGCACGGGTTTATTTTATACTTATGATTAAAAAGCGAAATTGAAATGTTTAGATTGATATTTCTAAGTCCCATGGTTTTCCCGAAGCGGATGACGTCATCCTCTAATGCAGTCAAAATACGATTGTTAATTTTTTTTCTCGCGCGTGCCTTTAGCAATCTTGGATCAGTTTTTAGTCTAACTTTGATGGAATAAATTAGATGATATTCTGGCTTGACTAACAACTAAATGTTGTTTGCAGATATTTTTATCCTTGCTTTTTCTTTAGAAGTTTAAACCTGCATCTAATAAATATTACATATTGATAAAAAAATTATACTTCTCTATTATCCCGTCGACCACTTTTCATAACAAAAAACTATCGCCAAATAAACTGGAGAACGTTGCCATTGGAATATCAAAAAATAAATAAAATATAAGAATTTAAGGACACAATTGTTATTTTAATTAATAAAATAACTACTAAATCAGTAAAACATAATGAAAAATACACGCAAATGTCGAATGTAATACCACTAGATGACGTAACAAACACGCATAATGATTCTGACATCAAGTAAATGGGACTGCATTTTTGGCGTTTAATCTTACAGTTTGTCGGTAGTTTTTTGTTATGAAAAGCGGTCGACAGGTTAATAGAGAAGTACCTAAAAATATTAGATTTCAGTGCGAAATCTTCACACAGGCCCTCTGGTATATATTATTTCTGTTGTCAACACCCCTTTTTCTAAGCAAATACAAAATGCAGAACGATAAATGAGATACTATATGAAAGGATTTTAAACAGGTTTCTGACATAGTACACCCACATTTTGTTAAAACCTGTTTTTTGATTAAAAATTGTTGTTAATTAAAAAATAAATCAGCATTGTTTTCATACATGAAATAAAAGTTTTTCTCAAATTAGTGTTGTCACAAAAATAAAATACTGCATTATGTGATACTCAACAACGATTATAAGAAAATAATTAGTACAACCGTGGCATATGTAACAAAAATACATTATTTACATAATACATAATGTGTAGAATATGCAATAAGTACAAAGTGTGATTCCAGCACACAGGCTTATTTTATATAATTTATGATTGAAAAAGAAAATTGAAATGTTTCGAAGAAAAAAACACCATTGATCGATCAAAGTAAAATTGGAGTTAATTAAAATTTAAATCAGCATTGTTTCATAAAAGAAATGAAAGCTTTTTCTCAGTTTTCCTGAAGAAGCGAGTGACGTCATACTCTGATGCAGTTAAATTTGACCATTGATTTTGTTTTTGCACGTGCCTTTTGCTAACTTTGATTAGTTTTTATTATAACCTTGATGGAATAAATGAGATGATATTCTGGCTTTACTAATGTTGTTTGCAGATATTTTTATCCTTAATTTTTCTTTGGAATAAATACCTGCATATCAGAAACATTACATATTGCTAGAAAATATTAGACTGCAGTGCGCATGGGTCTACTGGTATTTCATATTTCTGTAAAAAATAGTTACCAGATAAAAATCTAATGCAATTTAAAACGCACATTAAAATGAAAAATGCTATTCGATTCTTTAAAACTTACTGTATTTTCCTGCGTACAATCTGCGGATTATCTGTTAAAAAACCTTGAAAATTTCAAGTATGGATAATCTGATGAAATTCTTTTCAAACAGAACTTTGCATCTGATATCCAATTTCTACCGGCAATTATAAAATGTAAACATATCAAACATTTGTCTGTTTGGGGGACCGTTCGCGGAGCTGCTTGTGATTGGTCACGTATGATGTGTACGTTCTAGTGGGAGTTGGCCTCTGATTTTTAAAGAATATTTGTCTAGTCTTTTGGCAACATGCTTCTATGAAGAATACAGAGTTTCTCAACTCATCTTGTTCAAAAATTGCAATCTAATCATTTGTTAGCTGAATCTTCTTTTATTTGTCACGTGGAATATATATAAGTTAAAGAATCATGTCTAAAAGAAAACGCGTAAGTTACACAGCTGAAATTAAGCTGGGTGTAATAGAAAAGGCAGAAAAAGTTGGTAACAGAGAGGCCGCTCGTCTATTTAGCATTGATGAATCGAATGCTCGATTATGGCAGAAGAACAAGGAAAAACTTTCCAGAGGTGGTCGTGCTAGACGATCTTTTCGTCATGGAAAGACAGCGTGGCCCGATTTAGAAGAAGATCTTCATCGTTGGATTTTAGAGCAACGAGAAAAAGGTGCACCTATTTCTACAATAAGTATTAGGAGAAGAGCAAAGTCTTTGGCTGAGATAGGTGGAATTCAAAATTTTGTTGGCGGTCCAACATGGTGCAGTCGATTTATGCGGAGAAAACATTTATCAATTCGCAATCGCACCACTGTGGGACAAAAGTTACCAGACGATTGGGAAGATAAAAAAAGACAGTTTTTAGAATACACCAGAAATCTAATTACGCAATATAAATTTTCAAAGGGCGAAATTTAGAACATGGACAAAGTGCCGGTTTCTTTCGATATGCCCCCCAATCATACTGTGGACACAATTGGTACCAGCACCATAAACATTAGCACCACAGGGCATGAACAGAATTCATTCACAGTTGTTTCGGCTTGTGCTGCGGACGGGAGCAAGCTGCCACCAATGATCATCTTCAAGCATAAAACTTTACCCCAAGAACATTTTCCGAGCAATGTTCAGATAGAGGTAAACCCCAAAGGGTGGATGAATGAAAGTGTAATGATAAAGTGGCTGAATACAGTTTGGAGGAAAAGGAAGAATTCAATATTTAAACCTCGGGCTCTTTTAATCATAGATTCAATGAGAGCACATCTCAAAAAATCCGTGAAAGAGGAATGCAAGTCCGCTGGAGCTAAAATCTCTATTATTCCGGGAGGTTTAACGAAGGTCCTTCCACCTTTAGATGTCGGTGTTAATCGCTCTTTTAAAAGCAAGCTCCGTAGTGAGTGGGAGAAATGGATGGTGGGAGACGCCCACTCATTCACCGACGGTGGAAGAATGCGCCGAGCATCCTATGCAGAAATTTCGCAATGGGTTAAAATGGCATGGGAAGCTGTTAGTGATTCCACAATAACACATGCTTTTAAAAAATGTCAGATCACAGAAAACTGTGACAGTGATGAGGACGAAAATGATGAAGAAAAGGAAGATGATAACTCTGTTTTGGACGAAACCATTTTAAATCTTTTCCTTTCGGATAGCGACGATTCAGAATTTGAAAGGTTTGATGATTAATGTATATATTTTTTAATTATTAAAAATTTATTTTTCCCAGTAAGAGATGCGTATATTTATACATAGTAATTGTGATTGTTTCTTTAATAATATGCCAATTGCAAGGTACGTTTCATATTTTATTATTTTTCCAGCAATTATTATTGAACTATTGTCAAATATTATTGATACTATCGATTATTATTTTAACTTGTAATTATCCTATAACTATTTATTTCATTTCAATTATTTAAACAGGGCAACTAAATGAATAGAATATTTATTAGTATTTTGGAATGTTGAAAACAATGAGCAATCATCGTATAATCTGCAGATTATCTGCTGAAAATTTTTTAAAGGCTAAAATTTACGGCCGCGGATTATACGCAGGGAAATACGGTACATTCAATGCTAAAATTTGCAAGGAAAGTGTCCCTTATCATATAAATTCTTATTTTTTTTCTTTCATTTTTCTCCTGAATCTCATATGTTCGAATGCCAGTTTCTCTCACTTTTCACTACAAACACTTCAAATTTTGAAACCAAATTTCAGTTATTTATCACTTTGCCGATGTAGGCAATTTCCGTATTAATTTACTGTCTTTATGCTCGTCGCAAGTAAACTGCGGAGTGTGGGAGTAGGAGTGAACAAGAGAATCGTAAGGGATGCAAACTTTAAAATTGTCGCCAAACATACAGTGGTAAGGATGAGTAGAGCATGGATGTGTAATTTAATTATACATCCATGAGGTAGAGTGAGACAGGTTGAGACCTCATCCCTGTAACATCATCTATGAACTCAAGGAACGAATTGGACATTGTAATAAAATGTCCAAAGGAACAATGAACCCTTCAGAATCAGAGGTATAGGAAAAAACGTAATCACATTACAGTTCTAGTAAAAATGTTATTCGGATTTTTCTTAGAATTTTAATTATACAGCGATAGGACGATAAATATATAAGTATTCATATTCATACAAAACCTTTTTTAGAAGAAATGCATATCCCAGGGTACTTGGGAAAATACATTTCTAAAATCTCATAAAGGCTCAATTTTTTGAAGACCAACTTTCTCTTCAATGTACTCATGGAGATAATTTTAAGCTTTGATGCCTCACCAGATTTAAGAATTATGCAAAAAAGTCTAACATGGTATAAGACTGCTTGTTTCTTTGTATCCAAGATCCATTGTAATTCAGAAAAGAATGTTTTAAAATATATTAAAGAAACATATTCAGTAGCAATAGGACGCTGGCTGAAAAAAGCATTAAAAAAGGTTTAGATATGTCAGTTAAAGATCTTTCTAGATGGACCAAAATTTACAGGCCCAAGTCTCACTGACCTGTATAAAAATTATTGACCCAGGCCAGTATAAAAGCTAAAAGTTCAGACCAAGCTCCGCTCAGCCAATACAATAAAAATTTATTGTCCTGACACGGTATAAAAGCTAAAAGTTCAGCCTGAGCCCGGCCTGGCGAATATAAAAACTTAATAGATACAGCATGGTTCAACTGAATTTTTACAAAACATGCTGATATTTCTGAAGCAACATTATTCTACAATTAAATTTATTCATAAAGCACACCTTACTTATGCACATATTTAATTTTCAGACTATGTTCGAAATTCGTGAATACATAAAAACATTATTAATGACTACTTAAGCAATAACTTACATAAACATTGATAAAAAATTCACCTAGGCAATTGCAATCAAATGAAGATTCAGTAAGAAAATCTACGTAGTTTAGAATGAAACAAACATATGATAAAAAATAATCATAATTTTAAAGCTCTACAAAGAAAACATTTTTAAAAATACATCTCTTTAATTTATTAAAATAATTAAATTTCTAAAGATATAATTAGATTTCCCTAAATAAGTAAGATGTCAGAGCAACATGCGAACAGTGAGGGGAGAATTTAAGAGGTCTGCACGGACTGGGCCAATTATAGTTTGCATACAGACTGAGTGTTCATCTTTTATACTAAGCCGAACCCAGACCTGGAAATTTTTGCCTGTGTTGACTCTCCAGAAAGAATGAAGTCCAGGCCAGGCTTGACCTGGAAAAAAGAGAAGTTTGGCCCGGTCTTGAAAGAGAAGACCTGGCCCGGCCTTGGCCGCACTTGAGCTTTGGTTGGGCCCTTTCGGATGAAAACCTCTACTGTCATTTTACAGACCCTTTATTAGTTCAGGAGAGAAGGCAATCTCTCCTGAGCTAATTTTTTTTTTTATACAAAAAAGCGAGTTTTTTCTTATACAAAAAAGATAAAACTGATATTACATATATAATTGTATTAAAATATGGATGGGTTGAAGTGTGTCAGGTTTGGGATGACAATTTTTGTTGTGTTCGGATCAAGAGGTTCGGATTGATCAGATTTTTCAAAAGAAAGTTTTGAATGTTTTTCAATTATAAAAAACTACATATTTGAATATTAATGAGTGTATATGTCCCCCATGTTCAGTTTTTTTTATACAAAAAAGATAAAACTGATATTACATATATAATTGTATAAAAATATGGATGGGTTGAAGTATGTCAGGTCTGGGATGACAATTTTTGTTGTATTCGGATCGGGTTGCGGGATGACTTTCATCAGAATTTTCAGCACAGGACTAACTGGACATAATTTAAAGAAATTCTCAAGATAGTGTGCCGAAGGAAGGGAAGAGGGGTGTCAATTGGGATAGGCAGGAGGGTGGTTTCTTTCCCTCTCCCAAGGAATATGATTTTCCAGAATAGGTTAGACTCAAAACCAAATTTTCAGAAATTACATAAAAGGTAAAATCATTTCTCAGAACTGACTAAAATAGAAACATTATCATTAAATAAACTCCTTAAGCACAGAGACTAACAATTATCAACAATATTCATTAAAACCTTGCCATTACAACATTCTCAAAGTTACACTTTTATCATCAATGAGACCGTGGTTACCTCTGTAGGTCTCCATATCCCTCGAGTTATGGTAAAGCAAGTGTGGATCGGAAAAACCTGACTTAAGGCTTAGGGTCTGGCTCCCTTATGGGTGTCCAGCCCCGAAGCTGTTGGGGGACACCGGTCCATCCCCAAGTGTTTTGTGGTGGTTTCCTCTGATAATGGGATCCACCGCATATCGCAGCGACCTACGTTGTCAACACATGGGTCTAACGGTTGAGGGGTCTGCAGGTGATGGTTCCCCGACCGGCCGAAGCACATACAGAGAGCCAAATCCGGTCGTGCACGTTATAAGTCCCTCAGGACTTGGGTTCGGTGGTCGAAGACGTGCCGGGCGCCCCTTAGGCACCTGGCAGCGCAGCCTAGTTTTAACAACAAAGAGTACTTTGGCTAATTTTAAAAAGTATATATGAGAATAAAAATTTATCAATTGCTTCTCAGATGTGCACAACAAGATTAAAATAATTTCTTGCCCCAATGAAAGAACCCCCCCCCCCCCCCAAGTCTTGCATGTGTACACCTATGATTTCAAATATCAAAATCACTAATTTAAGTAAAGGTAAATTTTCAAAAAAAAAAAAAAAAAAAAAAAAAAAAAAAAGAAGAAGAAAGAAAGAAAAGAAAAATATAAGATAGAAATTAACTGTAAATACGAAGTAAATATTTCTTCCTTAACAAGATAAAGGAAGTTACTGGTTGAATGGAGAGCTAAATATCTTTCAATACTTTAAAATATTTTGTCTTTCTCTTAAGGCAGTTCTGAAAAATATATTTTTCTCAGCTCAACAACGTGAAGCTTTCTGTCACATTTTATGAATCATTTTTAAACATGAAAGCATGTTGCTTGCAGGAATGATTATTGAAGTGATTTAAAATCTAACAGTTTTTTCCTTTTCTGATAAATAAATTACATCTTCACTTATAAGCCATTATTTTGTCAGGACAATAGTTTTTTCCCTTTTTTGCACTGACACATACAGAAATTCACTTCAAAATGCCCCCTTTGACGGCATTTTCTGAAAAATCTTCTGCCATTACCGAAAAATAGAAAAAACATTTCAATTACATAGTTTCTTAATAAGAGTATCTGAATTTGATACATTTGCAAACAAAAGAGAATTAAAAAATGTGTCAGAAAATAGCCAGGTTGGATTTGATGTTTACTCTCATCATAAGAGCCAAATTCCCTGAAAAATCTAAGAATTATAGAAGATTTTCTTTTTCTACTTTTTCCCCTGCAATTGAACGAACAAATATTATCTACAGTAGCGGCACACTTATCTTGGCAGTGGAGACAAAGCTACGACGGCCTGCTCACTCACTTTGGCGCTCGAAGATTCCCATATTGGGAGAAAAGCGATGATTTGGCGTGTAGAAAAATCCTTTTTGGATTTAACTTATAACAGTTGTTTACTTTTCATGTAAATCCTTGAATCGCCACATTTGGCTGTTTATCGTTGTTTGTAGGAATAAATTTTGCACGAGTTACTATTATGTTCCACGCCGATCTTTTGATATTCGTTAAAGAATTCCTTTGTTTTAACTCATTGTCATCTGATAAATTTTGTCATCTGCGATTTTGGAATTTTAGCGATTTTTATGCGATTTAACGGGATGTTTTGCGTTTAGCGGTGATTTTTCCACGTTATTAAATATAAATCCTGTTTTAAACTTTTAGTAAAATTTCGTAAATTTTATCCTCTTTTCAATAAAGTTTATTCGGAATTCGTACGTACATTTTTGAAATTTATGCGTATATTTTTATTTGAATTTATAGAATTTTGGGGTTTACGAGGCGATTTTTCCACATTCGTAAAAGAAATCCTATTTGTCTTTTAGTCCAAAAACGGATAATTTTTTCCTCTGCAATTTTTGAAATCTTAGCGATTTTTAATGCTATTTTTAGCGTTTTTGCGGGATTTTTCCACATGAGCAAAAAGAATCCTGTTTATATCTGTAGACGCATATAGTAAATTTTGTTCTCTTTTCAATGAAGGTTATTCGGCATTCATCAGGTTAAAATGCTAATTTTTAACCATTTTCTGAAATATTATTTGCCTTTTTATGAAGACGCGAAACACTATTCGATTTCTTGATATCTGAATGAGAATTTCTGTAATTTGTATGTATTTACGAATGAAAATGACTTCCTGAAAATGTTAGAAATTAATTAACTTAAATTGACAAACAGCCGTAAAGAAAACTACATTTTTTTAACTAAAGACTGGAAGTATCTAAAGGTGGAAGTATTTAAATGAGTTTTTCATTTTTTAATAAATAAAAATTACATAGAGTTATAAGCGATTCGTCTATCGTCAGTGTCGAATTAAGACACTTTTCTCCGGGAGGGATTTCTGTTCCTCCGGGGGTGGTGCAATTATAAAGTTCCGGGAGGGAGAGTTCCAGTTTTTGACCATTGAAAGTATAAAATCTCAAATCTTCCAGTGGGGACATTTCAAAGCTCCGGGGAGGGATGTCCCCCCCCCCCCTGAATTCAACACTGGATATCGTTATCATTTTAAAATATATTTTAACGATATCATTAAGGGGGGGGAGGGGGTCCGAAATTAACAAAATGTTGATAACGTTATATATGTACATGGGATTTCATGGGATTTTGTTCTCTGAGCTTTATGTAAACATTTAAGATGATAACCTTAGCAGAACTTCTCAAAGGCTTCCCCTTCTCATGAGGTTGGAAAGAAAAAGGAAATTGGTTTGTAAACGAAACCATTATGCAGATGAAAAGATAAATTACCGGAGAGTGAGAGAAAGCAAGTGTCAAGTCCGAAGTCCAGAAAATGAATGACCAATGACAAAGAAAACAGACAAAATTAGGAGCCTGGAGGGTATAAAAGTAAAGAAAAAATATTAACTAATTTTATAAATTCAAGGAAAAAATTATAAACTTGTAAAATTATAATTTATAAAATAATAAATTTTAGCATAATTCATAAATTTGTAAGCCAAATCAGCTTAGTTTAATACCAATTTGCATAGCTATAATTTGCAAAGATATTATGTTATGAAACTTTTAAATAACACAATATTGCCTCACGTTAAAAAAGTTAAAATAAATTTTAAAAAAATTAGTGGGAAGAAAAATCATAATTTTGAAGTACTATCAAGGGGGAAAAAAAAGTAGATGTGTAAAATGTGAGGAAAAAAAAATAGTAAATGTGTTGTAGTGGATCCACTTTGATGAAAATCCCGAACAACCAGATCCACTTTTTATTTCTCTTATTCTTCGTTTCTCCTTCAAATAATAGCTTTATACGCTCCGAAATTTCGTCATTACACATTCTGAAATATACAAGTATGTTGGGTTTGATCATATGTTCATTTTTTATCCAAAAATACTCATTTCGATATGAGTACATGAACTTACTCATTTTTGAGAATGCACATGTTCATTTTTGATCCAAAAATACTCATTTCGATATGAGTACATGGACTTACTCATTTTTGAGAATGCACATGTTCATTTTTGATCCAAAAATACTCATTTCGATATGAGTACATGAACTTACTCATTTTTGAGAATGCACATGTTCATTTTTGATCCAAAAATACTCATTTCGAAATGAGTACATTTTTACAGTGTGGAGTTTCTGAGTCTAAAATACTGTTGATATGTTGAATATTTACCATACCTCAGAAAACAAATTAAATAAACTGCTGATCAGTTCTGTGCAAATAAAATAAGAATACTTTTAACTTAGGAAACACGGAAATATCGATATCGTTGAATGTGAATAAAGAACTTTTTCATGACAAGTTTTATTTTAAAGAAAAGAAAATTCTTCTTATATTATATATTTTATCGATATGTTTGGTATGTACTTGAGTTAAAATTTTCCGAAAAATTCAAATACGTCGAAATTATTACTCTATCTTTAATATTTTAAAAAATGAAACATTTGATTGGACATCAAAAATCTTAAATCTCCCGCAATCGCAGGAGAATTATCTGGCGCAGGTCAAGCACTTAACGCTGCGGGGTGTCCGAGGGTTGCCCACTGATTTATTCCAATCGCCAAAATTTCGCCAGAAAATCATTTCGCGAAACAATACAAGTTCAGTTAATATTACAGGTATTTATCATAAAAATGATTATATATTAAGCTGAATCAATTTTGTTTAATCAGTAAATCATTTTTCAATGGAAAAATCTAAAAAAAAACATATTTAAAGTGCTTTTCTTTCAAATTCAGTAAAGAACTATTTCTTCTCGCGCATGTACACTTTTCTGTAGTATAATCTCCACTGCCAAGTTACCTTTGCCGGTACTTTAGCTTAAATATATCGATACAATTAAAGGGAGACAGTCTGATAGGGTGGTATTTTCCTATGGCAAAACAGCAACACACCTAACGAGATTTGCTTATCAGATATCGCAATGACATATAGTAATCTGATGCCTTCAATACAAGATCCCACAGTCATTGTAAGGATGATCTATTCTATCCTTTCCGGGAAAGTTACTTTCCTGTTTGTTATAATGACTATAAAATTTACAACAATCCTTTCTGCAGTGGGTAGGGTACTCTCTTCCTTTCCTTCTTTTTATTGTTATTTAAATAGTTCTTTTCAAGCAAAAAGGGGAAAAGAAATGGTCAGTTAAACAGCACTTGTCATTTTCATTTAATTTATAGTATTAATGAAAGTGAGTTTTTTCTTATCAGCTTCAATACTAATGGAAAATTCTTTACTTTTATGCAAGTTTGTTTGAAAGTCAAAGCCAGTGGCATAGTCAGAATTTCTTTTCAGGTGGGCTCCAGAATTTTTTTTCAGGTTATATACATAGTAAAACCTGCCAAGATTAAAATCGCAAAAAGTGGTAAAAAATTCTGTTTTAGTCAGGCTTTCATAGACAGGTTATTTTAACTGGTTTCACCGTACTTTAATTTTTTTTGCCAAGAAATATATGTACTGTTCTTTAAAAATAACTTAAATTGTAGAATAATAGCGATTTAAAAATATATGCATTTTTACAAAAAGTATCGGGCCAGGCCTCATTTTACTGTTTTTTTTGCAAGGCGAAGTCGGGATGGACCAATGATTTCCATAAAGGCTGGTTTAGGATTGGGCCTGGAATTTTCGGCCTGTGTAGACTTCTAGGATAAATGGCCTGGCTCGACCTGAAAAAAAAAAGTATTGCTCTGTCGACCCGAGTTTTCAGAAAAAAGTAAGGCCTAAACCGGCTCGGAATGAGTGATGACCAGGCCCTCCCTGTAGCCGTGCAGATCTCTAACTGATATTTGAAGAATAAAAGTGTGTTCTTAATAGAGAGAAAGTTTTTACAGAAATTATAAAAGAAAAAAATAAATAAATAAAAATTCAGTTTGAGCTGTAATTCTGATTCAAACTCGCAGATTTTTTTAGTTCAAACTCATGAGTTTCAGCTGAATGAGTTCAATCAGTTAAAACAGTGATCACTGATATATTTATGAATTTTCAAAATATATTTGATTGGTCTTTTTATATTAATTGCTCTATACAGTTGACTTCCAACTCACGAAAAAAAAAAAAAACTCTCGGTGTAGTTTATGCATGCACACATAAAAATTATTTCACACAACTGCTCATATTTCATTAAATATTTAATATATTATACGAGAGGTGTAGGAAGTGCAGGTCTTAATTTCTGCAAATTGCAAGGATCAAATAGTTGTTCAAGTTTACTCAGAGTTAGGAAATTTGTTTTCATCATGTGCACCACAAGATCTTTAACAGTTCTTCTAATCTTAATTTTGTTTAGTGCTAACTCTAGACTAATTTGGCAGGGCACAGCACCCGGTGGCCGTTACTGCTCTTTCTGACATACTCTTTTGGTTATTTTTATTTTTTGATTACGGAAAAAAAATTCGAGAAATATGTCCATCAGTCATAGGGAAAAATTTGTGAATTTTGTCAATCAGTCGAGGGAGGAAAAAAAATCATAGAATTCGTTGTGCGGAAAAATCAAGAAATTCAGCGATTAGTTGTGAAAACAAACCTTGCGAAGTTAGACAATCAGTCATCAGAAAATATCGCAATATTCGCCAATCAGTTGCAGAGAAAAACTGCAAAATTTTGCAGGACACAAGAAATAAAACTGTGAATTTTGTTAATTTGTTGCCAGAATAAACAGTTATATTCACCAATTGGTAGCAAAAAATCATGAAATTCATTAATCAGTCATAGGAAAATATTCCGAAATTCGTCAGTTGGTCGCGGGAAATAATCACGAAATTATTTGACTGAATTGACAAAAATTATGAATTTTGTAAATCTGTCGTAAGAAATCGTGAAATTCACCAATCACCAAATATAGCAAAATTCATTGACCGGTCGCAGGGAAATATCACAAAAAATGTCAGACAGTGAAATGATGAAATTTTATGGGCAGAATTTCAAAATTTTGGACACTAATCCCATCAACCCACCCTGAAATTCAAGCCCTGAGAATGCTCCAAATATTACGAAATTCTGAAAAATAACATGCTGGGTCACGATTAAACAACTTTTCAGGATGACTGGTCTTTCCAGCATAATGATCCTAAACATGTATGAAAATATGCTAAACCCTTCCTGGCTGAGAATTTCCTTATATTGGATTGGCCGAGTCAAAGTCCAGACCTCAATCTCATTGAACATATTTGGTGTAAATTGAATCAGATGGTAAGACAATGTGAATTTACCAATAAGGTAACTCTCCTTTAGGCATTGCATGATGAATGGGCCTCCCAGTTAGAATCATTGAAAAACTGATTGACTCTATGTCAGCTGTCAGCTCAATGTCAAGCAGTTATTAAGACCAAAGGCTACACTACCAAATATTAACCATGCAAAGCTACTAAGTTACATATAATAACATGTTTGTGCTTGTTTTTTTAATTCAACACAATTTCTGTAAATGTCAAAATACTATTGAATGCAATGAGTGCAAATAAAGTTTATTTTACATGTAAGGGGGACTTCACTCAGTCGAAAATGCTCGCTCGCAAATGTTAATTCTATGAGGGAAATATTTTACGATATCTCATTCGCATTTCAATATTTTTAAATGATTTTTTTTTTTATTTGATAGCTGAGGTCAATCTCTATGCAGGCCATTTTGTATTTTTTTAATTTCGATCACAAGTTTTTATTATTAAGATACTTTCACTTTCTGAACCAGTTTCAAAAGTGAAAGTATCCTCAATAAAAAAACCTGCAACCAAAATTGAAAAAGTAAAAAAGGGCCTGCATAGAGATTGACATCAGCTATCCAATGCAAAAAAAAAAAAAAAAAAAAAAAAATTTTGAAATACGAAAGAGATATTGTAAAATATTTCCCTCTAAGGATTAACATTAGCGAGCGGATGTTTGACTGAGTGAAGTAGCCTCTTAACAAGAGATTTTATTTTTTGAGCAGTCACTTTCCTGTTTGTTGATGTTGATTCACACCTTAGAGTGAAAAGTTTACTCTGAAAACAAAAATTCTTTGGAAATTGAGATAAGTGTGTTTGTCAAAATACTTATGAGTGTTACTGTATCTTTATGTATATATGTTGCTATTCTTACACAAAAGTTTTACAATATCCACATAATCATGTGCTGCAGCGACAGATCATTTTGTGCATTTTATTTTACAGGGTAATCCCAAGTATTTTTTCTACAATTTGTTGTTGCTCCTTTAATTGCCTCATGGCCAAATCTTCATTGAAAAGTACGAGGTCAAACATGTTCTTTATATTTTCAAAATTCTAAAAGAATTCAAGTATTTCTCTAGATATTCAATAAAATGTCTCAAATCGAAAATGTCTGGTGATTTTTGGCTATATAGTGTATACCCATTAAATACTCCAGATTAACTTAATGCATTTTCCCACAGCTATCTCAAACAATTTTTTTTTAAATCCTTGCTATCTAGAGGTATTCATATTAGAGCAATGAATAAAAGTGACTATAGGTGGGATTTTGAGATCCTAAACAAATTTTTAAGTGGAATGTTCAAAAATTAGGGTTATTTTAAGTGATACCCTTAAAGATATTGCAAGAATCACACTATCCCATATTCTACCACAAACCATGATGACCAGTCCTGTTTCAATTTGAAACAAAAATGTCACGAATTCTTAATATATATATATGAAAGAGTTTCAATATTTAGCAGCTGACTTTTTATCTTAACAGACACTGGTGATAAAGCAAGTTTACAAGAGCTTTTTAAAAGTGATAGTGTAAGCAAAAAAAAAAAAAAATAATAATAAGCATTAGTCATTCTTCATATTTTATGGCTGTGAGTTTCAACTCTGAGTTCATGCCCAGTACTGCAGTGAATACAGCCTGGTAGATAATCAAAAATTTCTTTAAAATATTGAGATTTTAATGTAATTTTTTTATTTTATGACATTCATAACCAATGGTATAATCATGGGAAAAAAAAAAAAAAAAAAGAGAGAGAGAGAGAGAAGGATGCTATAAGTTTTACTCGAGAAACAGAGGGGGTATATCAAACGTCTTTTATAAAAAAAAAAAAAAAAAAAAAAAAAAACCCAGAGGATATATGACATATATCACTGCATACCATTTAGAACAACTCTGTTCATAACACATTTATTAAAAATATTGCCTCAAGATGACGCATGTACCAATTTATTGTTGAAAGAATGTCCAATACATTCCTTGTATTATTATGCTAAGCAGTTATGCGGCTCAAAAGTGCCCAAATTAGTGTGTGTGTACTGCCTGAAATGCAATTCCACACAAATGATGACGGAAAACTGAAAATTAACAAACCTCTTTCTAGTAAAGTATTGAAATTGTGTGACCTATATGTGCATATTTTGTACAATTTACATTTAAACACTTTTCATGGAATTTCAGTTTCCTTTCCAGAGAAAAATACACAATAATTTTAAAAGCATTTATATTAAAGAAGAAGTCAAAGATTACAAGATATTTTTACTCAACAACTATTGTTAATATTATTACAACGCATGTGTGACCTCTCACATAAATCTTTTCACATGAAGTGCAGGCAGAGAAAAAAAATTCTCTTAAAGTTAAAAGATTAGAGATCTTTGACCTAAATATTATTTTAAAAGCATGTACGTTCACAATCAAGGAACACGTAAAGTGATATTATAGATTGTACTGGGTGACAATTATGAAAGCATCTACAATACATAATTACAGTATTCATACATAACTAGATGGAACCCGTAAAAACTTGACGAAAAAAAATACTATAACAATATCAGTAAAATAAGCTTCTTTATTATTTAAAAAGGGATGTGTATGAAAAAATCTTTCAAATATTTTATTTTAAAAGTTTTTTTCCCCTCAGTGAAGTACAGTACTATTTCCGATGCAAACTCCAAACAAACAATCCATAAACAACTGTGTAATGCAAATCAGTTTGACACATTACTGCCATATTCCTCACAGTAAGAAAGAAAATTTCAAGGATCTATGAAGTATCATACAAATAGTATAGTCCTACATTCATCTCATATTCAGTAAATAAAAGAACATAGTAAATAAAGCACACAACTCCCCCCCCCCCCTGTGATAATGCAATCGAATGAGCTTCTATGCGCATGTGCATTGCATCTGCCCAAAAGCACTATTAAAATTAGATGTTAAAAAAATGTTTAAATTAAAAGTTTTAAAATGTCCTCTTTAATCATTGTTTGTTTCAAATCCATATCTTCTAAGACGCATCCATTGTTTTTAAGCTAATCAATTTTTATGTAAAGATGAAGAATTTTTTTTACAATAATAAATCAATCTGCAGATGAGGGAGATTTTTAATGGTTTCAAATGTAATTTATGTGTATGGTTTCTTCGGTCCCTTTAAATAATCAGGATGATTATCCCTTTTACATCACAGTCAGGGATCTTTTCCCTCCTATACAGTTAAATACCCAGTGGATCATAAAAAAAAAAAAAAAAAAAATACAATTTTTAGCATATTCTAATGTAACGAATTCAACATATCAATTTTTATTATATATAATACAACATAATTATAGTATAATTTTAAACAATTTTTTTAAATACTATTTTCATTTTTTTAAATAAAAATTATACATGTACAATTATATGATAAACTGAAGAAAAATACAAAATAAATAAATAAATAAATAAAAATTGCAATTCTTAAGTAGAATAGAATGCAAAAATTATTACCTGAACACAGAAGATATATCATTCATGTGAAACTTCATTCATTTTGAAACTAAAATGAATAGATATGTACATAAATTAACAGAAATTTTCTTTCCACTATAAAAAACAAAGTTAACAGATAAAATTAATGATGAAGAAAAAGTAAATATGATAAAGTGAATTAAAAATAAATATGATAAAGAGAACAAACAGTACCTTCAAATGGTATATTTAACATTCTTAAAATACCATGTAATTTTTTTTTCAAGACAATATTAAATTACACAATTTAAACACACAGACAGTTTATCAGCAAGTGTAAAAGTTGTTAAACCAACTAATACCATTCAAAATAAAATTCCCTGGTGGAAATTTTAAATTGTATTAAAGAAGATGATGATTTAATGATAAAGTGGTGATTTAATAACAATGATAAAGTGTAGATTTAATGATGATGAAGATGATTTAACGATACAGTGAATTAAAAGTAAATATGATACATCTTCAAATGGTATATTTAAAATTCTTAAAAGCAACTATAATTTTTTTTTTTCAAGACAATATTAAATTGCACCATTTAAACATAAAGATAGTTTATCAGCAAGTGCAAAAAGTTATTAAACCAACTATTATCATTCAAAAAATAACTTCCCTGGTAAAAATTTTAAATCACTTTCAAATAAAACATTCTGGTATATATATTACCTATGATAAGAAGAATAACATTGATCTTTATTGACATCATTTTACAACAGCAAATTTATACATTAACTTAATTCCTTATTGATTAAATAAGTACGATTATAAAAAAATATTCAAATTAAACAGATGTAATTTGCCAAGCATTCCCCACTTTGTCAAATGCAAATAAATCTGAAAAGTGGTAATAAAAATTTAATTGAATATTTGGCAAATGATTATTTTTGTGCTAATCCTTAAAAAAGTATGAACAAATGTCTAAATTTTTTAATTTTTTTTTTTTTAAATACAGTTTGAAGGAAAAGGGAAAAATACTACAATGTGAACAGATTAACTGAATTCAGTAACAGTTCTAGCCCATTGTTGTACCTAGTGCTGTAGTTGTAATAAAAAAAAACAGGTGGTATGTGCTAGAACATATACACTATAGTTTTACTTGAGAAACAAAGAGTATGTTGAGAGCTTCTTAAAAAATCCAGAAGATATACAGGTATACCACCATATACCTTCCACTACATCCTTGTCTATAACTTGAATCTTTAAGGCTTTCAAAGTAACAAGAAATAAAATTTTTGGCTAATTGGTAATGATTAAGATGGTAAATGAATGAATAAGAAATTGGTGAAGATTTTCAAATTTCACTGATGCTTTGTATTTCCTAGCATGGTCCCTAAAATATATGCAGCATTTTGTAAATACATGTTTCATAGTATATGTAAATGGCAAGAACTGCAAGCAAAAGTTGAAATTGATGCAAATATTTTTACTTGAATGAAACATTACAAATACAATGAATTCCCGTTAGTGTGGACTTCAAAGGGAGGCCATCTTTTGGCCGCACCAACCAAAGTCCATATTAAACAATGTAAACATTTGAATGGTATAAATGTATATATAATGTATTGGATACAACCAACACTAGCCAAATGTCGATCTTTGCCAAAGTAATGACCACTGCTTTGTTAAAAGAGGAAAACATAGTTTGTTTTGTTGGTAATTTTCCTTTATATTTACACCATGCCAAAATGTATCCTAATGTGCCAATTATTTCAACCCTGACCATGCAAAGGATTTTTAATGCAAACCATGCCAAACAATTTGATTTGCTATTTATTAAATGTGAATCATTTTCTTTAAATATCCCTGATTGTACAGCTAAAACTTTAATGGCGGCAATTGAGAAAAATGTAGCGGACAAAAGTATTATCCACACAGATTGCAAAAGTAGATATAAAACTGATGAGTTGCAAGATGCTGGCTACAGACATTTCATAATAAATACAAATATAATTTTATCGACTCCAACACTGGATGTCATATCCAATCTGTGGAGAGATACATAATAAAAGACAGCACTGCAGTGTTCGTTATCATTTACAATCCGGTCTCTGAGTTCATGTGGCGATTTTTGTATTTGAAAAGTGAAATGTTTACTGCAATGCTAAGAAACATTTACAATTTCATGCCTGCAATTTAAATTTAGTTTTATTGGTACTTCCCTATTATCCCGTCGACCAATTTTCATAACAAAAAACTATCGCCAAATAAACGGGAGAATGTTGCCATTGGAATATTAAAATATATAAATAAATAAAATAGAAGATTTTTTTTTCAATGCTTTTTCTCTTTTAATATCATAGCACCGCCATTTAAGGACACAATTGTTATTTTAATTAATGAAATAACTAATAAATCAGTAAAACATAATGAAAAATTCAGGCAATGTCGAATTAAAAACCACTTGATGACATAACAAACACGTGTAATGCTTCTGACATCAAGTAAATGGGACTGCATTTTTGGCGTTTAATCTTACAGTTTGGCGATAGTTTTTTGTTATGAAAATTGGTCAATGGGATAATGGAGAAGTACCGTTTTGTTTTATTGTATATAATATTTATTTGTTCTTTTATTTTAAACACATTTGTGTTGATATAATAAAATCGTTGATGAAAGACTAATTTTTAAATGATAATTTGTTAAATGATCACTTTCACACCAACAATGTTAATTTTTTTCAAATGTTTCCTTTGACGCGAACTATTGCGCTTGGCAACAATGGTGTTGGTATAACAGAAAAGTACTATTTTCTTTTTATTTTGGTCAGTATTATTTATATTGTTTAAAATAGGCGAATAAAACAATAAACATAATTCATCAGAAAAAGAAAAAAAAAAAAGATTAACTTTTACAAAGTTGAGAAGAAAATAATTTTAAATATTTTTCAAAGTCGTATTACAACTTAATTACAGAAAATTTAAAACGGATATTGATGATGTTTTGACAGAAAACTTGATATAACTATTTAATTAATGCAATTAATGTATCAACTAATCGAATCGCAATTGTTAATTTGATTAAGTTAAATTTTTAACTTAAATATTTGTAAAGAAATATTTCTATGTTATAGAAAACATCAGAACAAAATTTATTTTTATAAAATTACCAAAGCAAAAAACAGAAACTCTGGCATGAATTGGCAACCCCTTATGTTTATTTAAATTTTCTCTTAATTTTCAATGAACTATACATAGGCAGCCATGCATTGGAGATGTTAGAGAAAAGAATACTGAACAAATAAGACTATTTATTGTTACAGTATTGCTACATAAAAAATTAGTGTGTTCGTTTGTATGTATAAAAAGGCAATAAGTGTGCTCATATGTGAGCATCTTGAAGCAGCATAGTTAAAACCCATTAACACTAACTATGAATAATCGAGGAATTCTAGGACAGTTTTTTTAAAATTACGTCACCTAATAAATCATCAATTTCATCATCATCATTAATTTACAGAAGGGGATATCAATGCGGAAATTATTCCAGAACCTTACCCATTGTGTCATGCATTTTTAATATCTTTTGCAGTGCATTTTTTGACTTTTTGTTGTATTGGGGGTTGCATTATAAAATGCAGACTATATATATCGTATATTTCAGCATATAACGAGAACCTAAGACTACATTTTTCTATTTTTATGTATGTTTGTCGTATCCCGATTATCTACATGCACCCATTCTTTGCAAAGACTTCTTAGTGAGATACATAAAATAAATAAAAAATACAACAAAAAACATAATTAGTACTTAAAAATAAATCTGATAGTTAACATCATTAAGCTCATAACTTTTTTTTTTTTTTGCAAATAAATAGTATGTTCTTTAAATGAAAATCTCAATTCTTATGCAATATCTACCCTATATATATAAAATCCTAATGAAACGAATTTGTGAAACGATTTTATGAAACGAATTTATGAAACGACTGATTATGTTTCAGGGCTATTTTTAATAAAATATTAAATGCTTGATGGTGAAATTAATACCAATTGTCCATAAAAATCCACGGATGTCAAAACTGGTAATAGAATTTTGAAATTGGAATTAGTTTTCGAGATATTAATTTTTTTCTAATTTTAATGATATTTCTGTAATGATGGCAACTAATTACTCAGTTTTTTTGTGACAAAAAAGGAGAAAAAAATCGAAAAGGATCCCGATAGGGATTATTTATTTCTTTTTATTCATCATTTTCAAATTGAAAATGAATTTATCTTTTATTTTGATCGATAATGAAGACAAGATTGTGATTAAATTATGTTTTTCAGGAAAATTTGAAAAAAAAAAATAATAACATTTCTATCGTCAAGATTCAATCGTCTATCAGCATTTAATTTAATTTATAAACTGAAAATCTTTTGAATAAATTCGTCCAAATGACGTCATTTATGTAAACGCAAAAGAAAGGAACAAAAAAATATTTATACAATTTGTTTAGCGTAAAATGTCATTTATCCTATTTTATATATAATCAGAAGTAATTTCTATAGAAAAAACAATAATAATATACGTATAATTAAAATACGCATATAAATAAAAAAAATGTCGAATTTGTTTCCATGGCTGTTTATGTCATTTGGCACCAAATCTCACTTTCTGCTACCCGAATCGCGCCAAGCTTTTTAAAAAAGCGTCAAGACCCCTATAATAGAAAAGCACCAAAAGTTCATTGGGTTTGTTTTCATAACTTTAATCAACAAATCTATGTATATTAACGAATCTATCCCTTTTTGAAGCTCGAATTACGCCAAACCTAAAAGCAAAGGATCCTATACTGGAAAAGTACCCGATTTTCTTATGGACAATATTCAAGTGACATAACATAGTGTAAAATTATCGAGGATAGCAAATTTGTTTAAATATCTCATGAATTGATGCCGAATAAATGCAGGCATGCATGCACAAAATATTTAATTAATTTTGTATGATAAATAATTATTAGAAAATTCGTATATACATAGAAATATACATAAAGAAATAATTTACATATTTAAAATAACATGAAAATATGCATGATAATGCACAAAATATTTATTAATTTTGTATGATAAATAATTGTTAGAAAATTCGTATATACATATTAATTAAAATAAATAATTTACATTTTTAAAATGACATAAAAATATGCATGATGGTGCACTAAAATAGAGAGAAAATTAAAACCTGTTACTGAAAATGTCTATAACATAGTACTTTTCAATACCGTTGTTCTTAATGTTATTCACAAGCAGATGGAATTTTTCTCATCCTTAAACGCAAAGGAAGAATAGAATACAGATCGTTGTTATAAAAGTACGAGAGGTAGCCACAATTTAAACCTAACCATTTTATACAAGCTGGTTTACAAGTTGTAATTGATTTTACTTATCAATCCCGAAAACAGTCGTCAGTTGTCGCAACAGCTGTGTATGAGGCCATGATAATCAAAAATGCCCCATTAAAACGTTAAAAGCATGGCAACCCAATTAGATTTACCAATATTTTTAAAACAAAGCACGCTATCATGTTTATAGAGGCCTCAAAGCCTGAGCGGGGTTAGGCCCCCTAGTATATATATATTTTTTTTCAGTTAATATCCTTCACTTTTATAACAAGCATACATCGTGCACTTGTAAATTTCTATCAATTTTCTTGTATAAAAAATATGTTATATGCTGGAGTACATGGTATTATATATTTTTAAGGTAATCGTAAGGCTTGTAACTGCAGGTTACAAAACTAGAATAAATGTTAAAACAAAATAGGCCATATATAACTTGATAACAGAAAATTTTCCTGATCCTAAATTATTCTTTCAAATAAATTTTTTTATAAAAGTCTATCAAATGTATTTTTTTCCCCCAACAGAAAGCATATTTATTAAAAGTAGTAATTTTTAAGACTTAATAATAATTCGGTGCTTTTACATTAGCTGGACGCCAGTGATAACTCGACAATTCTTATATCAATTGGCATCATTTGAATATTGCAAACAACTAATGATCCATTCAACAACAATTTGAACAACTATACATTTTTACAAATTCTAAATGATATTAAAACATTTTAGGATCTTATATAGCAGGTTTCTATTTTTGTGTATACAAAATTAGATACGATGTTTTCACTATGAAATAAAATGTTTCTAGTTTATGTTATAGGGTCATTCCATGGTAACTTGCGTTACATTTAGAATAATTTTTCTTTAGTAATTTTCATAATGTAACACCAAAAAGTATTGAAAATGTAATCTTGATATGATTTGTTAATTAAACCTATCCAAAGTGAAATTTGGATGAAAATTACCTACCTTTAGTGCTATTTTTTGAACACTGGCCATTATGTTTATTATGGTAACTTACGTTCTTTTTGCCAGAAATGTAAGTTACCATAGTAAATATAATTTTTAGAAATAGTACAAGAAATAGTACTAAATTTAAGTAATTTTTATCCAGGTTTAATTAACAAATCATATAAACATTACATTTTGAATATTTTTTAGTGTTATATTACTAAAATTATTGAAGTCAATTATTCTAAATGTAACGTAAGTTACCATGGAATGACCCTATATCTTATTTTAACATTTTTGTAATGGACTAAGCCTAATCATTAATAGACCGATTATGTGAGATTTTGTTATTTCATTTGTATTGATATGTTTGTTTTTATGTATTTTATCATGATTATATTTTAGTTATTTTTAAGTCAGTTTTTAAGATATTATATTGCAAAGTTAAAATATTGACTATTTGTTATTAAATAATGTTAAAAGATTGGTGAGAAAAAAAGAACTGGTAATATACAAAAAAATTATGGCGATCACTAGCGCCCGGCTAACATAAAAATACCAATAAATTAAGTTAAAAAAACTTAAGATTGGAAAACAATTTTTTGACATTTCATCAAAAGTAAATTAGACAATTTCAGGAACTTTACTGCATTTTAAATCAATAAAACAAACAGGGATGAAATACATTATATATACATTGAATACATATATATATATATATATATACATTGAATTAAGTAATTTTAGAGAAAATGAAATAAAAAAACTTGCTAGCTGTATAAAAAATTGACTAGTTTAATAAAATAAGATATAGTGATCGGCTTAGGCACTTGACATTAAATATACTTTTAAAACAATAACAATGAAACAAAGACTTTAAAAAACATTTTATAAGCCAATAATATTAAAACCTAAGGTTTAGTACTTAATGAAATAAAAATCACAAAAAGTTATAATATTATCCATATCATCAGAATATTGCATTTTTTTATATTAATTACATAGTTTTACAAATCTATACAAAATATTACTGTTATATGAATATTTGTTTGCTTATAAATTTAATTAATGCTCACTCTTATCACTATGTCCTAAACAATCTTCTATGAAGCTATCAAATTTGTACAGCTTCAAAAAAATATATTATCAGCATAAATAATAAATGGTACTTCTCTATTATCCCGTCGACCACTTTTAATAACAAAAAACTATCGCCAAAATGTAACGTCAAATAAACGGGAGAATGTTGCCATTGGAATATCAAAATAAATAAATAAATAAATAAAATATAAGAATTTAAGGACACAATTGTTATTTTAATTAATGAAATAACTAATAAATCAGTAAGACATAATGAAAAATACACGCAAATGTTGAATTAAAAACCACTTGATGACATAACAAACAGGTATAATGCTTCTGACATCAAGTAAATGAAACTGCAATTTTGGCTTTTAATCTTAGTTTGGCAATAGTTTTTTGTTATAAAAAGTGGCCGACGGGATAGTAGAAAAGCACCTAATAAATACTCATGTACAATACATAAATAAAACTCAAATCAGTGGAAGCATTTAACTATAGTACTGTTTACATTTTTTTGCAAAATACCATATTTACGTGAATATTTTGCACACTGTTTCCAATATGCAAAAAAATACACAAGTTGTTTTATAATTAATTTTTCTTGAAGGGCATCTTAGAATAAAAAGAGAAATGAGATAGATATCATAGAGAAATAAGATGACATTTTTTTAATCAATGAAAAACTAAACAAAATGTATAACAGTTCCAAAATTTTGTAGATAATTTTTGAACTGGAACAATTTTTTTTCTTAGTTTTCTGGAACACACTACAATAAAATGTGAAAAAAAAAAAAAAAAAAAAAAACCTGGTACTTTTCCAGTATAGGGGCATTGGTGAGATAGAGAAATTGGTGTTGACGAGAAAAGGAAATTTTTCACGCATATTTTCTGGCAATCTTTTCATTGTTTCATATACACAAGCAATTATTTTCAATATTTACACAATTTATTTAATATAAAGAAGCCATTTATCAATTTCTACATACAAAAAGAAGTAAATTTTACATAAAAATACGATAGTAATATATGTAAAAATAAAATGTTATACAATACATATAGGTATAAACAAGCATAAAAGTTCATCAGGTTTGTTTTCATGTTTTATATCATTTGGTAACAAATCTCACTTTCTGAAGCTTGAATTGCACAAAGCTTTTTTAAAAAAATACCAAGGCCCTTATATTGGAAAAGTACCAAAACCCTTTTATGCTTTAAAACATGAAAACACGAGATGAATTTTCCAGAATTGTTCACGCTAATACCTCATAAGTGTGTCATTCACTTTTAATTCTCCCCAATCTGCCTTTTTACTGTTATATTCAACAAAACACTCTACCACAAATAAGAAATTTTGAATGTAAACAAATCAGCACTTACGTATCAGCGTATTGATGATATTGTTTATCAGTTATATAATACCATCTGCACACAGTTATGTTGCGGCTGAAGCAAAGATAATGTGGGAGGGAGATAAATATTTTAAAACCAAATAAAATATTGAATGACACATGACTTTTCTTACTAGCAGCATCCTGCTTTTTTTTTAATTTGGTGGAAATTGTGTATATACTAAATTACTGTTTTATTTAAAATTTGATTTTATATTATTTGCTATTCTTAATGATGTTGATATATATTTAATGTATATTAAATTATCATTTTGAACACTATGGGCGATTTTGACGAACATTTTTGACAATCTATCTTCATGGCATGTATAATACGCAAGAACCTAATAGCAGTTAGGTAGTGGAAAGTGTTTCATAATCTATGCCTGATTTTTCATTCTCCTTAATCTATATTCTATAAATAGATATTTTACATTTAGAAAGCAGACTCATACAAAAAAGAAATTGATTATTTAAAATTAAATAACAGCTTATGAAATAAAAGAAGAAAAAGTTTAAAATTGTATTAAGTTAGCAATAAATTTAGTTTTTAAAAAATGATAAGGATCTCATGAGGATGATAAATATTCTAAACAAATCATACAAAACACTGCATATGATAATCTTCAAGAACAGTTAGAGCTTAAAAATATAATTTTCACTCTTTGAAAAGATAAATTGAAAACAACATAAAATTTCCTAAACGTGCAAAAAAAATTTTAAAGGCAGACTCATCAAAACACGAAAAAGTATAAAATTTAATAATCAAATTATCACAGGTTGGTTACAGAAATTGCAAAAAAAAGTTCCCTGACTACCTTTATCAGATTTCCTAGATTTCCATTATTAACAATACACATACGGTATTTTTTAATGCTATGCTGCTTTCTCATATAACACACTTATTTAGCTTGTTAATACCTCATTTGGGAGAAAACATAAAAATTGCACAATATTGATAAAGTACTCGTTCACAGTTTCATAAATCTGAACTCAAAATTTACTCAAACTTCTTCATACAGTGGCCAATTAATATATGGCGACCGGAAAATTTCCTCATTTTTCGAAGAATGTTCAATTCTAACATTATATCTGACAGGATAGCTAATTGGATTAACCTGGTCAGCTTATGCCAATGTATCATAAATTTTTTAAAAATGGGTAAATTGCCTTTAATATAGCGCTATCCACAGAAAACATTTGATCACCTTAATTTGTTGAATACCAAAAAATCATATCAAGTGCATCTTTAAAAAATATATATAAATTTTACTTTTCTTTATCGCATACTATTACAGTAGACTCCCTCAAATCCGCCACCCTAAAACCCACAAATACCTAAAATCCACACATAGTTTCTGATCTAAACAATAAAACTTACAGTAGGTGTAAAATTAAAGTTTTTTTAATTTTTATACCATTCTGCACACATTTTAATATATAATTCTGGTTAATATGATTCAACTCATGTTTTCTCATGAAGGAAGTATAAATTTATTTTTGAAAATAATCAAGATAGTGCTGATATCAGTGGCAATCACAATATTTTTTCCAAATAATTTATGTATTGATCAAGCTTTTTTTATTATTAAGTATAGCTAAACATGAAATAAAACTTTGTTATTTGAAGATTTTGATGTGCATTAGAGTATACATTTATAAGGCAAGTTTCACTGAATAATTCAAGAAAACATTATCTCATCATCATTATGCATATTTAGTTATGCATTGTTGATTATTTACTTCATCTTTACTTTTAATATTTTAAATGTTTTTTACATTTTCTTAATTTTTATTATTTTGCTTTATTGTAAGCATTCATTATAATTTCAAATGCATTATTAAATTCAAATTATTGTTTAAAAAATGTAAACTAAACAGTGACCAGAAATCTGCAAAATTCTAAAATCTGCACAACCTCTAGTATTAAGCTATGCGGATTTAAGAGAGTCTCCTGTATTAACTTAAATATCACCTGTTTGTCGACAAATCAGTCTCATGCAAAAACACAAATATTTTCACATATTAGACCAATTTCCCTGATTTTCAAGTACTTTTACAAAATTCCCTGACTTTTCCAGATTGATAAACCTCCCTGATTTTTCCCTTATTTCCAGAATCTGTAGTATCACATAGATATTACACTTATTTTTGAATAATTTAAAAGAGAGCAAACCTGAGCAAAAGATAAAGATTATCCATTAAGTTAAGTTTAATACAAAAAAATGATTTCACTATATTATAACATATAAAAAAGACGGTACTTTTCGGTTAGCCGGGCGCCAGTGAAATTTATATATCTATGTATACATATATATACATATATCTATACATACACACATTTATATATGTATGTATGTATATATACATATATATATACACATACATATATGTGTGTATGTATACATATATATGTATATATAGATATATAAATTTCACTGGCGCCCGGCTAACCGAAAAGTACCAAAAAGACAATCAAAAATTTCTCTAAATGAAGCATGGTGACAGTAAAAACAGATAACAATTAAATACAATAAAATGAAAAAAAAAAAAAAAAAAATTGCTTTGACAGACCTCTTCTGATTAAGTAAAAATTAAACTGTATTTAAAAATTGCAGTCTGAATCAAATGATTTTGATTTGTTTTATAATACAAACTTATTCAATAATAAAGCAAGGAAAAAATTGTGCAATAAACGATAGGATATTTCAAAAAGCCCCTAAAAGATCGAAAGGATGTAGAATAGTTTGTAATACTACTACATTTTAATGAATGTGTAAATCAAATAATATTCAACTTTAAAATTAATATAAAAGCTTTTATTTAAGTATGGCAAATTCATAATTTAGAAATTTTGTAACAAGTTGAAAAGCAATTGCTTTTTTATTGATGTTTTGACTAATTAAAACACAAAAATATACATTCAGAAAAATAAATACAAATTTTATCTTAAAATAATAATGATGATGATGATAATATAAAAATTTATAATTTATTTTATATTTATTTCTCTACTTAATCACGAAAATCGGAAAAAAATAATTATTTTACTCTTATTTAAAATATAATTTCAAAATTAAAATAATTGATGGCAAGTGACAAGCTAAAATAATAAATATTTACTTTGTTTCTACACAGCAACAAATTATTTCAATATAACTGAACAATAATAAAGTGCATATTACATTAAAATTAAACTCAGCACAATAACAAAATAAATTCAAATCAATACTTACAGAGAATAAAATCTTGTTTTGAAATTGACATTCGTAACTCAGATATTTTAAATCAATCCGATGGTCATATCCACTCATCGTCGTAACACAAATAAAATCCTAAGAAAATATTTGAAGCTATCACAAACAAGCAATAATTATATTGACAAATCACAATAATAATAAATTGATTAATCCTGTTACGATTCTAAAAGCCATGCTAATAGGATAAAAAACAAAAAATGACGGCCAAGTGGGGGAAGTTATATTCAAAGCATTTACCGTCAAAAAGAAGAAACAATTATGTTATAAGGTGTCATATATCACGATTTGTTTTATTTAAAATACCTATGCAATGCAGAAAGATTGAAGCCCATTTAAAAGGGAAAATGAATGTAACTATAAAACTGATAAAGACAAGAACTAATTAAAATAAAGAACACAGTCAATAATTTTTAAATCTCGAGAACATTTTTAAATTTAATAACGGCAGGATACCACAAAGAACGCTAAAATTCCTTTGCCACTGTTGTTCAGGTAATCCTTTAGAAGCGTTGTCGCGATTAATATTGTATTAACCAAAACACAAAATATTAACAACACAAATGACGAAATTTATAAATACACACAAAAGACAGGAGATGCTAACACTTTTTACTCTACAGAATTTACCATCTGTCTTAAACTTTCTCAGCCAACCATTCACCGACGACTTCCTTTCTACGTCTGCGACCGAGAGAAACGCCAGTCAGCTGAGAAGAGGGTTGCCATAATGGATATCAATTTTGTAATAATCGTCTCGTTTCGCCAAATTGGCATCATGTAAAAGGTTTATTTACTATCAATGGTATCGTTAAAAAAAATAATAATAATGAAAATCGGAGTATTCTTATTATTTTAGTTGTATAGGACTTTTAAACTTTCAAAAATTCGATTAAAAAATATATATATGTATATTAAATGATAATGAAGTATTAAAAAATTCCTGCAATTACTCGAGTTATAGACTAAAACATACGAAGACCTAAATGTAAACAAGTTTAAAAGTAAAACTTTGAAGAAAATTTTCTCAAAATAAGGTCTTTGGTCATTTAATTTTGGTTATCATCTTTTCAATATATTTCATTAAACTTTCAGAATATATATTTTATGTTAGTCTGCATAAAGTGAACCTAAATTTTCATTTTTATTGTTAAAAAAAATATTGTTTTTGGTCATCATCTTTTCAATATATTTTCATGAAATTTTCAGAATACGTATTTTATGTTAGTCTGCATAAAGTGAACCTAAATTTTAATTTTTATTGGTCAAAAAAAAAGATTGTTTTTGGTGGTTATACTGTTGAAAATTTCAAAGTTTTGTATAATCTAAATACAACTTTGTATTAAAAGTACAAAAATGCTTTAAATACAAAATTATTTAGGTTCAAGGTAATTATTACAATCTGAAGTATAATTAAGCACCAAAATTTTTGTTCTAGATGCAAAATTTCTTTTGTAATCCTGCGCGTAAGTTCTCATTCCAATTTTCTGTCTGACAGTTTGAAGCCCCAGCCCTCTATAAATATTAATTCTAAATAATGTTTTTTTTTTTTTAATATATGAAATGAAAGATCGTACTTTCTTTATCTTTCACGCTCCGTTGTCTGTCTGTCACAGAGGTATTCTCCGAAACTATGTAACTTACAGATTTGAAACTTCGTGTATATAGCTGAATATCAGCTATGAAGAGCTCAAAATATAAAATTTGAAAAATTCGTATTATTTTAATAAATAGAGATAAAAAAACAAAATTCTAACAGCCTTTTCCTATTAAATTTAAACATTTTTCGTTATAGCAGATGCCAAAAATTAAAAATCCACGATGAAATTCTTTCTACAATAATTAATTTTCTATCAGACGATTTCCACATGAAAAATGAAAATGAAATAAAAAGTTTCACCAATTGAAAAAAAGATTAATATGAAATAAAAATGATTGACGTCATAGTGGTAGTAAAACGAAAATTTCAAAGATTTCTCAAAATGCAAGGAGTATGAGTGTGTGTATGTACACAAAGCAGATTAATATCACGCCATTAGAGAATTAAAAAGAAAATATGACTTCATATTGGAAGTTTAACGAATTTTTCAGATGTTTGAGAATAATACAAAGTGAGTATCAATATGAGTTATAGAGAATAGTAAATATATGAGTTTGAGAAACATATTGAATCATGATAAAAATCCGATTATGGAAATATTCGCATATTTTAACATTTTGAAGGTGTACAACATGTTTAATTTTGAAATCATTTTTTTATATCGCATTTAGTCCGCGTGACAGATATTATTATGACAGAATATAATAGCCGGCTTCGCCCGTTATCGGGCTGGTTTGGATACTTGAAAAAACGAACAAATAGACCGGTAAATTTTTACTTTATAAAAAACAAAAAACATAAGTTTTTTTTTTTTTTTTTTTTTTTTTGCTAAATGAAATTATTTATTTGGATTTATTAAAGAAAGGATAAAGTGTTTTGAAAGGAATATTAAACGAAACCCTTTGAGCAATCTTCGATCACACATACCCACTTGTTTCATTTTTTTCCAATTTAAAAGTCCTATAACATTTTAAGGATATGTTGTTTACTCGGATACATATTCTGTACCTGCATGTACAATGCGCATATTAAGATATAGTGAATACTGGATTAAAACATTAAAAGAAAAAAAAACAGCATATAAGCATATCTCATCATGATAAATGAAACAAAATACTGATACTTAGCACAAAATACTTAGCAAAACTCCCTTATTTAAAAATCGATTTATGTTAAAAAATTAATAGATTACAATTTATATATATTTTTTTAGAAAATTAGTTTAAAAAAAAATATTTTTTCAAAAAAAAAAAAAAAAAAAAAAAAAAAAACAGAATTATAACATATTAATTTTTCAATAAAAATCGATTTCTATAAGCTTCAACTATGCTAATTCAAAATTACAGTTTTGAGTTATGCTTATAAAGCTACCGGTATTGTAATCTGTTTTGCACCGATTACAAATGAATTTAACATTAGGAGTTCCAAACTTTAAAGTTGCATAATTCCTAAGCTATTTTACCGAATGGCTTGTTCAAAAATTCGACTTCCGGTTTTCGGCGAATTCATACGTTTTAGAGGTTCCTGAATACGATTTAACTGTTTTTAGAAAATGCTTGTCTGTGAGTCTGTAATGTTTGTCTGTATGTAACAAAAATTTTGTGGGCGCTCCATCTCAAGAAATAATGCACGGAATTTAATAAAACTTTAGATTCAGTTAGTCCCTGATATAAATTGGTGTTGGTTACGTTTTGGTGTAAACAGCCCAACAGGTTGCGCTGCTATGCTGCTTTTTAACACTTTCCAACCTAGTTGAAAAGTGTTTGTGACTTCGGTTTGTCTGCCGTCTGTCCATGCTCTAACTCCCGTAAATATGCTTCGATTGTCCTGAAATTTTTGTATGTTATTGTCGTTTACTATAGCATGTTCCCTATTTCAACAGAAGTGTGTAGCACTTATAGCTTTTTTTACAGGGACTGTCAAAAGTATTCCGTTACATTCAGTCAATGGGGAATAATCGGTTCAAGCGCATTTTGATGACGCTACGTCATTTAAAACATAATGGAATTGATATATAATTATGAAGCGCATTAACACATGTTTTTTGTATGATATGGGGTGCAAAGCATTTATTATTCATTTACAGGGTCAAACAAAATAATTCTTTTACACATCGTTATATGGGGGAAAAAACGTCTGCAGTGTAATTTAGTGATATTTCACTATTTCAAACATAATGAAAATTATATGCATTACTGAGGTACATTATAAATTGCTCTCTTGTGTGCATTTCGTTTATTTACAGGGACACACAAAATATATTGGTTACAGTGCATGTGCGATATTTACAGTCTATGTGTAATAAGGGCGTTTTCAACTTTGGTTTGCATTTTTAACTTTTTTTTTTTTTTTTTCATAATACGTGTGTGTTTATAAACTCGGTTGACCATATACAGGGCTACACAAGGAAATTCGTAAGTACTACAGACTATGGGAGTGAATTGCTTAAGGGTAGTTTTTAATTGTATTACGCATTTTCCTGCTGAACTATATTTAATAGACAAATAGAAGTTTGTGGAATATAAATAAATTCATATACAGGGCTACGAAAAAAAAACGATACCTTGTCGTTTACGTTAATTGCTGCAAGTGAGTTTTAAGTTGCCTTTTAGCTTAATAGGTGGTGTGTACAAAAGTCTTCAGATAATATACAGAGATGTACAAAAGATTTCGAGTGCATTTCCATCGATTGGCGAAAATTGCTAAATGTGAATATTCTAACTGAACTAAATTTTATCATACTATATATCCACATCTATTGATCATATAAGGACTATACAAGTAATAAGTAATTCGACTACTTTTTTGACACTGGAAGGTAATTTTGAAAACTGTATTTTTCAATGTGTTATGTGATTTCTAAACTGTTTACTTATATATCTTCTTTCACCTTATTTAACGGTGAAGTTTCGTTACAGTTTTCTGGCTGTGTTGGAAAGTGTTTCATAATCTATGCTTGACGCATGATTTTTCGTTCTTGTTTCATGATTTTCATGATGGCTCTATCTCAAGAACTAATGCACAGAATTTCATCAAACTTCAGATTCAGTTAGACGTTGACATAAGGTGTTGTTGATTAGGTTTCAGTGTAAATCTCCCAACAGTTGGCGCTGCTATGCTGCATTTTTCAGGATTTATACTATTTTAGCGATAGTCATATCTCAAGAACTAATGCACGGAATTTAATAAAACTTTAGGTTCAGTTAAACCTTGATATAAATTGTTGCTGATTCGTGTTTGGTATAAATGTGAAACCTGTATGAGATAGAAGAAAGTTTTGGGATTGGCACATCCGACGAGTTTTTCTTTTGCAGACTGTACATATCGATTTTGATAAGAAAAATATTCTCAATATGCACAGTCAATCCCGTAGCCAGTTGGGGAGGGAGAGGTAGGTCCATACGTACTAGATACTTTTTTTTTTCTTTTTTTTTTTCGAAGAGTAAGCGTTGCTTTATTTAATTATAAAAAACCTGAGATTAAATAAGCCGAAGTTTTCTATTTTAAAATAGTGGTATTTTGAGGTTCTAGACCCCCCCATCCTGGCATCCTTAACATAGGTTGTTGCTGATTAGGTTTTCGTGTACATCATCTAACAAGTGGCACTGCTATGCCGCATTTTTTAAAATTCTAAAATGCATAATTAAAAATATATATATACGCTTTTTGAAGTATTAACATGTATGAAATATAATAAAGTTTTGGGATTGTCACATCCGACTAGTTTTACAATGAATTTATTAATACTTTTCAGAATTAAAAATATGTTTTTGAATTACAAATGGTTAGATCATGTTTAGTTCTATTCAATGTATCTAATTAAAATAGGAAAACAAATAATCCGATTTTTAAAATAGGTGAATTTAACTTTGTGCCGTTATATTAAAAATAAATGAACAACGTAAAATAGCACAAATATAAATATATAAAATGGCAAACAGCTGTTTCGGATCCTTGCTGCGAAAATGTAAATATGTTTGCGGGAGACGCAAGCATATTTACATGGTTTAAACTTTTGAATCGGTTTTTAATCTTTTAAATTTGGCACTGATGATGGAGCTTTAGGAGCTCCGAAACAGCTGTTTGCTATTTTATATATTTTTATTTGTGCTATTTCACGTTGTTCATTTATTTTTAATATTTTTTAAATAATCCGAATATTTTTTATAGCAGAATTAGTAGAAAGTGATCACCGCCCCCCCCTCCCCCAATACTATACTTTTAGGTAGCTTTCATTACAAAATGTAAAAAGCTACCTATTGCAGCCGTTCGGAGGAAAGAATTTCGGCATATTTTCACCGATCATGACCCCCAGACCCCAAAACCACCCTCCGTTCAAATGTTGATTTATATATATATATATATATATATATATATATACAAGGTGTTCTAGAAAGGACTCTCCAACTTTGAAATGACATAACTTCGAAACAGTGAGAGATAGAAATGTGAAACAAGTTGAATGTTAGACAGATAGGTCTGGAATTTTTTATACATCAATTTAAAAAAATAGTTCCAATACTGGACACGGGAGGGCGCTGCAATCACAAAGCTGTGTCTTTGAAATAGTTCCTGAAAGTGAGCTGTTTGAACTGAGATAAAAATCACATTACAATGGTTTCGATATGGTTACCTTTTTCAGCAACAACATGACGCAACCTACAGGTAACGTTCGAAATCACTTGTTGCAATACTTCTATTGAAATGGATGCACATGCCTCACAGATGAATTGTTAGAGCTGTTCCAACGTTTGGGGATTCTTAGAATAAACAGCGTCCTTCAAGTAACCCCACAAAAAGAAGTCGCATGGATTCAGATCCGGGGAATATGGTGAATACGGCATGATATTCTTGAATTCCGAATTATTCTCTAATTCTATACAACTTTTTTACACGTGTCAGCAATGAAACAGAAGCACGAATGAAATTTCTGTCCTTCTGAGTACCATTTAAAGTTCCATGTGCTTGTGCTGCCACCTATTATCCAATATTGGAACTATTTTTTCACATTCGTGTATAACAAATTCCAGACCTATCTGTTTAACATTCAACTTGTTTCACATTTCTATCTCTCACTGTTTCGAAGTTATGTCATTTAAAAGTTGGGGAGTCCTTTCTAGAACACCCTGTATATGACCTTTGTCATATGATAGCACTCGTATTTGTAAACCGATCACAGAATGTAAGAGAAACCGACGTAGAAAATATGAAAAAGTGGAAAATGCGCTAAAATTGTGGTTTTTAAATGTTCAAGAAAAAGATGCACCAGTCAGTGGTTTACTGATGTGATAAAAGCAGTTGATTTAGCGGAGAAGAGTGGAGTGGATTTGTTCCAAGTGATGGTTGGCTTGATAGTTGCAGAAAACCTAAAAACATCGTTTTTAAGAGACTCCATGTAGAACAAACAGAAAAATGGATAAAAAAAGAGTGGCTGAAACTTATGTTTTCATATTCAACAGAAAATATTTACCAGAACTCACATGTTCATTTAAGAACACGAGTTCAGAAGGCCACAAACTTTCGAAGGAGCTCATCACTGTTTTATGCTGTGTTAGTATGGCTGGACCAAAAAGAAAGCTTTTAGTTGTTGGAAAAAATAAAAAACCACGTTGCTTCAGAGGTGTTAAAAGGTTTCAAGTTGGGCTTTTGGCATCATCATTATTTCGTATTTCTTCGCAAACTTTTTTGCAAATTTCAGTTTCTGTGAGCTTTGCAGCTGCAGGAATGACATTATCTATGCCAATAAATCAGAACGGATGACAAGCATCATATTTAATGAATGGGTTCTGAAGTGGGATAATGAACTGAAACATGATTTTCTTCTCTTGCTTGATAACTGCACTGTTCATGATTTAAATCTGTCTTTAAAACATATCAATGTTTTGTTTTTGCCACCCAGTACATCCTCTTTGATACACCTTTGCGATTAAGGAATAATTAGTACATTTAAGGCCTATTACCTGCATGAAATGCGTGCAAAAGTTTTAGAAGAATTAGAGGATAAAACATCAGCAGGAATGAACAAGCCAAAAACTAACATTCTAAAAGCATTGCATCTTCTGGCAATGCCATGGAATCGAATATCATCTGCTACAAATAAAAATTGTTTTGTTAGTGCAGGACTCTGTGAAGCTGAAAACGATGACGAACTGAAAACTGTAGAAACTACAGAAAACGTCCCCGATGATATGACGAATGAAGATTATGAGGCTTGAATGGCGATCGACAATGACATTCCTGCAGCTGCAAAGCTCACAGTAACTGAAATTTACAAAACGTTTGCAATATGAAATAATGAGGAGGATGATGATCAGGAGGACGACGATAACCATCTTTTTGAAAGGAAACCTACAAATGCGGAAATGACGAATACGTTGAAAATTTTGAAACGAGGAGAACAACATCGCTCGGACAATTTAAACAAACAATACGAGTGTGAACAATTCATTAATATTTAAGGAAGAATTGTAAATAAACAAAAATTACCGAATTCTTTCAATAAATGTTTTCTATCACTTTAAAAGTCATCATTTCAACAAGGTTATCATTTTCTTAGTAATAGTACTAGTAGATGTTATCCTTATCATTTGATATTTTCTTAAATCGTTTCTGTTATCAATCGAATATTGTTATCAAAAACCCGTGGTTCCGAAGTGACCACAATAAGCGGCATCTACCGTATATATATATATATATATATATATATATATATATATATACAGAGAGAGAGAGAGAGAGTTCTTGCGATACAGACTAACAGACAGACATTTTCTAAAAATAGTCAAATCGTGTTCAAGACCTTCTAAAATGTATAAATCCGTTGAAAACCGGAAGTCGAATATTTTCATGAATCCAATACTTTCTTCTTGTAAAGAAAGAAGAAAGTAAAAATGAAAGTAATGTATACAAATTTCGAAATTAAAGGGGGGGGGAGTTCTCTCTAAAACTAGTATTAAAAAATCTCCACGCAAATGTTTAAAACACCATAATAATAATAATAATAATAATAATAATAATAATAATAATAATAATAATAAAAACTATATATTTCTCTAAAATTTAAAATTTTTGTTTAATAGATTTTTTAAAACAATTTTTCTGTTTTGTATGGTGCATTATTTCTTTTCGACTAGTTGTTGAAAGACTCTTTCTCTTGTTATTCCCTTTGAATATTTCATGTGTAAAACATATACATGAAACCGCTCAAGAGTATCGTAAGGACGAGTGGTAAGGATCGTAAGAGTGGCTGGCCAACCATTATAATACTGTTGAAAATAACACTTTTAACAACTTGAGTCGAAAGAAAAAATGCGATGTTACACGTAGCTATATTGTTATACACTTCTTTTAAAATAACATGCTTTTAAAACATCTGAAGTCGAAAAATGCGAAGATAGGTGCAGGTCGGGTCCTGCTGTTCAACACCGATCACATGATCAACTTAGAAATCTGAAACAACTGAATGGGGTTTCATTTTTCTTTCCATTAAGGTACAATTTTTATTGATTGTGTAATTCGAATTTTTTATTTAATTAATTTCGATAAAATGGTTACTTTTAATTAGTAACATAAAACTGCGATATCGGATCGCTTAACTTAGGATAGATGTGTTCAGACGATTTACTTTAAGAATGACATGCTGTTCCCTTTTTCATATATAATCTTTGTAATTGTCTAACTGAAATTTTATTAAGAGTTGAAATCGATGGGTATTGGTAGTAATTTGTTAGTTAAATTTTACAATGAAAAATTTTTATCAACTTCAATTTTTGTTTGTTAAGTTGTAATTTTTTTAAAACTTTTTATAATTTTTTAAAATTTTTTGTTAAGTTGTCATTTTTTAAAACTTTTTGCAATTTTTTTTTTATTTTTTGTAAATTTTTTGCAATTTTTTTTTTTTTACTTTTTGTAAATTTTTTGCAAATTTTTTAAAATTATTTTTGGGGAATTTTGAAAATATTTTGTAATTTTTAAAAAATTAAAAAAATTTTTTAAATTTTTTTTGACAAACTTGCATATATTTTCTTTATTTATCTGTTAACTTTTTGTTAACTTGTGATATTCTTTGAAAACTTTTTTGTAAATTTTTGTTAATTTGTAAATATTTTTTTGAAAACCTTGAATTTTTATTAATTTGTAACTATTTTTTTAAAACCTTGAATTTTTTATTAATTTGTAAATATTTTTTTAACGTTTTGTAATTTTTTAAAATTAAAAATTTAAAAAAATTGTAAATTAAAAAAAATTAAACTTTTTAAACTTCTTGTGAATTTTTTAAATTTTTTTGTGTATTTTTTAAAAAATTGTAATTTTTAAAAAATTTTTGTAATTATTAATTTTTTATTTTATTTATTATTATTATTATTATTTTTAAGTTTAAAAATCTTTTGCTTAGTATTATCTAAAGCTGATTTTCATATGTGCGTAATTGTGCGTAAATGTGCGTAATTTTTAAAATATGTATGTGCGTAATATTTAAAATATTTGTGTAATAAATTAAAATTAAGATTATATATTATAGATTTATATCACGTACTTTAATTTATTTCTCTATGAAAAATAATAAATTATTCATTATAACTGCAAATAATTCACAATAACAGAAAAAATTTTTGTTCTATAAAAATATAAATTGTCTAATTTTTTTTTTTTTTTAACTTTCTATTAAATATTAACAAGCAGAATTTCATAGTTAAAACTGTATTTATATGATACAAAACATATATTTATTTAATTTATATTTTGCGTAAATTTCAATGATTATAGATATTTTTTCAATTGTAGTTCAAAAGTAAAAATTTTCGCTGTGAAAAATAAGTCAAGCTGGCGATTTGAATCCAAACACAAAAATCTCGAATCCAGCTACACCGACCAGACTACGAAGACGCTTGGCAAAGGAAGAAATTTATCCAATTATAAATTGTGATGTAAACTTTGAGACCTTTTTTCTCAAGACTCCCTGGGTATTGACATTTTATGACTTTCATATATTTATATACTAACTATACTCTATCGATACACAAAGGTTCACCGCATTCTTTGACGCCGACCTCGGAACCTCTCCTTGTCAGTGTTAAATTTCAGACACTTGTTTATTTAATTTTTAAAACATACTATTACGTTTGCTTAGTGTTTTATAACATAGTAATGTTTCTGTGAGATGTATAGTCGATAAATATTAGTATATTTAAGTAATAATATTGAATTTAATACTTTTCATTCGTCTATTAATTTTATGTTTTATATTTTTAGATCGATAATTAGTTATTTTAAATGACGTATTTTAATTTAGTAGAAAATTTTGTGTATAAGGTTATTTAATATATATTTAATTTTCTTTACTGTTTTATAATATTTAATGTTTCTGACGGGAACATAGCTGATAACTGTTAGAATGTCTATAATGGTGTTGAAAATATGCAGGAAGGAAAAATAGCTTGGTGATTGAACAATTTACTTAGACGGTTGGTAAAAATAGTTGTCAAAAATGTGCGGAGTCAAAGAACGCAAGTTTGATGTGGGTAAGTAGTAAAGATCAATTCATTGATAAATTTTCAAGAAATGATACGTCAACAGTTGGTTGGTTGATTTTATGACGGCCGATTATCTACACGAGTGATATAGGCCCAAGGGGGGGAGTACCCTCCGTGGGGGTCTTTCTAAGGGATCCTAACCCGTATTTACGGCAAGATTAGAAGAAAACCACGGAAAACTCCGAACGGTTAGATCGACGAGCGCGACAGGGGTTTGAACCCAGCACACCTCCCGTCTACCAGCTTTGAGAGCAGAACCTCTCAGCCACTGGTGCGGCGATACGTAAACAAATGTTTTCATATATGAACTTCATATAATTTCATTTAAAAGTTCAGGTAAAATTAATCTAAAAGTCGATGTCTACTATTTCTATAAGAAATGGGTGAGATACTATCACATGATCTAAGTTATGTTAAAACAGGTGTGTGAACAATACCCAAGTTAATGTTAAAATGTTGTCTAATATTTGCAATTACGAATTGAAAATTTCATATAGCTTGGTTTAAAAAAACTAGGCTATTTGAAATAAAAAATGTTTCGTTAAAATCAAAGTTTATATTCATGCATACTCTGTTAAAACTGGAAAATTTAAAAGAAAATATTCATAATGTAGAGAAACAATGAGGTCTACTAAACCAGTTATGTGTAAACAAGCTAATTATGCTATAAGTTCACATGATTTTAAGTAAATGTTCACGAAAAATAAATCTAAAAGTGAATATTGTTACTCAGAATATGCGTCTAGGTGAAATTTTAGATGGTAGTATGCCTGTAGAAAAAATGTAATGTCATCATGGAAAATATAGAAAGTTAATTAATACATAAAACTTAAAAGAGTATATAAAAATAAGAAAAATAATTATTCGCTACACAGTAATGGAATACAATTAAGGTATCTGTTTTTTAAAAAAAGTCTAAAATTCAGTGAAAACACGGTAAAATCATTGAAATGTTGTAAAAATTACTAAAGGAGAGGTTCCGAAGTCGGGGTCACAGAATGCGGTGAACCTTTGTGTATTGATAGATTATAATTAGTATATAAATATATGAAAACCATAACGCGCAATACCCTAGGGGGCTTGAGGAAAAAAAGTCTCAAAGTTTAAGTCACATTTTATAATAGGATAAATTTCTATCTTGGACAAGCGGCTCTGCAGTTTGGTTAGCAGCGCACTGTATCCAAGATTTTTCTGTTTGGGTTTGAATCCCAGCTAGACTTATTTTTCGCAGCGAAAATTTTTATCAATTACGTTCGAACCACAATTGAAAAAAAAAATGATAATCATTGAAATTTACGAAAAATATAAATTAAATATATGTTTTGTAGCATATAAGTGTAGTTTTAACTATGGAATTTTACGAGTTTAAATGTATAATGAAAAGTAAAAGACAAAAAAAGGTAATTTATATTTTTATAGACCAGAAATGTTTGCTGTAATTTATAATTACTTGCAGTTATTTGAAGGAAAAATCTGCTATTTATCGTACAGAAATAAATTAAAGTACGTGATATAAATCTATGATATATTATTTTAATATTAATTTATTATACAAATATTTTTAATATTTCATGATTTTTTAAAAGTATTCTTTTAAAATTTTAATATGATTTCTTTAATCTTTTGTTAATCTATTGTAATTTTTTTGATAAATTATTAATACTAATTAAGGTGTTGGTCACTCAAAATTAAAATATAAGTTTGACATTCATCTTATAACTTGATAACCTTATCTTATAGTATACAAATCATCAATAAATCACCCTTTTCCGTTAAAAATTAAGTTTTCCTGGCTAGGGGGCGTCTGAATCGGTCTTGGGGGTACACGGTGGCGGTGGTGCGGGAGGCCGCTGATCCCATACTCTCATTTTCTAACTACTCTTGTAGTTAAGTATTACAAATTATAAAATAAAGTATACTGTGGGTTGGATATTTTAAATACTAAATAATATGATTTCAAAATAAAATTGCAGAACTGACATTTGAGGCCCCCTTGTCTGCTGATTTACTAGTTTCATTACTACTATAAATTTAATTAATATATATATTTTTTTTATGTACAGATTTGTTTTGTCAGAGGTGAAATAATCAATCATTTAAGACAGAAAATATATAGACAAATTTTTTAATAACTTGTGTGGCTTAAAAAATTTCTTTATTTAAATTGGGAGGGCATGAGTTCCATGAGCCCCTGCTTTCCCTATGTCCTTAAAGATTATTCTCTGCTTCCTGATTGGTTTGGTTGATGGCAAGATTATAAAGTATGCAAGGCACAGTTTTTTTTAATTATTTGATTACAGTATTAAAAATTTTATTAATTACATAAAATTAATAAAAGTAGCTATTTATTAAAAAAATATATTATTAAATTCTGGTAAGTGCAGTTTAAAAATTAAATTTTATTACTTATCTTTTCAGTTAAATCAAAAGATTTTACGCACTTATGAACGTTACTAAAATTGTGCTTTTAGTAATGTCCACATAGGGTGTCCTGTCAATTATTGGAAATTGACATATTAAGTATTCCAGTAATGGACACTCGTCCTAAAACCTTAAAAATAAATAAAATTTTGTAAATTGCCATTAGTATATAAAATTCAAAGTTTTCTCTTACTATCAACATAAAATATGCAATTTTTGCAAGAAAAAAAAAGATACAAATTAATTAAGCGAAATCAGCTCTTAGCTTGTTCATTAAGATTTTCATTGAAAAACAGTGGAACTGTGAAACATTATTTTCTACTTCCTGATTTATTTGATTAAGAGTGTCAACTAGAACCCAGATCCCAGATTATAAAACATACAAGTGGGAGTTATGAAAAAAAAAATAAAAGCTAAATTTGTATTACTTATTTTTTTAATAAACGAAAAACTTTGACGGGTGTCCATCACTGGAAGGGTGTCCGCTCTCCATTACCCCAGGGGAACATCTACCCTATTTAATATTTGAACATTAATGAGTATATAAAAGATAATATTGATATTAGAGATACATAATTGTAGACTGTTTTTCCATAATTGTATTATAATATGGATTTGATTTTCTTGCATTTCGTGTTAGTGTTTAAGTATTTCGTGTTCGGGTTCGGGTTTAAGTGTTCCTGATCGAGTTTTGGGCTGACGTAATTTTTTTTATGGGTTCGGGTTGACTTTAAATTAAAATTTCCGCATAGGATTCTAATTCGTCCTTAGGCTATATTTTGCTAAACCGGGACATATTGCAAAACTGAAGTCCTGTCCCACTGAGCTCTATAATACATAAGTACTATTGTTGAGCTCAGTGTCCTGTCCCCACCTATTAAAGCTTTCAGAGACAAGTAATTTTCTAGTTGTAATGTTGACAACTTACAAGAATTTACAAATAAATTCATTTTAAAACAAATTAATGTAATTTATTTTATTTTTTCTCTCGCACATTATAAAAGCGATCTTTATTCAAAAATTCTGGTACTAATTTTGATTAAAGTTAGGTGGTTTAAACAATAACCACCTTCTTATAAAGGGTTAAGACAAGACGGTACTCCTTGCTTTCCTGTTACAGCTGGTATAAGAACAGTTCCATATTTTCTTTAAGTTTGTAAATTTAGGAAATTAATTTATTAATTATTAATTTTATACTAATTTATGGCTAGATTTCTACTCTTTGAAGCATAGTAAAACTGTAAAAACGGGACCTCTCTAACGCCATCCTGTTTTAAGTGAACCAATTTACCTGATAAGACGAAAACCTGTCTAAAACGGAAATTTTTACAGACTGCTTGCAATTTTGGCTTAATAAGTTTTACTATACTTGTTATAATTGTTTTATTTTTAGGTGCGTTCGTAATTATATACATACGTAGCACCTAGTGTCGTCGTCTGGTCCGCCCGTCTGTCTGTCCGCATATAACAACGCAAAAACTATCCAACCGAATAGTTTGAAATTTAAGATATATTATCTTTGCAGAATTTTGTCGAGACATTTCAAATTTTCTGAAAATCGAATCAAAACTTTTGAAGATATTAATAAAAACATTTCTTAAGAAATTTGAATTTTTTAAAAAAATCGGTGCTTTTTTGTTGTAGAAGCTTCGCGGTTTAACCGTCAAGCGACCGGGATACTTATTTTATTACAGAAATTAATCTGCAGACGATATAATTCATTTCACAGAATTAAAAATCATTAAGATCTGAATATTTATATAACTAACTATAGTACGAATGCACCTCATTTGTCACGTTTGCCGTACAATTTCCAACTTTTTATAAAATTTTAAGTTCTGTGAATGTTCTCTCTAAATTACTGTATAAAAATTGTTAAATGTGTTTTGAAGAGATAATACAATTTTTACATCACAGCATTCGTTTATGTGTTGCTGCCAACAAAGCTTTTCACTTAATCTTGTAAGAATCTGTGTTGAGTAATAAATATTATGGTTCAGTGACAAGCATAGAATTTTTCTCGTCTGTTTTCGTTCGTAACTCAAAAAAATGAATATATCCTACTTTTTGGCTCGTAGTCACGTGATCACATTCGCCATTACGTCAGTCAATGTTTGTGTAAGCAAGGTCAAAAAATGCCGTAACTATCGTTTTCATTTTTCTCTTGCTACTTGTTTGGAACTTTTTTTTTTTTTTACTTATTTATTTGCGGAATTCTTCATTTTCCTTTCGATCGGTGAATAGATAATACGTTCTATTCAAAATAAAGAATGCGAAAAGATTATCAAGCTACAGTGTTAAAAAAAAGTGCTGATGTAATTGCAAATTATATGATCACTTTACGGAATATTTTAAAACCATTTGTATACCTTTTACGAATAATCTATGTCTAATAATTTATCAAGCTTATGGTTTACTGTCTGTCATAAATGCATAGTTTTTATAAGTCCCCAGGCTAAAAAAATAAAAAAATAAAAATAACAATTGATATTTTTATGTTATAAATATTTTGAATTAATAATACTATTTGATTAACCATCTTCGTTTTAAATATTAAATGAATTTAAATAATAGACAGTATAATATTTAATTTAGCCTTGATGATCTTTTGGCAGTCGCAGATTTTATAAGAATAATAATCATGTTAATTATTAATTAATAATAGAATCATCAGGAAATGAATTAAATTTAAACAAATATATTTTTCAAAAGATAATCATCCATAACTTATAAAATAATTAAAAAATGTACATAAATAAAAATATTTCCGAAGAATACATGTAGTTACTCAAAAATTATTGAGACACACGTGGCATGACATTACATGAATAAAACACTAATCACGTTAAAAGGAAAAAAAATAAAAAATAAAGATGAAATGCTTTATTATTTGGTTAACAATAGAAAAATCCTTTACCATTTAACAATTCCAGTGCGTTTAAGCCTTTTAGCTGATATTTAAATACAAACAGATGACATAAAGTATTGGGAAATTTTTGAAATAAAAGCTAAAAAATACACGCTTCTAATTTTTATGTAACTTTAATGAACATTTTAAACTAAGGAGTAATCCATTAATTACGTAACACGTCAAGAGGAAGGGGGTACCACAAAGTGTGACGGAGGGGGGGGGGGGGATGGGAGAAAGAGGCTTAACAAGTTGTAACGTCGCCTTTAAAATATGGGGTGTTCATAAATTATTGTCGGGGTTTCCTTATGTCATAACTTTTGATTTAAAAACATGATGAAAAAACTTATTAAAGTAGAACCGAAAAAGTTTTTCTAATATCACAAACAAAGATACACATGCGTAAAGTTGCAACTCAAGACGTTATTAATTAAATGACGATTATAATCAAATAATAATTAATATTAAAATTTTATCAAATTTATCAAAACGTTATTAATGCATTATGAGCACAAAGATAGAAAGATAGATATTACATAATTCATTAATAACTTTTTGATAAATTTGATAAAATCTTAAATCAAAAGTTATGACATAAGGGAACCCCGATAATAATTTATGAAACCCCATATTTTAAAAGCCTCTTTCTCCCCCCCCCCACCCCCCACCCCTGTCACACTTTGTGGAACTCCCTTCCTCTTGACGTGCTACGTAATTAATGGATTACTCCTTAGTTTAAAATTTAAAATAGTTTAGTTTAAAATAATATTTTTCGTCAGTGTTGAATTCAGGGGGTGGCTCGGGGGAGGGGGGGACATTCCCACCGGAGCATTAAAATGCCCTCCGGAAGATTTGAGATTTTATGCTTTTAGTGGTGAAAAAGTGCAATGTCCCCCCCCCCACACACCCACCCACCCACCCACGGAGAAATACATCCCAGAGAAAAGTGTCTGAATTCAACACTGTTTTTACGTCATGTTACTAAATCAAAAGTAATGAGATAAGGAAACCTCGTCAATAGTTTATGGAAATCCTGTATAGTGAAAATTAGATAGCCATTACTTTCAAGCAGTATATTAAGTTCATTAAAAATATATGTATTTTTATTCAGTTAGAATTAAGGTATATTATCCCCTTTTCTTGAATTTCAACAGCTTGAAGTAAAAGTATGTACATCACGATAAGATCTTAAGGATCTTATACTATTTATTTCAGTAGGTAATAGATCGTATAAAACTTTTTTTTCATAAATTTAGTTATACATTAATAATTGCAGAAAATGTGACACCACAAAAGGACGGGCGGTATCACACGAACGTGACAACTTTCGACATAGGGGTTGGAAGGGGAAAAAAAACTCCGCAAAATTTGCGTGACACAATTAATGAATGACCCTTTATGTTTTTGTTTTCAATGCCAGTTTTCTGACGTTTACATGAATAACATAAATTCGTTTGATATCATTTCTTTTGGTTCTCCAATTCTAAAATATAATTTCTGTTGGAAAAATAACTATGTCACTTTAAATGAAACGGTATTTTGACAGTGGTTATCCCTTAGGTCTAATGGAATACAATTTTCATATTGTTAAAAATATTTTGGTTCAAAGATCATTACATAAATAAATATAACCTCATAAATAAATCAAAATTTTATCCTAAACGGTGGGGTTTTTTAAAACAAAAGTTATTGCACATATTGTTAAAGAGATGTGAAAACTTTACTGATTAAAGTTAATATTTATTGTCTGGTTTAATGATGAAGGGCAGCTGTTTTTCGATTTACATAACCACATTATTTTGAATGTAAGTACGAAGACCAGAGCATTTTTTTCAGAAACTAGGGGGAAATTTTCCGTCTGAACTATCAATAGAACTTAAACATATATAAATGTGGAAAACGTTCAAATAAATTATTATTTTTATTATTCGAAACTTTAGTATTCAAAATGAAGAATGAGTGATTAAACCAAAGTATTTTCCAGAGATCGGCGCAGTCACTTTTTTGACAATCACTATTTCCAAGCTATAATTGCCGAAACGTCAGTGAAGGCTTACTGTGGAGACCCGAAAAGTTTTTGGTTTCTGTCTGTCTGTCTGTCTGTCTGTTCCGCGATAACTGCCGCAAAAATGATCCGATTAGTTTGATTTTTGGTAGGTATATGTTGGTGAGGTACCCGGAATTAGCTGTATAGTTTTTGTTACGTTTGGTTCATTCGTTCGGAAAATATAAAACATTTCTTTTTAGGTCATAATGCTTTCCTATGGAAATTCAGACGATTTTGAAAATTTTCATCCATTGAAATAAAATGGCGCATTTGATTAATGTATTTAATGTGTAAGTTATGAAGGCTAAAATTTATCAAGTCAGGTCTTAAATTATTCAAATTAATTTGAAATTTTGTTAATACATTCGTCAGATTTTTAAAATTAGGTGTACAATGTTTGGTGCAATTTTATACATCTGCTCTAATAATATAATACATTTTATTCTATCATTTTTTACAAAATTATTTTCTCATTTTTTACAAAAAATTCCGATGCATTTTTTTTCTCTCTTTCATTAAATGGTTGCTAAGCAACTACATTTCAAAGAATATCAAGAAAGAAAAATTCAAGTGAATCGCATTATTTTTACGCGAAGTTTTATTAAAGATTGCCAATTTTCGGGTTTTAAGTTTTTAATATGCTTTTTTTTAATGAAATAGATAAGAATTTATTTTAACTACTAAAAATGATTACCAAATCGGTTTTCCAAATGAAAATAATAAAAACGTTGAATGCGTAAATTGAATATAGGTCAAATAAGATGAATTTAAATTTGTATAAGTATACTTTACACACGAAATCTTATTCAACTTCAGCAATATATGATGTTTAGTAGTTGAAATATAACTATTATTTTAAGGATAGGATAAAATCTCTTGTACAAAGAGATGGTTAATCTAATGAAATGAAATTTGCAAATACATTCAGACATATACTCAAGAAATGAAATAGCGCAATTACTGGAAATTGAGAATAGAATATTAAAGCGACAACGGGGGGTTCAGGGGGGGGGCGGAATGTATTGTTATTCTGAAAAAATACATCAAAAAATACAGCAACAAGTAGTTTATCCTATCATTGCATAACATTGTGTTTAAGGGGATACTTCTAAAATTTCCGAAACTTTCGATAAATTTATATTCTTATAAATGTATAAATAACTTAAAAAGATTGAATTTTAGTGTGCCAAATATTATGCAGATAATGTTAAAAATTAGTAAGATTAATGAACAATGATTTTTTGAGCTGACGTTGAGGCTTCCGATCTGTAGATTTACTAGTAATCTTTTGTTTTAGATTTCTCTTTAAAATGTTCTAAAATTGTGTATCACGAATATTATTGCCGAAACGTCAATTGAGGCTCACTGTGGAGACCCGAAAAGTTTTTTGTTTGTCCGTCTGTCTGTTCCGCGATAACTGTCGCAAAAATGATCTGATTAGGTGGATTTTTGGTAGGTATGTTGGTGAGGTCCCCCGAATTAGCTGTATAGTTTTTAGTTGCATTTGATTCATTCGTTTGGAAAATATAGAAGATTTCTTTTTAGGTCATAATGCTTTCCTATGGGAATGCAGACGATTTTCAAATTTCAATTTCACATGAAATGAAAATCGCATATTTGAATAATGGATTTAAACGTAAAATTACGGATACTATATTTTCGATATGGAGGTCTTAAATATATGCAATAGCTTTGAAAATTTGCCGATACATCTATTAGAATTTTTAAATTAATTGTTTAAATTATTGGAAAAATTTTTGCAACTGTTCGGAAAATATAAAACATTTTATATTCCTGTTTTTTACAAATTTTAAAATGCATTTCTTTTTCTTTCCTCGTTATTTTATTAGTTGCTTAGCAACCATATTTTAAAGAATATTAAAATAAGAAATACCATTTTTAACACTTTCCAACGTAGTTGAAAAGTGTTTATGACTTCGGTTTGTCTGCCGTATGGCCGTCTGCCGTCTGTCCGTGCTCTAACTCCCGTATATAGGCTCGAATTGCCCTGCAATTTTTATATGTTATTGTCGTCATCTATAGCATGTTCCCTATTTCAATTGAAGTGTGTAGCACTTATAGTTTTTTTACAGGGAAACTCAAAAGAATTACGTTACATTACGGTCTATAGGAAAAAATAATTTGCTGTTTATTTTAATGATGTTAACCAATTTCAAATACATTGTAATTGATATATATCAGTAAGGTGCATTACAAGAAGCTTAATATGGAATCGGGTGTGCATAGCACTTATAGTTACTTTACAGGGACAGTCAAAAGAATTCCGTTACATTACCTCTATGGAGAAAAATCGTTTGCGGTTTAATCAAATAATGTTTCACTATTTTAAACGCATTGAATTTTATATACAGTCCCTGGCCAAATTATTAGACGCAGTTGTTTTTATTATAATTTGTTAAATATCTGGAAAGATACATGAGGTTTTATCTTGAAATTTTAGGAGTGTAAACAACGTGATAAACGTCACATATTTCCGAGAAGATTTTTTCTTGAAACCCCATAAGGGGCCGTCAACAAATTGAAGAAAAACGAATACTTTTTGATAACCCTGTAAAAACCAATATCACAAAAGCGTTGAAACGGTATCACACGCTTAGGAGGCTTATTGTAATAATTTGGGTTCATTTTTAGGAAGATAGCATGTATACTCGAAGAGAAATTCAGGTTTTTATAAAAACAGTCCCAAATTTTACTAAGTTTTTTGCTTATAATTTGCAGAGTTTTTAATACAAAAACAAGTTATTTTCAGAAAATATGACAAGCAAAATTATACACAATACCCTGCAATCAGAATTAAAAAAAATAATAATTGCATGAAAAATGAGCAGGTTTACTAAATATTTTTTCACTGCGCATGCGCGAATTCAATCAAAATATACTGTGCATAATATATTAGCTAAATATATAGACCAACTTTTATGAAAGTCTCAAAAACATAGCTTGAAAATTCTGATAGTGATCGTCGATAGAATAAGCTCGAAATTCGCTGTTCCCAAAAGGAAGCAAAAAAGATGAGGGATTGTATCCAAATATACTAGCTTATGAAAGTTGACATAATAAGAATGAAGTGTTTCTCATTCTATATTTGATACAACCCCTCATCTTTTTGCTTTCTTTTGGGAACAGCAAATTTCGAGCTTATTCTATCGACGATCACTATCAGAATTTTCAAGCTATGTTTTTGAGACTTTCATAAAAGTTGGTCTATATATTTAGCTAATATATTATGCACAGTATATTTTGATTGAATTCGCGCATGCGCAGTGAAAAAATATTTAGTAAACCTGCTCATTTTTCATGCAATTTTTATTATTTTTTAATTCTGATTGCAGGGTATTGTGTATAATTTTGCTTGTCATATTTTCTGAAAATAACTTGTTTTTATATTAAAAACTCTGCAAATTATAAGCAAAAAACTTAGTAAAATTTGGGACTGTTTTTATAAAAACCTGAATTTCTCTTCGAGTATACATGCTATCTTCATAAAAATGAACCCAAATTATTACAATAAGCCTCCTAAGCGTGCGATACCGTTTCCACGCTTTTGTGATATTGGTTTTTACAGGGTTATCAAAAACGTATTCGTTTTTCTTGAATTTGTTGACGGCCCCTTATGGGGTTTCAAGAAAAAATCTTCTCGGAAACATATGACGTTGATCATGTTGTTTACACTCCTAAAGTTTCAAGATAATTCCTCATGTATCTTTCCAGATATTTAACAAATTATAATAAAAACAACTGCGTCTAATAATTTGGCCAGGGACGTATATCACTAATGTGCATTACAAGAGGCTTACTACAGAATAGTGTGTGTATAGCAGTCATCGTTCATTTACAGGGACACACAAAAGAATTCTATACTGTCTGTTAACAATAATTCCTGGAAGTGCGTTTTAAGTTGCTGAACGTGATTTTAAAATTTAACTCACTTTTTGTCTATTACTTGTCTATATTGGTGTGTATAAGAATTTCAGAATATCATTGCATAAATCGTGTTTAATTTAATGCTTCTAATTTTTGAAACCTCCGAAGTATTTTATATGCCTATAAATATGTATGTTACATAAAAAAAAAAAAAAAAATTGCGAATTGTAAGATGCTAAATAATATGAAAGGTGAGATAAAAAAAACAATGACTTTCAGAGCTGACGTTGAGGCTCCTGATCTGCAGATTTATCAGTTTATTTTGCAAACGATGTTGAAATCTACCATAAAGATGATTTCTTTTGGAAATGTAATCTTAATCAACCACGGAGTTACCTGTTTGGAAATAATCGTAGCCTAAAATGTATCCTCGCCGACCCTCTATTTTCATTATTTGCATAACAAATATCACAAATCATTGCCAATGAAAGCGATAGGCAATTAAATATAGTAACCAGGACATTTTCTTCAGATCAAAAGCGCGCCAAAAGAAAAAAAAAAATAATCAGTGAACGTAAGAGTGGGAATTTGTCTGACTCCCTGGCGTCCGGCAGTCATTCGTAAAAACATTCTGATGTGAGATATGAAAATACAGCCAAAATCACTAAACGACAGAGAACATAGGGATTCTTTGTCTCAGTTAAAAGAAATTACAATAGCAGAATAGTGTTTCTATTTGCGTTAGTTCCTCAAGGGGAAAACTTATTAAATACTTAGAACGGAAAATCGTTTGGATCCGGTCAGCATCGATGAAAAATAAAAGTGGGAAGTCACTGACCGGTAATCAATAAGAACGTTAATCGATATGCAGATGTTGAAAACATATTCGAAGATTATTGAATAGATGTTGCGTAATAATGATATTTTTCTATTTTGAAGGGTGGGTTTGTTTTAAAATATCTGTCAAGTGGAAAATCAATAAATTCCTTTTGTTTGTGCCTTTGCCTGTTTTTACAGGTACATAAACCTCCGTTCATTGTACGGATTAGTGGGAGTTAGGAATTTTTTAAAGTGGAAATTTTGAATCAAAGTGGGAATTTTTTTAATGAGATTTTGGAATATTTCTATGATGTCGTTACAGATATCAATTATAAGAATTCGTCGATCAAATAACTGTAGATATTCATCAAAGTCTAAGGCTTTATATATATTTAGAGCGAATATTTTCTAGTATCAAATAACAAACAAATTGATGGTTACTAAATTACTAGTATTTCTGAATCTATAGATTATGGGCTGCTAAACGTCTGTTCTTGCTGTCGATTGTCACGCTGTAATGTATATAAAATAAATTGAATATAACAATTAAAATATGTTCAAATTCAATTTTAAAGAAATAATTATTGAATAATTTTATTATTAAGACAAAATAACTTTTTATTTTATTTTATTTTAATGACAAAAGATTTAAATATATTAAATATAATAATCTACCCTATATACAGTGTCTCACAAAAGTGATGGGACACTTGTGCTTTATAAAAAGAAACTGCAATAAAATAAATAAACAAACATGTGCAAAATTTTTTTGGGTGTGTTTCATATTTAAAGTTAGTAACAATTATTACATAACATACATTTTGTCAAAATATTAAATTATTAATTTAGTAAAAATACAATTGTTCAGAACGGAGCAAAAAATGGCTCACATAAGTGATGGGACACTTACTTTTCCATCAAATATTTATCCAAAAATTTTACTTTTTAAAAGGTTTTAATATTTTGTTGGATTTCCTTTTACTTTTAAAACATGATTTAATCTTTTTGGGATGGATTCGACTAATTTTTTTGTGATTTCTGGAGTGATTTTACCCCATTCTTCTTGAAGCACCGATTTTAGTTGTTGTTTTGAAGAAATGGTGTGTTTGCGAATTCTTGATTCCAATTCTTGCCAAATATTCTCTATGGGATTTGAGTCTGGAAATTGTGGTGGTGATTTATTATTTCAGGACAGTTATATAGCAGCCAGAGTCTAACGTTCAGAGCAGTGTGCTTGGGGTCATTGTCCTGGTAGAATTTAAAATCGTTATGAAGGTTCAATTTTCGTGCTGAAGATTTCAAATTTTGCTTTAAAATATCAGTATACTTGCACTGATCCATTATACTGTCAATAAAAACAAGATTACCAACTCCAGCGGACGACATACACCCCCATACCATAACTCCTCCTCCACCATGTTTTACTGTTGGTACCAAGTTCTGTTTGCGAAATTCTTCCCTGGGTTTTCTCCACACCAAGATTCTACCGTCAGAACCAAATATATTAAATTTACTCTCATCAGCAAATATAACTTTATTCCAGTAATCAGAATTCTTATTTATGTTGGATTTTGCGAAAGCTAGTCTGAGTTTTCTATTCTTTTCACTTACGAAGAATTTTTTCCTGGCTACTCTACCGTGATATCCAGCAGATCGAATTACCCTTCTAATAGTCTCAGGATTAACAATTATTCCATATAATGCTTGTAAATCAGCAGCAACTTTTGAAGCACTAATTCTTGGATTTTTTTTAATATTTCGAACGATAATTCGCTTTATTCCATTGGATAGCTTCGATGGTCGGCCAGGTCTTCTTTTATCCTGAATCATATGATTCTTTTTATATCGTTTAATGATATTGAAAACTGTTGAACGACTCAAGTTAACTGTTTCAGCAGTTTTTCTAATAGATTTTCCACGTTCAATATGCAAATTAATAACTAATTTTCGAATTTCAGGCGAAGTTTCTTTTCGTTTAGCATTCATGGCTACACAGAGCTAAAAAACACAAAAATTCCAAAACAAACTGAAGAGAAATACTGCAGACGATTTTATAAATTATTGCCAATTGCTTTTAAGTAAAAATAAAACCCCCAAAAATATTTTTATTGCTTATTTCAGACGATTTTTGTTGCATATATAATGGTGTCCCATCACTTATGTGAGCTATTTTTTGCTCCGTTCTAAACATTTGTATTTTTATTAAATTAATATTTTAATATTTTGACAAAATGTATGCTATGTAATAATCTTTACTAAATTTAAGTATGAAACACACCCACAAAAAAATGTGTACATGTTTTTTTAATTTATTTGATTAGTTTCCTTTTGTAAAGCACAAGTGTCCCATCACTTATGTGAGACACTGTATATAAAATCCTAATGAAACGAATTTGTGAAACGATTTTATGAAACGAATTTATGAAACGATTTTATGAAACGACTGATTAAACAACTGATTATGTTTCAGGGCTATTTTTAATAAAATATTAAACGCTTGATGGTGAAATTAATACCAATTGTTCATAAAAATCCGCGGATGTCAAAACTGGTAATAGAATTTTGAAATTGGAATTAGTTTTCGAGATATTAATTTTTTTCTAATTTTAATGACATTTCTGTAATGATGGCAACTAATTACTCAGTTTTTTTGTGACAAAAAAGGGAAAAAAATTGAAAAGGATCCCGATAGGGATTATTGATTTCTTTTTATTCGTCATTTTCAAATTGAAATTGGATTTATCTTTTATTTCAATCGATAATGAAGACAAGATTGTGATTAAATTATGTTTTTCAGTAAAATCTGAAAAAAAAATCACATTTCTATCGTCAGGATTCAATCGTCTGTCAGCATTTAATTTAATTTATAAACTGAAAATGTTTTGAATAAATTCGTTCAAATGACGTCATTAAGGTAAACGCAAAAGAAAGGGAGGAAAAGGAATTAATAGTAATTATTATTTATTGATATCATTTTGTTATTTTTTTTGTAACATTTAATTAAACGACTTTATAATATCATTAATTTGTATATTTGAAACTAATATATAAAATAATAATTGCCCAACTGAACGGAAGAATAAAATATCCTGCTTGGTTTTCTATCCTGCTTGGTTTTTTCCGCCAAGCTTTTTAAAAAAGCGTCAAGACCCCTATAATAGAAAAGCACCAAAAGTTTATTGGGTTTGTTTTCATAACTTTTGGCAACAAATCTATGTATATTAACGAATCTATCCCTTTTTGAAGCTCGAATTACGCCAAACCTAAAAGAAATGGATCCTATAATGGAAAAGTACCCGATTTTCTTATGGACAATATTCAAGTGACATAACATGGTGTAAAATCATCGGGGATAGCAAATTTGTTTAATTATCTCATCAATTGATGCCGAATAAATGCAGGCATACATGCACAAAATAATTAATTAATTTTGTATGATAAATAATTATTAGAAAATTCGTATATACATATTAATTAAAAAAAATAATTTACATATTTAAAATAACATGAAAATATGCATGATGGTGCACTAAAATAGGTAGAAAATTAAAACCTGTTACTGAAAATGTCTATAACATAGTAATTTTCAATACCGTGGTTCTTAATGTTATTCACAAGCAGGTGGAATTTTTCTCATCCTTATACGCAATGGAAGAATAGAATACAAATCGTTCTTATAAAAGTCCGAGAGGTAGCCACAATTTAAACCTAACCATTTTATACAAGTTGGTTTTCACGTTGTAATTGATTTTACTTATCATTCCCGAAAACAGTCGCGTCAGTTGTCGCAACAGCTGTGTATGAGGCCATGATAATCAAAAAATGCCCCATTAAAACGTTAAAAGCATGGCAACTAAATTACAGATTTACCAATATTTATAAAATAAAGCACGCTGTCATGTTTTTAGAGGCCTCGAAGTCTGAGTGGGGGTTGGCGAGCGTAGCTCGCAGGGGGTAGGCCCCCTAGTAATATTATAAATTATTAAATCTTTGAAATGTGTTGGAATAACGGCATCATCATTGTCCTTCAAAATAATTGAAAAGTAAATCTAAAATACAGGGCAAGAATTATCCTAGTTTTAATATATTAAATATTTAAAAAATATATATATCTGGATTTAAATGAAAATTGTTGATGTATTCTGAACTAGTGTTCAGTCTCCTGCAAACCAAAAATTTATTTTTTAAGATCGTTTTTACTGTGCCTAAATTTAATAATTTTAAAAGAAAATACAAATCACGGAATTATAAAGCTCAAAACTGTGGAAAAACTAAAAAATAGTGAAATATCAGACAGTAAATCAGCAATAAAATCATCTTTATTCGTAAAATAAATGTAAACAATGTTAATAAATTATGAGATCTTTATTTATCTATGAATTTTTAACTTTTTAAAAATCTTACAAAATAATTTTAATAATTCTTAATAAATGCCAAAATTTAATAATTATGTAGGATGTAGTGTATGTGCCATAAAGAGTATTGTCGCACTTTTTATTACATCGATTTCTTTACGAATTATAAAAATAATATTGAAATAAATCTAAAAAAATCTAAAAAAACTACCAATAAGCAGAAATGCAAGCGCTGCACCACAAATGGACGATTGTCACCTCTAAATTTTAATAGTATTTGTCACCTTATTTAATGACAGAATTTCTCAAATTTAATAAGGTGAAGAAAACCATTAAAATTTAGTGGTAACAATTGGCCATTTGTGACGCAGCGCTTGCATCCCCACCAATAAGGCAGTATTTTTTAAACAATAGCACTCAGCCTAATAAATAAATAAATAAATAAAATATAAGTAACTAAAAAATTTGCTTTTATACTGTGCTATTACATAAGTTCTCTATTTTAACCTAATATTATTTATGTTAGTAAACGCAATACTACTAAACATTACTTGATTTTTTTTTCAGTTTGCGAACTTTCTCCTTGATTATTTTTCACTAATAAACTTTCACCAGTCCATGCCCGAGATCCGATGCTTATAAATAAAAGAGTTAAATACACAATAATCAATTAATGATTTTTCTTCTTTTATATTACATCTTTAATTGTAAAATAAGTTGGAATAATCTCGGTTGCAATTGCGTCATGGTTATATTAAGATTAAAGATTCAAAATCTTACATTTGTACTTTTTTTTTTTTTTTTTTTACCCTGCGAATTTCACTTCATTACTCATACACTGAGGGGAAAAAATGTTTATTTTACAGTATAATACTGGCATCCCAACAGCTCGCGCGGCAGCATATTACTGCTTATTTTACTGTTTATTACTGTTAATTTTACGGTATAATACTGGAAGCTGGGATGCCAGTATTATTCCGTAAAATCAAAATTTTTAATTAATTATTTATTTATTTATTTTTATTTATTTATTTATTTATTTATTTTTATTTATTTATTTTTTTGCAGTGTAGCATAAAGTAAGCCAAGTATTTTTTGTTCAGCATTTTCTTTACTCTGACGTGAGTGTGTGCAACGACAAAAGCAATTTGGGAAAATAAAGAAAAAAATGATAAGCGTCTATAAAATTTCTCTACCAAGAACAAATGTTTATTCTCCATCTAGAATATATAAATAACAACGCTTCATTTTTACAGCGCTGACATGATTTATAAGCATACGCTCATTCATCCTTTTTTTAAATATAGAACTTAAAGATAACAAAACGATACCGCGCCAGTAATAAGATGACACTGAGATAGATATCGTGGTGCACGGCACAAAGCACGGCGAAATCTAAAAAGGAGTCTCTATCTCCATCATCTAATATACAACGGCCACATTGCTTAATAAACATGGAACAGCTGCGGCTCTCCAATGTACAATAGTGCATCCGTATATCGAATGCGAAAATCGTTATGCTGCGAGAATTTTGACAAGCGACACAAATAAATACGCCTTCTCTGAAGCGATCAAATAACGTATACATATGTCTGAATTGTCACATAACATATTTATGTACAGGGCGATTCAGAACTCACGGTGTACACTATATCAAATAATGTTTGTTTTGGAAACCATGTTTATAACCATTTATTCAGTTGAAGATACATGGTGTGTCACTCCTATTCGATCTGGGGTTATGCTCATAAATTTAACAATAATGAAGATATAGTAAACAAATTTTCAACTGATTTTCGTTTCTTTGTGAAATGCATGTGTAATGCAGTGGTATAATGGGCATCATCCACATCCAAATATCATTGAATGGTTGGTTGGTTTTTGTTACGGCCGATTATATGCGCGAGATATATAGGCCAAGGGGGAATTGTCCTCCATAGGGGGGGGGGGGGGTGTTTCTAAGGGTACCTAACACATATTTACGCTGGTTCGAAGAAAACCACGGAAAACTCCGAATGGTTAGGTCGGCGAGCGCGAGATGGGATCAAACTAGAATAATAGGTTTGCCAATCTTAGTCAGGTTGCCCGATTTTACCCGAACCCGACGCGACCGGCTGTTCGGGTCGGGTAGGGTTGACGCTATTTTTTTAAATTAAATTAATTAAATTAAATTTATTGATAATATTCCTAACGTATACATCTACAGATCAAAAGTCTGATCAGCAATAGGTCTGGTCAATGGCGAAGCTACATTTTCAGTGCCCTGGAGCAAGTACAATTGGTAGGCCTTTTATTTACTGGAAAAGGTTTCCCAAAATTTGTTTTGAAGTTTCAAACACAATTATAATAATACAGTAAAACTGTAGAAATGGAATCTGCCTGTAAAGACATCCTGTCGTAACCGAAAATTTTTCATGATGCGGATAAAAGAAATACCATATTTGGTATGACTGAAACCTGTCTAAAAAGGAATTTCTCATAGTCCTTTGGTTCTTAACAGGCTTCATTGTACTTATTTCAAATTAATATAAGCCTCTTTGCTGTAAAGCGCAGCTTGTAATGCCATTAGTTGGGCTTTTAACCCTTAATTGCATAGTGATGTAAATTTCCATCACTTTTTATTTAACTTTTAATAAATAAATCAACTTCTTCGGCACCACTATATTTATATAGAAATATTAATCTGGTAAATTTCCCGTGAACTATGTTGCTGAACAAAGTTAAAAATCTATCTTAAAATTTCTGGTGTCTAATGTTTAATATATGTATAAAAAAATACAATTGTAAAAGAAAAACTCATGCAAAGAAGGGTTAAGCATTCTTTAAATTTTTTACGAATTCCAAGGCATAAAATGTTAGATTTTTAATATATAGTATCTGAACTAAAATTTTTGGTAAGTCAAGTTCAAGCAAATATGTAGTTTCATTTATCTACTTTTTTAATACAATAAGATCTGCTAAAACAAAATCGCAAAGCATCGGAGAAAAATTCCGTTTTAGACAAGTTTTCGTATAAGCAAGTATAATACCATGGGGGACAGGGCAATTTTCTGTTAAAGACCGGATTTCGCTTGCGCCTGAAGCAATGTGTTCCAATAGCTCCACGGTAGCTACGTCCCTAGGTCTGGTAGTCACATTTTTATTTTGAACTCATTTTATTAATATCGGAAATTTTCAAACCGCATTTTCATTTTTTTTATATCACAAAAAAAAAAAAAAAAAAAAAAAAAAAAAAAAAAACTTTTGGCGAATTGTATGTAATGCGAAATATAGTTACTAGCACACTGATATTCCAGAACTGTTTATTTTCCGTAAAAACATTTTATTACACCAGGAAGACTCTGCCCCTAGACTTCCCGTCGTCTCATTAATTTTTAAAAAGTAAAAATAGTTTTTTTAAACACTTTTTTATAAGTATTCAATGTTTACCTTAAAAAGCATGGCTAATTTCATGACTGCAAATCACGTAGTTCCAAAACATTTCCGCACACAATGTTAATTTGGCCTGGGTCTCAATTATGGAAAATTCACCACTTTGATTTACGGTTGGTAGAAAACGCAAACTGGTGAATTAACTTAAAAAAAAGAAGAAAAAAAAAACACAATTTTTGCTCCATTTTTATAAAAAAAAAATATTTTTTATAAAAATTAAAAACAAAACAAAACATTTTAAAAACTATCTATTCAGGATTTTTAAATTGTTTCTTCGACGTATAATTATAATTTAATTAACATTAAACATAGCAAAATAATATATTTTTTAATTACAACACTCTTTATTTCTTATTTATATTTTCTACCCTTTTTAGTGTTAAACGTATTTCTTTGTTGTAGTTTCAGAGCCTGTTAGCCTATTTTGGCGCATAATTAACTCCATTGTTTCTGTACCTCTTAAACAATTGCAAGCATAAATGTTATTTGACGATTCATCACCTGCGGCCTTCTAATGGGAAAATGTCTTAATATTAATTTATTAATCTATGATTAGATTCTAAAAATATTAAAATGCTGTATTGTTACCGGAAACACACCTCTGTACATAACTTTTACAATTCTAAACTGTCAGGGAGTGAGCGAAATATCGATTACAAAATTCCAGCTTTACGTACAAAAACAAAGCTGAATTAAACGAAGGAGTGTAAAAATTCTTATTTTTCTTTCTTTTCATTCAAATAAATGTCCACGTATTGTACATGTACAGTGCAAGATAGCGCCTTTTCTTTTCTTTATATAAAATAGTGTAAAAATCGTAACTCTCTAGTATTTTATATCCTCTATATAAAATGATTAAAACGTTGATTTCTTGTTTTTAAAGATTTATTAAGATTTATTTAAAACGATCAATTATATTCATAAAGATATTTTATTAATCGTATATATTATTTTTCCTGTCAACGTCCCCTTTTCTAAGAAAATACGAAACGCAGAACGAGGAATGAGATACCATGTAAAAGGATTTTGAACATGCTTCTGACATAGTACAAATACATTTTCCTAAAACATGTTTTTTGATTAAAATTTGCTGATAATTAAAAATTAAACCGGCATTGTTTTCATAAATGAAATGAAACGTTTTCCTTAAGTTAATGTTGCCACAAAAATAAAATACAGCATTATATCGTGCTCAGCAATAATTTAAAAAAAAATGTAAAATAAAGATTGCTGAACGGGTTTATTTTATATTTATGATTAAAGAGCAAAATTTTAATTTAAATGCTCAGTTTATTTTTCTTTGTCCAATGTTTTTTCCCGAAACAGATGATGTTATCTTCTATTGCAGTTAAAATACGATTGATATATATATATATATATTTTTGCCTTAGCTATCAGTGATCAGTCTTTAGTGTAACTTTGATGGGATAAATGTGGAGACTAATGTTGTTTGCAGATATTTTTAGTACTTATTTTTTTTATATAATATAAATTTAGACTTGCACCTAAAAAATATTAAAATGGAGTGCGAAATTTTCACATGGGTCCACTGGTTATTGATAATCCTGTTTGATTTATTTGAAAATGACTATTTAGTACCTTCCATATTTTTTTTAAATTGCTACGCTGCTGTTTCTGTATTAAATTGATGCAGAAGTTATTGAGAATTATGTTATTCATCGTGAATAGTGTAAGATTAATATAGGCAGACCTTTTCGATGGTAGGTCGCTTTCTATTAAAAAGTGTCATAACTGCGATGTCAAAATCAACTGAAATCAGACACTTTCCTAAAAATAGATGGCACGCGATAAAAACCAGTAGGAAAGGTGGCATGTCATGCAACGGTGATCTTATTCGCCCAAAGTTTTTGTTAAAAACGTACTGTTGTGTATAAATTTCGCGGTAGAAGGCATAAAACGCCGTAAACATAGTGCAAGCTCGTTTTTATTGGATGTGCGAGTCGGAACATCTGCCATTCTTATTCATTTTATAGAGAAAAATATACCAAGAAGAAAAATAATACTTTGTTCCTTTATGAAATGTGTAAAATGAATACAGTTGGACATTTAATGAATTTCTCTATTTAACAAAAAAATTTCTTACACTTTAAGAAAAGACAAATGCTTTTTAATCTACGAAAATACAATGGAATCACGAACGAAAATATAATAAAACCTTTTCCGAGTTAACTATGATTGCGGAAAGTGTTCCTTAATCTTTAGGAACATCAGAGACCACCAGATTTTCAAGATTTAAAGAAACATTTATAAAAACAAAATTTATTTTGCTACCACTGATTTTCGGAAACATTTCCGAGTAGTTTTTATAGCGGATTAATCCGTTTTTTCTTAAATGAAAATAGCTGTTTTAGTATGTTATCCATTTTCCACTAAGCATTTTCAGCTACGTAACTGAATTATGTATGCAAGAGTAACAAAAATGTTAATGCTGTTAATTTATCATGTTTGTCTCTTAACATGAAAATGTTTTCTTGGAAATTGATTAATATCCAAAAAACCTACATCCCGGGTTGTGAAAACAGATTAATACACTCTAAAAACTATACTTACGTTTCCGAAAATTGCGGCAGCAAAAGAAACTTTGTTTTTGTAACTGATTTATTAAAATTCAAATATCTATTGTTTTTTTAGGTTTCTAAAGATAAGGGATGTTTTTCGGAATCTTACAGATAACTCGGAAGAGGGTATATTGCATTTTTGTTCGAGGTTATATTACATTTTTGTAAATGTGAAAAATTTGTCTATTTTACAGTGTAGATACCTTGATTTTAAGCAAAAGTTAGTCGGATGTGCCAATACGAAAACTTTCTTCTGTCACATACATATTAATATTTCAAAAAGCGTATTTTTTTTTTTAATTATGCATTTTAGAATCCAAAAATGCAGCATAGCAGCGCCATCTGTTATATGATTTACGCAAAAACCGAATCAGCACCAACTTATATCAAGGTCTAAGAGAATATAAAGTTTGATAAATTCCGTGCATTAGTTTCTGAGATGAAGCTATTGCGGAAATCGTGAAAAATACAGCATAGCAGCGCTACCTGTTAGATGGTTTACACCAAAAATGAACCAGCAGCAATTTATATCAATGTCTAAATGCATCTGAAGTTTTATTGGAGATATAATAAGAACTCATTCTGTCGTAATTAGTCCTTTATTTGAAGCGAAAAGTTGCATAAAAGTAAAAGCAAACAGGTGGGTCGGCTTGCTCCATAGCAAGGCAGTGTCAAGAGAAGTCTTTACACCTCTACATCTCAGCAAAGACTGATCATCTCAAATCATCACAATGTTCACAGGTCAGTGAGTATTTTACACCAAAAATAAAGCAATTGGCAAGATCCATTAACGCCAGCAAAAATAACCGTTAATGATAAGAAATAGATATATTTAAATTTGGCGATTAAAGAGGGGTGTGTAATATCACAAAGTTCATCAGTAACCTTTTTGTGGCTTTTAAGGCGCTGGGAAAACCATCTGCGATCACGAAATATCGAGACAGAAATAACAATTTGTAAAAACATAAACTGCGGATGTATATAAATTTTGTGTTAAACTGAAATAATTACAAGGCTAAAAGTAAATGTATTATGATAACTAGCAGATGCCCAAAGTTCAGAATTAAAAAGAAAGAAAATAATACCGGACAAAGTGCATACATACACAGCGAGAGACATATTGTTCTAATATTCGAGCTGCGGTGTACACGTAATTAAAAAGGTAAGATATGAGAGAATAAAATTGCATCTGCCTGCAAAAAGGATAAAGCATTAAACTGTTAATAAATGAGACATGATTTTAGAATAAAAAGAAAAGAGAAGATATAACATTTAACAAAAGAATTAAAAAGGTTTTTTTTTTTTTGTATAATAAAAAGCATATATATGGATCTATACCATAATGACTATCGCTAAAATCCTGAAAAATGCAGTATAGCAGCGCCAACAGTAGGGAGATTTACACCAAAACCTAATAAGCAACAACATATGTCTAACTGGACGTCTAACTGAAGCTGTTTAGCTAACTGGAAGTTTTTGTGAAAATCAGTGCATTAGTTCTTGAGATATAGCTACATGGAAAATCGTGAAAAATACAGCATAGCAGCACCACCTGTTGGGCGGTATACACCAAAATCTAATCAGCACCAATTTATATCAAGGTCTAACTGAACCTAAAGTTTTATCAAATTCCGTACATTAGTTCTTGAGATAGCGCGACCACAAAAGTTTTGTCACATACAGACAGACAGATATTTTCTAAAAACAGTCAAATCATGTTCAGGACCTTCTGAAACGCATAAGTCAGTCGAAAACTGGAAGTCGAAAATTTTCAGGAATCCAATCTTGTAAAGATAGAAGAAAGTAAAAAACATAGTAAAAAAAACTCTAATTAAGGAACATAACGTATTTAATTTTTTTTTCAGACTATTGTTTGAAAGTTCTTACCGCTTTCAGCCCACACTTTTTTTTAAAATCTTTTATTTTTACTGTCAAAGCCTCATAATACACCATTAACACCCCCAGGAGCGTTCGTGGACCCACTGTTGTAACAGCATTCGAACTAACCTTAAATGATAAAAACTAATAATCTCAACTCAACAGCAAAATAATTAAAGCTTTCGAAATCAAATCGATGAAAATTGGGATTTTTAGAAAATCTTCCCGAAAATTTGTTTCAAGCACGTCATAAATATACACAATTTTCCGAACAAAACTCATTTTCAAAAAAATTGTATTCAAATCCAAATTAAGAGTTACTTTAATGCTGCTGATGTAAGCTTCGAAAATTAAATTTTGAAAGGTAAACTTCTTTTTTATCTTACTAGGAGGCTCTGCCCCCTGTTCGCTACGCTCACCAAGCCCCGTTCTGAATTCACAGCCTCTTAAAACCTGGTAATGTATCCTGTTTTATTAAGATGATGGTGATATCACGAACGGCGACTTTCTTCTGTAATCAGGTTATAATGCTTTTTCATTTAACTGGTTATAATGCTTTTTCATTTAATTCATCTTTTTTATTTTTAATATTCATGTGTAAACCCGATTTTTATGACGTAATTTTCTTATTTTTCCTGCTCACTCACCAAATTATACAAATTGACATAATTTTTATTTTAAATAACGAAAAAACAAATAAATTAGTATAACATTAATAAAAAATATAAATAAAACGTCGAAATAAAAATAACTTGATGACGTAAACACGTGTTGTCAAGTGAATGTGACATTTTCGATCAACCATTATTGGCATTTAATCTTACAGGTACCTAGTAGACCAATCCTCGCTCGGTAATTTTTTTCAACAGGTATTATTTTATTTTATTTTATTTTTTTGCTAGCTTATTTTAATTCCTTTTTTTTTTATTCATTTTCTTTTCATAACAAAAAACTATCGCCAAATTGTAAGATTAAACGCCAAAAATGCAATCTGGAGGCACGGCAGTGCCTCCGCCAAGTCTTGAGAGGACAGCCGTAAGCATACTTTTCTGGAAGCAACTCAGGGCACTTTTGACCCCCCCATATCTCCGCGCTGGAGTATCCCAAAAATTTTAAACTTCAATTATAGAGAGTATTTGGCCCACAGGACCAAAATTTAAAATTACAACTTTCTGTCTTTTCTAGTTCAGGCGATATATGAACTCAAACATTCGATTTTTTGTCACTTCTTACTCACTCGTTCACGCGTCATCAAAAAGATTGGGTAGATCCCGTAGCCCCAGAAACTTGACATTTGGAAAAAAGGTAGTGTTTAGGATACAAAGAAAGGAAAAATTATAAAATCCAGAAAATTCGAAAAAAAAACATTCGAAAATTCAACAAATTCCATCAAAATTGAAAATTGAAAATAACACGATCTTGTAGTCTTGGAAACTTAAGATTTGGTGTGAAGGTAGTGTTTAACATCCAGAAAAAGAAAACATCAAAAACACCAAAAAAATCGAAAGCAAAATTGAAAAAATCGAAGAAATTGAAAAAAACCGAAAATTTGAAGACAATCCAATTTTGTTGCGCTAGAAAATTCAAATTAGGAATAAAGGTAGTATTTAGGATACAGAAAAAGGAAAATTAAAAAAATCCAGAAAATTCGAAAAAAAAATAAAAAAATTCGAAAAAAATTGAAAAAATGAAAATAATTTGATACGATAACGCTCGTATTTATAAATTAATTTGGACGAAACTAATTGTGTGTATTAAGCTCACCAATGCCTCGACCGAGTTCGTTGGCCAGCTTGGTCCAGCATCACGGAAAATTTTAAAACTAAAATAAATGTACAAAAAAGTTAAAAAATCAAGTTTATTTTTTAATTAGGTGTTAGGACTTGATACAAGGATTCCAGAGCATTTTTTGTTTTACCTCTATCTTAAAAATTGGCTGAGATAGAGCAGTTTAAAATTCTAGGGTGGCTGACATTTTGAAACAAAACAGCACATTACAAAAAAACAACGATAAATTTATGGTCAATAATGGTCAAGCAGGTGCAATCCCGAATGAATACTCCGTGTCATTATAACTGTAACTTTGACTTCGAAATTTTGATACATTGCATTTTCTATTTGTTGATATTTTTGAACTATGATTTACGCTAAGTGAAATGTTGTTGTTGAAGAGGGATTTTCCATGTAAATCCGAAACGTCCAATTTTAATATGTTTTTAATGTTTTATGAAAGTGTATTGTAATGTCTGTAATTTTAATGATTTTAATATAAATTTATAAGTTTTAGTGAACGCGATTTCTCGCAAATTATTTTCTTTCATTGTTGTAATCATTTTCCCAATCATACGCATAAAACTATATATTCATATCCATTAGCGCCAAATTCTCGCCAAACTTGGCGACAATTGGCAAAATCTCGCCAAATTTGGCGACAAAAATAAGTCTTCACTATGAAGCCAACTTGGCTATAGCTCAATAATTTGGCGAATTTCTTATTCAAATTCAGTGTAAACGAATCTTTTGTAAACGGTTTCTTTGCATTTTAACTTGCTGTTTTCGAGTAAGATTAGCTAAAATTTTAAAACGAAGATATAGGAAAGCTACCTTTTCCTGCTGGTACAGGCCGGAGGACTTTTTTATGAGTTGTCGGATGCAATCTATGTTTTGCATTAAATAAAGTAAAACATTGAAAAACAAATCCCACAGGATGGGGATAGTTTGTTTTAGATAGATTTTAAGATAATTGTCCTATTAGCTAGTACACCTTCCGTTATTGTTTTGTGTTATTTTCCCCGGATTATGCTTTTCTTTTCTTTTGTTTACGAATTTTGTAATACAAAAGTTCCGCTATAGACTGGCTACGTTATAGACCTTTTTTTTATAGACAGGTTCATTTTCTTTCACAGGCTTTACTCTATTTAATTTATATATGAAATATTTGTTGTTAAAAGATGTTGGTCGCACAAAAATTTTCACATCTCTCCCTCCCTCCCGACATTACTGGTTGGTTATGGCTTGATAGTCCTTTCTAAATAAAATCATGGTGATTCTAAGATTCTCTTGATTTATCTCTAAATTGAACATAAACGATCCTAAGAAAACGGATCAATGAATTACTATATTGGCATGAGGAAATTTAGTTGCAGAAAAATGGAGCATATAGATAACATTAAGTCTAATAGGAAAACCACAGCCTTGGCAAGACTGTATTAACAAGAAACCATCCAAATACATTTTTATGAAAGTAATATAATTTTCCCCCTCGAATCTATACAAACCATGTATTATAAGAAAAACCGGTACTTCTCTATTATCCCGTCGACCACTTTTCATAACAAAAAACATCGCCAAACTGTAAGATTAAACGCCAAAAATGCAGTCCCATTTACTTGATGTCAGAAGCATTACACGTGTTTGTTATTTCATCAAGTGCTTTTTAATTCGACATTTGCGTGTATTTTTCATTATGTTTTACTGATTTATTAGTTATTTCCTTAATTAAAATAACAATTGTGTCCTTAAATTCTTACATTATATTTATTTATTTATTTTGATACTATAATGGCAAAGTTCTCCCGTTTATTTGGCGTTACAGTTTGGCGATAGCTTTTTGTTATGAAAAGTGGTCGACGGGATAATAGAGAAGTACCGAAAAATCATAGAGTTTGTAACACGTAAAAATACAATGTGTAAACGATAAACATAATTTAATTTATGAAAATTGTGGCTCGATGTACTCCATGGTTACAAATATGGAAATAAACATCCAAGTACAAATAAAAAATAACGTGCGTAGTTTTAATCAGTATGTGAAAAATTAAATGATATCGTTTCAAATAATAACTTCATTAGACCGTGCAATTATATAATCTAGAGGCACGGCAGTGCCTCCGCCATTTGACCCCCCCCCCCCCATATCTCCGCGCTGGAGTATTCAAAAAATTTGAAACTTCGTTTTTCTAGAGTATTTGGCACACAGGACCAAAATTTAAAATTACAACTTTCTGCCTTTTCTAGTTCAGACGATATATGAACTCAAACATTCGATTTTTTGTCACTCACTCACTCGTTCACGCGTCATCAAAAAGATTAGGTAGATCCCGTAGTCCTAGAAACTTGACATTTGGAAAAACGGTAATGTTTAGGATACAAAGAAAGGAAAAATTATAAAATACGGAAAATTCGAAAAAAAAAAACATTCGAAAATTCAGCAAATTCCATCAAAATTGAAAATTGAAAATAATACGATCTTGTAGTCTTAGAAACTTAAGATTCGGTGTGAAGGTAGTGTTTAGTATCCAGAAAAAGAAAACATCAAAAACACCACAAAAATCGAAAGCAAAATTGAAAAAATCGAAAAATCGAAAAAAATCGAAAATTTTCAAATAATCCGATTTTGTTGCGCTAGAAACTTGGAACTCGGAATAAAGGAAGTATTTAGGATGCAAAATAAGGAAAAATTAAAAATTCCGAAAAATTCGAAAAAAAAATTCAAAAATTCGAAAAATTCGCAAAAAATTAAAATAATTAAAATAATTTGATTGTTTAGCCTTAGAAGCTTAAAATTCGCATTAAAGATGGTGTTTAGGATTCAGAATAAGTTAAAATAAAAAACGCAATAAAATTCGAAAATAAAATCAAAAAATCGAAAAAATCGAAAAATAAGGAAATTTTGAAAATAATTCGATTTTATAGCGCTAGAAACTTGAAATTTGGAATAAAGGTAATATTTAAGATACTAAATAAAGAAAAATTAAAAAATATGGATAATTAAACAAATACCCATAAATTAGTGCAGACGATATATGAACTCAAAGTTTCGATTTTTTGTCACTCACACACTCACTCCATCTCGCGTCATCAAAAAGAATGGGTAGATCCCGCAGCCACAGAAACTTAAAATTTGGAATAAAGCTAGTGTTTCGGATACAAAGAAAGAAAAAATTTTAAAATCCGGAAAAAAAAAACATTCGAAAATTCAAAAAAAATCGAACAAAATTGAAAATTGAAAATAACACGATCTTGTAGTCTTAAAAACTTAAAATTTGGTTTGAAGGTAGTGTTTAGAATTCAGAAAAATAAAACGTCAAAAACACAAATTTTTTTTATAAATAAAATCGAAAAATCGATAAAAATCGAAAAATTTCAAATAATTCAATTTTGTTGCGCTAGAAACTTGGAATTCGGAATAAAGGTAGTATTTAGGATGCAAAATAAGGAAAAATTAAGAAATCCAGAAAATTCGAAAAAAAAAATCAAAAATTCGAAAAATTCGAAAAAATTAAAAAAAAAAATTAGAATAATTTGATCTTTTAGCCTTAGAAACTTAAAATTCGCGGTAAAGATAGTGTTTAGGATTCAGAATAAGTTATAATAAAAACGCAATAAAATTGGAAAATAAAATAAAAAAATCGAAAAATAAGGATATTTTGAAAATAATTCGATTTCATATAGCGCTAGAAACTTGAAATTTGGAATAAAGGTAATATTTAAGATACTAAATAAGGAAACATTAAAAAATATGGATAATTCAAAAAAAAAATCGAAAATTTAAAAAAATAAAATAAATAAATAAAAAATAGAAAGAAAGAAAGAAAAGGAGATAAATTGAAAATAATATGATCTCGTAGTCTTAGAAACTGAAAATTTGCTGTAAAGATAGTGTTTAGGATTCAGAAAAAGAAAAAATTAAAAACACAACAAAAATTGAAAATAAAATCAAAAAATCGAAAAAAAACGAAAATTTTAAAATAATTCGATTTTGTAAAGCTAGAAACTTAAAATTTGGATTAAAGGTAGTATTTAGGATACAAAAAAAGAAATAAATAAAAAATCTGTAAAATTCGAAAAAAAAATTAGAAAAATTGAAAAAAATTCGATTTTGTAGCTTTAGAACTTAAAATTCGGCGAAAACTTATTGTTTAGGATAGAGAAAAAGGAAACATTAAATCACAATAAATTCGAAAATAGAATAAAAAACTCGAAAATAATCGGAAATTTCAAAATAATTCGATTTTGTAGCGCTAGAAACTTGAAATTTGTAATAAAGATACAAAATAAGAAAAAATTAAAAAATCCAGAAAATTATAAAAAAAAAATTCGAAAAAAAAAATTGAAAATAATTTTATCTTGTAGTCTTAGAAACTTAAAACTTGGTCTAAAGGTAGTATTTACTATTCAATAAAAGGAACAATTAAAATATTCGTTAAATTCGAAAATAAAATCGAAAAATCGAAATATCTTTAAGAAATCGAAAATTCGAAAACAATTTGATTTTGTACTGCTAGAAACATTAGTTTTAAGATAATTGTCCTATTAGCTAGTACAACGCCCCTAATTATTTTATGTTATTTCTCCCGGATTATGGTTTCTTTTCTTTCGTTTACGAATTTCGTTATAGAAATGTTCCGCTATAGACTGGCTACGATATAGGCGATTTCTTTATAGACAGGTTTGTTTTCTTTCACAGGTTGTACTCTTACTCTATTTACTTCACGTATGAAATATGGATTGTTAAATGATGTTAGCCCAGCAAAAATTTTCACAGCCCCCCCCCCCCCCCCCCGATATTACTGGCTGGTTATGGCTTGATAGTCCTTTCTAAATAAAATCATGGTGACTCTAAGATTCACTTGATTTATCTCTAAATTTTACCTAAATGATCCTAAGAAGACGGATCAAATAATTACTATATTGGCATGACAATCAGGTAACTTAGAATTAAAATCGAAAAATCAATAAATTTATAAAAAGTCGAAAATTTGAAAGTAATTCGATTTTATAGTCCTAGAAGCTTGACATTTGGCAGAAAGGCAGGATTTAGTACACAAAGTAAGGAAAAATTAAAAAATCCGTAAATAATAAAAAAAAGACTAAAAAAAAAAAAGAAAAAAAAAACATCGAAAAAAGGAATATAGTTTGATTTATTGGAAATTTCCGGAAATTTTAATTTTGGCTTTCTTTTTATACTAAAAAGTTCTTTTATGTTAAATATCAAGTATCTAGGGCTGCGAGTAACATCTCAGATGGATAGCACCTATCCTGGAAGCAATTGAGAGTACTTTTGACACTCCCCCTCCCATAACTTAGTGCTTGCCTAGGAACCTGAAATCTCTTTTTATCTACAGTACTTTGCAAACGAAACTAAAGCTTCAAATTTTTTATACCTGTAAATAATAGGGACAGAGTGTGGGCTTAGCGAAAATCAGTGGATGATCTCCAAAAAGAACCCAAAATCAAGAAAAGCAGGATTACTTACAAAAAGAAGTGAAATCTCATCAAAAAGTCACCTGTAAAAAAAGCAGCCAAGTCTCGTAACTCATTTACCGTAAAAAGTACTGAGATCGTATAAAGCCAAGTTTAACTATCTTATTAACTCTGAAATTTTCATTCACAAATCACTCCTAGTCTCTACATCTTTAGTTAATTATTATTTTGTGACTTGGCAATTACGCAGCACAGGAAAGTTATTACACCTTACTATGTCATGGGATGGGATGGGATAATTTAACTAAAGCAAATTATATACGCACAGGGAAGTTATTACACTTTAATATGTTATAGTATTATTTGATTAAGACTAACTATATACAACACATTCTCGTGCTACGTAATTGCCAAGTCACAAAATAATAATTAACTAAAGATGTAGAGACTAGGAGTGATTTGTGAATGAAAATTTCAGAGTTAATAAGATAGTTAAACTTGGCTTTATACGATCTCAGTACTTTTTACGGTAAATGAGTTACGAGACTTGGCTGCTTTTTTTACAGGTGACTTTTTGATGAGATCCCATTTACTTGATGTCAGAAGCATTATACGTGTTTGTTAAATCATCAAGTGGTTTTTAATTCGACATTTGCGTGTATTTTTCATTATGTTTTACTGGTTTATTAGTTATTTCATTAATTAAAATAGCAATTGTGTCCTTAAATTCTTATATTTTATTTATTTATTTTGATATTCCAATGGCAACGTTCTCCCGTTTATTTGGCGAAAGTTTTTTGTTATGAAAAGTGGTCGACGGGATAAAAGAGAAGTACCATTTTTTATCAATATGTAATAGTTATTAGATGCAGGTTTAAACTTCTAAAGAAAAAGCAAGGATAAAAATATCTGTAAACAACATTTAGTTGTTAGTCAATCCAGAATATCATCTAATTTATTCCATCAAAGTTAGAGTAAAAACTGATCCAAGATTGCTAAAGGCACGCGCGAGAAAAAAAAAAATTAACAATCGTATTTTAACTGCATTAGAGGATGACGTCATCCGCTTCGGGAAAAATATGGGACATAGAAATATAAATCTAAACATTTCAATTTAAATTTCGCTTTTTAATCATAAGTATAAAATAAACCAGTGCGGTGTTTTTTATAATAATTGCTGAGCATCATATAATGTGGTATTTTATTTTTTTGGCAACAATGTTTTGAGGAAAACCTCTCATTTCATTTAGGAAAACAATGCCGATTTAATTTTTAATTATCAGCAATTTTTAATCGAAAACATGTTTTAACGAAATGTTAAGTGAGCTATGTCAGAAGCGTTTTCAAAATCCTTTCATATGCTATCTCATTCGTCGTTGTGCGTTTCGTATTTTCAGAAAAAAAGGGATGTTGACAGGAGAAATAATATATATGATTAGAGGATGACGTCATCCGCTTCGGGAAAAACATGGGACATAGAAATATAAATCTAAACATTTCAATTTAAATTTCGCTTTTTAATCATAAGTATAAAATAAACCCGTGCGGTGTTTTTTATAACAATTGCTGAGCATCATATAATGTGGTATTTTATTTTTTTTGGCAACAATGTTTTGAGGAAAACCTTTCATTTCATTTAGGAAAACAATGCCGATTTAATTTTTAATTATCAGCAATTTTTAATCGAAAACATGTTTTAACGAAATGTTAAGTAAGCTATGTCAGAAGCGTTTTCAAAATCCTTTCATATGCTATCTCATTCGTCGTTGTGCGTTTCGTATTTTCAGAAAAAAAGGGATGTTGACAGGAGAAATAATATATATGATTAGAGGATGACGTCATCCGCTTCGGGAAAAACATATGACATAGAAATATAAATCTAAACATTTCAATTTAAATTTCGCTTTTTAATCATAAGTATAAAATAAACCCGTGCGGTGTTTTTTATAACAATTGCTGAGCATCATATAATGTGGTATTTTATTTTTTTTGGCAACAATGTTTTGAGGAAAACCTTTCATTTCATTTAGGAAAACAATGCCGATTTAATTTTTAATTATCAGCAATTTTTAATCGAAAACATGTTTTAACGAAATGTTAAGTAAGCTATGTCAGAAGCGTTTTCAAAATCCTTTTATGCTATCTCATTCGTCGTTGTGCGTTTCGTATTTTCAGAAAAAAAGGGATGTTGACAGGAGAAATAATATATATGATTAGAGGATGACGTCATCCGCTTCGGGAAAAACATATGACATAGAAATATAAATCTAAACATTTCAATTTAAATTTCGCTTTTTAATCATAAGTATAAAATAAACCCGTGCGGTGTTTTTTATAATAATTGCTGAGCATCATATAATGTGGTATTTTATTTTTTTAGCAACAATGTTTTGAGGAAAACCTTTCATTTCATTTAGGAAAACAATGCCGATTTAATTTTTAATTATCAGCAATTTTTAATCGAAAACATGTTTTAACGAAATGTTAAGTGAGCTATGTCAGAAGCGTTTTCAAAATCCTTTCATATGCTATCTCATTCGTCGTTGTGCGTTTCGTATTTTCAGAAAAAAAGGGATGTTGACAGGAGAAATAATATATATGATACATTCACTTGAAATTGGTTGTTCTTTTTCAATTAGGCGGTCACAGGTGATAAATCGCCAAATATCTCTGTAACTCGTACAATTGTATGGGAGTTGAAAAACAACGGATTTAATTATGTGACAGTAAAATGCTCGCCAAAATAGGCCAAAGCGCTGTGAAATGGCAAAAGTTAATATTTTAAAGAGTTAAAAGTAAAATATAAATTGTTAAAAAAATGTAACATACAGAATACGCTTTCATCAATTAATAATTAAATATCAATAAATTTACGATTACACGATGACAAATAAATTTAAAAGAGTAAAAAGATAATTTAAATAATATTTCATTTTTCTTTCTGATTCTCTTTTGTTGATAAATAAACAGAGTAAAAAGTATATATTTCAAATAAATTCATTATTTTGAGCTTCCTGGCAAACGTATAAAAAAGAAGTTAATTTTTCATAATAGAGGTCTTTGCCCATGCCAAATTAATGCATTGTAATAGATATTTTACGTAAAAAATATGAATTGCGGTTTAAAAAATTCCGCGGTATTTTCAAGATGACCATTGGTTGCTTATAAAAGAGTGTTTTTAAAAAACTATTTTTGGTATTTCCGCATTATCCCGTCAACCATTTTCCATAAAATAAACTATCGCAAAAGTAATCGCCAGACCCAGACTCTACCGCCAAATAAACAAATGGGTGAATGTTGGCATTGGAATTTTAAAAAAAAATCGGAAAAGCTACATTCACTCAAGTGTCAACTATCAATATTTTATTAAAATAAATTTTGAAATGTATTAAGGAAAACAGAAAAAAAATAATATTGGATATTTATTTATTTACGATATTTTTCATAATTATCCCTCTCGACAGGTGAATGTTTGTGACGTCAGTAGAAACTGATCTAATCTATGTAACTATGCATCACTAAATTTTTTCAATTCTTTTACCGCTTTTAAAATTTTGTCGAGGCCGTTTAAAAACACAATCGTTAGTTAAAGAGCATACTACACTCACACAAAAATACTCGCTGGCTTACTTTAGTCCTGTGGGATACATTTGTTTTAATATCTCGTTTGCATTTCAATATTTATGAATGTTTTTTTTCCTTTATTTCTTTTTTTGGTACATTTTGGTTCGAAAAGCACCCACTTTTTTTGGCACTGGATAGCTAAAGTCGATCTGGACAAAGAACTTCCTGTACTTTTTCGATTATGTTTCAAGACTTGTTTTTTATACCATGTCGAGTTTTAAACACAGAAAACAAGTTTTCTCGAATTAGTGACCTAGCTAGATCGATTTCTTGTGCTCGAATTAGTGTAGTCATTAATTTTTGTGAAAATCGTTAGTGCCGATTTCGATATATAGCAGCATTCTTAGTGCTGAGTTCCTTTTAATAGATCAAAATGACCTTTCCCGAATTCGAAACCTAGCTAGATTGATTTCTCGTGCTCGAATTAGTATAGGCAACACGTTTCGTGTAAATCGTTTGAGTATTTTTCCATTTATAACAAAAAACATTTTCAGGGCTGAGTTTGTTTTACCCTGTAAAAACGAATTTTCTTGTATTCTGAACCTAGCTAGATCTTTTTTTCGTGCTCGATTTAGTACAGGGGACAATTTTCGTGAAAATCTTCCACGTCGTTTACGATATCATTCATAATCAGAAAAATCTCTTGCTCGTTTAATATATATGAATAATCGCGAAAATCTCTTGCTCGTTTAATATATATGAATTTGGCGACAGTAATTTGGTCGACAGGATAACTAACAAGAACCAATTGTATATATAGTGTTACGAATATTGTAAATAGCTAGTGTTTGTGCTTAAAAATAATGTAAATAGTTCAATTAAGCTCTATTCATAAGCTAATATTAATTTTTGTTGCATTGCAATATCTTAATTTGGTGATTTTTTGTAAGCGAGTAAACGCTATTGGATTTCAATAGGAGTCTATGGAAATTTGGAGAAATATTGGAAATAGCGTCAAGTTGGCGCCACTTTTGGCAGCTAATTTTGGCCGCCAAATTTGGCGATATATCGCCAAGTTGGCGACTGACTCGGGTCTCTTCCTCTTGGTAACCCCTCTAATAGTGTCCATCCTATCTAAATTCTCTACTTTCATGTTAATTCCCCCTAAGAAAAGTCAGAAAGCTCTGACCAATCAGATACGTTTCGAGGTATTTGAAGGATTCTTGTGCAAACACAATTTTTATGACGTAATTTTCTTTATTTCCTGCTTTCAACACGTGATCATTTAATTATTATTTTAAACTTTCATTATTGTTTTTAATAGTCTCGCGCAAATAAATTTTTTATTTGAGATAAAATATAATCATTTGCGCTTTTTTGGCGCTTTATTGACTTTTTCAATAAAAGATTTTTTACTCGATTTTTAAGGATATTTTGAGTTTTTATTGTCCGACCGTGATAATTTTTTGAATTTCTGAAAGCTTGTTATATTTCGCGTCTGGTGGTATGATTTTCGAATCCGTAGGATGGCTAGAAAAAAAGTAATCGCTCCTCAAAAAAGTCCCTAATAAAAAAGCGATGAGACTAACCCGGAATATCTACGCAGAATTTGATTGGTCCATTTCGTTTTTGGCTCAGTGCCAGATTACTTTTTTTTAATATAGAAGGATAAAAACTTAATTACTATACGCAAATAATATACAAACCCTTCGGATGTCTTCAAGCATTCAAATAACTAAACTAATGTTTTCTTTTTTAAAAAAGTAAAAAAAAAAAGGGGGAAATATATATTTGCATCGCGCCATTAGCACTTTTGCACGCGATCAATATGAAAGCAATCTTTAAAAGATAACTAAGATTAAGAAAAGCCTTTGGTTTTAATGGCTGTAAATTTGGTTAAAAACAAAAGAACATTAAAACTAAAACTTTCAGTAATAAGGCCAAAGCGAACCTTTGTGCTGTTTTATCTTTTGCTCATTAAGTTTTAACAAAATGTTTAAAATAAAGTTTAAAATAAAAAACGAAGAAAATTTATGTGAAATGATAATTTGAAAAGAAAAGTGTGAATAAAAGTTAAATAAGAATTTAAAAAACTGCTTTCATGGCAAATTTTATTTACGCGCCAGTTGTATTAAAATGAATAAATACTTTTTTCTACCTTCATGCTAAAGACTTTATACTTAATACTCTATTTCCACAACCTCAGGGGTCGATCCAGGCAAAATTTGGCCCCATTTAAGGCCCTTCACAAAAATCTATTTAATAAAACAGGACCCGTCAAATTCCTCTTAATAAATAGGCTCTTTCACAAAATTTCTTTTAATAAAACAGGCTCCTTTACAAAATTTCTTTAATAAAACAGGATCCTTCACAAAATTCCTGTTAATAAAATAGACCACTTAACAAAATTACATTCCATGAAAATATACTCTTCATTAATTAATTTTTATTTTGTTAGGTTTATAAATAAGCAATTTACAAACAAAACAAGCTCATTATTAGAAAGGAAAACTTTAGCAGAAGGATTTAAAGAAGTTATTACTAATAAATGCTTGGTTCGAATCTGAGTAACCGGATTTTGACTTTCGTTACAAAATGTTATCCCCCCCCCTCCCCCAAATATAATAAATTTTACAAAAATAACTTTCACTTTTCACAAAATGGGCCTCATGAAAAACCCTGCATGCATCGACCCTCTGACATTTATATATTTACATCTTTCTTATAGATCTTATAGTACATAAATGCATACATACTCACTTACAGCAACTTTCAATACATACGACAGATATAACAGCCCTTTTTTCAACAAATGAAATCTTCCATAATCTTCCATAATCCTGTTTGAACGAAAACTTAATACTAGATTAATTTTAACACAATTATTCAAATTGGTAAAGAAATCATATGAGTTGTAATTTCCCAACTGGGCGAATAATGCCTGGGTCAGGATTCGAACCTGGGATCTCTTGGCTGAATCTGCCACATCTCTACCAACTGAGCCATCCCCGTCGAATCTGGAGGACCTAATTCGCCCAGTTAACTTTAATGATCATAGCATTCTGGTCTGATATCTGAACCAGCTCAACAGAATAAATCGCAGGTAATTGCCCAACTGGGCGAAAAATGTGCGGGCCAGGATTCGAACCTGGGATCTCTTCTCATCGAATCCTGGCCCGGACATTTTCCGCCCAGTTGGGGAATTACAACTCATAAAACTTAATAACATAATAATTAAGTGGATATACACATTGTGTCCCAAAATTTTCCGGACTGATCGTAAAAAAAAAAAAAAAAAAAAAAAAACCTGACGACTCGTCCTACAGGCATAGGTAGATTTCGAAGACGCAGACTGAGGGGCGCCTGTTTGTTGGGAATTGTGGAAGAAATTATCTTTTTGCCATGATACGTTGGAACTGCTCACTTCGAAACCTAACTTGTTTGCAGGCGGAGCCGGCAGGGATTTGCTTTTGTTTTTATTTATTTATTTATTTATTTATTTGCTATAAGGGTTGGACCTATAAAAAACTTGTCAGTATAAAAGTTTTAGATAATATTAAGAGGATTTATAATAAATTTAAGCGGATCTGCTATCTTGTGAATTGACGAAGTTATGAATTTGTTTCTTCTAAACCCCCCTCCCCCCATGGGCCATTTTTAATGATATCAAAAATCTGTCATACATAAATTTTCGGCCCTTTTTCTAGAAGTAATAATAACTTTAAACGGATTCGATACGTATCATAATTAAGAAATTATGGGTTTTTTTCTGTTTTCACAAAAAGCCCCCTCATCCCCCTCCCCTTGGTTCGATTTTGCTCATTAACGAACTTGACCGAGATTTTATGCCCCTTGATTTTATGTATCAGTTTGGAAGAGATTTGTTCAGAATTATTGACGTTATCGTGTCCATAAAAAAATGACATAGATAGATAAATAGATAGATAAAGTTTTGGGTTCTGAAACTCATAATCGGCGTAGATCTTCAAAAATTTTTCAAAAATTCCAACTTAGGGGAGAATGTAATAGGTAGTATTTCTTACGAAATCTACTTAAAATTGAGAACTGAAATGAAAATTTTGACCTATGTTTATTCGAAATAATCCCCGCTGGACTCAACACATTTTTTACAACGACTGCGATAGTCATCCAAAGACTACTAGAAGTCCACCTTTGCAATGTGCGTCAAATAGTCGGTCGCAATCGCTTGAGGTGGTCTCCTTTAAGTACAATTTCAACTTGGGGAGCAGAAAATAGTCACAGGAGTGTAAATCTGAGGTGTAAGAAAGACGGTTGAGCAGTATGTCCCGTTTAGAAGCCAGAAACTCCCGCACAAAGATCGAAGTGTGTGCTGGTGCGTTCTCTTGCAAGAACGACCACCTGTACCGAGGACGAACTCTGCGCACTCGGGCCATGAAATGTTTCAGTATTTCCAAATAACAACGTACAATAACAGTAGTACTTTAAATTTTGTTTGTTCGTTGTTCGATCTTCGTGAGCTCCGACATGATCACGTTACACTGTTACAAGAAATCGGATGCACTTAGCATCACACAACAGATAGCAACGTGAAATTGTACCGCTTTACAAGACGAAGTGTAGTCGTACTTTCGACATCACCTGCGGACACGCAGCGCCTCTATTGGTTGGTAATTTAACCAGTCCGGGAAATTTTGGGATGTGTAAAACAAGGCCTCCTTATCATAGTATCAGGCCTCACAATCAGCAAGTTTCCTTTGACCGCTATATTCTCCTGCTACTAGCGCCATCAATCGTCAGTAATAGGAGTATTTTCGACATGAAATTTTTTCACAGCTCCATTTGTTCTATGCATTTGCTTATGAACTAGTATCGGTAGCATAGCTGCCAACTTTTACGCTTAATTCCTACCACTAAAATTTTATACTAAATTTTATCTTATTAAATTGACAAGATCGTGTGATTACATAACGAAAAAAATTCTATTAAATTTTAGTGGTAAGAAAAAAGCGTAAAGTTGGCAGCTATGCGGTAGCAGAGCTGCTAGATTTTTCTATTCTCTTTTTGATACCAGTTTTTTAGTACAGACAATTTTGTTTTGTTTGATCGGAGAATTCTGGGATTTAAAAGAACAACATTTTCTCTAAAAATATACTGGTGTTCAAAAAGCCGGAGACTTGGCAACTCTACGGTATTATCCACCAGGCGGCGATACTTTCCGGAGAAAGTCAATTAACAAGTGGCAATTACCGCGGACATTTTCTCCCATAGACTTTCTCCGGATTGTCAAGTCTTATCTATTAAGGGAGTCTTGGTGTAAAAATTGCTGAGTTTAATTTTTATTTGAGATGAATAGCATACAGAAATGAGTCAGCAGTAGATTACCTTCCTACAAAAAATAATGTAATTCCATGATCAGTGTGCTCTTACCACAAATGACAATTCATATCTCAGCTATTGAAAGGTATAAGCAATAAAAATGTCCATAATTTGTACCAAAAGCGCACGAAAAGTCCAAAAGATTTTAGTAAAAAGATGTAACTAAGTCCAAAATTTGTCAGTAAAGCACGCATTAAAATAACGGTAATATTTTTCTTTAATAAATGAATAAATAAGATTTTGCATTTGCGTTTACATTAACAGTTTTCCGCGCGATCAATATGAAACTAACCTTTTAACGATAACAAAGAAAAGATCCTACACTGCAAAAAATAACTGTTGATTTTACAGTATAAAACTGGCGCCCCAGCTGCCAGTATTATACCGTAAAACTAACAGTATTAAATAGTAAAAAAAGCAGTAATACGCTGCCGCGCAAGCAGTAATACGCGGTAGCGTATTACTGCTTGCGCGGCAGCGTATTACTGCTTTTTTTACTATTTAATACTGTTAGTTTTACGGTATAATACTGGCAGCTGGGGCGCCAGTTTTATACTGTAAAATCAACAGTTATTTTTTGCAGTGTAATGTATTGCTTAATTCGAACTAATAAAGCTAACTTTTTGTTAAAGCATAATTTTAAAATAAACTATTGCATATATATATGGATTATTTTTATATGAATAAAATTTTGAATTCAAGATAATTGCTTCAGAGTTCGAAATAATAATTTCCCTTTTTCATATTTCTTTTAAATGCTAAAAGGTGTAAACTAACAACATAATAAATACACAGTAAAATAACTTTTATTAGGTTGTTGACATGTTTCGGCTCACTCCGAGCCATTTTCAAAAACAAATGAGAATATTCTACAAATGCACGGTCTTTGAAGTAATTATTTGAAATGCTCATTTAATTTTCATGTACTTTTTAAAAATTATTCACGTTACAAATATGGAAATAAACAACCAAGTAAAAATAAAAGATAACGTGCGTAATTTAAAAAAGTATATGAAAATTAAATGATAGCATTTCAAATAATAACTTCAAAGCCCGTGCAAGTATGGAATATTCTCATTTGTTTTTGAAAATGACTCAGAGTGAGCAATGTCAACAATCTAATAAAAGCTATTTTACTGAATATTATGTTGTTAGTTTACACCTTTTAGCATTTAAAAGAAATATATTATTACAAGGTGTTATAATTTATTATATCCCTTTTTTATTTATAAAAATATTTTATTTTTATGGATTACATTTATAAAATCACAATGCTTGTTTACAAAATATTATCGACGAATGTTTACATAGGTAAAAATTACAACTTAGTTTAATGAATAAGATTAGAAAATTATCAGTAAAACAAGCATTAAAAAAGAATGGAAATGATAAGTGAACACGCGATCCATATGAAAGCAACCTTTTAGAGATAACTAAGAAAAGCACTTAGTTTTAATTTCGTTTTAATGGCTGTCAATTTACACGGAGAGAAACAAAAGATCATTAAGACAAAAGCTTACAGTAAGAAGTCCAAGGCGATTTTTATTCTGTTTTATCTGTAATGTTCATTATTTTTTCTTATCAATATATTTAACATAAAGTTTAAAACAAAAATGAATAAATATGATGTGAAATGAACCAGATGAAAAGGAATATTTGAATGCAGGTTATAAATAATGGAAATGCAAAAGTTGTTTTGAATCGTAATTTTTCTAAATATATACGCTTAATGATATAGTAAATAACATGCTTAACAATTTATAATGATATTTAGTCTTATCAAATCATTAATAATCATTAGCATTGATTAACATCAAATAATGTTACGAAAAGAGCGCGTCTTGATTAAAAATACAGTATGCAGCCTATTTAATTGTTAGAAATTTGAAAAGCTTCATCACAAAGTTTTAATTCAGGTATAAACACTATTTTTTTTTCGATTTGAAATTATTTTTATGTAAATTACGTTGAATTTAATCCTTTAATTAAAAATATTTTACAATTTAACAATAATCCATACATTTTCATTGAAATTTGAAAGTTTTAAAGCTGATGGACATATTGATGCTATCAAATAATTGAAAATGATTTTATTACATGTCTGCTATTTGTAAAAGCTGAAATTATAGAGCTAGTTTAAAAATATGTATGCCTTTTGCATGTATTTTAAAAACCGCTGAATTTTATATGATATTATTAAACTTCGAAAATTAAATGCAGTCTACCAGTGCAGTATTGCTTAATTCAAAATAATAAAGCTACCCCTTGTTAAAGCCCAACTTTTAAAAAGAATAATGCTTACATACGGATTATTTTTTCATAACTAAGTTTTGAATAAACAAATGCGTGATCAATATGAAAGTAATATTTTAAAGATAACAAAGAAAAACATCTAGTTTAAATTTGCTTTTGATGGCTTTACATTTAATACGGAACTGAACAAAAGATCATTAAGACAAAAGCTTAGACTAAGAAGTCCAAGGTGATCCTTTGTTCTGTTTTATCTTTATTGCTCATTAATTTTCAACAATATATTCAAAATAAAGTTTAAAATGAAAATGAATAAAAATGATGTGAACTGATCGAGATGAAAAGGATATTTTTAATAAATGTTAGAAACAATGTAAATGCACAAGATGTTTTGAATAATAATTTTTCTAAATAAATCTATTTGCTTTATATTCACGTAATCTTCGAAGAAAAATTTTAAAAAGTTTAAATAATAGGAATAAAAGACAATATTTATAGAATCAAATGAAGAATAATATATATAGAATCTAATAGCAAAAGATAAAAGTCATGTTTTAGGTTTCATATCGCCATATAATCATGTTATGAAAAAATGCATTATTCTATTCATGAAATCAATACGTATTAAATGCAATTTTATGATTACATCGCATAGACTGCTGTTTACGGGAAAAGAAAATTAAAAATAAATAAAAACTGAGTGAATGCTTTTATACTTTAAAATACCCACATACATCTAAAGATTTAAATTAATATTTTATTTATTTATTTATTTATTTATTTACTTATTGCAGATTGAAAGATTGAAAATATTATTGCAAATGATTGCTCTTGTGTGTCGGGCTCGGGTGTATACGATTTCTCTTTTTAAATGAAACATATTTTCACAAAATCTCAGTATTTTAAAATTATTACCAATGTTTAAAAACAATTAATGCTGTTCCACTCTGAAAGAATGCCAGAATTTTTTACAATAATCTTTTTTACATTTCAGGAACTGGATTGATATTTTTGCGAAATTTTATAATATAAATTATGAATTATGAAATTAATATTCGAAAACATTATGAATTGCAACTTGCAATATTTTTGATGGATTTATATTTATTATGTCCCGTTTTATGCGCATTCAAAATTTAAAATTTTTCTTCCAAATAGTATTCAAATTAAGCTTAAAAAATGGCAAGTTGCTGGCTTAAGGGGCCATCTATGATGTACAGAAAAGCATTATTTGACACAAATATTTTATTCATATTATTGTTAATTAGATTTTTTTTCTTTTTTTTTTTACCTTTTCTGTGCCCGCTTTAATTTTGTTATTAAAATTACGTGAATCGTATTTGCATGAGATATACAATTTTACGTCAGTTATGTAAATTAGTTTCGCTTTATATTTAAATTAACAAAGCTCATTTTTTGAAATGAACAGTCCTACCTAAGAAAAAAAAAACTTACTCATTATTTTTGTTACATTTCATTGAATTTCTAGCTTCTTCTCCAGGCTAATAAGCCTATTTTATTTTTTCTGCGGTATTTATGTGTGAAGTAAAGTTTCTTATAAATGCATATGCGTTGTGTATTTGCTGAAAAAGTTTTAAAAGTATGCTATTAGCAAACTAGTTAAGATTTATATTCAGACTGAAAAGCAATCTCTCTGGGTTTTTTCTACGTCATTTCCTTATACTGCTTCATACTATTTTTTATTCTAAATTTTGTATTCGCCGATGTTGTTTCGTCGGGGAAATAGGGGGGGGGGGGGGCTTTTTGTGAAAACAGAAAAAAACCCATAATTTCTTAATTGTGATACGTATCGAATCCGTTTAAAGTTATTATTATTTCTAGGAAAAAGGCCGAAAATTTATGTATGACAGATTTTTGATATCATTAAAAATGGCCCCAAGGGGGGGGGGGGTTTAGAAGAAAAAAATTCATAACTTCGTCAATTCACAAGATATCAAATCCGCTTAAATTTATTATAAATCTTCTTAATATTGTCTAAAACTTTTATATTGACAAGTTTTTTATAGGACCAACCCTTATAGTAAAAAAAATAAATAAAAAAAATATAAAAAAAATAAAAACAAAACAAAATCCTTGCCGGTTCTGCCTGCAAACAAGTTAGGTTTCGAAATGGGAGGTTCCAACTGCCGCATAGTGGCAAAAAGGTCATTACTTCCACATAGTGGCAAAAATGTCATTACTTCCGCATTTTTCAACAAACGGGCGCCCCACGGTCTGCGTCTTCGAAATCTATCTGTGCCTGTAGGCCGAGCCGTCAGGGATTTTTTTAATTTGTGAAACATCACAAATGTTAGGTAATTCAAAAGCAGCGGATTCGTTGCAAATGTTAATATACCTAAAATTTGGCACGCGATGTTTTACAAATTAAAAAAACAATAATAATAATAATAATAATTTTCACGTTTTCCAGTTTGACCAATTTAAGCACCTGCTTACATTGGACATGTGATCTCGTGATTTATGTTAATCATTTTCAAAAACTTTGCGAGAATATTTTATTTATCATTTTGATCTGAAGAAGTCGCCTTTTGAGCGCATGAAACATATGTTATCAATATTAAAAGGTATTTTTAAGCCTTTTGCGTTATTTTTATTTCTCTTTAAGCAGTAATTACACTTTAATTCAGAAGTGACTTTGTCATTCTGTAGCATTTCAACAATCGAGTACCGAACTGCAACTTGGATACAGCTTCTAAAATATGCTAGTAGTAGGAGAACGAGAGTTAGACTCCAGCAGGAGCCGTGAGCGTGGTGGAGGTGAGGCTCCTGGAGGTGGAATCGGAAGTGATGGAAGATAAGACAGGAAGTGATGGAAGATAAGACAGGAAGTGAAAGAAGATAAGACAGGAAGTGAACCGGAAGTGTTGGAAGATAAGAGAGGAAGTGAAGTAGGGGAGGGCTTAATTTTTTTTAACCGATAAGGGAGAGAGGGGAGGGCTTATTTTTAGGGGGGCTTAATTTTTTTGTGAAAAATAAAGGGTTTTAATCAGATTCTTTCTTGTCAGGAAATTTTTTTTTTTTTTTTTTAAATACGAAGTTTAGATGTAAGATATTTAAGAAATATAAACTACAACTTGGAGTACTTTTTGAAATTTTCTTATTTTTAGGGGGTCTTTTAGGTAGGGGAGGGCTTATTTTTAGGGGGCTTAATTTTTTTGCAGGAAAATAAAGGGAGATGAAAGGATTGGACCGACCTATAGGTGAACTGCGATTGAACAAAATGCACATCATTTTTTGTAAATAATATGTGTAACCTTTTCGAGTAGAGTTGAGGGGTAGGAACCCTGCTGTAAAAATAATAATATTAATAGAATATACAATTTTTTTTCATAAAAGTTTCTTATGGTTGGTGGGAAATGTTAAAGTAACAAAAGGTCAACAGTGCTAGTGGAGTTGAGGGGTAGGAACCCTGCTATAAAAATAATACCTGTAAAAGAAATATTTATGTGCTACCTTTCGCGCTCGTCGACCTAACTGTTCAGAGTTTAACATGAGATTTACTTATAATTCACCTGTAAAAGAATTTTTTTTTTTCATTCTTTAAACATTAACTTAAATGTGAATGAGATTAAAATAGATGCGAGGGCTAAATTTTTAGAGAGTTAAAATGAAAATTCACTAAGAGTTGCTAAATAAAAGAAGATGATCGACTTTGACAGCATTTTTCTAAAAGTTTATTTATCGAAAAAGGAATCATACGTTTCGATTATATTTGTTAACTATTATAGTTTAACATTAAAAAGCAGGTAGACATTCACATCTTTAGCGCTCGTCGACCTAACTGTTCGGAATTTTCTTCGAACCCATTATTTTTGACTTTATAAAAGTTTCATATAAAAAAATTATTCTTTAAGTATTAACTGAAATGAGATTAAAATAGATGTAATGGCTAAATTTTTAAGGATTTAAAATGAAAATTGTGATAGCCATGTAAATAAAAGTAATGTGATTACTTTATAAAAATCTAACACGAAAAAAGCTGGTAGACGTTTACCTTTCGCACTCGTCGACCTAACCGTTCGGAATTTTGTTTAAACTTCTCTCGAGTTCGTCGACATAACCGTTCAGAGTTTTCGTCGAAATCCGGATATAGATTAACTTACAATAGCTAACTTTTTAAGGGAAGTTTAAATAACATATTTCCCAAAGTGTCTTACAAACATTTCAGAATTTATACACACATAAGCACCTCGCCTATAGGTGCAAGGTTCTGACTTTAAAGCTACTAGATGTTGAAATTTAAACTTCTTGCGCTCGGCGACCTAACCGTTCAGAGTTTTTTTTTTTCAAACCTTGTGTCAATACGTGTTAGGAACCCTTAGAAAGACCTACATGGAGGCACTTATCCCTAATATAGATAATCAACCCTAAACTAACCAGTTACAACACACAAGACATAATCATTACATTCAGTTAATAAGTGATTTGACATGCAAAATATTAGATATAAAAACATACAATATGATATATACAAAACAATTTTAAAGATTTTTTTCCCTTTCATATGAACAATTTTTAGCAATAATTTAACTTGAGAGCAGGTATTTGTTTAGAGTTATACGATTATAATAAATTTTCATTAGATTTGACATTATACAGCCAACATTTAAAAAAAGAGAACGACATCTAGTTTTTTTAACGTCACATATTTGAATTATTAACCTATTTTAGTTAAAAGTATGATACTTAAGTGATTTTATTTGAAAAATCAATACAACATTTTAAAAGCAGTCGAAAGATTTTTGCTTTTGAAAAATAACTAACAGAATTTTAATTTTTTAAGCATTGGGTAGATGACACTAACTTTAAATTAATTTTTAATAGGTCACTTTAAATAAAATACATATTTTTTATTATTATTAAAGAAATATAAACTACTCACACATTATTATGCTGCATTTTAACATAACTGAAATACTACAACCTTTCTGCTGACATGTGGTCACAGAATAAATCTTTTCGTAGGATGCAAGATAAGATAAGATAATATCACGTAATGATTTAATAAACGCGATTCGTTATGCATATTTTAAAACAGGAAATACATCCGTCAGATAACATTACTTTGTTTATATGAAGTGACCAAATACAAATTTTGCTGATAAGATTAATTTAATTTCGAAAATATTATTGACAGAACATTCAAATTTTACACAATATTTTTAAAAATTTAAGTAAGGGAAATCAGAAAATTGTACACGATATTTTAAAAAATAAATAAATTAGGGAAGTTACAAAATGTTGTACACTCTTTTATTTAGAAAAAGAGAGCGGGTATTTTGTTTTGAGTTATACGATTAAAATAAATTTTCATTATATTTGATTTTACACAACCAACATTTTCAAAAAAGAGAATGGAATCTAGTTTTTATAAATTAACGTACTTCAATTTTTCAAATACTTAACACTCCCTCTTTTGCTAGACTTTATACACATAAGACATAAAAGGTGTTTTCGAATACATCATTTAGAAATTAAGCGACTTGATAAGTAAAACATTATTTATAAAAGCAATAGATACGAAAGTAATAAAGATTTTTACTTACAAATGTACGAACTTCTGATAGGTAAGACTTTCTTAATCACTGTGCAAGAATTAAGTGGTGATTAAACTTATAACATTATATGATGAAATAATCACGTGACGTATTTTTAAACCAATAAAATGTCAGTATTTTTAAACTAATACAAAGTTAGTATTTTTACACGAGCGCCCTCTTTCATTATATAAATTTCAATGAAACGAGTTCATAACATTCTACTGCGACCTGATATCGTTGTAATAGGTTGTATTTTTCGTTAAGTTAGTTTTCATTTAAATTATTATGGAACGAGTTATGAATTCTTATGTTGGTGATGTAACCAACTTGGAGTGTCAGCACTCATCACCAGAGTTAAATAATCAAGAGATGGATTCTACACTTTTATCTAAACAAGGACCCGTTTCGAATTGTGAAGTGAAACCCACCTCATCAGGACTAAAGAAACAGAAGTTACCTCATGTGTGTAAGATGTGTAACAAGGCATTTCCTCGAAAAGTTAACTTAGTGTTTCATATGAAATGTCATTTAAAGGAAAAGTCTTTTCGTTGTGAGGTGTGTGCTGAAGTTTTTTCGCGAAAGAGTGATTTACGTATGCATCAAAAGATTCACAAATCACCCAAACAATACAAGTGTGGGGATTGCAACGAACTGTTTTCAATAATGTATGATTTATTAATTCACAAGAAGATCCATAAGACTCATAAACAACATTCATGTATAAAGTGTAGCGAAATGTTTGATTGTGAATCAGATTTAGTACAACATTGTGATACTTTTCATAAAGCTGTGAAATCACCCTATTCAAAAGATTTGTTATTTGAAAAAGTGAAGCATTTTAAAAGACAAAATGATGTGCGAAATATTTTTACTAAAACTATCATTGTATCCAATGAGATGAATCAAAAAGACTTTCATTCATTTTTTAACAGTATTCGAACGGATGTTTTAAACGAATTAAATTATCAATTGCAAATGAAAAAGTCAATAAAATGGTATGCAGCCGTTAAAGTGGATGTCTGTCGTGAATCACAGGATGGTAACTTAGAGAGAGCAACCCCCTTTTTCCTTTCCAAAAGTGAACTGGAATTAACAGACCAAAACATACAAGTGCATGTTGAGAATGCCTTTCTAAAGTTGTACAACGGCTTTGAAGATTTTACAGAACGTGTGTTTAATTGGACATTACAAAAAATTTTAAAATTAGAATTGATTACAGCTCAATATGACAGTCTAATTTGATTTGTATTATTTTAGATGAATAATAAATAGTTTGGTTGTGAAAAAAGTGTTATGTGTTTTCTCAAGCTTACACTGTGTGATGTTTGAACTAATGATGTATATTTCAATTGACTTAGACAAAATAGGAGTGTGTGTGTTGACATTTAAAAAGATTTTAACATGAGATAAGAGAGTTATAATAAAAATTGACTCACCTAAAATTTTTTCAAGATAGTCTATCTACGTTTCCAATCTAAACTTGTTATCAGCTTGCTATATGCATGTTTGAGTGACTCATTTTTACCTGTGTCGAACTGTCTGTTGGGAAAATGATTGCCATTTTTAACACGTGTAGACGATTTTTACCCGGAAGCTGTTTGTACTATTAAATTTCAGATATCACCCATTTTTCTACAACATCTAAATATTTTAATGTATTTTCACTTGTATATTGGAAACTTGGGATTATCGCCTTTATATCGGAACATGGAAGATAGAAAAAATAACAACTTTACACTGAGACAATATTTTAATCTAACAAAAATAGACTTAACACATTGTTAGAGATTTTGGAAAAATATATAGTTGGTTAAAAATTTTTGAAAATTTAACATAAAGTAAAAAATTTTAAAAAATAAACATTTCGATAAATGAAAAAAATTAAATTTTGGTAAATTTTACACTTAGACAATACTTCAAACTAAGAAAAATAATAACTTTACACTTATACAATATTTTCAACTAAGGAAAATTAATAACTTATCACATTGTTAAAGTTTTTTTTAAACAACACAACATTTTCAAAGCAGTGGAAATTGCATACCTGTAAAAAATTCAACTTAGTGGAATTTAATAGTGAAATTTTTAATCTCACTCAATTAAAAAATAAAACTTTATAAAATTTTCACCTTTTTTAAAATAAACAACTGTTAAACATTTTGAATGTCTTAGACAAAGTAGGAATAAATTTGTTAAAATTCTATAAAACATGAAAAATTTCATAACTTTTAAAGGAAATTTTATTTATGGTGAAATAAACTCGAGGTATTTATTATATGTTACTTAAACTACAAGAGAATTGATTGAAAATGTGTTACTTTTAATCACTCACAAGATAAGACATGATGTTAGGAATTATATATGGGGTTTTCCCCCACACATGACGTCACTGGTAACATATTTACTGATCAAGTCATAAAATTATAGTTTAAAGTAGGTTTTTGAGCACGAAGTTTAGATTTAAGATATTTGAGAAATATAAACTACAACTTTGACTACTTTTTGAAATTTCCCCCTACATAAGAAAAAGGACATAGGAAAATAAATTGAAAAGTCGTATTTGAATGGAATCGAATTATTATCCTTTCACTTAACAGCTGAATGCGTTGGCAATTACACCACAAAGGTACTGATTGAATATATTGTGTTTCTTTTTTAAGGCTAAATTGATTTAATATTGAAGTTATTTCTTAATGTTACACTTAAAAACAATAAATTTAATTAGCATTCAAAAAGCAAACGATCACATTATTGTATAAATCAAATGTTTTAAAAGTCACGAGTTAAAATTTGAAATGACTTAGAATTTAATTAGAATTTAGATGTGAACCTTTTAAAATGAAATAATAGTTTTTTTTGTATCGCCCTCTATCGGTGGGTAATAGAATTAAGAGATAATTAAAAGTTTTAACTTGAATTCGAACCCACAACCAAAATTATTTTTCGGTTTTATAATTTAGGGTAGGTTTAACTGAGCAAGCCATGATATAACAGTATTTATAGACGATTTAAGATATTCGATAAAGGAAATCATCTAAATTTCTAATTTAATTGAAGGGTTTACTGCTTAAAGTACTACAAAATGAGTACAACACGATGCATAGTTTTTTAATTAATTATATTTTTCGAAAGGTTAAATTGAATTATTGATAAACTTAGGATTTATGTTTAAAGTGAATAAATTTGATATGTTAGGTTCACTTAATAACAGAGAGTTGAATAAGTTATTTTTAATAAAAATAAAGTTTACTAAAAGTTTTTAAAGTTAAAAAAAATGTAAGTTACGTTAAAAAAGTTAACAAAAATATAGTTTTAAAAAATTTAAAGTTTACAAAAAGTTTAAAAATCTTTAAGTAAATCAAAATTAACTTTTTAATTTTAACTAATGAGAGACTATAATCTAACTGTTTATCCTTGTAACCAACTGGTGCATATCAAGTATCTGCACATGTGCAGTAAAAACATACACTAACTTGAGTCCGATTTTAAATTATTTGCTAATTTTTATACAGCTCGATTACCTTTCAGAAACAAAACAGAATGAAATACTTACCAAAAAACACGTCAACGTCTTATACTTACTTTCACTTAACTAATCTTTCTACATTAGCTTTGCTAGGGGGCGCTGCAATCGCCGCTAGAGGCGCTACTAGTTTCCGGTTTGTGATGTAGTTTCCGGTTTGCGATAAGAACAAGGTTAAAATAAAACCCGCGTGCATTCAGTTGGTGTTGTTTACCTGTACCTTGTTATAAGCCGTTTGCCTTCTCTTGGTCACTCGCTTGTCCAGACTTGTTTATGTGCTGCACGCCTGTTTTGCTGACTCATCTCTTGCTTTAACTGTTTGGACTTGTCTGATGTCAACTATCTCAGGTCTTTTGTCATAGCTTGAATGTACTTTATGTCGATCACTTTAATATAAAAGTTATGTCCCAACTTACTTAAACTTTGATAAAAATATTATTTATTTATAAATTATATCAAATTCTTATTTTTCTAACACATTTACTAAGTCACTTTAGTTCAAAAATATGGTAAAGCCCGATTTTAAATTGAAGTTTAGGATAAATTCCCCAAATTTTGTAACATTTTAGCACTAATAAGAAATATTGTAAACACCCTGTACATAAAAAATAATATTAAATTCTCAAATTTTGTAACATTTTAGCACTAATAATAAATATTGTAAACACCCTGTACATACAAGTTTTGTAAAAATAATATTACTTATAGCTAACTCGTTTAGTCGCATGATAAGAACCTTCAATATCGCTAAAATCAATGTTAAACGAAAATGCAACCATAGGTTTTACCGTCTAATTACATGTCTTTACATATTATTTTAAAATGTAAAGCATTATATCTGAACGAATGATATAAGAAAAAGTTAGAATAGATCACATATTTTTGTTATTAAAAAAACTTATATGCAAACACACACTTACAAGGTTACAAGACTCGACAAACGATTCACCATGTTTTTTAAACTTAGTAAAATATTTTAAATTTATAAATTTAAATTAAAAATAAAATATTTTTAAATAAGAATATTTAAGAATTTTTAAAGTATTTTAATTTAAATTTATAAATTTAAAATATTTTACTAAGTTTAAAAAACATGGTGAATCGTTTGTCGAGTCTTGTAACCTTGTAAGTGTGTGTTTGCATATAAGTTTTTTTAATAACAAAAATATGTGATCTATTCTAACTTTTTCTTATATCATTCGTTCAGATATAATGCTTTACATTTTAAAATAATATGTAAAGACATGTAATTAGACGGTAAAACCTATGGTTGCATTTTCGTTTAACATTGATTTTAGCGATATTGAAGGTTCTTATCATGCGACTAAACGAGTTAGCTATAAGTAATATTATTTTTACAAAACTTGTATGTACAGGGTGTTTACAATATTTATTATTAGTGCTAAAATGTTACAAAATTCGAGAATTTAATATTATTTTTTATGTACAGGGTGTTTACAATATTTCTTATTAGTGCTAAAATGTTACAAAATTTGGGGAATTTATCCTAAACTTCAATTTAAAATCGGGCTTTACCATATTTTTGAACTAAAGTGACTTAGTAAATGTGTTAGAAAAATAAGAATTTGATATAATTTATAAATAAATAATATTTTTATCAAAGTTTAAGTAAGTTGGGACATAACTTTTATATTAAAGTGATCGACATAAAGTACATTCAAGCTATGACAAAAGACCTGAGATAGTTGACATCAGACAAGTCCAAACAGTTAAAGCAAGAGATGAGTCAGCAAAACAGGCGTGCAGCACATAAACAAGTCTGGACAAGCGAGTGACCAAGAGAAGGCAAACGGCTTATAACAAGGTACAGGTAAACAACACCAACTGAATGCACGCGGGTTTTATTTTAACCTTGTTCTTATCGCAAACCGGAAACTACATCACAAACCGGAAACTAGTAGCGCCTCTAGCGGCGATTGCAGCGCCCCCTAGCAAAGCTAATGTAGAAAGATTAGTTAAGTGAAAGTAAGTATAAGACGTTGACGTGTTTTTTGGTAAGTATTTCATTCTGTTTTGTTTCTGAAAGGTAATCGAGCTGTATAAAAATTAGCAAATAATTTAAAATCGGACTCAAGTTAGTGTATGTTTTTACTGCACATGTGCAGATACTTGATATGCACCAGTTGGTTACAAGGATAAACAGTTAGATTATAGTCTCTCATTAGTTAAAATTAAAAAGTTAATTTTGATTTACTTAAAGATTTTTAAACTTTTTGTAAACTTTAAATTTTTTAAAACTATATTTTTGTTAACTTTTTTAACGTAACTTACATTTTTTTTAACTTTAAAAACTTTTAGTAAACTTTATTTTTATTAAAAATAACTTATTCAACTCTCTGTTATTAAGTGAACCTAACATATCAAATTTATTCACTTTAAACATAAATCCTAAGTTTATCAATAATTCAATTTAACCTTTCGAAAAATATAATTAATTAAAAAACTATGCATCGTGTTGTACTCATTTTGTAGTACTTTAAGCAGTAAACCCTTCAATTAAATTAGAAATTTAGATGATTTCCTTTATCGAATATCTTAAATCGTCTATAAATACTGTTATATCATGGCTTGCTCAGTTAAACCTACCCTAAATTATAAAACCGAAAAATAATTTTGGTTGTGGGTTCGAATTCAAGTTAAAACTTTTAATTATCTCTTAATTCTATTACCCACCGATAGAGGGCGATACAAAAAAAACTATTATTTCATTTTAAAAGGTTCACATCTAAATTCTAATTAAATTCTAAGTCATTTCAAATTTTAACTCGTGACTTTTAAAACATTTGATTTATACAATAATGTGATCGTTTGCTTTTTGAATGCTAATTAAATTTATTGTTTTTAAGTGTAACATTAAGAAATAACTTGAATATTAAATCAATTTAGCCTTAAAAAAGAAACACAATATATTCAATCAGTACCTTTGTGGTGTAATTGCCAACGCATTCAGCTGTTAAGTGAAAGGATAATAATTCGATTCCATTCAAATACGACTTTTCAATTTATTTTCCTATGTCCTTTTTCTTATGTAGGGGGAAATTTCAAAAAGTAGTCAAAGTTGTAGTTTATATTTCTCAAATATCTTAAATCTAAACTTCGTGCTCAAAAACCTACTTTAAACTATAATTTTATGACTTGATCAGTAAATATGTTACCAGTGACGTCATGTGTGGGGGAAAACCCCATATATAATTCCTAACATCATGTCTTATCTTGTGAGTGATTAAAAGTAACACATTTTCAATCAATTCTCTTGTAGTTTAAGTAACATATAATAAATACCTCGAGTTTATTTCACCATAAATAAAATTTCCTTTAAAAGTTATGAAATTTTTCATGTTTTATAGAATTTTAACAAATTTATTCCTACTTTGTCTAAGACATTCAAAATGTTTAACAGTTGTTTATTTTAAAAAAGGTGAAAATTTTATAAAGTTTTATTTTATAATTGAGTGAGATTAAAAATTTCACTATTAAATTCCACTAAGTTGAATTTTTTACAGGTATGCAATTTCCACTGCTTTGAAAATGTTGTGTTGTTTAAAAAAAACTTTAACAATGTGATAAGTTATTAATTTTCCTTAGTTGAAAATATTGTATAAGTGTAAAGTTATTATTTTTCTTAGTTTGAAGTATTGTCTAAGTGTAAAATTTACCAAAATTTAATTTTTTTCATTTATCGAAATGTTTATTTTTTAAAATTTGTTACTTTATGTTAAATTTTCAAAAATTTTTACCAACTATATATTTTTCCAAAATCTCTAACAATGTGTTAAGTCTATTTTTGTTAGATTAAAATATTGTCTCAGTGTAAAGTTATTATTTTTTCTATCTTCCATGTTCCGATATAAAGGCGATAATCCCAAGTTTCCAATATACAAGTGAAAATACATTAAAATATTTAGATGTTGTAGAAAAATGGGTGATATCTGAAATTTAATAGTACAAACAGCTTCCGGGTAAAAATCGTCTACACGTGTTAAAAATGGCAATCATTTTCCCAACAGACAGTTCGACACAGGTAAAAATGAGTCACTCAAACATGCATATAGCAAGCTGATAACAAGTTTAGATTGGAAACGTAGATAGACTATCTTGAAAAAATTTTAGGTGAGTCAATTTTTATTATAACTCTCTTATCTCATGTTAAAATCTTTTTAAATGTCAACACACACACTCCTATTTTGTCTAAGTCAATTGAAATATACATCATTAGTTCAAACATCACACAGTGTAAGCTTGAGAAAACACATAACACTTTTTTCACAACCAAACTATTTATTATTCATCTAAAATAATACAAATCAAATTAGACTGTCATATTGAGCTGTAATCAATTCTAATTTTAAAATTTTTTGTAATGTCCAATTAAACACACATTCTGTAAAATCTTCAAAGCCGTTGTACAACTTTAGAAAGGCATTCTCAACATGCACTTGTATGTTTTGGTCTGTTAATTCCAGTTCACTTTTGGAAAGGAAAAAGGGGGTTGCTCTCTCTAAGTTACCATCCTGTGATTCACGACAGACATCCACTTTAACGGCTGCATACCATTTTATTGACTTTTTCATTTGCAATTGATAATTTAATTCGTTTAAAACATCCGTTCGAATACTGTTAAAAAATGAATGAAAGTCTTTTTGATTCATCTCATTGGATACAATGATAGTTTTAGTAAAAATATTTCGCACATCATTTTGTCTTTTAAAATGCTTCACTTTTTCAAATAACAAATCTTTTGAATAGGGTGATTTCACAGCTTTATGAAAAGTATCACAATGTTGTACTAAATCTGATTCACAATCAAACATTTCGCTACACTTTATACATGAATGTTGTTTATGAGTCTTATGGATCTTCTTGTGAATTAATAAATCATACATTATTGAAAACAGTTCGTTGCAATCCCCACACTTGTATTGTTTGGGTGATTTGTGAATCTTTTGATGCATACGTAAATCACTCTTTCGCGAAAAAACTTCAGCACACACCTCACAACGAAAAGACTTTTCCTTTAAATGACATTTCATATGAAACACTAAGTTAACTTTTCGAGGAAATGCCTTGTTACACATCTTACACACATGAGGTAACTTCTGTTTCTTTAGTCCTGATGAGGTGGGTTTCACTTCACAATTCGAAACGGGTCCTTGTTTAGATAAAAGTGTAGAATCCATCTCTTGATTATTTAACTCTGGTGATGAGTGCTGACACTCCAAGTTGGTTACATCACCAACATAAGAATTCATAACTCGTTCCATAATAATTTAAATGAAAACTAACTTAACGAAAAATACAACCTATTACAACGATATCAGGTCGCAGTAGAATGTTATGAACTCGTTTCATTGAAATTTATATAATGAAAGAGGGCGCTCGTGTAAAAATACTAACTTTGTATTAGTTTAAAAATACTGACATTTTATTGGTTTAAAAATACGTCACGTGATTATTTCATCATATAATGTTATAAGTTTAATCACCACTTAATTCTTGCACAGTGATTAAGAAAGTCTTACCTATCAGAAGTTCGTACATTTGTAAGTAAAAATCTTTATTACTTTCGTATCTATTGCTTTTATAAATAATGTTTTACTTATCAAGTCGCTTAATTTCTAAATGATGTATTCGTAAACACCTTTTATGTCTTATGTGTATAAAGTCTAGCAAAAGAGGGAGTGTTAAGTATTTGAAAAATTGAAGTACGTTAATTTATAAAAACTAGATTCCATTCTCTTTTTTGAAAATGTTGGTTGTGTAAAATCAAATATAATGAAAATTTATTTTAATCGTATAACTCAAAACAAAATACCCGCTCTCTTTTTTTAAATAAAAGAGTGTACAACATTTTGTAACTTCCCTAATTTATTTATTTTTTAAAATATCGTGTACAATTTTCTGATTTCCCTTATTTAAATTTTTAAAAATATTGTGTAAAATTTGAATGTTCTGTCAATAATATTTTCGAAATTAAATTAATCTTATCAGCAAAATTTGTATTTGGTCACTTCATATAAACAAAGTAATGTTATCTGACGGATGTATTTCCTGTTTTAAAATATGCATAACGAATCGCGTTTATTAAATCATTACGTGATATTATCTTATCTTATCTTGCATCCTACGAAAAGATTTATTCTGTGACCACATGTCAGCAGAAAGGTTGTAGTATTTCAGTTATGTTAAAATGCAGCATAATAATGTGTGAGTAGTTTATATTTCTTTAATAATAATAAAAAATATGTATTTTATTTAAAGTGACCTATTAAAAATTAATTTAAAGTTAGTGTCATCTACCCAATGCTTAAAAAATTAAAATTCTGTTAGTTATTTTTCAAAAGCAAAAATCTTTCGACTGCTTTTAAAATGTTGTATTGATTTTTCAAATAAAATCACTTAAGTATCATACTTTTAACTAAAATAGGTTAATAATTCAAATATGTGACGTTAAAAAAACTAGATGTCGTTCTCTTTTTTTAAATGTTGGCTGTATAATGTCAAATCTAATGAAAATTTATTATAATCGTATAACTCTAAACAAATACCTGCTCTCAAGTTAAATTATTGCTAAAAATTGTTCATATGAAAGGGAAAAAAATCTTTAAAATTGTTTTGTATATATCATATTGTATGTTTTTATATCTAATATTTTGCATGTCAAATCACTTATTAACTGAATGTAATGATTATGTCTTGTGTGTTGTAACTGGTTAGTTTAGGGTTGATTATCTATATTAGGGATAAGTGCCTCCATGTAGGTCTTTCTAAGGGTTCCTAACACGTATTGACACAAGGTTTGAAAAAAAAAAACTCTGAACGGTTAGGTCGCCGAGCGCAAGAAGTTTAAATTTCAACATCTAGTAGCTTTAAAGTCAGAACCTTGCACCTATAGGCGAGGTGCTTATGTGTGTATAAATTCTGAAATGTTTGTAAGACACTTTGGGAAATATGTTATTTAAACTTCCCTTAAAAAGTTAGCTATTGTAAGTTAATCTATATCCGGATTTCGACGAAAACTCTGAACGGTTATGTCGACGAACTCGAGAGAAGTTTAAACAAAATTCCGAACGGTTAGGTCGACGAGTGCGAAAGGTAAACGTCTACCAGCTTTTTTCGTGTTAGATTTTTATAAAGTAATCACATTACTTTTATTTACATGGCTATCACAATTTTCATTTTAAATCCTTAAAAATTTAGCCATTACATCTATTTTAATCTCATTTCAGTTAATACTTAAAGAATAATTTTTTTATATGAAACTTTTATAAAGTCAAAAATAATGGGTTCGAAGAAAATTCCGAACAGTTAGGTCGACGAGCGCTAAAGATGTGAATGTCTACCTGCTTTTTAATGTTAAACTATAATAGTTAACAAATATAATCGAAACGTATGATTCCTTTTTCGATAAATAAACTTTTAGAAAAATGCTGTCAAAGTCGATCATCTTCTTTTATTTAGCAACTCTTAGTGAATTTCCATTTTAACTCTCTAAAAATTTAGCCCTCGCATCTATTTTAATCTCATTCACATTTAAGTTAATGTTTAAAGAATGAAAAAAAAAAATTCTTTTACAGGTGAATTATAAGTAAATCTCATGTTAAACTCTGAACAGTTAGGTCGACGAGCGCGAAAGGTAGCACATAAATATTTCTTTTACAGGTATTATTTTTATAGCAGGGTTCCTACCCCTCAACTCCACTAGCACTGTTGACCTTTTGTTACTTTAACATTTCCCACCAACCATAAGAAACTTTTATGAAAAAAAATTGTATATTCTATTAATATTATTATTTTTACAGCAGGGTTCCTACCCCTCAACTCTACTCGAAAAGGTTACACATATTATTTACAAAAAATGATGTGCATTTTGTTCAATCGCAGTTCACCTATAGGTCGGTCCAATCCTTTCATCTCCCTTTATTTTCCTGCAAAAAAATTAAGCCCCCTAAAAATAAGCCCTCCCCTACCTAAAAGACCCCCTAAAAATAAGAAAATTTCAAAAAGTACTCCAAGTTGTAGTTTATATTTCTTAAATATCTTACATCTAAACTTCGTATTTAAAAAAAAAAAAAAAAAAAAAATTCCTGACAAGAAAGAATCTGATTAAAACCCTTTATTTTTCACAAAAAAATTAAGCCCCCCTAAAAATAAGCCCTCCCCTCTCTCCCTTATCGGTTAAAAAAAATTAAGCCCTCCCCTACTTCACTTCCTCTCTTATCTTCCAACACTTCCGGTTCACTTCCTGTCTTATCTTCTTTCACTTCCTGTCTTATCTTCCATCACTTCCTGTCTTATCTTCCATCACTTCCGATTCCACCTCCAGGAGCCTCACCTCCACCACGCTCACGGCTCCTGCTGGAGTCTAACTCTCGTTCTCCTACTACTTATGCTCATTTTTAAATAATCAATTTCTTAGAAATTAATTGTAGGAATTTCATGAAAATCGGTATCTAGGCACAGTCTGAACTGAAGATTTAAAATATCTTGTCAAAAATAGGTCTTGCCATTGAAAAAAAAAGTTTGTGTTCGTTTTGATATGTAGAAGGTCCCATAAGAAAATTTGGTACTTCTCTATTATCCCGTCGACTACTTTTAAAACCAAAAAACTATCGCCAAACTGTAACGCCAAATAAACGGGAGAACGTTGACATTGGATTATCAAAACAAATAAATAAATAAAATATAAGAATTTAAGGACAGAATTGTTATTTTAATGAATGAAATAACTAATAAATCAGTAAAACATAATGAAAAATACACGCATATGTTGAATTAAAAACCACTTGATGACATAACAAACACCTATAATGCGTCTGACATCAAGTAAATGGGACTGCATTTTTTGGCGTTTAATTTTACAGTTTGACGATAATTTTTTGTTATGAAAAGTATTCGACGGGATAATAGAGAAGTACCGAAAATTTTATATACATCATTTAAAAGTAGACATTATTTCCAATCGTTTGGCACCAGTAACTTTCATTTACAATAATTTTTGCAGAGTTGCAGGGGTGTTCAGTTTTTTTCTGCCCACGACTGTACATTTTTGTACCACTTAATTTTAATCCCCAAATGGCATAATGGCATCAAACTTTTGGAATACGAATTTCTTTTTATTATGTATGTGAAGAAAAGCTTTTATTTATTTTAAAATATATTTGTTCGTAAATTCTGGTGTCATTCAATCTCTTGAACATTTTAGCAACAGAAGGTGCTTTGCCTCTGAAAGGACAACCCTTATATCTTAAGTTGAAAAAGTGTTAAAAGCAATCATTAATCAGTTCGTATCCTTCTAATATTTTTTCTTTTAAATAAAATAAAAAATGTAAAATCATGAGATATAATAAGCTACATAATACATGTCTCTATTATAATTTCAAAGCCTTCTGAAAAATGACTATCAATTGATAACAAGACTTCCAACTGAGAAAATCCGGTTACAACAGCTTGTAAGCTGTTAATAAAACTATAGCGATAAATAAAACCTTCAAAATGATTTACAGACAACGCACTAAACAGAACAGTGGAAAATAACAACATAAACAAAAACAAGTTGAGATCTTGAATTTCACTTGTTGCTACATCAACCCATTTAAGGAATTTGTAAAAAAGAAAAGAAAATGATAACATTCCGACAAGGTTCAAGTGACCAAGTGTGTATATTGTAAAAATTTGGAACAGGCCGAAAGGTCTCAAATGGAATGGAAATGTATTGTGAACTTTGGCTTATTACAGAATGAAGGAAAACCATGTATAGAAATGTGTTTCATAAGTATCGTTTCAGCGACATATAGACACATAGACGCAAAACAATCTGATATAAAAATGTATAAGAGGATCAGGAGGAAAACTTGCAGGATGATCAGATACGGAGAAATTCAAGCAAAGGAAAATAGATCTTGACAGCGAAAGAGAAATGTTATAATAGGTGTCAGATATTTATTCGACAGATTTATATTACTGTGTAATTGGGTTTTATTATAACTAGGGCATCCAACCGGGGCCTCCGAGATGTCGCTGTGTGTCCTTAACCGGGCCTGCTACAAGTGACGTCACAACCTGCTGACGTCAAAACAGTGATCCATAATAACTTAAAAATTTTCATGTACTTTGTTCGTTTGTACGTATTGTTTACGATAGTATTTTGATTTTATTTATTGTTTTATATAGTAATTAATAATATTTTTCAGTGTATTTAGATTATAATGCTATCAATAATTATTGATTATAATTATTAAAGAAAGTGTAGATTATATCTATAAAATAATGAGAAGAAAATGTTGTGCTCCTAGTTTCTAATCTAAGTCTTCAAATTCGCTACTGATAATGAAAAGAAGAAATTTTAGTTACGAAAATTACCTTGTGATAATTATTTTTACATTTCAACAGAAGTACTCTGCATTAAATGTTTCGATATACGTTTCATAATTCGTGAAGCTAAAATTAATATGATGGTATTGAACTTGCTGTGCTGAGAAAAAAATAATAACCCTAACAACGAATGTCCATCGTACTGTAATCAGTGGCGCAGCCAGAATTCGGTTCTAGGGGGGGTTTTGAGTTTATAATAAAGATTTTCGCCGGTTATATGAATCATCGGTTAATGGAATCAGTCTTTTAAATGAATGAAATCATAATGCTTTTCTCCGCAATTACGTTGGTTATGATTCATTTAAACAGCATTTACAATATTAGAGTTACAAACTATAAAATGCACCAATGAAATAACACAAAACTAGGTTAGATTTATAAAGTGTTTAAAAATGATGAGGGGTAAACTTAAAGATGGAAGAGCACAGTACAGCAAATAATTTTTACGTAGAAAATAACAGAGTTGGAATCCATTTGTTCAATCAACAAGAACGAAAAATCAGGCGGAGGGGGGGGGGGGGGTATGAAGACGGTTATAAAATTTATAAAATTCAACTATGTCCATCATAATAACAAGAACGAAAATTCATGCGTCAAGCATAGATTATGTAACACTTTCCAACGCTTCGAAAATAATTTTACAAATCATTACCATTTAATAAGCTGAAACATAACATCTAAGTAAACAATTTGGAAAACGCATAACATATTTAAAAACGTAATTTCAGGAATTTCCAACATATATTTCCAACATATACAATATTCGGAAAATTATCCGAATACTTTTATTCAGCCCTGTATATGATCTATAGATTTGTATATGTTACTATACATAGGATGTTAAATTTTAGTTTAGTTAGGAAACGCGTAACACAGTTTAAAATTCTCCATCTGGAGTTTCTGTCAATAAACGGAAATGTGTTCGCGAACTTTTGTGCTGCCCTATATATGATCTACAGAATTTATACACACCAAGTAATAGACAAAAAGTGAGTGATTATTCATCTTAGTATATAAATTCCAATGTGTTTAAAATAGTGAAACATTATTTAATTAAACCGCAAACGATTTTTCGCCATAGACGTAATGTAACGGAATTCTTTTGACTGTCCCTGTAAAGTAACTATAAGTGCTATGCACATCCTATTCCATATTAAGCTTCTTGTAATGCACCTTAGTGATATATATCAAGTACAATGTGTTTGAAATTGTGTAACATCATTAAAATAAACCGCAAATGATTTTTCCCTATAGACCGTAATGTAACGGAATTCTTTTGAGTGTTCCTGTAAAAAAACTATAAGTGCTACACACTTCAGTTGAAATAGCGAACATGCTATAGATAAGGACAATAACATATAACAATTACAGGGCAATCCGAGCATATTTACGGGAGTTAGAGCACGGCCAGACGGCCGTACGACCAGACAAACCGAAGTCATAAACTTTTCAACTAGGTTGGAAAGTGTTAAAAATACACAAGGTTTCATTGCAAAGAATCACGAATTCTTATTCCTAACTTTAATAATAATGAAGCAATTTTAACAAAATTTTCAATAGACTTACTTACCTTGCTTTTTGCCAAATGTAACAAGTCATTTAGAACTTTTAGAGCTATAGTCTTGAAATTTTATATGGATGTTACTTAAAAGACGTAAATTCTCCCCAGAATTTATTTTTTCATTACGAAATTTAAAAGAATGCAAGAGTAAGAATCATTCTAAAATTGCGATTTATGTGACACAATTGGTATGAAAACATGGAATTTGGCATGATGATTACTTTTATGTAGTAATTGCTTATAACATTTTTAAAAACATTTAAAAATTTAAAAGGACGAAATGAGCTGAAAACTTTCTAAAAGCGTTCTAAATTATGATTTAGTTGAAACTGTTATTTTTAGAAACTTGAAATTTAGTATAGAGATTACTTTTAAGATGGAAATGCTTATTGGCATAAAGAATTTATTATAAATGGGAAATTTAAAGGTGTGAAACAGCTGAAAGCATTCTAAATTACGATTTATTTAGAACCTCACGTCATATCGGGCCTTTCGAAGACGATCTTTTTTCTATTCTAAAAGTAACTAAACGTCTGTATTTCGACTAAATCCATTAAAAGCATCTTGGAAGATCAAAATTACAGCGCCTACAAAAATTTGGAAACGCTCTGATGAATAAAAGTATTTAAAAAAATCTCAGAATTTTTCGATGACAATGCAAAAAGAAATTTGGGTATTTTGGCGTGGGTTTGCTCAGCGTCGGCTCATGTTTTCAGTATTAAATGTGACTAAGTCTGTGACTTAGTCTTTTTTGACGTAACTCTGTGTTTCTGTGACTCTGTTCTCTTCGACTTTAGTCAAAGACAGACTTTTTTCACGGAATTTTAAAGAGGGGTGGGATACAGTTATATTGACAATCGAATAAAATTTCAGAGAGTTCGGACAATAACATTTTTGTGTTGTTATTTTAAAGGACACGTCGCAAAAAAAAAAAAAAAAAAAAAAAAAAAAAAAAGACGCGAGAAGAAAGCATTTTTTTTACAGCTAGATATCAATATTTTTCCACGGTCTCTAAAACCATTATATTTATAACCATGGCTTTACAAATTTGATAAAATCTGGTAGCCAGTAAAAAATTCTAGTTACCAGTAAAAAAATATAAACGGCTCCCCTCCGAAGTCACTAATTTTCAAAAGCACAAAAGTTTTTTATCAATTAATTGAGAAAAATAATAAGCCTATTGTCGGATTATTAGTTACATAGTTTAGAATAGTTACATCATTTAAAAAGATGGTATAAACAAAGTTTTCTAATGAAATTTATCAAAATTATTTATCTATGAAAAAAAATGTAAAGGCTGCATTAACCGGTATGTTCTCGGAAATGCTGATTGCCGAAGGTTTCAAATGTCTGGATAAGTGAGTGCTGCAAAATCTATATCTGATGAGGGGGGCATGGATGAAACAGTGAAACAGGAAAACAATTTCTGCCTGTTTTCGTGTCGAAGTCAGTCAAATAATTATTTTTTATTAATTTAAAATTTGCATTTGTTAAATATTTTTTTACCTAATTAAAAATGCCGAAAATGAGAAAAAATGCCATTTATGGTCATTTCTTAGGTCAATTTTTGTACAAAAAATTATAATAATAATAAAAAAAAATCAGGTTAAATAACTTGGAGGCTAGATAGAAAAACTAGGTCGCCAGTGGCAACTTGGCGACTGCATTTGTCAAGACCTGTTTATAACTGATGAAAAATTTATAGAATTCAGACAACTGGGGTTATTTTTTTTTAAACTATGAAACGAGAGACCCTTACGAGGAAAAGAAACAAACAAAACACCCAACCAAGCAAGAAGGTGTCTTTAAAAAATGCTTTTCTGTCTAATAATCAATATTTTTTTGTGAAAATTTCATTTAAAAATATAAAATTGATATAAGATAGATAATCATACAAATTTGAGGTAATTATCATGAGCCCAGGCACCGCCGGACGGGTCAGCTAGTATAATTTTAATGACATGCAGATAGCATTCGTTAAAATACAATAAGTGTAAATCAATGCATAACTAATTTATTGCTGATCAATTTAAATTAATGCATGGTTAGCGTAAAATTGTGTGTAATTATAGATAGTATTTTTCTAAAAAAATGCATTTAGCGCACATTTAACGCCTTTTTTTTTTCAAAATCCATATTCACAGGCAGGGCTTAAATTCTAGGAAAAAAGAGTACCGGGGCTCTAATTTTCAGCAGTAACAACAACCATCAACCCAAACCCCCTTTCATTAGAAGGAGGTATGCATTATGCTTGTTATCCCACCCGCATATTTATATTTCATACATTATTTGTAAAATTTAAAGCAATTTTGTCTTTTGTAAAAAAAATAATAATACATTTTGACTTTTAATAATGAAATTTAATAAATGAGTAGAGCAGAAAATAAGCAAAAAAAAAAAAAAAGTGCCCAGAAATAGAGAAAAAAAAAATAATGACAGAAGAAAATTTGTTAGGGAGAAACACATTCTATTTTTTTTTTTTTTTTTTTAACGCAAACCACGAAACCACATTTCCATATCAGCATCTTTATAACAACAGAAAACTAACTGTCCGAACTTAACATCTGCAGGAATTTTAGCATGCAGATGTATTGAGAAATAGACATTGCATTTTATCTTTCTTTATTTATTCTGTGATCCAAAACGTATGCATTAGGAAGCACGCAGATGCCAAACTGAAAATGATTTCATTTCTCATATTAAAACCGCAAGCACATACGAAAGAAATTTAGACATGTACATTAATTGAAAAGAATCACTTCAAGCTGCGATAAAAGATTCTGCCAAGGCGTAATGTCCAAAAAACTTAATTTTAACTTTAGCAGTGTTGATTCATATAAGCGGCAATTATAGTAATTTTTTTAGCTCTGGGGGGGGGGGGGGGTTTAACCCCCAAACCCCCCCCCCTTGGCTGCGCCACTGACTGTAATGGAAATATTCCGGCATATTTGAATGAATTTGTACTTCCAAATCAAAAAGAGTCAAATGATCTTTAGAAAAAAAAAATAAATAAAAGAAGCAGACGATAAACAGTTTAAAAAATGATTTTGAAAGAAATACTGTAATAAATTGAATGAAATCTGGATACATTTAGTTAGAAGTGAGTGTGCTTTGTTTATAAAATTAAAAGTAACTGATTTACACAACTTAGTAGTTCTACGTAGTTCCATTTAACATTTTAGCTAACAAGTGTACAAAAATATTATGAAAATAAAACTTTTGATAAGTTAATTTGAGTGGTTATTAGGTCCTAGACCAAAGTACAATAAATAGACAATTATTAAAATATTACAAGTCAGTTACAAAGTTAAGATAGAAAATTGGGTACTTTTCGGTTAGCCGGGCGCCAGTGATATACACACACACACACACACACACACACACATATATATATATACACATATCTACACACACATATATGTATGAATTAATATATATATATATTTATATATGTACATGTATCACTGGCGCCCGGCTAACCGAAAAGTACCGAAAAAAGCTTATGGCGAGAGAAGGAAAGTTGGCAACATATTTTCTGGCAACCTATTCGTAGTTTCATATAAATAAGTATTTTTTTTTTCAATATTTATATAATTTATTTAATATAAAGAAGCCATATATCTCTTTTTATATGCAGGTAGAACAGAATTGTATATATAAATAATTTTATATATATAAATAAACATAAAAGTTCATTAGGTTTGTTTTCATAATTGCGTATATAATTTAAAAACATATCTAACTTTCTGAAGCCCGGATTACGCCAAAGCGTTAAAAAAAAGTGCCAAGGTCTCTATAGTTAAAAAATGTCGATTTCTCTATTTAAATTGACATTTATTGTGTTTTGGTGGTTAAATTATGGTATGTAGTTGTAAAAGGGAGGAATGGGATTGATTTTGTAAAGTTTTTGGTAGATTTATTATATTTTTTGTACGTATATTTATTGTAAAATAATGTGTTTAGGAAAAGGTAAGTCAATGGGTTCAATCTGATTTATTAATCTTAGCATTTTTTTTAAATTTAAAACTTTTAATTTCCTTTAATAAAACAAGTGTATTGATTCCCTTTTATTTCACGATTATGAAATTTAATATTATTTATGTAATCACAAATTATAAGAGCGGAAATGCTCTTTTTATTGCATCTTTCTGCTGCGATTACATTGACCAAAGTGGATCACTACTGTGACGTCACTAATACTTGTAGCAGGCCCGGTGAAGGACACACAGCGACATCTCGGAGGCCCCGATCCAACCCGGGCTTCCCGGGATAGAAAATATATGTGAAAACCATTTTTTTTTAAATTCCAAAACTCTAATAGATTTTATACATTTAATAATTATTTTTAAATTGCATTCTAACAACACTAAAGAGCATTTTTATGTGAAATATGTCAATTATATATTCAAATAAAATTTTGAAATTTATTAAAAGCGGTAATTCCGTATTGGTCTCGTGCCAGAAGTTGATAGTCGAAGAAATCGCTAAAAATTTCGTTATACAGCAATATTTTTTAATTCTGATAATTTCAAAGGTTTTAAGCGCTTATTTCAATTACACGTCTGTTAAATTTGTGTTTTATTTATAATAATTTATTTCTTGCTTAATGAAGTTTTAATTTCGTTATTGAATATTAGCTGGATACAAATTCTGAACTTTTTATATTGTTTAAAGTGCAAACGGTTTAATATTTTGTAGTCATCTGTAAGCGATAGGGATAGATTTAAAACAAATCATGCTTGTAATTTAATTTAAATGCTATGATAAATGAGTAAATTGCGATACAGTTTCAAACAAATTGCATTTGAAAGTAGATTTTTCCCCCGTATATAACGGTGTAAAAATTAAAAATGTGCGATGCTTAGAATTAAAAAAAATTGCAGTAGCAAAAATCGCAAAATCGAAATTTCATCGTCAAGTGTTACCATTCACAAAATGACGTCAGCGTTACGCATGGACACGTTTGTCCTTTATGATATAGATAGATATGGCGCTCAGTATAAAGCTACATATCTCTATTTTTATTAATTATTACCAATATATGGTATCTTATTCATCTAGTTTATTTAGCAGTAACAGCTGCAATCAAATTAATCGCCAATGAAAATAAAAATAGTATTGCCAAATAACCACTGTTTTATACTTTTTTCCTCTCAAAAAATAATATGATCATTGCATGAATGTATTGTCGAGGTGCTATGCCTCTAGAATCTTGCATTGAGTCGGGTAACTCGATTTCACCTGAATGCGATCCAACACACGCGTTTGTTTGATTCTAATGTTTTTCGCTGCTGGTCACGTTGGCTAACTTTTATCCATGTATGTCGGGTTCAGGTTGCGAGTATTTTTTTTCTGACCTGGATTGGTTATTTTTAGGTGCGTTCGTAATTATATAAATACTATAGTCGTCGTCTGGTCCGCGTTATACACTGGAAGAGATATCAAAAGCAAAGGAAAATAGATCTTGACAGCGAAAGAGAAAGGGTATTATAGGTGTCAGATATTTTTTCGACATATTTATATCACTGTTTAATTAGATTTTATTATAATATGGGCGCTCAGTATGAAGTTACATGTCTCTATTTTTATTAATTATTACCAATATACGGCACCTTATTCATCTAGTTTATTTAGCAGTAACAGCTGCAATCAAATTAATCGCCAATGAAAGTAAAAATTGCATTGTCAAATAACCACTGTTTTATACTTTTTTCCTCTTAAAAAATAATATGATCATTGCATGAACGTATTGTCGAGGTGCTATGTCTCTAGAATATTGCCTAGAGTCGGGTAACTCGATTTCACCTGAATGCGATCCAACACACGCGTTTGTTTAATTCTAATTTTTTTCGCTGCTGGTCACGCTGGCTAACTTTTATCCATGTACGTCGGATTCAGGTTGCGAGTATTTTTTTTTTTTTCTGACCTGGATTGGCTATTTTTAGGTGCGTTCGTAATTATATAAATACTATAGTCGTCGTCTGGTCCGCGTTATACACTGGAAGATATATCAAAAGCAAAGGAAAATAGATCTTGACAGCGAAAGAGAAAGGTTATTATAGGTGTCAGATATTTTTTCGACAGATTTATATCACTGTTTAATTGGGTTTTATTATAATATGGGCGCCCAGTATGAAGTTGCATGTCTCTATTTTTATTAATTATTACCAATATACGGTACCTTATTCATCTAGTTTGTTTAGCAGTAACAACTGCAATCAAATTAATCGCCAATGAAAAAAAAATTGCATTGTCAAATAACCACTGTTTTATACCTTTCCTTCTCAAAAAATAATATGATCATTGCATGAATGTATTGTCGAGGTGCTATGTCTCTAGAATCTTGCATAGAGTCGGGTAACTCGATTTCACCTGAATGCGATCCAACACATGCGTTTGTTTGATCCTAAATTTTTTCGCTGCTGGGTCACGTTGACTCGTTGACTGTAACTTTTATCCATGTGCGTCGGGTTCAGGTTGCCATTATTTATTTGTTCTTTCTCCGACCTGGATTGGCTTTTTTTTTCCTTTTGTTACAGATTTATTTCAGGTCGGGTGTTCGTTTGGATGTACCTAATTTGTTAAAAGAAAGTCGAGAACTTTGTTTAATATCAAAATAACTGTAAAGCTAAATATGAATGAGTATCAATTCCCTCCATAAAATATAAAACATATATTAGAGATATAATTGCAGACTATTTTTCCATAATTTCATTTAAATATAGTATTATTTTTTCTCAATTTCGGGTTACGGATTGAGTATCGTTTCGACGAAAATCGTTTCTGCGTATTCGAATCGACGAAAATTACTTTGTAGGGTTGGTTCTAGTTTCGGATCGACATGAAATGAAATTTTCAAGTTCGGTGAGGTAAAACCCGACCTGTGCTGGACTGTATGTCGCTCTGAGAAACCGATAAATAAATAAATGCCGTATATTCCGGCGTATAACGCGCTCTGGCTCATTATGTGCACCTACGGGTTTGAGACTGTACTTTTCTACTTTTACGTATATTCGCCGTATTGTGCGCATTCCCATTTTTCCAAAGAAACTTTATGAGATAAGTAGCGTGGAAATACAACAAAGAGCGTTAAAAAGTATAAAAACCAGTACAAACATGAAGAAAATAAGCAAATACGAAGTGAGGAATAGAGGTCTGCAAGGGCCTGGACCGGCAAAAGGAAGGCAAATTTTCAAACGGACTGGGCCGGACCGGCAGACTAAAGACAAAATTTTAATGGGCCGGGGCGGGCCGAAAATAAAATTAAACGGGCCAGCCAGACGTTAAAGAAATTAAGTTGGCCGACCTGCCGGATATAACAAATTAAAAAGGATCCCACTAAGCTGATAAAAGATGAACAATTTTTAATGGATGTCCATCTGGGACGAAAATAAGTATAAATGTGCTGCACGAGCCGATGCTAGCTTGATAACATCATTTCGGACACATAACATGTCCAGCGTAGAAATCGGCATCGGACAGTTACATCGTGTCTAAGACCGGGCTTAATTTTTTTTTCAGCAGACTCGGGCAGTCCGGGACGGCATCAGACTTGCAATTTATTCTACATACTCGGGCCGGGCCCAAAACTAATTGTTTCTAGGACGTGTTGGGCAAGCAATCTGTTTTGTAAAAATAGTAATAGCGATAATGAACTTTTAACAGCATCTTTGGAAATATACTTTAATAAATTATAGAGAAACATTTTCAAAAATCTACATTTTTCTTATTATGCAGCTTCAAAAGTTTTGATGTTTTAACCATTTTTTTAAATTTTATTTTAAACTACAATAATTTTTTTAATGCCTTTATTTGAATGTAACAGTCTAAGAGTCTAAGTTCTAAGTGATCATTTCTGTTGCCATTCTGTATTCTATAGCTTGCGAACATATAGGAATCTAAAATATACTGCAAAATTTTGTTATAAATATGTATGCAGTATTCATTAAAAGAATCTTAATTGTATGCTAAGAAAAAACGAGTTTTTTTTTTTCTTTTTTTTTTTTTTTTTTTGTAGAAACTGAGTCGGGCCAGGACGGGCTCGATTTCATTGATTTTTGCATGGGCCGGGACTGTTTCCACTGAATTTTAAACGGGAATTTTCTGGGCCGTAAACTGCAAAATTATAAACAGGCCGGGCTAAGATAGCTTTCTTTTGGGCCGGGTCCTGGAAATTTCGGCCCGTGCAGACCTCTAGTGAGGACATACGGTACTAACAAACCTAACTGCTTGAATCTCCAAAAAGCGTTTGAAATCATACTCCCGTTCATACAAATACGTCCTTATCTCGTGTTAATTAATATAGAAATCTCAATTCTTATGCTTAATTTTCAGCTTTCATTTTTATACCAGCGTATAACGCGCACCTGTAAAATTTGATCAGTTTTCTTGTTTCAAAAGTGCGCGTTATGCGCAGGAACATACGGTAAATCGTACATTTTCTTCTTAACTTCAAACTGTCATTTATTCTTTGTTTTGTTTTGTTTTCAGTTATTTTATGCCTCCTAGTGGTGAGCTACTCTCCTGTGATGAAGTTCCAGTAAATACCGAGTAAAACCAGAAAACAAAGAAACCGCAATTCTTTTTTACCGAGGAAATTCTTCCAAAAACACAATTACTATATGTGAAAGTTAAACAGAGTATGGTATTTATGTCTCCGGAAATAGCAGAGTAGTAAGTACGATTCTGTCAGCGGAATGTAAAATTGAATGGAAAAAAAATCGAAAATGAGAAAACCACAACCACTGGATGATTCCTAGGAATAGAGGGTGGGTTTTCATGGATTGTAAGTTTTTTAGTTTGCAAACACCCCAGAAAAGAAATACTAAAGTCATTGACATTATAACAATGTAGGGTGGAATAGAAAACAAGATTTTCATAAATTATTGCATTTCCTAACTGAAGAAAATTTTAGCATACTGTGAAGTATACGTACAAATCTATGGATTATATAAAATGGTGCACAAAAAAAAAAAAAAAAAAAAAAAAAAAAAAATGGATATTTTGTTTGACTATTGGCAGTAATTGCTGAAATTGGATTTACAAATATGTCATGCTTTTTCTAAATTGTTTACTTAGTAAAATGTGAAATTTTGTTACAGCATTCTGAATGTGTTGGAAAGTGTTTTATGATCTATGCTTGGTGTATCATTTTTCGTTCCTGTTTTTTCTTTTTTTTTTTCAATTTTTTAATAAATAAAATTTTCATTTTGAGTGCAAGCCCAAAGACTGCTATAAACATGGATACCGAGTTCGTTTCGCGTTTCGGTCTCGGCCTCGGGCTTGCGTTGAGCCCGTCTTATCTGCACTGCAAAAAAGAAAAAAAAAAAAAAAAAAAAAAAATGTTGATTTTACAGTATAATACTGGCACCCCAGCTGCCAGTATTCATTAATTTGCGTAAAATTAACAGTAATAAACAGTAAAATAAGCAGTGTACACTACCGTAGTGTATTACTGCTTATTTTACTGTTTATTACTGTTAATTTTACGGTATAATACTGGCAGCTGGAACGCCAGTATTATACTGTAAAATCAACAATTTTTTTTTTTTTTTTTTGCTGTGTGTAATTTTAAAGTATTTCCCTTCGGTTTTCATTAATAAATTTTCATAAATATAAAAGGGGAAAATATGTAGAGAACTTATAGTTCTTATTCTTATTTTGAATGGGTTTTTATCATCGCTGTCACTATGCTTAATTAGGTAATCTACATGTTTGGTCATTTACGTCACAAGCGATAAAATAAAAACTTTTGATTGGGAAAAAAAAAAAAAAAAAAAAAAATTGCTTTGTAGACCATTCAAGGAATTTTCTCTTGTAAAAATTGAAAAAGTCTTGCTGTGAAAGGTTACAGTTGTTAACATCTATTCAGGTACGCAAAAGAAATTCTGGTTAAAAAATGACAAACACAGTTGTAAATATCGTTCACGTTACTTGAAAATAGCGAACTTAGGATAATAACACAAGAGCAAAAATAAAGCAGACAAATCACATTGTTTGAAAATCGACAGCTGTGTTAGTAATAGGTCAAGACCCAAATCCAATGTAATAAATCTGGAAAAATATTGTTTTATTTTATTTTATTTTTGGTTTTAGTATTTTCTTTTCTTTTCTTTTTTTACATTTTCTATCACGTTTTTTCTCAGTTAAATATACAGTGAACTCCCGTTATTGCGGGCTTCCAATTCTAAGGAAGGCTGTCCGTACTAACCGTACTAACCGTTTTTCTCCGTACTAACCGAAGTCTGCCATTTATCCCTACCCTCCCATATTTATATAAGTTATATAAATTATAAATATTAAATTATATATAAATAATATATAGTCGATGGTCCAAACCCTCTCCTAATTCAGTAAATTATGCATATAATGTCCCCCCTGTAGGAATAAGCAACTCTAGAATATTTAGTTTCAGTTAAAATTATCGTAGGGTAGAACTATAGGTAAATTAAGACAAACAACCAAGTAAAGTAATAGTACTTAAAGTCTAAAAGTAGCACTTAGTTCGTAGTATTAACAGTGTTATAAAATGTCTAACACCATTCCTTTTCAGATGCGGCGATCATGTACGCTAATGGCCCCGGTGCATGTAAAATCCGTCGTAGGTGTAAAGTCCTCCAAGTTACCTGTGAATTACACCTCTGGGGGTGCCTAGTCTGGTGAAGGTCTCGTCACAAGATCAAGGTTCTAAATTACGAGACCAACTCGAGTAGCGGTGGCATGACGTATGGATGAGCGAAGCTGCGAGGAAATAGTAAATATCCCAGCATCTCACAATCCGTCCGGCATGACTTCGCTACACTGCGCAGTGCTGAACCACCTCATTAAAAATCAATTAGCAACCGGCCAACTAAGAAAAAGCAATTAAAGCAACAAGACGCACTGAAGCCACGTCGGTCTATAGATTTAACAAACACATCTTCGCCAAGCGGAGAGCTGGCGATTCTTCGCCCCGTTGCCAGGTATCAACTCGTTAAGCTAGGCAAAAGCCTGGCAGGTAGGGACCTGGTCAGCGGTCTAAAAAAAAAAAAAAAAAAAAAAAAAAAAAGTCTGCATTAAACGATGTAAACATTAGTGAGATACAAAATAATCCCTTGCGTCGAATAAATTTAATGCAATTTTAGACAGAAATTAGGTAGAATACCAACTTTATGACAAAAGAAGTAACCTTTTCTTTAATTTGGTAATATTAATGCAATTTTTTAATTAAAAAAATGAATTTCTCTATCGAATTATATAAGAACATCGCTTTTCAACAATAAATAAAAAATGTATATGCTTAAAGTGATAAAATAGAACATTTGAAATAGAATGCTTAGTTTCCATTTTATGGAGTATTATTTAAATTTATCCATTTAAGCTTCATCCTTTCATGCAAGCTATCTGCATATTTGCATATGCTACATGTTTGCTGGTTTTCAAAATTTAATTAATAAAACAGTATACTTGTAAAACTTACGAAGTTCTATGTAGAGCACTATTACTTAAATTTATATCTCCCTATTATAACTCCTACCCATTAGCTCAAAACATTGTACTAAAGCTGTGCATAAAACTTACGGGAACATACAAAATAAAATGGTACTTACGTATTATTCAGGCCAGGTCAGATACAACTGAGCCAACATGGCGCCAATTATACTCATTACAGTAACCCTTATTTTTTGACAAGTATATAGTTTATTTATTTATTATAGTGTATAGTTTTTAAGCATAATTTATAGTTTTTTGTTATATATTTATTATAGTTTATTTATTTATTTATTTTATATTATTTACCATTTTAAACAATTTTATGTATTTAATATAATAAATTACTGTTTTGCACACTATTGGCAACGATAAACAAGATTAGCAATTGACAACTGACGGAGAAACCTTTTTATGCCGTTAATAATCTCCACGTGTTGTGAACGATCGAAAGAACACCTAGAACATGTTAAAAACCAGACCCCAATTAACTCTAGTACCTCAAGTGATAACCGCAGCTGCAAACCATAGTGAATAAAACCAGATGCACTTTATGTCGAAACTAATCAACTAAGAAATACTGCAGACTCCCTCCTTCAACCTACAATCTGATACCGCGCGTGTGAACTGAACTCAATAACAATCTTATTCAGTATCTAAAATGTAACCGAACAGTAAAGACGCTCATGTAAATATGATGTAAATACCTCAAATTTAATGTAAAATTGGAGCACTTTTATGCAGACTCCAAACGCGATACAAATGTATATATAAAGCCAAGAATTTCAACAATAATATTATATTCAAAGGAAAAATGGATCTACCGTATCTACCCGCGTATACGTTGATCCCGCGTATAAGTCGACCCCCATTTTCCCGATCAAGAAATTTGAATTTTTATAAATCCCGCGTATAAGTCGACCCCCCACTTTTCCGATCAATAAATTTGATTTTTTTTCAAAATACATTATTCAAAATCACCTGAAAAAAAAAGAATGTATACTAAATATACAATAATAAAGGAACTTTATTTATTTTTTTTTTTGTACATTTATTCGAAATTATCTGAAAAAAAAACAACTAAATATACAATAATGAAGATAATAATATACAAAGTTAAACTGATTTGAGGTCCGATTCAGTGTCGGACTCGCCAAACAATTCACAAAAATCCTTCGTCGTTATCGGCTCATCATGATACACGTTTTCTATCTCTGTATCGCTACATTCTTCCTCGTCGTTATTACTTTCTTAAATGGCATCATCTTCGGTGCCGTCTAGTTCGTTGCTTATGCAGCAATTCTTGAACGATTTTATAATCATTTCGGAAGGAATTTGATTCCACGCATCATTAAACCACTGGGCAATTAATGCAATGTCGGACTTTCTAATATTACCGTCCTTTGTTAATGTTGGACAACCGGATGAAATCCACTCTGAAAAAAAAAATTAAAGACCCTCGCATAAGTCGACCCCCCCAACTTTAAAGTCTTTTTTTGTCCAAAATTTCTCGACCTATACGCGGGTAAATACGGTACTTACTTCACGCAATTTATTATTTTCTACTAATACTGTTTATTACTCCAAAACAGTGATACGTCAATGAATCGATAAGATAAATATCGGTGTAATACTGTGGATTACTCTAAGTGCAAAAGGAAAATTTCAGGTAAGCTGAACCAATCTTTTTTACCATTATCAAAAGACGAAAATGTAAATTAAAATATGAAGACTGATATAACAATTTATAAAGATAGAAAATTTATTATGCTACCGACGGTTCTCTAACAAAGATTATGAAAGACTGAATAAAGAATATCCCAGTATTAAAAACGATAATTTAACCAATTTCTAAAAATATGATAATAAATAAAAGAACACTAAAAAAGAAATAATGACTGCGATTAAAGAAAATATACTCAATTTATTGAAAAACTCAATTCTACAAATTATAGTACATGGAAGTTCAAGATGCAGATGTTCCTGATTAAAGAGGAACTCGATAATATTCTAGCACAAGATCCACCGGATCCACCCGATCCCGTATGGCACAAAAAAGATCGCAAGACTAGGGCTCTAATAAACTTAAGCATCGATGATTCTCAAATCGTAAATGTAAAAAACTTAGATGCCGCCAAATTAACAAGGGAAGCTCTGAAAAATATACATGAGAGAAGCAATCTATCTAGTAAGCTTTACCTGTTACGGAAATTATACAGTACTAAATTAGCGGAGGGTGGAAACATGATCACGCATATCACTAAATATCTTGCAAATTATAGATAAACTTAATGCCATTGGAGAAAATATTAGCGATTCACATATTTCCGCGCTATTTCTGTGTTTTCTTCCCCCCAGTTACAATACTTTGATAACTGCGTTGGAGGCGAGACCGGAAAATGAGCTCACCCCTGATTTTATCAAAAACAAATTAACGGACGAATATAATCGTAGACATGAAATGTCAGAACAATCACATAGCGGATATAACAACAATGACAGAGCATTTAAAACAAATAGGAGATATACACACACTGAAAATAGAAAAGAACAAAAATATTGCAAAAACTGTAAAATGAAAAATCATTCCACTTACGAATGCTGGCACTACAAGAGCAAAAACACGGTACAATCCGGAAATCCTCGTAACAATCAATTCAAAAATAAAAAGAATTTCTCATCTTCATTATGTTATGAAAAGACCGAAACTCATAGGGAAAATAAAATTCCAAACGAAAGAAAATACGCAAATGATCAGACGCAAGATAAAGCATTAATCACCGAAAAAGTAGGCAAAAATAACTGGATTCTCGAATCAGGATCTACTTCGCACATTTGTAACGATAAAAGCCTATTTAGTAAATTTATTGATTATAATAAAACTTCAGTAACGATCGCGAATGGTAATAAACTGACAGCGTTAGGTTCAGGAGAAGTTTTTATAAAAACATTAACCCCCGAAGGAAAAGAAAAACTAACGAAATTACGCGAAGTGCTTTATGTCCCAGACTTAGAGTCGAACCTAATTTCGGTTAGTAAAGCCGCTAAAAATGGGTGTAAACTAATCTTCGATGATAATAAATGCGATTTGATCTTTGATGAAGAAATATATATCAGGGCGAAAAATGTGAAAAATTTATACATTATTGAGGAAATGGACGATGTGGAAGAACCACAAAATTATGTAAACATAACGTATAACTGTGACAGCAAACAATGCATAGATTTCTGGCATCGCAGACTCGATCACAGATATTATGACGCGATTAAATCAATAATAACAAATCAACTTGCGGACGGAATAAAGATAGGAAATTGTAAACATCAAAATAAAACATGCGTAACTTGTATCGAAACTAAATTAACTAACATGCCGTATCCTAAATCAGCAACAAACCTAGCTACTAATATTGTGGATTTGATCCACAGTGACGTATGTGGTCCTTTAGATACACCGACTTTAGGCGGAAAAATTTATTTTATGACTCTTATTGATGATTATTCTCGATATATTACCGGAACGTTCGTAGGTTATGACACACGATCGACTGGTTATAGAATTCACACACAAGGAAAACAAATTATAATAGCGAGAACGGTGAAATTTCTTGAAAATGAAAATGTACACTCAGATAACATTGAGGCGATACAAAACACCACAAAAACATCCGATGACAATGACAATACACAATTACCGGACAGACATGAAAATCACTTAGAAATAAAATTTGACAGCGAGGAGACACCATCCGAGCTCAAACAGCAACCAGTTCAACCAAGAAGGTCTAATAGGACAAATACAGGCGTTCCTCCTGACAGATATGTCTGTCTCATAAATAGTTCATCTGAAAACATTCCCGAAAATTGGGAAGATATCGAAAAAATGGAAAATACTAATGATAAACAAAACTGGATAAAAGCAACACAAAATGAAATCCAGTGCCTAAGAAAAAATAACACTTGGACTTTAACAGATCCACCACCCGGAACAAAAATTATCGGTTCAAAATGGACTTTTAAACTAAAAAGGACAATTTAGGAAATATTCAAAGCTATAAAGCGCGTTTAGTAGCACAAGGATATAGTCAAAGATTCGGGATTGACTATGATCAAACCTTCGCACCTGTAGTTTCGCACGCTACAATACGTGCATTTCTCATCTCCGCATTGCACAAAAATTTGAACGTGAAATATGTTGACATCACCACAGCATTCTTGCATGGTGAATTAACTGAAACTGTTTATATGAGTCAACCAGACGGGTATATTAAACCCGGCGATGAGAGAAAAGTTTGTAAACTTCAAAAGGCCATCTACGGTCTTAAGCAAGCCGCAAAGGCCTGGTACACCAAAATATCGGAAACACTCACAAACAATAATTTCATACAGAGCAAAAATGATCCATGTCTGTACTTTAAATCAAATCAAGAAAATCCGATATATATATCATTAGATGATATCCTGATAGCAGGAAAGGACAGTGATATCGAAGAAACAATAAACCAACTTGAGAAAGAATATGAACTGAAAAACTTAGGAGAAGTGAATAATTACCTAGGCATAAACATTAATAAAATCAACGATACATATTACCTAAATCAAAACAATAAAATACACGAACTAGTGAAAAAACTGAATCTAAACGACATGAAACCTCATTACACACTCATGATTGCTGGATTCAATAGACTTGAGGACGATGATAATCTTTTACCTAATAACACGAAATATCGACAAGCCACAGGCACATTACTGTACATATCAACAATCACGCGTCCTGACATATCTGCCGCAGTCAACATATTATATCGTAGAAACGAAACACCACGCTAAAAGGACTGGACAGCAGTGAAAAGAATCATTTCATACCTTAAAACTACAGGAAATTTGAATTTAACTCTTAACGCAAACAGCAAGCCCATTTTAACAGCATACGCCGATGCAGACTGGGCTGGTGACTTGAAAACACGTAAATCAACGTCAGGAAATCTATTCATGCTATTAAAATCGCCGATTTACTGGATCACAAAAAGGCAGAATTGCATTGCACTTTCGTCAGCCGAAGCTGAATACGTTTCAGCTAGCAACGCAGCACAAGAACTAAGTTGGATAACAAACTTGCTTAGCGACCTCAACATTCCACAAAAACTACCAATCACGATATTTGAGAATAATATGTCCTGTATAAAAATGACGGAAAATGATAAAGATAATAAGCGATCCAAACACATTGACATACATTTCCACAACATCAAACTTATGAAAGAAAAAGGAAAATTGATTTACAATACTGCCCCACTGAAGAAATGATAGCCGACTCCCTCACCAAACCCAATCCCAAGCCTGTGTACGAAAAACACCGTAAGCAACTGAACCTTCAACCATTTCCCCCACAGGAGATTACGGGGGAGTGACGGAGAAACATTTTTATGCCGTTAATAATCTCCACGTGTTGTGAACGATCGAAAGAACACTTAGAACATGTTAAAAACCAGACCCCAATTAACTCTAGTACCTCAAGTGATAACCGCAGCTGCAAACCATAGTGAATAAAACCAGATGCACTTTATGTCGAAACTAATCAACTAAGAAATAGTGCAGACTCCCTCCTTCAACCTACAATCTGATACCGCGCGTGTGAACTGAACTCAATAACAATCTTACTCAGTATCTAAAATGTAACCGACCAGTTAAGACGCTCATGTAAATATGATGTAAATACCTCAAATTTAATGTAAAATTGGAGCACTTTTATGCAGACTCCAAACGCGATACAGCCCCACCAGTGGCTGAGAGGTTGTGCTCTCGAAGCTGGTAGACGGGAGGTGCTGGGTTCGATCCCAATCGCGCCCGTCGGCCTAATCGCTCGGAGTTTTCGTGGTTTTCTTTCGAGCCGTGGATTTTCTCCATGCCTAAATACGGATTAGGTTCCCTTAGAAAGACCCCCACGAAGGGCACTCCCCCTGGGCCTATATCCCTAGTGTCGATAATTGGCCGTCAATAATCAACCCAACCCAACCCCAAACGCGATACAAATGTATATATAAAGCCAAGAATTTCAATAATAATATTATATTCAAAGGAAAAATGGATCTACTTACTTCACGCAATTTATTATTTTCTACTAATACTGTTTATTACTCCAAAACAGTGATACGTCAATGAATCGATAGGATAAATATCGGTGTAATACTGTGGATTACTCTAAGCGCAAAAGGAAAATTTCAGGTAAGCTGAACCAATCTTTTTTACCATTATCAAAAGATGAAAATGTAAATTAAAATATGAAGACTGATATAACAATTTATAAAGATAGAAAATTTATTATGCTACCGACGGTTCTCTAACAACAACCATTTTTAGCGATCAATCTCCTGGCCCAGATAATACGTAAGCACCAATAAATTTAAGAACTTAAACCACCAGAATATAATGTTTGGTAGCACGTAAGTTGGAATTAGTTAAAGTAAAATTTTAACATATTTTATATACATACACACACACACACATATATATATAAGAACTTGTTAATGTATTTTGAAATTCAAAGGTATTACAATTGTTAATATAATTTTATTATTCTGTTTAAGCATCGCAAACGCAATAGCTATTACTTTAAGCACAAGGAAAAACTTTCATAATTCTATTTTAAGTGATAAAGAATTTATATGGTTGCACAACACTTATATAAAACTTTTTGTTTGGGTACAATGTAATATAACTAAGAAAACATACAAAAGCAAAAATTTTTGCGGATTTACGTGAAAGGAGTCTAGCAACAACTTTTCATAGCAAGAATTGAAAAAGATAATGTTTCGTTTGCATAAAAAACTTTATTTATAGATTATAAAAAAGCAATAAAATTTCTCTCCATTTGAAAAATAGTGCCGGCAGGCACCAAATAAGTGTTTTATAGCACTTCTCCTTTCATTTATTAATAATCAAATATCCGGATATTGAAAGACTATGTCAATGTTTAGAGTTTAAAATGGTGTTAAAAAGTAAAACCATGAAAGTGCTCTTCACAAAGAAAGACACTTATCAACACGGATTTTTTTTTTTTTTAAGTTATCGAGAGATCTTATTCGAAGGTTAATCTTTTAAAATATGGTAAAGAGCACTTAAGACGTGTGAAAAGACATTAATAATGAAAAAGATAACAAATAAAAATAATAATGAGATTATAAAAAGAACTCAAGGACTTAAAGCTGCTTTTGATTCAAAGAAAACAAAACGAGTGAAAATAGAATAATAACATATAAAGAAACAGTCAAATATTTTGTCAAAAATCTGTATCTGGAAATAGCCATGAAGACTTGCAATGAATTCCATGAAGACTAGCCATGAATCCCATAAGCTAAAAAGCAACAACGAATGACGACTAAATCAAATGAACAACCGACTACATTCCTCCCCCTCCCCCCATATTTATCATCGCGATTTTTTTTAAACATAATTAAAAATGTTTATTGAATTTTGTAATTATTATTATTATTATTATTATTATTATTATTATTATTTTGTATTTTTGTAGATGTTTTAACACAATTATTATAAAAATTAAGTATTTTAATTTATATTAGGTATTTTATTATATATAACTTAGTTCACGAAAAAATGTTTACTAAGATAAAAGATCTACCGATGATCAGCTAATAAATAAAAATTTCAATTTTCATGTGCACAACAGTTGAAACTGACGTAAAATTAATAATTTTTAATGCACAGGTTACAAAAAATTGTTTTAAAATATTTTTTTTAAATGAGCTATAACTCAAACATATAGGTAGGAGAAATCGGCTTTTTCATTTATTTTTTGGATTTAAAATAGTAAGTTGTACATAGTCTTTTCGCTAATTGGCTTATCCATTTCACCAAAGACAGCGAGAAATTAAGTTACTCGGAATCACAATGTCATATATCTTTTGGAAATATTTTAAAGTTTTTTTTTTTCTTTAAGGAAACATATTGTATAAAATATTGGTTAATATATTTTAAATGTTTTTTCATCCGTCACACTTGAAGGCTTTCGAGTTTAAATTACAATGCCACATATCTTTTGGAAATATTTTAAAGTTTTTTTTTTTTTTTTTTTTTTTTTTAGGAAACATATTCTATAAAATATTGGTTAATATATTTTAAATGTTTTTTCATCCGTCACACTTGAAGGTTTTCCACTTATACATAGTCTTTTCGCTTATTGGCATGCATATCCATTTAACCAAAACAGCGAGAAATTAAGTTATGCGAGATTACAATGTCACATGTTTTGGAAATACTTTAATGTTTCTTTTTTTCTGTAAACGTATTGTATAAAATATTGTTTAATTTATTTTAAACGTTTTTTCATTCGTCACATTTGAAGGCTTTCACCTAACTTTTAAATAATAAACTACTATTACATAAAATATCAATTACTTTTAATCCTCTTACAGCTTATTTATTTATTTATTTTCAAAATCTTTTCGACCAATATGTAATCGACCAGTATCTCCTCTACACTGCAAAGAAAAAAAAAATTTTTGATTTTACGGTGTAATACTGGCAGCTGGGATGTAAGTATTATACTGTAAAATCAACATTTATTTTACTTTATTTTTTTTTTTTTTTTGAAGTGTATTATTACATAATTTAAATTATCATTATTTGAAATATGTAGTATATTTATCATTTGTATTTTTTCCCTTTGACTGTGATTTTCTTTTAAACAAAACTGCTTCAAAAATGTGTATTCTATAAATGTCTTTCCCGTGGAAATCGCAGGATAAGCAGTCAGAGAGTTAAACTTACAGGCGTTCGTGGGTCGAAAATGGTCATTTGATTCATGTGGCGGGGCCGCATTATCTAAAAAATTCTGTGAACTTGGCACTAGCACAAATGGAAAAAATACGATATTTAAATGTATTTTTAAATGAACATGATCAAATATGAGAGATTTTTCTTCTTAATTGAAATTAAATATTTTTCATTTATCAGAGAAAAATTTTACCACAGAATAAGTTAAATGTTTTCCGCGAGCAGCAAAAATAGGAACAGTGGGTCACAAGTTGTAAACTTCTGATTTAACATATTAAATTTTTATTGCTTTAAACTGTAAATTACAGTAGTGCATGAATTACAAGTTGTAAACCTCTGATTTAACACATTAAACTTTTAGTGCATTAAAGTGTAAATTACAGTAGTGGGTCACAAGTTGTAAACCTCTGATTTAACGCATTAAACATTTAGTGCATTAAAATATAAATTACAGTAAGTGCGTCACAAGTTGTAAACCTCTTATTTAACCCTTTAAACTTTTAGTACATTAAAATGTAAAGTTCACCCGTGAACCAACACATCAAGTTTTAGAGATTTTTGTCTTACATTCATCATATTTTAGATTTCGATCCTAAAAAAAAGTAATAATAATAATAATGAAATACAATAATAATAAAGAAAGAGAGAGAATTTATCTCTAAATCAGTATTTTTTCATTTACCAATTTATATCTTTTATTATAGCAAATTACCGTAGTAATTGAGGATATTTCAAACATTTGATTTGTTTGATTGAATATTTAAAAGCAAAACTAGACTAAAAAAATCCAAAAGCTGATTTTAATTTACGTTATGGATTGCATTAACTGGCTATTGTTAATGTAGTAGCAAATTAGAGTAACTTGGGACATTGGGATAATATCACATTAACCCTTAACAGTTGTTAATGATCTCAAAGATCGCTACTTTTTTCAATTTTCACAATTTAACTTGTAATTTTCAGTTTAACTTTAGACGCGGTAGGGGAGATGGGGGATGAATGGGACATTTTCACAAAAATATTTATTTTAAATATTTTATATAAGTTATTATCAATATTATATATCACATGTCATACATTAAGTGTTTGAATACATATTATGCACAATATTTGTTCAAGATTATTATTATACAGATATATAAATTAAATTTAAAAAAAAGTTCTTCTATGTCCCAATCATCCCCACAGCAGGGATGAATGGGACACAAACATTTTCCTCCCCGTATTCAATGTTAAGGTCTAAAAGCTGACAAAAATGCCTCCTTGGCAAAAGCTGAGAGATTATAAATTGTAATATGATCTCCAGGATTATTCGTTAGTCAATGATCTTGGACTCATCTCAGCTTTGACTTAAAAGGCCCATAAACGGTGGACTGAAGACGATGGCTATAATGAGGATGAAATGTTAAAAGAATAATTAGCATAAAGTATTAATTTATCAACCTATATAATATTATTTAGTTAATAAATATATTTTTCAGCATCCTCTAGGGATGAATGAGACAGTTCCATTCATCCCATTTGAAATGTCCCAATCATTCCCATGATGCATATATTCAATTGTCAGCCGTTTTGTCTCAAAAATTATTTTGTCACAATGGTTAATATGCATTCATTTTAATTACCAATATTGAGCCTTTAAATAAAAAACTACAACATATCTTAATTGTTTATATTGCATAAGATATTTAAGTAAGTTCAAATGTAAAAAAAAAAAATTACTTTTAAGCAGAGTTTTCAGGAAATGCAAATTTGAAGAAAACTGAAAACAGCCATGTGCTCTTGCATTTGGTTCTGAAGCACACTATGGTAGTGAAATCTATGAGGATAAGAAGCAACTAAAAAAAAAAATTTATTGCCTGAAATATTGAGAACGTCCCATCCATCCCATTCATCCCCCATCTCCCCTACTATCGCCAGAGAATTCTGAATAGGTGAATTTTTAATTGTCCTGTACATAAAGTTTAGTACAGAAACAGTATTCTACACAGAAAAAAATAAAACCCAATTGGGGATCTTTCGACCCAAATTGGGTTTTATTTTTTTCTGTGTATGATTTAATCGAGCCTTTTATTCATCTTTCGATCAAGCAGTCTCAGAAACCGCTGACAATATCTGTGCGACATTTTTTGTCGTGGCTGTTTAGGGTTAAGCATGATTTTACTGTAATTGATGTTGCATTAAGTTGGTTGGAGTGTATTTAAACGGAAATCCACAAACCACATATCTGTTATGACAATTATATCAAGAGATCGGTGAGTGTTATAAGCTATCTTCTCTACCATATGCTTCCTGCCAGGATCTTTATTTCTGTTTATCTCTGAAAAGTAATTTTCAACGGTCTATCAGTAGCAAAGGGGTAGATCTCACTTCCTTTTAAAGATATGAGCAATAAAACTTTGTTTACGGTTTGTCTGGTCTGTTTTGTATAAATCGCTTTTAAGAATAACATCACGTTACAATTATGAAAAAATGTTTTTTAAATAAAATTATTATATAAATTCTTGAAGAAAAAAGTAAAATCCTGTGAAAGAAAAGGGAAGCATCCTTTACTTACCACAAATAACCTAAGAAAAACCATACCGGCACTTATAGATTGAAAAAAATTTCTGCTATGAACTAGAATTTTTAAAATTTGTTTAGGTGACTATCTTCATATTGAACTGAATGTAATCTTTAACACTGGAACGATAACCTTCTCCGTACTTACATGTTATTTGAATAAGTTATGTACAATTATGGAAAATAAAACTAGTCGTTGGGGCCCACCGTAATACTTACCCATCATGGATGTGTATAATATAAAATATGAAAATAAAACATGTGTAAACTACTTACAAAATGCGTTGCAATTCGAATAAAATCGTGGCTTGATGACGTCATAAACTTTAAATGCTCTATTACTGAATTGCGTAAAAGAAACATCCTTATAACTCCAAAAATGATAATCATATTAACTAACGGTTTATTGCGTCGAATTAAGCGTCTCATTTCCAATTAAAATATATCTTTGAATTGAAATCTGGATGAAATACAGCGTCATGAAAAATCGAAGAGTGTGGAAAATAGGATTACAAATATCTCGGCAACTCATTATCCGATCAACTTCATTTTTTGTGCAAAGTTTATGTTTTTCTATTGTCTTTTATAGTCACTCCTTAAAATAAACAAATTCGAAAATTTTTATATACCTTTTATCAGAACGAATATTTTGAGAGTCCGAAAAAAATAGTTCCGGATAATAGAGGTTACTGAAATTTAATAAGCTTCTTCCCATTATTTACATACTAAGTACATACCAAATTTGAAGCCTCTATCTCAATTTGTTCGGGAGATCGAGAGTTTACAGACACACAGACGGACCGCAATTTTTTTTTTCTAAAAATATGTTTTTCGGAATCTCCAGTGTCTGAAACGTGTAAATCCGTCAACATTTTTTTTTCGATTTTCAAAACGATTACAAGACTTACCCTATACTACTTATGATGGGTAAGCAAAATGATACCCCTTCTAACTTCTGCCGCAAATCATCGTAAAAATTTGAACGAACCGATTTATAATAACATCTACTAGTTGTTGATGCCCATACTTAAATTTTGTTTAGAGGTCTACACATAGAAATTTAAAACTTTAAAATTTTCACCTAATTTTTACATCCTATTTGAATTTTTTCGTAACATTTTACCGTTGGATACGAAATGGCAAGTCATTTGGTCATGTAGTTTAGGAATTACGCACGTTTAAAGTTTGGAATTCCTAATGTTGACTTCATTTTTAATCGTTGCAAAACATATTGTAATACGAAATGTTTGAGCATAAATCGAAAACTACATGGCGGAATGAGTTGTAATTTTGAATTCGCGTATTTGAAGCTTGTAGAAATCGATTTCTGTTAAAAAATTCATACGTTATAATTAATCATATATTCTAATACGAGCAAATCTTGTGTGTGCACTGTAAAAAAAATCACAGTATTTTTACAGGAAAAAAATGCTGGCAATATGGGTGCCAGCATATTTTGCTGTGAATTTACAGCAGTTTTGTTTTTCATGGATAAACAGCACTTTTGTAAATTCACAGCATTTTTTGCGGTTAATTTTACAGCAGTTCAGTTTTTTTATTTTACAGCAGATTTGTTAATTTTACAGCAGTTTTTGCTGTTAATTTTAATGCAATTTTAACAGAATCACTGTAAAACTTATAGCATTTGTTGTTGATATTTTACCCCTCCCCCCCCTCCTCCCTCTCCGTGTATTGTTTTTATTTTTCTTATTTTAACCTGAGACATATGTCTAAGACTTTGGGCACTAAGTATTACCTTTTTGTTTACTTATATCATTATTTTAATATCATTATTATATAATAGATTCTGTTATACATATATACGATACAAATTTCGGTTTTTGGTCAAGTATATCACCCACAAAAATTTTAGTCATTTGCCTATAGAGATAAAATGTTTTTTCAATAAATCATAACAAAGGAAGATTTTACTTTATCTAGCTTTTAATTAATTATTCAGTATTTCTTTACAGGACTTTGTTTAACCGTTTGTTTGTATTTGAAAATACCCACTAATTTAAATCATGCATATATATTTTTTCCTCCAACAAATTTAGGGTTATTTTTTGTATCTATTTAAATATTTTTGTTTATTCAATGTAGCCATTATTTCCTCCACCCCTCAACACGAACATGCAAAACTTTCTGATATTTAAACTATCAGGCATATATAATTAATAACAAGACCTTATTGTACGCAACTTGCTGATATGGAAACTTTATATTGATAAAAAACTTATTTTATGCTAAGATAATTTTATAAGTTTACATTTAATTCCATAAATATCAGGTCTGATTGAAAAATGAACACGGGGAGAAAAAAAAAAAACACTTATGAGTTCAAGAAACGTAGAATAAAATAATAATAAAAAAAATCTGTTCACATAAAAACTTTAAAATTAAGCGTAAAAAATAAATAGATAATGGACAAAAACATTAAACGAGTTGCTGCAAATTACTGCTGCGACAGTAAACAAACAAGGAATATTTTAGGAATTGATAAAATAGTGCATCCAGATTACTCATAATAAATGATTTGAAAATGGAAAATAAATCAATGTTCGAAATATCGGCTAAATATATTAAATAAATAAAAATACTTAAATTACTGTCCAAAGTGAACCGAAAACTGTAGCTGGTAAAATATTTATAGGATTTAGAAAGTATATTCGAATGCGAACGTATGAACTGGAGTTTTGAAAAATATATAATAGCGTAATAAGGCATAGCTAAAAACAGGGATCTTGTTAAAAAAAAAAAAAATGCTTGCATAAAGTTTCCCTGTGATACTTAAACTCAAATTATACGTAATAATAACAAAGTTCTAGAAGAACATACTGAGGTAAAGTAAAAAACAACATCCCCTAAGCAAAATCATCTATTTTTACGATTTAAAACAAAATATTTATTTTAGACAAATGACGTGAAAGTTCCTGCCGTGATATACACGTGGTTTAAAAACAAAATTAGTATCGTATAAATATATAACAGAATTTATATGAACAATAATATAAGAAAACAAAGATAAAACTTACTTTTACTCTTTGTAATCCATTATCAGGTGTAATTGTTACAACTTTCATTTCTCGTAGAATCGAAGCGTCACTTCATTATTGGACTGCACCTGCCGCTGACCTAAATGTGTTTATTCCCCTCGTTTGAGATAATGACAACAACGCCGACAGATGTCGCTATCTATACAGCTGTAATCACTGTAAATTAACGAAAGAGCTGTGTTTGATTGCTAGGTGAAATATTAACAGCCTTTTTTGCAGTTTTTTCTTCCGTTTTTTTTTTTTTTACAGTGTGGTTATATATATATATATATATATATATATATATATATATATATATGCAAATTTTATCTTAAAAACGGCTCTACCCTACCGTTTTGGGGCACCAGAAAACCATTGGGCTAGGTCACGTGTTCGAGAAAATTCGTTTAGTAGGTCATTTTGGGTCATCAAGGATCAGGGTCAAGCTAATTGTATCTAAAAAACGGTTCAAACGATTTTGACTAAATTTTGCATCTGACCATTTTCGAGCACGAGAAGACTATTGGGCTGGGTCACATGTTCGAGAACTTTCGATTAGTGGGGCATTTTTGGGTCATCGCGGGTCAAATTAATTTTATCTAAAAAACGACTCTAACGATTTTGATTAAATTTTGTGTCCTACGAGTTTCGGGCACGACAAACTCATTGGGATAGGTCCCATGTCCGAGAAAATTCGATTAGTGGGTCGTTTTTGGGTCACTGTGGGTCAAGCTAATTTTATCTAAAAAAGGCTCAGATTATTTACACTAAATTTTGCATCCTATGGTTTTCGGGCACGAGAAGACTGTTAGGCTAGGTCACGTGTTCAAGAAAATTCGATTAGTGGGTCATTTTGGTCATGGATCATTATGGGTCAAGCTATTTTAACTTAAAAACGGCTCAGACTATTTAAACTAATTTTTTTCCCTCTTATGGTTTTTGAGCACGAGAAGACTGTTGGGCTAGGTGTCATTTTCGAGAAAATTCAATTAGTGGGTCATTTTGGTCATGGGTCATTATGAGTCAAGCTATTTTATCTTAAAGACGGCTCAGACTATTTAGACTAAATTTTGCCTTCTATGGTTTTTGGGCATGAGAAGACTGTTGGGATAGGTCACATGTTTGAGAAAATTTGATTAGTGGGCCATTTTGGTCATGCGTCAGGATATTTGAAATCAAAGCTAATTTTGACCGAGCATAGCTCGGTCTTCCCTGCTCGTTTTTTTTAAATTAATTAAAATATATAGATATATTTGAAATTAATTTCTGAAAAAAAATCTGAAGCAGAAATTGATTTCTAGAAGCTTCAAACATGCGAATCCAAAATTACAGCTTATTTCGACAAGTAGTTTTTGAACCGCAATGCACTTTATTTTGCAACAATTAACAAGAACGAAAAATCATGCGTCAAGCACAGATTATGAACCACTTTCCAACACAGCCAGAAAACTGTAACGAAACTTCACCGTTAAATAAAGGGAAAGAAGGTATGTAAGTAAACAGTTTAGAAAACACATAACACCACAGTTTCCGAAATTACCTTCTTTCAGTGTCAAAAAAGTAGTCGAATTATTTTGTGCAGCCCTGTATATGATCAATAGATGTGGATATATACTATGGAAAAAATTTAGTTCAGTTAGAATAATCACATTTAGCAACTTTGGCCAATAACTGGAAATGCACTCGAAATCTTTTGTACAGCCCTGTATATTATCTGAAGACTTTTCTACACACCACCTATTAAGCTAAAAGGCAACTTAAAACTCACTTGCAGCAATTACCAAACGTAAACGACAATGTATCTTTTTTTTCGTAGCGCTGTATATGAATTTATTTATATTCCACAAACTTCTATTAGTCTACTAAGTTATAGTTCAGCAGGAAAATGCGTAAACACAATTAAAAACTACCCTTAAGCTATTTACTCCCATAGTCTGTAGTACTTACAAATTTCCTTGTGTAGTCCTGTATATATGATCAACCGAGTTTATAAACACACACGTACTATGAAAAAAAAAAAAAGTTAAAAATGCAAACCGAAGTTGAAAACGCACTTATCACACATAGCACGCAAAGTCACGCAATGCACACAAGAGAGCAATTTATAGCGCACCTCAGTAATGTATATAATTTTCATTATGTTTGAAATAGTGAAATATCACTAAATTAAACTGCAGACGATTTTTCCCCATATAACGATGTGTAAAAGAATTCTTTTGTTTGATCCTGTAAATGAATAATAAATGCTTCGCACCCCATATTTTACAAAAAACATGTTTTAATGCGTTTCATAGTTATACTTCAATTTCATTATGTTTTAAATGACGTAGCGTCATCAAAATGCACTTGAACCGATTATTCCCCATTGTCTGTAATGTAACGGAATACTTTTGACTGTCCTTGTAAAAAAAACTATAAGTCCTACACACTTCTGTTGAAATAGGGAACATGCTATAGTAAACGACAATAACGTACAAAAATTTCAAGACAATCGAAGCATATTTACGGGAGTTAGAGCACGGAAAGACGAAAGACGAACAGACGGCAGACGGCAGACAAACCGAAGTCATAAACACTTTTCAACTAGGTTGGAAAGTGTTAAAAATGAATTTAACATTAGGAGTTCCAAAATTTAAACTTGCATAATACCTATATTGAAAATAATGAAAATATTGAAAATAAGCACCATTTTTATTCCCATAACATAACGCAGTTATGTTATTGACAAGAACAAGGAATACTTATTCTTATACTTGTGCTTCGGAAGTTATGGGAAGCACAGTGCCATTTCGGGGCCCCGTTTTATCCAAGTTTCTAAAAAACACGTGCATAGAAAATTATTAATGTATAAATATTATGGTATCCGAAGATAAACTTTACCAAAAAATTCAAATATGGTGTCAAAATTGGGTGTGAATATCGAAAATTTTAAAGTTTGTTACAATTTCTATCCATAGACTACATAAGCAAAATTTAAGTATAGCATTAATTAGCAGACGTTATCAGGGTCCGATTAAACTTTGAAGTTATGGGAAGCATCACAGTGCCATTTCGGGGCCCCGTTTTATCCAAGTTTCTAAAAAACACGTGCATAGAAAATTATTAATGTATAAATATTATTTCTATCAACCGCTTAATAGAATTCACATTTCATTAAAAAGCTTTTTTTTTTTTTTAATGTTATCTGTACATAAAATACTATAGAATATGTTTATTATACATATAATTGCTGTATGTTCATTTATGTGGGCAGTTTCTAACTATAAAACCAGGATGCCTTTTGATTAATTAACATTGATATTAATATTGATAAATTTGTAATATTCAAATTTTGCAGTCAGGTAACAGAAGTTTTCTTACGTAGTGTGGATATTTTCTCTTGTTTTAGTCAAACTTTCACAATAAATAAATTTAAAAATTCTACGTAAAAAAATAAAAATAGAAATTAGAGACCCCATTTTCCCGTCATTTTGGGGGCCCTCTTGAGAAGGAAATTTTTCATTTAGAAGGGAATTTTGTGCTTCATGCGCCTATCCGGTCATCAGGCCCTTGACATTATTAACCCTCTAGCCCCGGGCGATGTTTCCATTTTCTTATATAAAACCGCGGCCTATTTTTATTCGCCACTTATAATAGTTATAAGGATTGAATGTCACCATAATTTAAAAACAAATTTATTTCTAAATAAGTAAAAGCAGTTTCTTCATATACATTATAAAGTCAAAGTTTTATTTCAAAATTCCGGTGAGAATGTGGCATTTATCGATTCAAAATATTTCAAAAACCGCAGAACTTTCCGAATGACCTAGTATATGAAATGATATATGTATTATAATTTGTAAACAAATCTCTCTATTTCTAAATAAAAGAAGATAGATTCAACGAAGAAATAGAGTCTCCCGATGCTTAAGTACTATAATAATTTTAGGCAACGCCAAAATAGCGTTCCCCGCGGAATTGTATAGAATAAGTGAAACGCGATAGGAGCGTTACCCGCGGCTGGAGGGTTAATAACCGATTGATACTAGTCCCATTTTTATTCGTATATGATAAATTACCGCAGAGTTAGTAGGGAAGAAAGGGCAACACTTTTCCCCTACGATTGTACACCAAAATGAGATAGATTAGTTTTGCAGAATTAAAACTTTACAAAATTTGTAGAAATCGGAAACACACAAAAAATATATATACACCCTTCAATTAGCCTAAATACAAATATTGATGGCATTCCTGCGATTGGTTTAATATTTATTTTAAAAATATGTCAATTATTTCCAAGTTGAAATCCATCGAAATAGAGTTTAATATGCAACCGAACATTAAACGTCTAATAAAACAGAAACAATAGATGATAAATATAAATCGATCAATATATTTTAATCCTATGGACGGCAAGCTTTATGTATTGATTTGAGAAAAATAATTTATTTATTATTGTTATTACGCAGGTGAATGTGGCGGTCTTGATTTAAAGAACGAAAATATTTTATAATTAAATGCATGTGCATAACTTGTTTTCTAATATGATTTTTTGCAGTTTATATTACTAATATTAACATTTAAAACTAGCATGAAAAAAACAAAACAAAAAAACAATATTTTAAAAATATTTGTTATTTTTGCTGTTCCAAATCACATCATAGAAAAATAGAAATTACAGGACTAGGCGTCTAACTCACGATTTTACGTTCTAATGAGGTTTAATAACTGTAATAAAAGTTCACTAATAAAAATTTTTTAATTCACACCTCGTAACTCTGACATGAACCCAAACCGTCGCTATTTTTTATTCGTGACGCAGACCTCCCGTGGCCAGTGCTAAAATGACTTACAATAAATTAATACTAGATAATTGAATTATTTATACAAATTAAACATTATTTTTGCAATGCTTTTTATAAAATTCATTGTCTGAAATTTGATAAATTAGTATTATTAGCTTTTAACTACTGTTAGCGGTTTCACAAGCCGCTGCTTTTTTCAATTTTCACAGTTTAACTCTTGTAACTTTTAGTTTAACTACAGATGCATGTGAAATTTTATTTCGTTTGGAGTCCTAGTAACTATCGCTAGAGACTTTTGAATAAGTGAACTTTAATTATAATAATCCTGTTCATAAATATTAGTGAAGAAGCAGTATCCTACACTGAGAGAAAAAATATACCTCCTTCAACTAGAATGAATAGTTAGGCTGTTTCTAAATCTCTAAACTAGAAATATAGAAGTTCGAGCTATGCGAATAGGGTAAGGAACTAAATTGAATAGACGAAATGATCGAGAATTTCTAGTCTCTTGTTTTCTAGGTGACGAAACGATAATGAATCGTGCAAACTGCGAGAAATTATCACTTTTTTTCTGGAATGAATTTATAAACTAGCATTATAGTTACTAAAACTAGCGTCTTGTGGTACTGATGATGTATTGTGTTCGCATCTATTTGCAGACATTTTTAAATAAGTCTGACCACGAGAATATAGGAAAACACTCTTGAATTCTAATAGGAGACTCTAGAACTCTCTGGTAAAAGGAACTAGAATTTATAGTGATGACATGAAACTATTTTTTCTAGACCCACAATTTAGATTCTAGTTGAGAAGGGCAGATTTTTTTCTCAGTGTAGTTTCAGAGACCGCCCACAGTATCTATATGCAAAAATTTCTGTGACAGTTATTAAGTTTTAATTCAACCGTTCATAGCCGGATGGCAAGGAATTAGTATTTTCAATTTTGACGAAAGAGTAATTTGTTTTGTTTAAATATACGATATTTCATTGTATGACCTTTATATGTATTATTATCAACACTTACTTATACAAAGTTTATCAATTTATATTGAAAGTTTAAATTATTATTATTATTTGAATGCTGTTATTTTAAAGGAAATGAACTAACATAACGTTACCATTATATTAATACTAACAATGTATTGCCAGTCCATAGTTATCATTACATTACTGTTGATGCCCAGTTAAATGAATCCAAACTAATATTATAAGTTGACGGAAAATAAAAAGCAGAAGAGTGTCATTTTTTCATTTCTCCCATTTCTTCCCATAAATATCTTCGATCGATCTATACTGTATTTTTCTTCTAAGCATTTCAATTTAAATTTTGCTTTTTAATCATAAATATAAAATAAACTCGTGTGGAAACAACCACACTGTATCTTTTTTGTACTATTTTATATATATATATAATTATTACTGAGCATGATATAATGCGATATTTTATTTTTGTGGCAACATTGGTTTGATAAAAACCGTTCATTTCATTTATGGAAACAATGATGATTTAATTTTACTTACTCATCATACGTAGTAATCATAGGGTCATCATAGGATAAGTCTTGTAATCGTTTTGAAAATCGAAAAAATTTTTTTGACGGATTTACATGTTTCAAACACTGGAATTTCCGAAAAAAAAAAAAAAAAGAAAAAAAAAAAATTAGCCGTCCGTCTGTCTGTGTGTCTCCGTGTGTCTCTATGTGTGTGTCTGTAAACGATCTATCTCCCGAAAAAATTGAGATAGCGACTTGAAATTTGGTATGTACTTAGTATGTAATAATGGGAAGAAGCTTATTAAATTTCAGTAATCTCGATTATCCGGAAATATTTTTTCGGACTCTCGAAGTATTCATTCTGATAAAAGGCATATAAAAATTTTCGAAATTGTTTATTTTAAGGAGTGATTATAAAAGACAATAAAAAACCATAAATTTTGGATAAAGAATGAAGTCGATCGGATAATGAGTTGCTGAGATATTTGTAATTATATTTTACACTCTTCGATTTTTCATGACGCTGTATTTCATTCAAATTTCAATTCAAAGATATATTTTAATTGGAAATGAGACGCTTAATCCGACGCAGTAAACCGTTAGTTAATATGATTATCATTTTTGGAGTTATAAGGATGTTTCTTTTCGAGCCACAATTTTATTCGAATTGCAATGCATTTTATAAATAGTTTACATATGTTTTATTTTCGTATTTTATATTATGGATATGCATGATGGGTAAGTATTACGGTGGCCCCCAACGACTAGTTTATTTAACAGCAATTTTTAATCAAAAACACATGTTTTAACGAAATGTGAGTGTACTATGTCAGAAGCCAGTTCAAAAATCTTTCGAATGATACCTCATTCATGGTTGTGCGTTTTGTAAATGCATAGAAAAAGGGATGTTAGCAACAGAAATAATATATATGGTTAAGAAATACCAATATTCACTACTTGGATTTGCGTATCAATACTTTCTAATAGAATTTTTTCTTTATATAAACTCAAAATTTCTGTTATTAAGTAAAGCGAAAATTACTTTTTAGAAATAGTGGTGTGAAATTTAAGGGTCATAATAATAATAATTTAATAATATTATTATGACCTTTGTGAACACTAAATAACTAAAACATCCATTTTAATAGATGATGCCAAGGCCACAGAAGGCTACAACATTTTTAAAAAGAGACCAGCAAACTTTTCAGCTAAACATTATTTTATATGTAAAAATTTTAATAAGTATTTAACTAAAATATAGACAAGTTTGTTTTATTCCTTATTATTCAATAGAGAGCATTAAAAAAATAAAAGTACAGTGATACCTCGGTTTTCGTCGATACTGTCCGAAAACAATCCAGCGAAATCCGAACACGACGAAAACCAAGTCAATTGTATCCATATGGATTTATGTAAATCCAATTAATTCGTTCTAAACACTGCAAAATACGTATCAAAAACACATTTTATAGAGAATAATTATAGCGTTTAATACTAAAAACAATAAGAAATTAATATATTCTTCTTAGCGTTTGGTATCAAGGTACTGTATCTGGGGTCACTTTTTTTTTTTTTTTTTTTTGTCTTTTGACAGTAGGACTAGCTTCAGAGTCAGAGGACCTATGTCGCTCAAAAAAGCTGCCTAAAGTGATCTGTTTCTGCCGCCTCTTCAAGATTTGCCTAAAATGGGGCAAGAAATTATTATTAAACAAGTTGCTTAAAAGAAACTTTCTTCGGTTCCATGATGGAGCACTCGCAATCAATAAAACAAAAACGCAAAAAAAACACAGGAAATAAACGAAATCCGATGCAACAGACGAAAACAGAAACAAATTTTTCGCGGAAAAAATCGACGAAAACCGAAACCGACGATAACCGAAGTCAACGAAAACCGAGGTATTACTGTATTAAAAAAAGAAAGATATACCAGAAAAAATGGAAAAGAAATTAAAAAAAGTAAATTAATAAAATAAATAAAAACATAAAAATATAAGAATAATTTTTAAAGTTCTTAAAACTCCTACTTCAATAAAAAAAGAACTTTTTTGAGGATTCAATTATGAATGATTAAAATAACCGGATTTACATCTCAGAAAAAGAAAATAAATTGCAAAAGATGTGACAGTTACACTTAAAATTTAAAACTGATGTTGAAAAGTAAAGCCATGAAAGTGCACTTCTGAAAAAAAAAAAATGCATCTATCAACAAGAGTAGAATAAAAATAGTTGATTACATCTCATTGAAAGGTCAAATTTATAAATTATGCTTAAAAAAAAGTGTTTCAGGTATGCGGAAAGATTTAATAAGAAATATAATATAAATGCAATAACAAGATTGCAACAACTAAAGAAAGAATTCAAGAATTCAAAGCTATTTTGAGATTGACAGAAAAATTAAACGACTGAAAACAGAATATCATATAAAGAAATTGTAAAAATATATTTTGAGAAAAATCAGATCTAGATAACAAAAATGGCACCAAATATTTTCAATATGACTATTTTTCCGTGTCACCCGAAAAAAAAAAAGTTCTAATTTACCCAAGCATCTTAATTATATATATATTTTTTAATTCCTACTATTAGCTCACACTCTCTCTATATATATCTTGTTGGAATTTTCAATCGTTAATAAAATATTCTCTATTCATCCATTCAAGTTCAAATAAATTTTTTTAAACTTGTACTGGATGACACTTGATGTTAATACAGTTTTTTCAAATATCAATTCATTAATTAAATTAAATTAATTAATTTTAATTTTTATATGGGAGAAAAAAATTTCTCCCATTGTTTTCATAAATGAAAAGAAAGATTTATCTCAAATGAGTGATGCCAACAAAAAATAAAATACCGCAACGATGATTATAAAATAATGTTCAATAAAGATAACGTGGGACATTTATTCTGTACGGGTTTATTTTATATATTTATGATTAAAAAGTAGGAATTGACTTATTTTTTTTTATATTACTTGGTTTAAATTTCAATTATAAATGTGATTCGTAAATGTAATTAAGAAAACTGTAATATGCGTATAAACTGACATTCCAGATACATAACTAAAAAAAGATATATATATATTATAAGTCATAATCTTTCTGAATTTTTAATGCCCTCATAAATGAGGGTGTTAGAATGACAGTGGAGTAAGTCAGTATTTAGTAATTTGAAAAATGAAGGGTTTTGGTGAAACTTGTCGTATTGCCGTTGCATTAAGTGGTCCATCTTGTTTTGTCCTCTAGCGACTCCCTAAGTCAGCCATACTCAACCTTTTCCTCTCGCGGGCCGCAAACATACATTTGCGACATTAGGCGGGCCACAATACGTATACTAATGTAAAAAAGGTAATTAAAATAGTAAGATGACAAAAGTAATATAACGAAGTTAATATTATCAGTAAGGGTTGAAAGTTTGCCGCGGAAGAAATGCTACCAGAAATTTTAACACAACTATTTCCAAATAATAGTCTTCGTGGTGGATTTCTATTGCAAATATTGTAGAAATATGCCAGGAAGATTGTTGTTTGGGAATAGTGGTGAAAAACGTTTTTAGTGCCATTTTTTCTCTCCATAAACGTTCAACTCCAATAAACTGTAGTAACTATATAATAAGTATAAACGTAATAAGATAACTGCAGAATTTCTAAGTTTTAAAGAAAAAGAAATCGTTTTCTTTAATTAATCAGTTTTTCGCTGAATGCAAAAACTTTTTATTTCTTTTTTTTTAATGTAGAAATATATAGTGCAAAATCAATTAATGTGGAATAATGTTTGATTTGTGTTGTAGATTAAGAAATATATACACCACTATAGCACAAAATAGCACCGCAAGTAAAAAGAACTACTGACTAAGCAAATGGCATTTAAGATATTTTAACATAATTTTAAATTAATTATATAAATATTAGGACAAATTTTGTCTTCCCATGAAAATATGTAAAACAACCGTGGTCTTAAATACCTTTTATGCATATCTCAATTTTATAAATAGGAATTGGTGATTATGTGTCTCGGCCCGCACATAAAAGGTCTCCGGGCCACATGCGGCCCGCGTGCCGCAGGTTGAGTATGGCTGCCCTAAGTCAAGTATGACTTATTTGACTAGTACATTGAACAGAAATTAATATGCGTTCAGAGAAAATATGGTTATCTAGATTTTTCAAATTTTTGACTTACTCCACTACCACTCTAACCCCCTCATATATCAAGCATTAAGACTTATCACAGTGTTCCTTGTCTCCCGGAATGAGTGACATAACAAGGGCTACTGTATTACTTTTTATTTAATTAAAAATAATTAGATGTGTTTAAACGGGAACAATACAGACTGTACCCTCTTTTTCTTCGTGCAGTCGGGTAAATATTAGTAAAAAGCTGTGTCTAATATAATTTTGAAAAGAAGAAATACATATGCTAAAAGTGATTGCAGTAAACATAAAGGCTTAAAAAGCTTTAAAAAATAAACCGACTAGTTTCGTACACATATTAACGGTGACATTATAACGATCTATAATGATAAATAAACTATTTTTGCAAAACTTTGAAATATGTACTTCATAAACAGACATAACAAGATATCAGGTATCCCGAAAGCGGGTGCTTTAATAAAAATAATCATTTTTAAGCATGATATATTTTATCTTATTTTTAAATTTATGAAGCATCTTGCGCCAAAGTTTAGGTGACTGAAAGCAGACTGATTTTAGTGATAATAAGTTATTTTTTTTAGATAATTCTATAAGAAGAAATACTTTGAAAGAATATGTTTGAATATGCGAACAGCTGCAGTCAATTGCTATTGCATTAGATAAAATGCAAAAACTAACTATAGCCTAGTTAATACTGTACACATGTTTGGAAAATTCATATAAAAAGATAAGGCAAGAAGGTAAGGTAAATAAGTAACCCTTAAACTCAATACAAAATGGCTTAACCTGGGCATTTAACATATATTGGACCCATGATAGAAAAAGGAGAATGCCCAGAATTATTGCAACAGATAATGATTTCCTTCAAACGGTTTCGGTGCAAGGAAAAGTTTAAAGGTAATAAATTTTTAATTGGAGGTTAAAAAAAAAAAAAAAAAAAAAAAAAAAAAATGTTTTGCCCCCCCCCCCCCCCCCCCCACCTTAGGTGCTTACCAGAGAGCAATGCAAAATAAAATAAATTAAAATAAAATAAATAGAAATACAAAAAAAAAATAATTAAATTTGATAAAGCAAAATATCCCGAAAATTCATTCATGCTCCTAATAATGAAATTCAATACAAAAAGTCATTTTTTCTAATGTATTATTTTTTTAATATGCCATTATATGTGAAATGACACTGTATGAATGGTGGGAGAGACATAAAATTAAGAGCATTTTATAATTATTTAATTTAATCATAATAATTTACAAATTCTTTACCATATTGCCTGGCGTACATGACAAAAAATTCGTGGGAGACAGAGTCTGATTACAGAAGGGACAAACTTTAACCTGTATTTTCTGAATCGTGAATGTGTCACATTTAATAATCATGAACGTCATTCAATAATCCTTTATTTTTGACCAAAAATAACTTTACAATAAAAGAAAATTCGAAACGAAAGATTTGCCTTTGTTTATTTACTATAAGAAAACATTTTTTCATGAAAAATGATTTTAATCAATGTTACTAAAATAGACGTAAGATACTTACGTCTATTTTAGTAACATTGATTAAAATCATTTTTCATGAAAAAATGTTTTCTTATAGTAAATATTTATTTTTGAAATCATCATAATTTAAAATATTTATAAAAATTCAGCAACTTTTGAGCTAAGGCATCTACTGCTAATAGTGAAAGAATGTACTCATCATTTGAGTTTGTACAATTTAAATTGAGAAATATAATGGAATTAGACAAATCAACAAAATTGTTTGGAACAGCTGGCTGAATTATTTTTATTTCATAGCAATAATAGTTACAAGAAATTAAAAGTTTGTTTTAAAAAATGAAGGAGAGTTTTAGTATCTATATATATATTTGTCTTACGTGGCGCGAAAATAGGGCTGAATTTGTAGCTTATGGTTTGGCAACAAACGTAGCTTCCAGAGCTCAGACCAATGAACAGACTAGATTGTGTTAGATCAGCTCCGCCTCCAATCCAATATGGCGGTCACTGTGAGATCAATGAAACCATAGAATGAAACTCAAATTAGCAATTATTAAAAATAAAATAACATGTACTACGTAATCCAAAGCGTCTGAGATGATTCCTCATTTTAATTATGAGTAATATCGTTAATTTCAAAAGAATTCTCAAATCATATTTAAAATTCATTTACGAATTTCACTCACTCAAGATTCGGAAAAAAAAAAAAAAAAAAAAAAATCAACTGACTAGATGTCACCTGCCGCCATCTGTTGCTGTAAATTGAAGTAAAAAAATTTTTTTTTGTAAAAATCTATAATCATTTTTTCCCCTCATGAATTTAAGCCGCGCTTTATAATATTATAGGTGCAACAAGTTTTAGACTAATTATGTTTCCAAGATCCTTTTTTCATAGTATTTAAATGATTTATACGTCCACTGGTAGCGCCAACTAAGTGCATTTTTAGTTATGTTTTCAACGGAGAATCACTTTATTACATTAAAAAAAAAAATTGTCGTGCAATAAGTTTTAAACTAATTATGTTTCTAAGATCCTTTTTTCATAGTATTTAAATGATTTATATGCCCATTGGTAGCGCCAAGTAAATGCATTTTTAGTTCTGTTTTCAACGGAGAATTACTTTTTTACATTAAAAAATATTTCATATGTTCAAATGTTTTATGGAAGAACTTATTCCGGCTAGAATTGCTGAAAGATAAAAAGGGGCGAGCGAGCGAAGCGAGATGGGACCGCGTAGCGTTCTCAATGTGAATTGCTTCGCAATTCACACCGCCCCTCCCTCCAACAGACAGACACACACACAGAGCGAAACTTTCTTTTATTAGTATAGATTAAAATTCTGAGGCTCAGGTGCACATGGCCAGACCTTGGACTATCCACACCTAAATTTCCAGACTTCTAGGTGGGCTAGATTTTGCTAGCCATCGCCAACAGACAGACACACACACAGAGCGAAACTTTCTTTTATTAGTATAGATTAAAAGCGATTGGCGAGAGTTAGAGAGTAGGGGGCTGAGCCCCCTAGTTGAAGCCCCCTAGTTGAAGCCCCCTAGTTTGTTCAATTTCGTGGTTTTTAAGTAATAAATATAATCTTGTATTGTTTACAAAGGGTCTAAATGCAGTAAGTAATACTTAAGTTGCTGTATTTTACAAAGTAAACTAATTTATACTATTTATAAACAATAAAATTACATCCATTACTCAAAAATTATAAAATGATGCCATTTAATTTTTTATTTAATTTTTTATATGTGGTTTCACTTAATCTAATTATATTCAATTATAAATGTGCTATCAAAAAGCAATTATAATATTGATTATTACTAAAAAAATGGAATTACTTTAAATCAAATAAAGTCGGTTTAAACAAAACAACAACAACAAGAAAAATCGGGTTTTCGTTTTAAATCTGTTTTTTATGCAACCTTGAAAAATCACTTTTCTAATGCTACACTTATAAATTATAAATAAAATATATATTCAAATAAAAATAAAAATAAATTATAAGCCGAAATATTGTTTGTTTCTAAGTGTAAAAAAATAAAGTAACTTTGCAATAGATTGAAAAAAAAAATGAAGTTTAAAACATTAAATTTTCCAAAATTAAAAATTGAAATTGTAGAAAATCTTCTCAGTCATGAAGTGATACTTTAGAAGCTGATATTTCAGCAAAAAATTTCGTTTCAAAGCACTTAAAAATAGAATTTTATAAAGGTGCGTGTTTGTGAAATTAAAAATTTAACAATATTAAAAAAGGACGGGAAAATTCGAAAGCAAATTTAGCAAGGAAAGAAACATGATAGAGCCAGGATATTAAAAAATCAATTTAATTAATTAAAGATTAAAGGCTTTATCTTCATACTAGCTAACCCGCCCGGCGTTGCCCGGGCCCGAGATAATTACAATCTTAGAGAAAGGCGTTAACCCCCTCCCTCCCCATACCCGCAAATATAATGAATAATTTGTTCAAGAGAACCACCGTCACCTATATTAACGCGATCATTAAAAAAAGAATTACATTTTTCTGATAATTAGAAAATAACGAAGATGCTACGCTAAAATAGCCGGCAGATGACACCCCCTTCCCGACCTCAATTTCAAATCTATATCTTAATTAGTTACCTAAATTTTTGTTCATTAGTAAAATTTGGCAATTATTTCCTTTCATTTTTGCAAACTAAATGAGAGGGATCGGCTAGAGAAACAGATCTCTGTGTAGTTCAGTTTTTAATGAAAGCCGATCCCTGTCTGAAACTTTCTTGGATCGTTTTCAATGGCGCTGGCAGATTTTTGGCAGTTTTTTGCATAAATTAAAAAAAAATACCAACCGAATTTTTCAAAAATCACATGGTCAGATGCAGAATATTTTTTTACATATGCTCAGAAATTTTGAAATTGATATCTCAATTAGTTTTCTTAAAATTCGCTAATTAGTAAAATAATTTCGAATTTGTTCATTTCCGCTCGCAAATCCAACGCGCCAGCCAGTTCGTTTCATTTGTCATTTTGTTTTAAAAGATGACATTTTAGAAGCGATGGTTAATAAGAATCTAATTAATATCTAGACTAATTATCAAAATATTAAAATTCTGAGGCTCAGGTGCACATGGCCAGAGCTTGGACTATCCACACCTAAATTTCCAGACTTCTAGGTGGGCTAGATTTTGCTAGCCATCGCCAACAGACAGACACACACACAGAGCGAAACTTTCTTTTATTAGTATAGATTAAAATTCTGAGGCTCAGGTGCACATGGCCAGAGCTTGGACTATCCACACCTAAATTTCCAGACTTCTAGGTGGGCTAGATTTTGCTAGCCATCGTCAACAGACAGACACACACACAGAGCGAAACTTTCTTTTATTAGTATAGATAGATATTTCAATGAGAAATATATATGACAGATAGTTGAATAAGATATATTATTAAAATATGAAAACATTGTAAGTCTGTAAAATGTAATTAAAGACAATTTTTTTTCAAAACCAGACTTTTTTATACAGTTAATAGAATAAAATAACCAAAAAAAAAAAAAACCTATAAAAAAACATGAAAATTATAATATTTAAAGACGTTTCTGATGAGGTATCGCGATGATTTATGAACGTCTTGATGTATTGTAATTTTCATGTTTTTTATAGTGTTTTTTTGTCATTTTATTCTATTAACTGTATAAAAAAGTCTGGTTTTGAAAAAAAATTGTCTTTCAGATATACTTTTAAATACATGCAAGTATATGTGTAGTTAAATAAAACTGCAATTACCCAGGAAACATTTTATTATCTAAAATTCATATGAAATCGTTGAATTTCATTTATTATCTTAATTAATAAAAATATTTATCATTGTTTAAGGTGAAATTTCGAATTTTTGGTTTATCATGTTGCTGAAGTTAAAAGTGTTTCAGTTTCATTTGTAAACACTCATTACATATATAATGTTAATTCCTTCAGACCAGCGTTGTAGAAATTTTTTCATGCTGTGTCTCATAGGAAATGCTTAATTGAACCTTGAACAGTTAGTTTAGGCATTTCATTGTCTTCCCAATTGACGCCATCTTTACGCCCTGTCTAGGAGTAGCTGTATTTCTAAATCTTAGGGAGCCATAAGACTGTAGTCTAAACTAAGGCTCCTATAAAGGGATTCCTGGTGTTTCATTACCAGACCGACAAACTTGCAGGAGGTGCTCAGGTGCTGGCAAACAACGAAGAGCGCCATTATTTATATGACTGGAAATATACAAAATTATCTCACTTTGTTTGTGTTAGTATAATGGAGTTTCCATTATATATGCTTTTGTAAATAGTTAACCCTCTCTTCGTATTCAATATGCATTTAATTTAATTATTTTAAATTTAGATTCTAAATTTAATTTGTCTGTGCATCCCATTCCGTGCATTTAAATATATTTCTTTCTATTATTAAACATAACGCTTTCAATTCAAAATCATCCTCCCACACTCTATTTCGTGCAGATGTATTTTTGCTCAATTAAAAAAAAATAAAGAAGAAAAAATAATTCCTTCTCATGTCTGCACTTCTGCATTTACACTTATAAATGTAGCCGTCAGATATGTATATTGTTAGTTCATAGTTTCTACAATCTGCGGATGTTTTGTCTAAATCCTTGAGATAATTTTCTGTTCCCAGTAAGACTAACTTTTGTCCTCTCGCAACCCTATAACGCTATGCATTGAGGATGCAATTTTTCATAGATATCTCATTTGGTTATTTTATATCATCACTGCCTTCTGTATCTCTCTGCATATATTATCGCCAAATCGGTAATTTTTCAAAGGAATTTGGCGGAAACCGCACGCCAAATATGTACCAGCTGTCAAGGACTTTGAAGTAATTTTTGATTGCAATTCTGTTCCTGATCTCGTTGGATAATGTAGCCTCTAAAGGCGCTCTGTGCTTGGTCGGGTCACTCCCGATGGATCATGTAATCTTCCAAGTTTTATTAAACATACTCAAACGCCACTTTCTAAATGATGCTTGTCTCTTCGCTTATCTGTGTTGTGGTGCCACTTCGATTCGCAAATGTACTCCAGGTATACGACCGAAGTATTATATTTGATACAAAACTTGAATTCGTTCTTCTTCATCCAATGTGTACCGAAAACAAATTTATATAGATTGAGTGTGGGAGGATGATTTTGAATTGAAAGCGTTATCTTTAATAATAGAAAGAGATATATTTAAATGCAGGGAATGGGATGCACAGACAAATTAAATTTAGAATCTAAATTTAAAATAATTAAATTAAATGCATATTGAATACGAAGAGAGGGTTAACTATTTACAAAAGCATATATAATGGAAACTCCATTATAGTTAGCGACGCACACGATGTTTTATTATGTACATACATCTCACAACAATAGCCATGCCCATGTAGAAATAAACTGCATAGAAAATATAAATCATAGTAAATTTAGAATTATATTTAACTAAGAGGGGCTTATCTGAAAACCTTTATAAGATAAGAAGACAAAAATCTTAATGCTGCTGACGATAGAAAATCATGCAAATATCACTGATTTAAATTTTTTTTTTTTAATGGGTTTTTATATTTTAAAAAAAGCTAGTACCAGGAAACCTTCGAAAGGCACAGACCCGTCTTATGCCATGTGTTGTGCAAACATCTCATAGTTATACCCATTCTCATGTTAAAATACACTACAGCGAAAATATACACTGTCCTCCAAAAGTTAAGGTACAACATGTTTTTCGAAGCTCACCAGACAAAAAATGACAGTCAGATTAAACTTCATAGTTTATATGAATGACAATAATAAGCTTTAAAAAAACTTACGCAAAAAGTACAGCTACCACTTTTATTTTATAGAAAAGAATACGTATTTGTAAATGAGAGACAAATATGCAATTACCAAGCTTTCGTAATTTCGCTTGTAAGTTCTGTTGTATTCAAACTATATTGTTGTCAGTTTTGTTCACAACATCCAGTAGAGTCTAGAAATGTCTAGAAGAAGTCGTTTGCCCGATTCATTAAGGTGGCGGGCGGTAGGATGGATGCAAATGGGGTTGACACAGGCCGATACTGCTAGACGGCTCAATGTGTCTCTCAGTGTAGTCCAACGACTCTGGGATCAGTATGAATCCGAAGATTCTGTGTCCAGAAGACATGTTCCAGGCCACCAACGTGTTACAACACCTGCAGAAGACCGGTTTCCAACTCTTTCGGCCCGAAGGAGAAGACTCACTACTGTGCCGCAACTCATTGCAGACCACTTTGCAGAATCAGGGAGAAGAATCTCCGCTACTACGGTGCGACGACGTCTTCACAATACAGGTCTCTATGCAAGGCGACCAGTTGTGTGTGTCCCCTCAACAGACGACAGAGAAGGGTCCGCTTATGTTGGGCAAGAGAACATGTTTCCTGGACCAGACAACAGTGGGCTTCTGTACTCTTCACAAACGAGTCCAGATTCACACTGGAGAGCGATTCAGGACGTCTTCTGATCTGGAGAGAGCAATGCACTCGATACCATCAATCGAACACTGTCGAAACACACATGTACAGAAACGGTGGAATCAGGGTTTGGCCAGGAATCTCACTCGGAGGCCACACTGACCTGCATGTGTTCCATGGAGGAACTGTGACTGGTGCGAGATAGCGGGATGAGATCCTTGATTCATATGTGCGCCCATATGCGGTGCTATTGGCAATGGTTTCATTCTAACGGATGATAATACGAGACCACACCGAGCTGCGGTTGTTGAGGATTATCTTGAGGATCACGGTTTGGAGAGAATGGAATGGCCAGCTCACTCTCCAGACTTGAATCCGATAGAAAATCTTTGGGACTATCTTGGAAGACATGTTTCCTCCAAGGTCATTAAATGAGCTGGAACAAGGCTTACTCCAAGTCTGGTCAGCGTTACCTATTTCGGTGTCCGACATTTTAATTGAGAGCATGGAAAGTCGATGCCGCTAATGTATTCAAGTCCGGTGTGGACATATTCCGCATTAGAACCAGTTTTTTAATGTTTCTGTCACATTTTACTGCATAATACTGCGATGTACTGATTTCTCCAAGAATGGAATTTTCCACCATGAGTGCTTTTTTGTTGTAATTTCATTTATACGTTTAACTTAAGTAAATTGCTATTTCGCATTTAATAAATAAAAGTTTAGCGCACATTTCCTCCAAATTTGTTGTTTCTATATTCATTCATTTGCAAATTAGACGAAAAAAAAAACGGTTGTACCTTAACTTTTGGAGGCCAGTGTAAATAGTAGTAATTTTATAATTACATTTCCCTGAGAGGGGCTTATCTCAAAAACTTTTGTACAGTAAAGAACCATAAACTTTGATAATGCCTATAATAAAACAAAAAACAATGCAAACATTAATAATTTCAAATTTTTAAATTTTTAAGCTTTTTTAAAAATGGATTTTATATTTTAAAGAAAGCGGTAATAGTAAACATTCGAAAGGACGCCAAGAAATCATTTAAATGGCGCCGGATCTGGTCTAAACAACATGAGAGTAAGTATAATTATACTAAAGTTTAGAAAAGCGTTTAGGATAGGACTAAAATAGTTAAAATAATTAAATTAAAAAATAGTAATTACGATTAAAAAAATGCGATAAAGTAAAATGTTAAAATCTTCAAAACAATCGAAATTAAGGAGGAAAAGGCAAATAGTGCATTTTTCAATGATAGCCATACAAGTTCTTATTGTTAGTATCAACAGTATGGATATAAAATTGAAAAATAAAGTATAATAATTTTATATATTAAACTATTTATTTAAATATATATATATACTAGGGGGCCTACCCCCTGCGAGCTACGCTCGCCAACCCCCGCTCAGACTTCGAGGCCTCTAAAAACACGACAGCGTGCATTGTTTTAAAAATATTGGTAAATCTGTAATTGGGTTGCCATGCTTTTAACGTTTTAATGGGGCATTTTTTTATTATCATGGCCTCATACACAGCTGTTGCGACAACTGATGACTGTTTTTGGGATTGATAAGTAAAATCAATTACACCTTGAAAACCAGCTTGTATAAAATGTTTAGGTTTAAACTGTGGCTACCTCTCGGACTTTTATAACAACGATCTGTATTCTATTCTTCCTTTGCGTTTGAGGATGAGAAAAATTTCTTCTGCTTGTGAATAACATTAAGAACCACGGTATTGAAAAGTACTTTGTTATAGACATTTTCAATAACAGGTTTTAATTTTCTCTCTATTTTAGTGCACCATCATGCATATTTTCATGTTATTTTAAATATGTAAATTATTTATTTTAATTAATATGTATATACGAATTTTCTAATAATTATTTATCATACAAAATTAATTAAATATTTTGTGCATGCATGCCTGCATTTATTCGGCTTCAATTGATGAGATATTTAAACAAATTTGCTATCCGTGATAATTTTACACCATGTTATGTCAGTTGAATATTGTCCATAAGAAAATCGGGTACTTTTCCAGTATAGGATGCTTTGCTTTTAGGTTTGGCGTAATTCGAGTTTAAAAAAAGGATAGATTCGTCAATATACATATATTTGTTGCCAAAAGTTATGAAAACAAACCCAATGAACTTTTGGTGGCTTTTCTATTATAGGGTCTTGACACTTTTTTAAAAAGCTTAGCGCAATTCGGCATCAGAAAGTGAGATTTGATGCCAAGTGACATATACTATACAGCCATGGAAACAAATTCAAAGATTTTTTTTGTTTATATGCGTATTTTAATTATACGTATATTATTATTGTTTTATGTATACAAATTAATTCTGATTATATATAAAATAGGATAAATGACATTTTACGCTAAACAAACTGTATAAATATTGAAAAAATGCTTCTGTATACGAAATGACAAAGTGAATAGGTTGACAGAAAGTATGTTGCCAAATTTCTTTTTCCGCCAAGGCTATTTTTTCTGTTTCGTCAAGGCCCCATATACTGGAAAAGCACCGAACTTTTATGCTTGTTTATACATGTATTTATATGTATATATACAATTTATTTATAATTGTCTTTCAATTTACCTCTTTTTGTACATAAAAATAAATAAATGGCTTCTTTATATTAAATAAATTGTATAAATATCGAAATAATTGCTTGTGTATATCAAAAAGAGAATAGATTGTTAGAAAACATGTTGCCGAATTTCAATTCATCGCCAAGGTCACTTTCTGTATCTCGCAAAGGCCCCTAAATTGGAAAAGTAACGAAAATCATTTTAATATATAACGTAATTTACACCTTAAGTGTGTTTCGAGTATAGTAATTTAATTATTTGTAGTTTTTTCTTCTCTTTGTTATTTATGTGTAAACATATAATTCATTATTAAAAAAGTAATGCTACTGAAATATTCATTTGTTTTAAACTTTAATAGCATTCTCTAATATATAGGGAGCATTTTTTCCTTGCTGCCAATAAAAGAGAGAAAGGTGTAAATGTCATTTTACCATAATTGATGTCATATTCTCATTCAAATTGGAAAGAAAACCAAGCAGGATATTTTATTCTCCTTGCGTTCAGTTGGGCAATTATTATTTTATATATTCGTTTCAAATATCCGAATTAGTGATTTTATAAGTTCGTTTACTTAAATTTTACAAAAAAATAACAAAATGATATCAATAAATAATAATTACTATTAATTCCTCCCCCCCCCCCTTTCTTTTGCGCTTACATAAATGACGTCATTTGGACGAATTTATTCAAAATATTTTCAGTTTATAAATTAAATTAAATGCTGACAGACAATTGAATCCTGACGATAGAAATGTGATTTTTTTTTTCAAATTTTCCTGAAAAACATAATTAAATCACAATCTTGTCTTCATTATCGATTGAAATAAAAGATAAATTCAATTTCAATTTGAAAATGACGAATAAAAAGAAATCAATAATCCCTATCGGGATCCTTTTCAATTTTTTTCCCTTTTTTGTCACAAAAAAAAACTGAGTAATTAGTTGCCATCATTACATAAATGTCATTAAAATTAGAAAAAAATTAATATCTCGAAAACTAATTCCAATTTCAAAATTCTATTACCAGTTTTGACATCCGCGGATTTTTAAGGACAATTGGTATTAATTTCATCATCAAGCGTTTAATATTTTATTAAAAATAGCCCTGAAACATAATCAGTCGTTTAATCAGTCGTTTCATAAAATCGTTTCACAAATTCGTTTCATTAGGATTTTATATATATAGGGTAGATATATATAAGAAGTTTAAATTAAATGTATATATAAAAAAAAAAAAAAAAAAAACAGAAAGAGAATTAGGTATTATCTTAAATCAATGTTGAATTGTGCCAATCAATGTGTTTTCCTATTATTGGGGTCGGATACATCGTAGTCCGGTAGTTTAGCAATAATCTTTTTGGGGATATTATAGATATTTTTGTAAAAAATCTTAGAAAGTTTTTTGACCCGTTGAATAAAGAATTATCAAATATATAATACAATAAAAGTAAATTTGCCTACGTTTTCTGGTTTGAGTCTCTCTTTAAGCAGACAAAATTTCATTTTAAATATATTTATTGAAGTGAAAACTTCTTTAGGCGCGTTGGGCATTTTTTGAGATGGGAAAAAACCATTGAACTTGCGACACTGTTACTGTAACTGACACTGTTACTGTAACTGACACTGTTACTGTAACCGACACCTCTGTAATATTTGAAGTGAAAACTTCTTTAGGCGCGTTGGGCATTTTTTAAGATGGGAAAAAACCATTCAACTCGCGACACTGTTACTGTAACCGACACCTCTGTATATAAGTATGTACATGTATTGTGTATAGTTCGGTATGAGGTAGAGCAGGGCGGGCGCGTCGCGCGCCGCATGCTTGCCGTGCGCTATTGGTTACGCTATTGGCTTGCCTGTGCAATTGATGCAGTCTTAATAAGATACTAGCAAGCTACGCCCGCTACACTGGCCAATTTCTCTTAAAGAACTTTTAATCAAACAAAATATTGACATTTCATAATTCACTCTTATATTTTAACAGAATAATAAGACTACTATAATTTGTGACTCGTGCCAATATACACGTCAGGACACGTCGCCCTTATCATTATCTTTTTACGCATGGAGATTTCGCTATGGTACTCCATCGTGAAATTAAGTAATTTTTGAGATTCAATATTTGAAAAACGGCATAATCATTTAGATTTGAAATTTCTATCAAGAAAAATATAATTTTTTATCTTTCAAACGCAGTTTGTCTAACAATTTTCTGACAAATACTTTTCGAGCTATTATTTTTTTCAGTAATTTCAAAGGTTTCATTTTCCGAGATTAATCTGTGGCAACGATTAGCGAAAAACCCAGTCTTCAGCATCGCATAGCTTTTTATTAAAGAGGCTGTTGGAGCAGGGATTGTCACCATCAATTTGCCACCTTCACTTTTGAAATTGGTTCTGTAGTTCCAGAGATCCCATAGAAATTGCAATTTAGAGCTCATTTCACCCTTTTAAATTTCCATTTTTTATTATTATTATTCTTAGAGAGCATTTACATCTTATAAGTAACTACAATGCCAAATTTCAAATTTCTAGCTCCTTCAGTATAAAATAGACGCAATTTTCGCAAATTTTTCGCTCCTGCACCTCATTGCGGTTAGTGGCACCGACATAAAATATAGCCTATGTTGGAGTAGGGATTGTCACCATCAATTTGCCACCATTACTTTTGAAATCGGTTCGGTAGTTCCAGAGATTCCATAGAAATTGTACTTTAGAATGGTTTTAGAACGCTTTTCGCTTATTTCACCCTTTTAAATTTCGATTTTTTTTTAATCTGTTCTTAGAGAACACTTATATCTTATACGTAGATACAATGCCAAATTTCAAATTTCTAGCTCCTTCCGTATACAAAAAATCGCAATTTTAGAACGTTTTTCGCTCTTGCACCCCCCTGGGGTTCGTGGCACCGACATAAAATATAGCCTATGTTGGAGCAGGGGTTGTCACCATCAATTTGCCACCATCACTTTTGAAATCGGTTCGGTAGTTCCAGAGATTACCCCCTACAAACAAACAAACAAACAAACAAACAAACAAATAAACAAACAATCTTTACTCCTTTATAATATTAGTATAGATTTAAGTAGATTCGAATCACAATTATTTGTTTTCTATTTTAGTTACCATAAACCTATAGTATCAGTTCTGGAATATAATGATAATAATGATGATGGTAATGATGATGATGATGGAAGAGTTGTTGAAATTGTGGATGAAAATTCATAAGTTTCATTAAGTATTCATTTCAAAGAATACCAATTAATTAAATTTCATATTTCATGTATTTGTAAATTTACGTTTTAAGCAATAGATTGCAATTTTTGTATGTAAAACAATATGCATTATTTTTCATGTACAATAGCGCATTAAATGAAAATTGTAATATCATTTTTGTAGTAGTAGTTTATAATAATGAATAAGAAAACCACTTCATTTAAAAGTATTTCCTGCACAATAAAACATTTCCTGACGATTCAAAAAATACACACGTAATTGTTCAAGTTTTCACTTCTGTTGGCACTCCCGGAGTGCCACTGTTTTTTTCCCCCTTCTTTGCTGTAAAATAAAGGCAGACAACTACATTCTTCATAAAAAAATATTCCTTATAAAAGCATTCTGTTTATTGATACATACATCAGAAGATATTAATTGAAAGTAAGCTAAAGCCGTCTTCCTCTTTCGCAATTTTCAGTAGGTATATTCATTTCCTTCCTATCTATAGTGCGAGTACTATTGAATCATCATATTGGTAATTTACAGAGAACATTTTTCGATTCTGAGCATATGTTCAACAGCAGCAGTTCAACGGCACAAATATTTTCCTTTTATAATATCTAATTTCTTAACACTGAAATTTCTGAAAACAACTATGTTTAACTTTTCAACATTTAGAACTTATCAAAATTGTGTCACTGCAATACAAATATTCAATCATTCAAAACACTTTTTGTATCAAATTTTGCTTATGGATTTTTAGTTGGTTCATTCAGTGAGAAGAAATAAAAAACAAAAGAGGAAAATCATACGCCGCGCATATAGTTTATGAAACTCTTTTTATCTCTTTAAGAATACTAGGGGAAGGTGGCCTAAAATGATACGAACGGGCAAAACGATCCACATATGTTTTCTTCCAGACAGGTCGCGCTATCTACAGGGTAACACACAAACTAGTTGTGATCTGATAAGTGAAGAAGAAGCAATGGCAGTATTCAAGCGATCGCAATAGTACGCGTCTGAATAGAATGTTCTTAATTATGGTTTTTAAATTTTTAAAATTGGGTTTTATAACATCTGTTATAAGGTAAGCACTAACTTTCATATTTATTTAGATATATAGTATTTCATGTACAGAAATATGACTTGGTTTACATAATGGAGTATGTTTTTAGATGTGAATCACACTTATATATTGTCATAATTACTTTTATATTTTTATTTTCCCGATAAAAAATAATTTACAATTATTTTTAAATGAAGGATCCTTTTGCCCTTTGGTGAGGGTAAAATGATTCTTTGGATACTTTTTAAAAAATCTATTTTTTTCATTACTCAATAATGGGTTTAAAATATTATTAAAATTTGTTTATAATGCAAAATATTGTGTAAGACGTAGAAGAGTCAAAGTTTTATTTAAGCAATTATGTTATTCTACATAAGTTTTTCCCTTAATGGGATCATTTTAGGCAACCTTCCCCACAACGAAATTCCATCATTTGATAAGGTGAAAAAAGATATATAAATAAACAATTTAGAAAATGTATAACACTGTTGAAAACAGAATGTCTGGAATTACCGCCCACAGTCGGTAAGGTATTAGAAAACTGTGTGTATATGATCTATAGACTTTTATACACCACATAGTACGTAAAATTTAATTCAGCTAGAAAACGCACAATATAAACAAAAATTAACTTTCAGAAATTACTGCCCATAGTGGATAATGTGCTCGAATTCTTTTGTGCAGCCTTTTATATGATCGATCTATATCTATACACATCTTACAGTATTAAGCTAAAATTTTATTCAGTTAGAAAATGTATAATACAACTATAAAAACGAAAGCAATCACCATTCATAGACGTCAATGTATCCAGTTTCGTCCTGCGCATATGAATTATCTGGAGGCACGGCAGTGCCTCCGCCAAGTCGAGAGAGGACAGCCGTAAGCATACTTTTCTGGAAGCAACTCAGGGCACTTTTGACCCCCCCATATCTCCGCGCTGGAGTATCCCAAAAATTTTAAACTTCAATTATAGAGAGTATTTGGCCCACAGGACCAAAATTTAAAATTACAACTTTCTGTCTTTTCTAGTTCAGGCGATATATGAACTCAAACATTCGATTTTTTGTCACTTCTTACTCACTCGTTCACGCGTCATCAAAAAGATTGGGTAGATCCCGTAGCCCCAGAAACTTGACATTTGGAAAAAAGGTAGTGTTTAGGATACAAAGAAAGGAAAAATTATAAAATCCAGAAAATTCGAAAAAAAAAGCATTCGAAAATTCAACAAATTCCATCAAAATTGAAAATTGAAAATAATACGATCTTGTAGTCTTGGAAACTTAAGATTTGGTGTGAAGGTAGTGTTTAACATCCAGAAAAAGAAAACATCAAAAACACCAAAAAAATCGAAAGCAAAATTGAAAAAATCGAAGAAATTGAAAAAAAACCGAAAATTTGAAGACAATCCGATTTTGTTGCGCTAGAAAATTCAAATTAGGAATAAAGGTAGTATTTAGGATACAGAAAAAGGAAAATTAAAAAAATCCAGAAAATTCGAAAAAAAAAAAATAAAAAAAATCGAAAAAAATTGAAAAAATGAAAATAATTTGATACGATAACGCTCGTATTTATAAATTAATTTGGATGAAACTAATTGTGGGTATTAAGCTCACCAATGCCTCGACCGAGTTCGTTGGCCAGCTTGGTCCGCCATCTTGTTTCAAGATGGCGGCCACGGAAAATTTTAAAGCTAAAATAAATATACAAAAAAGTTAAAAAATCAAGTTTATTTTTTTATTAGGTGTTAGGACTTGATACAAGGATTCCAGAGCATTTTTTGTTTTACCTCTATCTTAAAAATTGGCTGAGATAGAGCAGTTTGAAATTCTAGGGTGGCTGACATTTTGAAACAAAACAGCACATTACAAAAAACCAACGATAAATTTATGGTCAATAATGGTCAAGCAGGTGCAATCCTGAATGAATACTCCGTGTTATTATAACTGTAACTTTGACTTCGAAATTTTGATACGTTGCATTTTCTATTTGTTGATATTTTTGAACTATGATTTACGCTAAGTGAAATGTTGTTGTTGAAGAGGGATTTTCCATGTAAATCCGAAACGTCCAATTTTAATATGTTTTTAATGTTTTATGAAAGTGTGTTGTAATGTCTGTAATTTTAATGATTTTAATATAAATTTATAAGTTTTAGTGAACGCGATTTCTCGCAAATTATTTTCTTTCATTGTTGTAATCATTTTCCCAATCATACGCATAAAACTATATATTCATATCCATTAGCGCCAAATTCTCGCCAAACTTGGCGACAATTGGCGAAATCTCGCCAAATTTGGCGACAAAAATAAGTCTTCATAAATGAAGCCAACTTGGCTATAGCTCAATAATTTGGCGAATTTCTTATTCAAATTCAGTGTAAACGAATCTTTTGTAAACGGTTTCTTTGCATTTTAACTTGCTGTTTTCGAGTAACATTAGCTAAAATTTTAAAACGAAGATATAGGAAAGCTACTTTTTCCTGCCGGTACAGGCCGGAGGACTTTTTTATGAGTTGTCGGATGCAATCTATGTTTTGCATTAAATGAAGTAAAACATTGAAAAACAAATCCCACAGGATGGGGATAGTTTGTTTTAGATAGATTTTAAGATAATTGTCCTATTAGCTAGTACACCTTCCGTTATTGTTTTGTGTTATTTTCCCCGGATTATGCTTTTCTTTTCTTTTGTTTACGAATTTTGTAATAGAAAAGTTCCGCTATAGACTGGCTACGTTATAGACCTTCTTTTTTTTATAGACAGGTTCATTTTCTTTCACAGGCTTTACTCTATTTAATTCATATATGAAATATTTGTTGTTAAAAGATGTTGGTCGCACAAAAATTTTCACATCTCTCCGTCCCTCCCGACATTACTGGTTGGTTATGGCTGGATAGTCCTTTCTAAATAAAATCATGGTGATTCTAAGATTCTCTTGATTTATCTCTAAATTGAACATAAACGATCCTAAGAAAACGGATCAATGAATTACTATATTGGCATGAGGAAATTTAGTTGCAGAAAAATGGAGCATATAGCTAACATTAAGTCTAATAGGAAAACCACAGCCTTGGCAAGATCTGGAGGCACGGCAGTGCCTCCGCCAAGTCGAGAGAGGACAGCCGTAAGCATACTTTTCTGGAAGCAACTCAGGGCACTTTTGACCCTCCCATATCTCCGCGCTGGAGTATCCCAAAAATTTGAAACTTTGTTTTTCTAGAGTATTTGGCACACAAAACCAAAATTTAAAATTACAACTTTCTGTCTTTTCTAGTTCAGACGATATATGAACTCAAACATTCGATTTTTTGTCACTCACTCACTCGTTCACGCGTCATCAAAAAGATTAGGTTGATCCCGTAGCCCTAGAAACTTGACATTTGGAAAAAAGGTAGTGTTTAGGATACAAAAAAAGGAAAAATTATAAAATCCGGAAAATTCGAAAAAAAAAACCATTCGAAAATTCAACAAATTCCATCAAAATTGAAAATTGAAAATGATACGATCTTGTAGTCTTGGAAACTTAAGATTTGGTGTGAAGGTAGTGTTTAGTATCCAGAAAAAGAAAACATCAAAAGCACCAAAAAAATCGAAAGCAAAATTGAAAAAATCGAAAAATTTTCAAATAATCCGATTTTGTTGCGCTAGAAACTTGGAATTCGGAATAAAGGTAGTATTTAGGATGCAAAATAAGGAAAAATTAAAAAATCCAGAAAATTCGAAAATAAATTCAAAAATTCGAAAAATTCGTAAAAAAATTGAAAAAATTAAAATAATTTGATTTTTAGCCTTAGAAACTTAAAATTCGCAGTAAACATACTGTTTAGGATTCAGAATAAGTTAAAATAAAAAACGCAATAAAATTCGAAAATAAAATCCAAAAGTCGGAAAAATCAAAAAATAAGGAAAATTTGAAAATAATTCGATTTCATAGCGCTAGAAACTTGAAATTTGGAAAAAAAAGGTAATATTTAAGATACTAAATAAGGAAAAATTAAAAAATATGCATAATTCAAAAAATACCCATAAATTAGTGCAGACGATATATGAACTCAAAGTTTCGATTTTTAGTCACTCACTCACTCTTGCGTCATCAAAAAGATTGGGTAGATCCCGCAGCCACAGAAACTTAAAATTTGGAATAAAGCTAGTGTTTCGGATACAAAGAAAGGAAAAATTATAAAATCCGGAAAATTAAAAAAAAAAAAAAAAAAAAAAACATTCGAAAATTTAAAAAAATCGAACAAAATTGAAAATTGAAAATAACACGATCTTGTAGTATTAAAAACTTAAGATTTGGTGTGAAGGTAGTGTCTAGAATTCAGAAAAAGAAAACATCAAAACACAAAAAAAAAAAATTAAAAATAAAATCGAAAAAAATGGAAAAATTTCAAATAATCAAATTTTGTTGCGCTAGAAACTTGGAATTCGGAATAAAGGTAGTATTTAGGATGCAAAATAAGGAAAAATTAAAAAATCCAGAAAATTCGAAAAAAAAAATCAAAAATTCGAAAAATTGGAAAAAAATTTAAATAATTTGATCTTTTGGCCTTAGAAATTTAAAATTCGCAGTAAAGATAGTGTTTAGGATTCAGAATAAGTTAAAATAAAAACGCAATAAAATTCGAAAATAAAATCAAGAAATCGAAAGAAATCGAAAAATAAGGAAATTTTGAAAATAATTCGATTTCATAGCGCTAGAAACTTGAAATTTGGAATAAAGGTAATATTTAAGATACTAAATAAGGAAACATTAAAAAATATGGATAGTTAAAAAAATCGAAAATTTCAAAAAAAAAAAAAAAAAAAAAAAAAAAAAAAAAAAAAAAAAAAAGAAAAAGAAAAAAGAAAAATAAGAAAAAGAGAGAAAATGATAATAATATGATCTCGTAGTCTTAGAAACTGAAAATTTTGTGTAAAGGTAGTGTTTAGGATTCAGAAAAAGAAAAAATTAAAAACACAACAAAAATTGAAAAAAAAATCGAAAAAAAAAAACGAAAATTTGAAAATAATTCGATTTTGTAAAGCTAGAAACTTAAAATTTGGAATAAAGGTAGTATTTAGGATACAAAAAAATCCCTGACGGCTCGGCATACAGGCACAGGTAGATTTCGAAGACGCAAACCGTGGGGCGCCTGTTTGTCAGGAATTGCGGAAGAAATGACCTTTTTACGATGATGCGGCAGTTGAAACCGCCTACTTCGAAACCTAACTTGTTTGCAGGCGGAATCGGCAGGGATTTTTTTGTTTTTAATTTTTTTTTTTTTTTTTTTTTTTTTGCTATAACGGTTGGTGCTATAAAAAACTTGTAAATATAAAAGTTTTAAATAATATTAAGAGGATTAATAATAAATTTAAGCGGATTTGAAATCTTGAGAATTGGCGAAGTTATGATTTTTTTTCTTCTAAACCCCCCTCCCCCCCCTTAAGGCAATTTTTAATTATATCAAAAATCTGTCATACATAAATTTTCGGCCCTTCTCCTAGAAGTAATAATAACTTCAAACGGATTCGATACGTATCATAAGTAAGAAATTATGGGTTTTTTTCTGTTTTCACAAAAAGCCCCCCCCATCCCCCCCTTGGTTCGATTTTGTCCATTAACGAACTTGACCGAGATTTTATGCCCCTTGATTTTATGTATCAGTTTCGAAAAGATGCGGGAGTTGGAACCGCCTACTTCGAAAAATAACTTGTTTGCAGGCGGAGCCTGCAGGGATTTTTTTGTTTTTAATTTTGTTTTGCTATAACGGTTGGTCCTATAAAAAACTTGTCAATATAAAAGTTTTAGATAATATTAAGAGGATTCATAATAAATTTACGCGAATTTGATATCTTGGGAATTGACGAAGCTATGATTTTTTTTCTCTTAAAACCCCCCCTTTTTCCCCCCCTTGGGGCCATTTTTAATTATATCAAAAATCTGTCATACATACATTTTCGACCCTTCTCCTAGAAGTAATAATAACTTTAAACGGATTCGATACGTATCATAATTAAGAAATTATGGGTTTTTTTCTGTTTTCACAAAAAGCCCCCCAACCCTCCCCCCCTTGGTTCGATTTTGCCCATTAACGAACTTGACGGAGATTTTATGTCCCTTGATTTTATGTATCAGTTTGTAAAAGATTAATGCAGAATTTTTCCAGTTATCGTGGTCAGAAAAAAGTGACATAGATAGATAGATAGATAGATAGATAGATAGATAGATAGATAGATAGATAGATAAAGTTTTGAACTGGGGCTGGTTTTGGGTTCTGGGAGTCATGATCGACTTAGATCTGCAAAAATTTTTCTGTAGTATTTCTTACGAAATCTACCTAAAAAAAGAAATAAATAAAAAATCTGTAAAATTCGAAAAAAAAATTCGAAAATCCGAAAAATTAAAAAAAAATCGATTTTGTAGCTTTAGAACTTAAAATTCGGCGTAAACTTATTGTTTAGGATACAAAAAAAGGAAAAATTAAAACACAATAAATTCGAAAATAGAATAAAAAAACTCGAAAAAGATCGGAAATTTCAAAATAATTCGATTTTGTAGCTCTAGAAACTTGAAATTTGTAATAAAGGATACAAAATAAGAAAAAATTAAAAAATCCAGAAAATTATAAAAAAAATTCGAAAATATCAAAAATTGAAAATAATTTTATCTTGTAGTCTTAGAAACTTAAAACTTGGTGTAAAAGTAGTATTTACTATTCAATAAAAGGAACAATTAAAATATTCGTTAAATTCGAAAATAAAATCGAAAAATCGAAATATCTTTAAGAAATCGAAAATTCGAAAACAATTTGATTTTGTACTGCTAGAAACATTAGTTTTAAGATAATTGTCCTATTAGCTAGTACAACGCCCCTAATTGTTTTATGTTATTTCCCCCGGATTATGGTTTCTTTTCTTTCGTTTACGAATTTCGTTATAGAGAAGTTCCGCTATAGACTGGCTACGATATAGACGATTTCTTTATAGACAAGTTTGTTTTCTTTCACAGGTTGTACTCTATGTACTTCACATATGAAATATGGATTGTTAAATGTTGTCATCCCCACAAAAATTTTCACAGCTCCCCCTACCCTCCCGACATTACTGGCTGGTTATGGCTTGATAGTCCTTTCTAAATAAAATCATGGTAACTCTAAGATTCACTTGATGTATCTCTAAATTGAACCTAAATGATCCTAAGAAGACGGATCAAATAATTACTATATTGGCATGACAATCAGGTAACTTAGAATTAAAATCGAAAAATCAATAAATTTATAAAAAGTCGAAAATTTGAAAATAATTCGATTTTGTAGTCCTAGAAGCTTGACATTTGGCAGAAAGGCAGGGTTTAGTACACAAAATAAGGAAAAATTAAAAAATCTGTAAATAATAAAAAAAAAGACTAAAAAAACGAAAAAAAACATCGAATAAAGGAATATAATTTGATTTATTGGAAATTTCCGGCTTTCTTTTCACACTAAAAAATTCTTTTATGTTAAATATCAAGTATCTAGGGCTGCGAGTAATATCTCAAATGGATAGCACCTATCCTGGAAGCAATTGAGAGTACTTTTGACACCCCCCCCTCCCATAACTTAGTGCTTGCCTAGGAACCTGAAATCTCTTTTTATCTACAGTACTTTGCAAACGAAACTAAAGCTTCAAATTTTTGATACCTGTAAATAATAGGGACAGAGTGTGGGCTTAGCGAAAATCAGTGGATGATCTCAAGAAAAGGAGAAAATCAAGAAAAGGAGGATTACTTACAAAAAGAAGTGAAATCTCATCAAAAAGTCACCTGTAAAAAATGCAGCCAAGTCTCGTAACTCATTTACCGTAAAAAGTACTGAGATCGTATAAAGCCAAGTTTAACTATCTTATTAACTCTGAAATTTTCATTCGCAAATCACTCCTAGTCTCTACATCTTTAGTTAATTATTATTTTGTGACTTGGCAATTACGCATCACAGGGAAGTTTTTACACCTTACTATGTTATGGAATAGGATGGGATAATTTAATTAAGGCAAATTATATACGCACAGGGAAGTTATTACACTTTAATATGTTATAGTATTATTTGATTAAGACTAAATATACATCACATTCTCGTGCTACGTAATTGCCAAGTCACAAAATAATAATTAACTAAAGATGTAGAGACTAGGAGTGATTTGCGAATGAAAATTTCAGAGTTAATAAGATAGTTAAACTTGGCTTTATACGATCTCAGTACTTTTTACGGTAAATGAGTTACGAGGCTTGGCTGCATTTTTTACAGGTGACTTTTTGATGAGATTTATAATATACAAAGATCTTTTAGCATATTAAATATAATTCAGCCGGAAAATGTAAATATAATTAAAAAAATAAACTTTATGCAATTCTTGTATTAGAAATATATCAATGTTAATTTTTTATAACTAGCGCACACCTGTAAATTTTATTAAATTTTCTCGTTTGAAAAGTGCGCGTTATACGCTGGAATTTACGGTATATATATATATATTTTTTTTTTGCTGTTTTACAATTTTAAACTTTTAGTTAGTTTTAAGTCAAAAATATTTATCTGTTTCCCACTAATAGATTATAACGACTGTTGGAATAATCATTTAAAAAGAAGACCGTTTTTAGATTCCAAACACGTGTATTTGCACGTTCACAAGGCATTACAAACATTTTTCTTTCATCACAAATATTTTTCTTTCATAATATTTAATTTCTCAACGGTCTGGAACTTTATCAAAACGGTATCGTTGTAACGCAAACGTTTAGTCTTTCTAATCACTTTTTTGCTTGATTTTTAGATAAAACTAGGTCAGTTAGCGCGATGAAATGAAAACAAGACTTTTTAAGTCGCACAATTATTTTAATCTGTGATATAATATGTAGTTGATATTTTTAACACTTTACAACATATAGCTGAAAAGTGTTTATGAATTCTATTTGTCTGTCTAGCGTTTGTCTGCCTGTCTGCCGTCTGTCGTTTCTCTAATTCATGTAAATGTTCTCGGATTGCCATGCAATTGATGTAAGTTATTGATGTTCTATAGCATGTTCGATATTGAAAATGAAGTGTGTAGCATTTGTAGTTCGTTTACAGGGAGACTCAAAAGTATTCCGTTACAGTACAGTCTATGGTAAAAAATCGTACATGGTGTATTTTGATGATGTTACACAATTTCAAACATATTGAAATTGATATATATCACTGCGGTACACACCAAGATGCTTACTATAGAATATAGTGTGCACAGCATTAATCGATCATTTACAGAGACACACAAAAGAATTAGGTTACACTGCTGTTTATAAACAATGATTGCTGGGAGTGCGTTTTCAGTTGTGGTGCGCGTTTTTAAATTTAAATATTTTTTTCATATTACTTCGTGTGTATATAAATTCTACAGATCACATACAGGGCTGCACAAAAGAACTCGAGTGCATTTTGGTTTATTGACGGACATTGCTCAGGGGGCATTTTCAACTGAGCTATGCGTTTCCTAACTTAAAAAAAATTAGCATACTATGTAGTATATATAAAAATGTATAGATCGTATACAGAGATGTACAAAAGCATTCGGATATTTTACTGACTATTCATGGTAATTGCTGAAATTGGGGTTTCAAATGTGTTATGCGTTTTCTAAATTGTTTACATAGACATCATCTTTCACCTTATTAAACTGTGAAATTTTGTTACAGTATTTTGGATGTGTTGGAAAGTGTTTCATAATCTATACTTGACGCAGGATTTTTGTTCTTGTTAACCATAGAATAATAATATTTCAAAGTTTAATTTACTAGTAAATCTACAGATTAGAGGCCTCAACATCAGCTCTACAAATCCTTGTTCATTAATCTCTCTAATTTTTAACATTATCTGCATAGTATTTGATATCCTAAAATTCAATTTTTTAAAGTTATTTATACATTTATAAGAATATAAACTTTATCGAAAGTTCCGCAAATTTTAGAATTATCGCATTAAACACAATGTTATGCATGATAGGATAAACTACTTATTACTGTATTTTTTCAGATAAACAATACATTACCTCAGGGGGGCGGAGCCACCCTGAAGTAATGTATGTTGTAATTTTAATTATATGTTACTATATGTTACTAGTTATAGTTATATGTTATAGCTAATATGTGTTACAGTTTTAGTTATTAAATAATTTCGTGGAAACACTATTTTGAGGCCTTCTAGTGATGAGCGGCTATCCGTTAAGATGAGGAGATTTTATACACTGCTCAAAACAATTAAAGGATATTTGAAGTTTTATATAAAATAAAGGTATAAACGAAATTTTTTTTGCCGAAAATAGAAGAAGAGAATCACAAATGCAAATTTTTCTGGTTTTCAAACTGTGGAGTATGCAAATTTTGAGTTTGACGTCAAAAACGTCGCTTCAGCAGCAGCGAATGAAATTTGACTTTCAAATGGATAAAAGAGAATGAAGACAAGGATGATCGGCATTCAGTGATTGCTTTGTTTCAATGAGTACGATGTCTCAGCGAAGTCATTTGACAGATTCAGAAGCTTGGAGAATTGTTGGTAGGTTAGAAGGGGGCCAAACTCAAGCCGAAGTAGCGCAAGCCATTGGAGTGTCACAAAGTGTCATTTCCAGGATCTGGAACCGTTTTTTGGAGAGTGGATGTGCAGACCGAAGACCAGGGCAAGGTCGTAGACGGGCAACAACGCCCAATGAAGATCGGTATTTAGCGTTAACAGCTCGGAGACACCGAAACATGAACGCTACTCTTCTCCAACAACACCTTCGCTCGGCTAGAGGCACCACGATTTCAACTCAGACTGTCCGAAACCGGCTCCATGCTGTAGGTCTGTATGCTCGCCGACCGATGGTATGTGTTAGATTAACATCAAGGCATCGTCGCGACCGCAGGGAGTGGGCAACCGAGCATGTCAACTGGAGAGAAATGAATGGAGCAATATTCTGTTTTCTGACGAGTTCCGTTTTTCTGTGCATCCGGATAATAGGCGTATTTTCATCTGGAGGGACCGTGGCAGTAGGAATAATCCTGCGTTCGTGCACGAAAGTGTCAGATTTGGCGGTGGAGGAGTGTTGGTGTATGGTGGCACCTCCATTGACGGGCGCACTGACCTCTACATCATTCGAGATGGAGCTCTGACTGGTCGCCGATATAGGGATGAGATCCTCAGACCTATTGTAGTCCCTTACGCTGCAGAAATCGGAGATAACTTCATTTTAATGGACGATAACTGCAGGCCACATCGTGCAAACCTGTTGGAGGATTTCTTTTTCGAGGAAGGAATCGTTCGAATGGAATGGCCAGCGTGTTCTCCAGACATGAATCCAATCGAGCACGTTTGGGACGCTCTAGGAAGACGAGTTTCTGGCCACCAACAACCTGCACAAACTCTCCAAGAACTGGAAAGAGCTCTTCTGGAAGAGTGGGGCAGAATACCCCAACTCGTCATTAATAGCCTCATTGAGTCCATGCCTCAAAGGTGTTCAACGTTGCTGGCCGCCCGTGGAAACCATACACCCTACTGAAAATGATTTTCTTTGAAGAAAACACCTTTTCTTATTCTTTTTTTCTTATATGCACAAATTGTGTTTTTTTCCTTTTGTACACAAATGCGCAATAAAATGCATTTTTTCTGCCAAACATGTGTAATTTATTCTCATATAACCTACTATGTCTGTCGACCATGTATCAATCAGCTAAAAAGTTTCCCAGATACAAAATCCACTTAAAACTGCAATATCCTTTAATTGTTTTGAGCAGTGTATTTTGAAGATGCGAACCAGTTTATTGAGTGTAAAATGGCATTCAATTCTGCTTGAAAAATTGAGTTCTGGTTATGTAGTCTGATTACATAATCGTAAATATATGTATTCTGGTAGTTTACTGTAAACGCTGATGCCGTACCTTGCTCCATGAGGGAGCCATCTGTGTAGATTTTTAAGTCATAGTTATTTAACGTTGTTGTGGAAATTTCAAGTATATCTAAATTCTTTAATTGATTGTAATTTGTGAAATTTTAAGTTTTCTCTTTTAGCATTAGATTGGTTAATTTGCATATTTGATCTTTATCATTCAAGATTCTTCGTCCTACTTTTACTTGGTAGCAATTATAGTCATTATTCAACGTAATATCTATTGGAGGAAAGCCAGTTAGAACGCATAATGCGTCAGTGGAAATACTCCTGTATACTTTTATTAAATTGAATAGAGCGGTTCTCTGTATTGATTTCAATCTCCGTGTTCCATGGCAATTTAAATCAGGAAACCAAATCTCATATCCATAAGTAATCTGTTTAAAAACTACCGTTTTATACCCTATTTTCAAAATATCCGGGTTGATTCCATGATTTAAAAAATTAAATCTTTTGAAACCAAGTATGAAGTTTGAAATTTTAGATTTCACATAAGTTAGATGGTCTAGTCATTTAAATTTAGAATCTAATACTAAACCTAAATAAGTTAAGTTCTTCGTGATATTTATTCTAACGTTTTGCAATTTGAATATAGGTTTCCTGCGAGTCATAGCAGAGTCAAAATTGGGAAAATAATCAAATATGGCATAGAGAAGCTTTCATTTGACTACCACTGTTAATCAAGGCTTATGCCGGGTGCGCCATAAGTTCGTTAAAACGTTAAAAAATCCTTTAAAAGAAACAAATGATGTTAAAAAAATACGGTTTGCAGGAATGGGATTCGAGGAAAATCGAATTTCTTTAATAACAAAAAAATTGATTCAAAAATTACCGATAGATGGCGTTGCATGCATAATATGAAGCAGAATTATGCAAATCAGGCTATCAATAAAATTCTCAATTCAAACAGATTCTTCATTCGATGCCAGTAGTTATGCCACTGTTACCAGATAAAGCGCTGTTGATTAAACTCTTTTAGAAGAACATTAAATCGGCAACTGGCGCATTGCGCGAAAATTCCGCACGGTAAAATAACTGAAGACGAGAAAAGAGCCTGTTTCAAGTGCTGGGATACTGAAGCTTGTCAGACGTTTCGCTGAAATGGGTCTCTTACTATAAGCCTAATTTGCATACACCTGCTTCTTATTATGAATGCCAGCGCCATCTATCGGTAATTTTTGAAGCAATTTGTTTCGTTATTAAAAAAATCCGATCTCCCTCTGATCCCTACCAGTGGATGAGAGGTTCTGCTCTCAAAGCTGGTAGACGGGAGGTGCTGGGTTCAATCCCCTGTCGCGCTCGTCGACCTAACCGTTCGGAGTTTTCCGTGGTTTTCTTCGAGCCTTGCCGTGAATACGGGTTAGGATCCCTTAAAAAGACCTCCACGGAGGGCACTCCCTCCAGGGCCTATATCCCTCGTGTTGATAATTGGTCGTCATAAATCAACCCAACCCTGTGATCCCATTTCTGCAAACCGCAATTTTTTAGCATAATTTGTTTTTTTTAATGATTTTTTAAATTTTTAACTAACTTATGTCACGCCCGGTATCACTATGCGGACATAGTGATAGCCAAATGTAAGCAAGTACCAACCGCACCAACATAAACTGATGGCTGCCGACATAAGCTTACTGTGCTGAGCTTATGTTGAAAAGATTTTAAAAATAGTGTTTAACAAACAGTTAAATATATATATTATAAGACGAGAACTATATAGTCTGTGTAAAAATTATAAAATAATGCAAAAATATAGAAGTTTTAGTACTTTTTAAAAAATTTCTTGAAATACGAGCATAAATTATGCATATAAAAATAATAAAACTCAAGGTACTGGTGCTCAATTTTTGAAAAGAAATCAAATTACAGCCATGTGAATTTCATTGCGTGTTTTATTATTGTATTAAAATAGTTTGATAGATATACGAGTATATTATATATAAAAAAAAACAAAAAACAAGAAGCATAATCTGAATGTATATTATGAACCTTGATTACACGCGAATATTTCACCTACAATCGTATTATTTTTTTACTAGATGTCGTACAATAACAAACAGATATATCCACCTTTTTATTGTTGAAAAGAAAACGAGAACACAAACCCGAAAGAAATATGCCTCTTTAGAGATATGCTAACACGATTTCTGTCCTAAGCCGTTTCTAAACAAGATAGACTTTGTCAGCAAACGTTAATCAACTTTTAGAATCCAATAAAGATGTCATATTTACGGCGGTAGAAAACAATACTTAAATAAAAAATTCTTTTTATAACTTCCTCATTAAAAAAAAAAAAAAAGAAAGAAGAAGAAGAAGAATGATAGAGATAAAAAGAAATGTAAAGTCACAAACAACATTTTTTTTTTTTTATTTGACTAAATTTATTGAAAGAGCATGTATAGCCTCATTTTAAAGATCAATTATTTAACTTTGAAGTTAATAAATAATATATTAGTGTGAATATAAATAATAAATCAAATTTAATATAAATTTATAAATAATTCAAAAATTAAAACGTCGTTAACAAATTTATTAATGAATTTGTTTCAATATTTTGATAATACCTGATTTACTCCAAGTGCAAAATTGATTCCTGTAAAAATAAAATAAAAATAAATTCAGAAAATTAAAATACTTTTTATGCCATGGTATATCGAAACTTATTCAGCTTATTTTAAAGATATTATTTAAGACTAAAAATTTTTTATAAAACACATCTTAATGAATATTGTAATTTCTGATAATGGTGATTCATTTGTGGTTATTAATACGGTAATGTTAAAAACAACAACATAAAATGTTTAAATAAAAATACATTTTTTTTGTTTTATTTGTGATAATGATGGTAATGTTAAAAAAACATCAACATAAAATGTTTAAATAAAAATATTTTTTTTTGTTTTGTTTTGTTTACTCGAAGTGCACAAATTATTCTTGTAAAAATAACATAGACAATGCGTATAAAAATAATAGTTATTAAAAATGGCAATGGCCCAACTAAACTGTAGCCCCAAGTATACGGTGACACATAAGAACCGAACATTATTTTGCGTTTTTAATATTTTAAGTCTGAATACATATGGTCGAGCAGCCTCGTGTTTACTGAATTTTGTAATTTTCTAACTATCATTTGTTCTAAAATATTTGTGCTACATACGTATAGAAAATTAGAAAAAAATAATAATAAATAAATAAATAAATATAATAAAACTTTTTGCTATTAGTATATCTATTAAATCACAAAACAAATGACACGACATAAGTACATCAATAATTAGAATATGATAGAAAATATTTATCCAAGGTTACAAAATACATATATTAAATTTAAAAAAAAGAAGAAGGAGGAGGAGAAAAGCATCCAAAAACAGAATGTAAAGATATTACAAGGAGAAAACGAAAACTTTTATTGTGAAACACTTAATCAAGGGCAATATTATTCTATTGTGTCCAATATTATTATATTGGGATATTCCACAATATAAGTAAATCACAAATTATTCCTGTTTGAGTACTTCGATTGGAGAGGGGGTTAGGCAGAAATTACTACTATATATACAGGGTGGTCCAAAAGTCCCAGACACATTTTAAAATTTAATATAAAATTAAGCAATTATCGAACGGGAGTGCGGTTCGGAATAAAATGCTTCTCAAAAGGAACCGTTTTCTTGAAGCGAATAAAAGAAATTAGTTCCAGACTTCGCCAATAGAAAGCGCTGTACGTTAAATTATCAGAAAGAAGCATCAAAACTCAAGATAACCAATTAGATTATTTATTTTATCACAAGCAATTACAGAGTATTTATACATACATATATGTATGTTGGAAATTTTGAACATAGTAATATGCATTTATTGAGCTTTAGAAAAGAAGCCCCTTCGATTATGAAAGGTTCTCCTACTGTCCTTAAGAGGGTAATGTTAACGTAATAAAATTGGAAATCGTTTAAATTGTCCACTGTACAAAGAAAAAAAAATGCAGATAATATTCTTATTGTTTAATTACGTCATTACACACAGTTCCGGAAATCATTCTTTTATTTTCAGAAATTTCGGGAGAATAATCGTCAGAAATATCAGAAACCAATAACTTTCTAAACATAGCGAAAACATTTATTCCGAAATTTCTGGGTAGGAAGGGAACCGTTTTATTTCAGAAACATTTAAACAAACTTGTATAACCTATTATTTTCTACGGCTTCTGATTGATCTATCTCCAAATTAATGTGCTGTAACAAATATATTTTTGATTAATAAAGAAGAAAAAAAAATAATAATAAAAGAACGAAAAGAAAAGAAAAAAAGAATCTCCTACTGGACTTAAAAATGTAAATAAAACTGCGTAATAAAACTGCGACGTCGTATAAATTATTCACTGGAAACAATTTTAGAAAATTTTCCGACGCAGCATGACCCCTTCCCTCTCCCCCCTGTACTTCTGAAATAATGTAGAGATGGTCCAGTCAGAAATCTTTGGAAATAATATGTTTAGGAGGTTTACGGAACCAAAAGATGATAAGTTTCGGAAATAGAAAGTCATCCCGCCGCCTGTAAATTTCTGAATAGATGTTTCTGCTAATTTCGGAAAGTTATTGGTTTCTGAGTTTTCTGATAGATTCTTTTCTTCCAGTTTTCTGAATATAACAGAAAAGTTTCTGAATTTATGGGTACTACGAAGTTACGCTAACGTTTCTTCTACATCAGAAAATGGTTTATTCATTTTTTCAATGTTGATTAACATGAAATATACTTACGTAAAATAATAATAACAATAATTATTATCATTATTTGGAAATTATGTTGTACAAATGATTTTTTTAAAGCCATCCAAAATTATTAAATAATTAATACATATTTAATGCAGAATGAATATTATACTTTTGTTGCTGTAGAAAATACATTGAACTCCATTATTCTTCAATTTCATTTCAAAATGCGAAAAGAAATATCATTCTTTTATACATTGTAATGTTCCGAAAAGAAACAGAATATACTTTTGACAGAACTTTTAGGACAAGATGACATATAAATGACATTTATTATTTTCATTCATTACCTCAATCGTCGTATATTCCAATGCTTTTTTTTAAAATTTCTATCATAGATTTGGAGGGAAAATAATGAACAAGACATACAGCACAATATATATATTTTTTCCTCCTTCATGTAAGATGAAGGTTATAAACTTCACTTAAACAGCTCAAATGTCATTTTAGCTAATCTCATCAATTTATCACTGGTAACTAAAAAAAAGAAAAAAGAAATAAGCTTTTTTTTTTTAAGATTGTGGATTTACAAGAACATATATAAATGATCTTTTCAGAATTGACATCATTAGACAATAAAAAGAAGGGGAATGAACTAAGATGACATGATGAGTTTTGTTAATTTGTTGTAGATCGGTAATTTGCTCCTATGTAACATTCTAATTTACTGATATCATTAATCTTTACAAAAAAATATATTTTTTTAAAGGAACAAATCTGTTTTTAGTCTGCTTAACGGGATAGTACATCATTGTTCAACGTAAAAGGAAAAAAATAGAATGTTTGAAAAAAGATTTAAAATAGTCCCAATAAATTAAAAAATCTGAAAAAAAGGAAACGAAAATTTAAAAAAAAGTATTTATTTTTTAGTAACTGAACGCTTTTCCAGGTATACTCAAACTGAGTTTTATTAACTTCCAACATTGCTTAAGCCGCTTAATTGAATTTTAAAACAACTGCTTCAGTAATAAATTTCTTTTTCAAAAATTTTAATACAAATTTTTCTTCGAATTTTTTCTTTAGGTTGATTAATTTATTAATTAATCTCATCAATTTATCACTGGTTTAAAAAAAAAAAAGAATTTTTTTAAGCTTGTGGATTTAGAAGAACAATATATAAATGATCTTTTCAGAACTGACATCATTAGAAAATAAAAAGAAGGGGAATACGACAGGGTGAATTTTGTTAATTTGTTGTTGTAGACCAGTAATAATATATTTTGTATAATGTATTTTGTAATATATTTTATATGTAGACTTTATCACCACCCTGTATAATTACTTTTCTTTAAAAATATTGTACTGAATTAAATATTTCAATATTAATATATTTGAACTAAGTGATTCGGTCATAAATGCCTAATGTCATTCATTTAGTCAGATGTAAGCAGTTGTCGAAAAAAAATACTTTATTTTCGTAACTCGAACCTCAATTACAACAACTTTATCGAAAATGTAGTTAACTAAAACTACTTGTTTTAAAAGAAGCGACTAAAAATTACTTTTCAAAGTTGTCACTATTTCGTAAATTTCAAATTTTGCTAAAGGATTCAATCTATACTTGAAATTGAAGACATGTATTAAGTATTACAAATGGCTCCTGGTTATATCGAGTTTGCCGGGATACAATGAAATAAATGCGATAAAACCAAAGGCAATTAAAAGTGAAGAAAGATAACATACAAGAAAATGTTTTGTACTATTCTCAAAAATGTTACTTTAAGCACACGTTACTTTTTTATGTGGCAACTAGAGCAATTCAATATTAATATTAACAATAAATCTGTAAATAAAAGAATTTCAAAAGACGAAAAGGGGCATTAAAAATTGATAATCGAATAATGAGTAAGTGGAGAAGTGTTTCCAGCAAGAAAATAAATTTATTTTATTTGGATATTGGTACGTGAATTTACCGGCAAGTGTCAATGGAAAAATTCATGACGTCATAGGATGTATTACTAAGCGCTGCAGCTGAGTTGCTGACATTCGGAAACTGTTGCGCAGAAAATATTTTGTGAAAGAGAAACAAGTCACTTTCCCCTGACTAGAAGCATGACACATTTTATCCCCTGAACCTGAAGTAGCGTTAAAAGTGACATCACTGTTCGCTACAAACTACTGATTTTTTGTATCACCATCGACCATTTTTCTAGAGAACTACTCGGCCGATTTTCTTCATTTTTTTATATTAAAGAAAGATAATCGTTATTACCGGAGAACATATATCGCCGAAAAGTATAATTTTCATTGATTACAATTAATTTTTCTAACTCACAAAAGGTAAAATATAAGACGGAAAAATGACCTTTTTCATTAAAATTACCGCCATTTTGTCAAAAATCAACTTTTAAAACTAATGTTGGTATAAGTTCTAGAGAACTGACTGCCCTTTCATAAATTGGCGACCAAAATTGTTGTGACTAGAGAAAAAACGCCGCCCGATCGGGAGTTCACGGAGTACACTTGGAGGTATATTCTCCATCGCAAAAGGCGTATTATTATTATTATTATTATTATTATTATTATTATTATTATTATTATTTACACACAAAAATTTAAATGCATAAATGAAATGTCAATAAATATAATGCAAAAAGTCCGAAGGTGTTATTTTATTTTATTTATTTATTTATTAACCATTGGGAAAATGGTTGTTGTTTTCGGTCGAAAATCCACCTCTTGACGTCGTCACTTTATTTTTTTAAGTGTTTTTAACGAAATTTTGTAACTTTAGAAGAATTTTTAACGAAATTCTGTGACTTTAGAAGAATTTTTCTGCGAATAGACAATAGAAATGGATAAAATCGTTACAAAAATGTTAAAGTTACAAAAAGGATAGATGCAAACAATCAGATATGAAAAAAAGCCGAATTAAACAATTGACGTCGGATGAGAAATCGTCTTATAAAGCAAAAAAAACGTGGTCTTCAACTTTAATTTCCTCAAACTACCTTTAGCTCAGACATCAATCTAAACAAGAGTTAAATTTATTGTAGGAAGGACCCGATAAAATATTTTTGCTTCTATTTTCATTAATATATTGTAAATTTCGTACTTTCGTGTTATAGCGGCCCACAAGGATGAATCGCCAAGCGACGAAGATTTATCGTCAAATTATAAAGCAATGTATGACGTTATAATAATATATGATAGATATATATAACATTTCTTGACGTATGTGGCCAAGTTATAGTCATATAGGATGCATATATGATGTATATATATGACATGTTTATATGATGTATATACGACATATAAGGCGTAAATAATATGTGTATAATGACGTATATGGCACATATAGGAGTGTTTAGAATATATATATGCGTATATAGGATACATATATAAGCTGTGCGATGATCTTGGCTAAATCATAACTGCAACCTTGGCATAATCATAATTGTGGAGGCCGCTAAAACACAAAAGTACGGTATTTTTTATTTTTTAAAAAAAGCTTTCGGAACTTTTTTCCAATGGTTATTGTAATTCGTTAAATTATAATTTTTTTTTCCTTTTTTATTTTTTTTTATTTATTTTATTTTTTACAAACAAAAATTTAAATGTATGAGTGAAACGTCAATAAATATAATGCAAAAAGTCCGAAGGTGTTATTTTATTTTATTTTAGCTTTTGTAACCGAAAAAAAAAAAATCCTAAAAATTACTTGAATTTTAGGCCAAAGAAGTATTTGTCAGAAACTTTTCTGTTTCTGGGAGGAAAACAAAACCGAAACATTCGCGACTCTAGCTGGTTTCAACAACCTCCCAAATCGCTTCGTACCACTGACACATCTCGATATATACTCCCACGCGGAAAAATAGATGGCCTCTTGAAAAATCCAGAAGGGGTAAAAGATCTCCCCGAAAATAAAACTCTGATGGCCCGCTGACTGAAATCATCTGTTATCAGAAGAGGAAACGCGGAAGAGGTTTTCACAGCTCCCGCTATGAACGATGAGAATAGCAGAGTGAGTAGAGTTTTATATCCAAAAAGTGGCAAATCAAGAGCAAATTTACGACCTCCAGAAATCTCCGAGAGAGTTGAAATTTTTTTGGGAATAATGCCAAGAAGCCAAGGAGGTGATAGTTCTCCGTAGTGATGAGAATACTCTATCGTGCGCTAAAACGTTTTTAAAGAAGAGAAATATGGTTCAGGATGTGCTTGGATGATAATAAAGTGCTGCTTCAAAATACGATGACCCAGGATTATATGTAATACTATGAGATAGCAAGGCTATAATTATGAACAAAGTGGAATATATTCCGTTCATTTCCCCTTAGAAGAGTAAAAATTTGGATAGAAATTATTTAATGCTCTTTTAGGAAATATTAGGGAGTGCGGAGGGGGGGGGGGTTAGAGGGTTTGTTTGGAACAGTTAAAAATATCCAAAGATTAATCTTTGGAATATTTGACATAAATAATTAAATAATTAAAAGTAAACGAGAAAGAGCCATGAAAAAGTAGTAAACTAGCATCGACTGTGTTAATTAAATATTTCTCTAACATTGGGCCAGTTTTTTACAACGTTGTACAATGTTAGGCATACCATGGGAAAATACAGCCAATATTTCCTACCATTAGTTACACTGATCATTGTAGTTAAATGCATTTTATATTCGAGGTCATTGGGATTTTTTAGGAGTAATGCCTAGAAGCTGAGGAGGTGATACTCTGCAGTGATGATGATTCTATATCCTGCTCTAAAATGTTTTAAAAGAAGTGAAATATTCTTCAGCATGTGCTTGGATGATATCAATGATCCTCCAAAATTCAATGACGAAGGATATGTATGTAGTATGTGATAGGAATGTTATAATTATGTCACTTACTTTCAGTCAAAAAGTAGAAATCTAGACTGGAACTCTCGCTCTTCTTGAAAACATTGAAAAGGAGGGGGGCGAGGGTTTTTAACATTTTTAGCCGGCTAAAATTCTACACTCAATGGCTCGTTTGAACTATCTTAAGAAGAAGCATCACAAAAGAAATGTTTGGAATATTTGAAAAATGTAATCGATCGATAGGAACATCAAAATGGGTTAGGTAAATCTTTTTTCCAATTCTGGATGAGTTATAGAATGTTTCACAATATTGATTACTTGATGTATAGATGGTGATAGAGTATCAAACAATGCTAATAGTCGAGTCTTAAATTTTCTTAAGTTTTGCATACATAAATAAAAAACTTCTGCTTTAACTGCAAAACACAATCACCGATATAGGACTCTTTTTTTTTTTTTTTTTTTTTTTTTTTTCAATGAACATTTTTATCGAAATAAAAAGTTACTTCATCTCGCTACTTTCATTATACTCTATACAAGAAATCAAAAGTTTCCCACTTATAATATTTAATTCATAATGCTTTATATTCCAAAACTAAATGCAACTGCTTCAATATTTTAATGTAATTTAAATTAATCATGTCACTGTCTGGGGTTTACTTATAAACATAAATATCCGTAATTCTTAATAAAAACAATTCGATTGGTAACCAGAAGTTATTTGTAGGCCTACGTGATTATTCTGCTAAATAATATTATTTGTAAGATCCCGTCAACAGGAATCTCCTGTAAGTTACAGGTTTGGTCTGTTGAGAACCGGCCTTTTCGCAACGGGAAATATCTGTATGACTGCGTGTTTCTGCCGTCCGATAACGCGATTTTCTGCCAGCAGATATTTCCTGGACACAGAACATTTCAGGCAATTTTTGCTGTCAGACATTTTCTGTTATATTACAGGATTTTTTTTTTTTTCAGTGTACAGTATTATATAGAAAAAAGGGGCGAATCAAGAGTCAATCTACGATTCCGGAAATATCCGAAGGAGTTTGGATTTTTTTTTTATAGGAATGATGGTAAGAAGCCGAAAAGGTGATAGTTCTGTGTAATGATAATGATACTGTATCGTATTCAAAAATGTTTTAGAAGAAAAAAAATGGTTGGAGGATAAGAATAATCCTTCAAAATTCAATGACCGAGGATATTTGTACTATGAGATAGATATAATTATGAACATGTTCTACTTACTTTAAGTCAAAAAGTAAAAAAAAAAAAAAAAAAAAAACTGTTTGGACCTCTTGATATTCTTCAAAACATTAAGAGAGGAGGGTATTTAAAGTTTTTTGAGGCTTCTAAAATTTTCATTATACTTTTTTTTTCTTCTTTCAACTGTAAAACTTGTTTGGAATATTTTAAGACACTCCATTCCAAAAGTAATCGTTTTAATATTGGAAACTTGTAATCAATCGATTGGAACAAATTAATATTGAACTGTGTTAGTTAAAATATTTTAAAAATCGGGTTAGTTTCATATAATGATGCACAATATTAAATGTTCGATAAAGAAGATGATTTTGTGTGTATCGATACAGGAGATGATACCGTATTGAACGATGAGAGTAGCCGAGTAGAGTTTTATATCCAAAAAGTGACGAATCAAGAGAAAATTTACGTCCTCCAGAAACCTCTGAGAGAGTTTGAATATTTTGGGAAATATTGCCAAGAAACTGAGGAGGTGATAGCTCTCTGTTATGACGAGAATACTCTATCGTGCACTAAATTGCTTAAAAAGAGCAGAAATGGGGTTCAGTGTGTGTTCATAGATGATAAAAAGCTCGTTTCAAAATGCAACGAACCAGGAAATATTGTACTAAAATATAACAATAATATGAATATGCACAAAGTGGAATAAATTCAGTTCACATACGGTACAAAAATTTTAAAAATCTGGAGAAAAGCTACTTACTGCGCTTCTTGTAAAGGTTATCGGGATGAGGAGAGTAATTTAACAAGTTACAACAACCATTGGGAAAATGTTCCAAAAGCTTAAAGAAAAAGAAATCAAATTAATTAAAAATATTAATTATTCAAAAATATTCATCGGAACCCTCTACAAATAAACGCATTTTACATTAGTACAGTTGAAGAGATCCTGGCATTCTCTGTCCTCTCAAAAATATTCGTTTGAACCATCGCCGCAGTTATTGAAACGCATTTTCCATTACTATACCTAATCCTTAATATATACCTTAAAATTTTGTCGGGTCCTTCCTACAATAACTTTAACTCTTATTTAGATTAATGTTTGAGATAAAGGTATTTTGAGGAAATTAAACTTGAAGACCAAGTTTTTTGCTTTATAAGACGATTTTTCATCCGACGTCCATTTTTGAATTCGGCTTTTTTTCTTATCTGATAGTTTGCATCTATCCTTTTTTTAGCTTTAACATTTTGTAACGATTTTATGCATTTCTATGGCCTATTCAAAGAAAAATTCTTCTAAAGTAACAGAATTTCGTTAAAAACACTAAAAAAAAATTCTTCTAAAGTTACAGAAGTTCGTTATAAACGCTTAAAAAAATAACGTGATGTTGCCAAGAGTTCCATTCTCTACCGAAAACAACAACTATTTTCCCAATGGTAAAAAATGATTTAAAAAAAAAAAAAAAAAAAAAGATTAATGTTTACAATAGTTGAAACATATACTCAAATAATTAAAATGTATTAAACATGTATTGTAAAAGTAGCAAATAACACGACCTATGTTAATTAAAAATTTTTTTTTCCAATCTGAAAAAGTTTTGTACAATATTGCACAATATTGGACGTATCACAGAAATATGTATATAGCAAATATTGTCTTACCAATAAGTTAGTTACTCTAATCTTATCCGCGGATAGCTGTATGGCATCTCCGCGGGGATTGGAAATTTTTTGGGAACAATGCCAATCAGCTGAGGAGGTAATAAATCTCCTAGGTGATGAAGATACTGTATCGTGTGCCAAAATGCTTCTTTTTTAAGAAGAGAAATTTGGATTAGGATGTGTTTGGATGATAAAATATTCATTCAAAATTCAATAACCATCTATTATGAAATAATAACGCTATACTAGGTTAATTTTAACACAATTATTATAATTGGTAAAGGAATCATATGAGTTGTAATTTTCCAACTGGGCGAAAATATCCAGGCCAGGATTCGAACCAGGGATCTCTTGGCTGAAGCTGCCAGTGCTCTACCAACTGAGCCATCCCGGTTGAATCTGGAGGACCTAATTCATCCAGTTAATTTTAATGATCATAGCATCTGGACTGTTGTCTGAATCAGTCAGAGCAAAATAAATAGCAGGTAATTTGGAACTCCAGCAAACGCTGGATACGTGATTACACTAGATTCATTTTATCACAATTATTCATATTGGTAAAGAAATAATATGAGTTGTAATTTTCCAACTGGACGGAAAATGCCCGGGCCAGGATTCGAACCTGGGATCTCTTGGCTGAAGCTGCCAGTGCTCTTGCAGGATATGCGATTTATTCTGTTGAGCTGATTCATACATCAGACCAGATGCTATGATCAATAAGGTTAACTGGATGAATTAGGTCCTCCAGATTCGACCGGGATGGCTCAGTTGGTAGAGCACTGGCAGCTTCAGCCAAGAGATCCCAGGTTCGAATCCTGGCCCAGACATTTTTTGTCCAGTTGGAAAGTTACAACTCATAGTAAAGCTATAATTATGACAACAGTGGAATGTATTCCGCGTATTTTCTATCCAAAACTAGAAATTTAGACAGGATATCTTGTTTTTCTTGGATTCATTAAGGCTGCTCTCAGATCCAAGCTGGCTATTTTCACATACTTTCCAGAATTCATTTTTGTTCGTAAACGCATGAAGTTGGCAGGTAACTCTTATTTTGAAACTATGAAATCTAATAGTTTTTTCACTTTTCGATAAAAGCAAAGGATCTTTCTGAAAATGCTGTCAAGCTGGGTGTTTTAAACCGAATTTTCAGACGCGACAGCCCAAGGAAGATAATTATGACACAACAATCGCTTATAAAATACGATGTAATTCCTTTACCGAAAAATTAAAAACAATTCGATTCCAAATCTCTTCTATAGTCATGGCTGCAAGTGAAATGCTTTTACGTGTAAAAATGGGTCCATAAATATGTCAGAAAGTTTCGCGTGGAAAAATACTTTTTTGAGAACGAGTTATTTTACTTTATAAGGCTTCTAAAAATCGACAGTGTATGTATTGTATTTATAAATTTTAACTTAGTAACTTGTTTGAAATATTTTAAGAAAATCCCATTCCAAAATTAATGTTTGGAATACTTCTAAAATATAATTTATCGATAAGAACAACATCGAACTGCATTAGTATATTTTTCCAATATAGGTCCAGTTTTATAGAATATTGTACAATATTAATTGAGGGGGTCGGGGCAAGAAAGTGTCAAGCCACATTTTTGGTGAAATAAATCTAACACTGTAATCTGTTGCTTAATGTTGTCAATTATAATATCCTACATATAATTTGTTTCTAATGTCACTTGGTGGCAGCCTATGTCCCCAGGTTTCGTTTTTGTCCCAGATGTTTATGTCCCCAATAAAGATAGCTAATTTACAAAACACGTAACAGTAATATCATTAAAGTAATACCATATATCAATGCCAAACTCAGAATATCTCAAATGTTATTGACATTCGCGAAAAAGCTTTGTTTATATCTTGATTTGAGTATTTGATGTGGCTTAGCACTCTCTTGCCCCGACCCCCCTCAATTGCTTGATACAGAAAATGGCAGTTCATTGTTCAATACAAGTGATGATACTACTCATTGTTTGATACAGATGATAATACTATATTGAGTGGTCAGAATAGCCGGGTTGTATTTTATATCGAAAAAGGGGCTAATCAAGAGGAAATTTATAGAACTTCGAGAAATCTCCAAGAGAGTTGGAAGTTTTAGGTAATAATGTTCAGAAGCTGAGAATGTGATATTTCTTTGTAGTGATATTGATACTGTATCGTGCTCTAAAATGTTTTAAAAGATCTGAATATTGGATTATATTGTATATGGGTAATAAAATGCTTCTTCAAAATGCGATGATCCAGGATGTGTATAATATGAAATAGTAATGCTACAATTATGAACTTAGTGGAATATATTCCGTAACATTTTACATTAAAGTGGTGTATAAATCTGAAAATAGTTAAAAAAAAGTTGGAAATTTTACGTCAAACGTAACAAACGAGGTGCGTTCGTACTATAGCTAGTTATATAAATATTCAGATCTTGATGATTTTTTATTCTGCGAAATGAATTAGATCGTCTGCAGATTAATTTCTGTCGTGAAATAAGTATCTCGGTCGCTTGACAATTCAACCTCGGAAGCTCCTATAACAAGAAAGCACCGATTAAAAAAAAAAAAAAAAATCAAATTTCTTAATAAATGTTTTTATTAATATCTCCTAAAGTTTTGATTCGATTTTTATAAAATTTGAAATGTCTCGACAAAATTCTGCAAAGATAATATAGCTTAAATTTCAAACCATTCGATTGGGTAGTTTTTGCGTTGTTATATGCGGACGGACGGACAGACAGACGGACGGACCAAGCGACGACAATAGGTGCTACGTATTTATATAATTACGAACGCACCTAAAAAACATTAAAATGTAATGTTTGGAAAATTTGAAAAACATAGTAAAATGGTTTTAGTTGTATCAAACCAACATCGACTTGCATTAATTCTTTCTCCAACATTGGATTATTTTTCTGTACAATGGTGCACAATATTGGGTATATTTGAAAATATATAGCTAATGTTGCCTACCAATAGTAACACTTGTCATATCTATAAATATCAATATAATATAATATCTGCGAGAGAATTCGAACATTTTTGGAAATAATGCCACGAAGCAGGGGAGGCGATAGTTCTCGGTGGTGGTGGTGATTCTTCTGATAATACTGTTTCTTACAGTAAAATGTAAAAAAAAAAAAAAAAGAAAAGAAAAGAAAAGAAAAAGAAAGAAACAGAAAAGAAAAAAAGTACGGATGAGGATGAGTTTGGATGATAATAAAAAGCTCTTTCAAAATAGGATGACCTGTATATATACATAGTCATGACAAAAAGAACAAATAAAAAGAAAAAACTCCCAGTTAAACTGATACCATTGAGCTCACAGGTTATTCACACTAATTGCATATTATACTCTTATTTCAAAGAATAATGCCCCTCGAAAAATAAAGAAACCGACAATAAATTAAGGGGGGATTACCCCCCCCCCTTTTATACTTAACCAATGAACACCCAAAACTAATCAGGGAAGCACCTTATCACAATGAACATATATGCAAAATTTGAAGCAAATCTGATAATTCTGCATGAAAAATCCATTTATCTAAATTAAGGGGGGGATTAGCACCGTCCCCCCTTTCATACTTAACCAATGAACCTTCAAAACTAATTCAGGTGATCACCTTATCAGAATAAACCTATAAATAAAATTTGAAGCAAATCGGATATTTCTATCAAGAGTTATCGCGTTACGTACATAAATACATACATACATACATACGTACGTACATACATACAGAACCTGCGGTCACATTATCTCTCAGTTTTTGATAGCCTGTGATCTAAAAAGATACCTCCCTACTAAGCCTGGCTCAAAACGCTTCATAAAAATGTGACTGGTACCAAGTGATTAGTAATAACGTCTACTAATTAATGCTACACTTAATTTTGCTTAAGGAGTCGTCTAAACATAGAAATTGTAACAAACTTTAAAAATTTCAATACTAACACTTGACATCATATTTGGATTCTTCTGTAAACTTTACTTTCGGATACCAAATGAGAAGTCTTACGGTCAAGTACTTTAAGTATTATAAAGGTTTAATATTCGAAACTCCTAATGTTAAATTCAGTTTTAAGCCTTGCTAAACAGATTGCAAAAGAGGTACTTTTTTAAGCATAACTCAAAAACTACTTGGTGGAATGAGCTGTACTGGGTTCGTATATTATTTGAAGCTTCTAAAAATCGATTTCTATTAAAAAAAAAGTCACAGGTTACAATTAATACTTTTTCGAAAATTAATTTTAAAGTATATATATTTCCGAAATTATTTCTCGAAAATGTATCTTCATGTTACAAAATGAATACTAAATTATTTCTATACATATATATATATATATATATATATATATATATATATATATATATATATATATATATATATACATATAGTATTTATTATTTATACAATTAGCATACTGTGCGAATAAACATATTTATAAGAGACATTACCGTCAACCAATGCATTTATTTTCAATATAAACACTAATAAAGAAAATTCTATAGTTGAATAATGCAGTATGGAAAAAACAATATTCATGGGTAAGGTTAACTGGTAAAAAGTCGAAAACAATCTGTGCAATAACACACATTCTTGAAAGAATTATGATTATGATTATTTTTTCTTTTGTAACACACAAGTTGAAATTCCCCTCTAATTAAAAATGATGTGACATCTAATGAAATATAAAGTACACATGTCATTTTTTCTAGTATCATTACGAAGATTAATTGTGTGTGTGGGGGGGGGGGGGGAGAAATAAGAACCTTAATTTAGTACATAGGATATAACTTTCCCTTTTCTGAATCGAAATGACATTTGGTGACATTATTTAAGTGAGCCATCTTTTCTTAATTTTTCGCTTCAATATAATTATTTTTCTCGTGAACTCAGGGATATTATTTAACTTTCAGAACGTATTGATAGTATCGAAAAGAAATAGAGATACTTCGGAGTAGAATCAAGAATGGTTTGGAGTATGGGAAATGGTCGAAGATTGTAGTAGCACAGAAAAACGATGAGAAAAATGTTTTCGGTGGGACATAGGCACTTAGGTCCCGAGTGACGTATAGTGATTTTTTGTATGTTGTTCCGCGATAACTCAAGTTGACGACATCCTGCTGAGAACTGGAAAAAGTTTGTTTCGACGAGGAAGAATCAAGAAGTATTTGACAAACATCTTTTCTTTAATTTAAAACGATGAAAAGAAGACATATCCATGTAGTTATTCCACAGTTAATAATCCACGGGTACAAGAAATCACATCTTGTATGATGGGGTGACAATCCAAATTTTTGACAGAGGAGCGAAGTAAGAATATCGAGAACTTAGGCTGCATATCCGAATTTTAAAAAGTGGGAAAGTGCTTTAGGAGGGTACCATAAGGGTGGCCAAGGGGCCGGAATATTTTAGAGATGTTACATCGCTGAGATCAGAGAAGAAAGTGTATTTTTGATAATGACAGCGTGCGTTGGAAAGTATGCCAAACCATTTACATTTTTAGAGCCAAGAGTATTGTATTTTGCGTGGGAATTGTAACCGTTACATATACATCATATCAACTTCATAATTGACGTCATTGGTAGGGAAATCTTTATTGGCGAAGATTGCACTTTGGCAAAAAAAGAGAGTGAAATAGAATTTTAGTGGTTAGTTGTTTTGAGAAAATACAGGAAAGATATTTCAGAAATATGTTATAAGGCGTCACTCAGACGGAATTAACATCTGGATTCAGTATGAAGTCAAAACTGACCATGAGAAAGGAAACATTTTATGCCTTGGATAATTTCATTTGCATTGATATGTGGGAGACCGAATAAAGTACGTTAATGGTAATTTACAAACAATATGTATGATTTTGACTAAAAGTTATCGTTGAAAGAGAATGATCAAAAGGGTGCGCGTTTTAACAGCCGGGAATGTATATAAATTACGATAATACAGAAAGGGACAATATATTTAATAAAAATACTTAAAACATAGATTTCTTAATTTTTGAAAAAGATATATATATTATCTTTACCATATATATATCACCCCTTCACAAGATTTTGAAAAATTTAGAATGTCACCCTGAAAATATAATACACAATATCAATATATAAAAATAATAAAAAATATGTATGCATACTCTATGTAAATAAAAAAGTGTAGTACTACCATAAAGCTTCATACTAGTATAATAAATGGCCATAAAATTTTCAAATTACAGCAGCATGTATTTCAGCAGCTTTCAAAAGTTCCATTATCAACATGAATATATTTGTTTTTGGCTGCATAAAAATATATCATTTTCTTTAAAATGGTATGCCTAATGATATTTTAATATTATTAGTGCACTTGCATAAATAGTCACATTTTATCTGTTATTTTATTTCGAAGATTAGAATGTGCACAATTAAACTTTTCACTTTAAATTCTGGCCATAGTGAAATATAAACACAAATAATATTTCAATATTGAAAAAAAATAGTTACAATTATACAATATAAAAATGACACAATAGAGGCTACAAAAACACATATACCACATGAAAAATTTAAAAATTTTGTGTATTAATCGGGAAATGTGCATAAACAGCTTACAAAACCACCTTGTAATTTAATAATTGCATAAATAATCTTTATTTTATTTTATTTTTATTATTTTATATAACTGGGAAAACTATTAAATTATTATAGTACATAAAAGGGATTATCTTTACCGAATATTAAAATAGCAATTGAATAAATAATTTTGAAATAACCCATAATAGTTGTAATCATTTTTAAAATTTATATCTAACTTTCATTAATAAATTTCTTTATAAAACAATTTTTTTTTAAGGCATCACAAAAGAATTTCTGAAATATTTAAAAAAAAAACAATACGATGAATAAATGTAGAAGAATTGTGAAAAAAAATTTTTTTAAATGAAGGATCTGCTTCTACAAGTGAGAAAAAGAAAAAAAATGCCAAAAATATCACTATAATCTATATAGTGTGAAGTAAAGATGTTAACATTATATATGTTCGATGAGAGAGAGATGTTTACACCTGAACAATATTTAGAAAAAAACAAAATGTATGTTATCGAAGTAAGAAGGCATATCATATAATTTAAAAATTAACATAAGTCCAAATTTTAAGAACGATTATGAGATTTATTCACTGAAATAAAGTTCAAAAATTCTTTCTAATTGATAAAGTGAAGGTGGCATGTAAAGTGATGTAACTTTAAAAATAAAAAAAAAACCGATGATATAGTGTATATGTAAAGAGCAATAGAAATTAATGTATACACTAATATATGAAGTGCGAAAAAGATAACGGTATGTGTGAATGCTCGACCATACCTATCAGTGAATACGAATCTTAAGTATAGAAGTGTAGTAATAATGAATAAAGGGAAAAAAAAGAAAAGGTTTGGATTACAAAGGAATCAGACCGGAGAAAACTAAGTGAGAAAACGGTAAACAAAAAAAAAAAAATTCTGGTTACAAAGGAACCAGTCACACAAAAGAAATTTCTGATAACAAGGGGTATCAGAGCTCAATAAATTGTATATCTGAAAACAAAGGAATCAGAGTCACCAAAATAATATCTGATAACAAGGTATCAGCCCTCAATAAGTTATATATCTGAAAACTAGGAATCAGACTCACCAAAACAATATTCTGATAAGAAAAGTATCAGCTCTCAATAAGTTATATATCTGAAAACTAGGAATCAGACTCACCAAAACAATAATCTGATAACAAAAGTATCAGCCCTCAATAAGTTATATATCCGAAAACTAGGAATCGGACTCACCAAAACAATAATCTGATAACAAAAGTATCAGCCCTCAATAAGTTATATTTCTGAAAACAATAGGAATCAGAACCACAAAGAAATTTTTTTTTTTTTTTAAACACAACCGAAGTTTGGAAGAATGAACAAATTTCTGATTATAGAGAAAAACAGAACCAAAAGAATTAATTTAATTTAAAAAAAATGTCATTACTTATTTCTACCAAAGGAAATTTAAAAAAAAGTTGAGTGATGTGAATTTCTGCAAGAATGTGCCAAAGGAAAAGATGTGACGCCGAATTTATTTTGCCTTAATTTTTAATACCAATATATTTTGATTTATTTATATATTATTTTTATTTTAAAAGAACAGTGATGCTGAGAAGAAGAATTGTCTACTCCTGAAATGTCGAAAATACAACGAAGATAAAAGGTAAAATTAAGCTGTGTGTACGGATCAGTTACACTTATTCAATATGCGAAAAATTTCTGACGACCCGCACCAAAAAAAAATCTCGACATACAAATATACCTCTAATCGCTCTACCGTTTTCGTACGCTAAACAGCCAAACGAAAAGAGACCAACCATCTATACACACAGGTGTGTAAACAATAAAAACATTAACGTATGAAATAGAAAGAAAAATATTCATAAGAGCAGTTGTCTGGAAAAAATTACCTATATAGTAGGGAAGTGTATCAAAAAAAATACCGAAAAAATTGAATCGAAGTAAGAAAAGGAGTAAAATATTTGTGACAGTATATAATAAAAGAAATAGATATGCAAAGAGTATCATAATATAACATCTTATCATTAATATTATAGTTTCGAAAAATAATATAAACTAGAATTAACAGAGAGTGGTATTTCTTTCTTCATCAATATATTTCTTTATTGACGGACACCCTGGCGAAGATACGGTGTGAGAAATGTTAAAATTAGTATTGTTATTTTCATTATTTGATATGCAATTAATGCATTTAGGAGGGTTTGTGCACCTAAGATTGTTATGTTGGCCTGCACAAATCGGACATTTTATAGAATTAAGACATACCTGTGCAATATGATAAAATGAATGACATCGAAAACAACGTTTTACAGGGATAAATCTGATTACAGGATATTTTTTGTCTTGAATAGTTATTTGTTTAAGCTCCAGTAATGTTTTTGCAATAGGAAACGACATCTCAAATATCCAGTTGTACTCATCTGTATCCCTAAGTTTACATTTCCTTATAAATTGTACAGAGAACAAAGGTTTTTGAAGAATATCAGAAATTCCAAATAAAATGTCTGGTATATTAAATTTTAAAGGTAATTTACAAACAATGATGCGAACCGGTTTATGATGCATTTTAGTGGGTGAACAAATATGAATGCTTTCTGAAAGCTCACGATTGCTAGAAGTATTTGATTGCTGCATATCAATTTTTTCATGTGCTAAATTATCGAATGAGTTCTCATCATCTGTAATTTGTGAAATATCCGTCTGTGTAAAAATATTATGCATATTTCGGGGTAACATATAAGTGTTATGGGAAGTATCGTTTACATTTTTATCATCAAAAACATCATGTATATTTTCTACCTTTTGGGCATGAAGCCGTTCTAATAATTTTTTATTAAGCGAAATTAAATTTTTCTTATCTAGTACCAATTTATCAAGTTGCTTCATGACAAAAATATCATAAAACTGCAAAAGACTGTCAAATTGGCGTTCCAGAACAACCTGAAATTTGCATAATTTTGCAGAGAGAGCAGAATTGTCCTGCAATTTTATGTGATCATGCAGCTCATTTAATTGGGAGTTAACAAACTCTGGAGCACCTTTTAACAAATCCCTGAATACATAAGACCATGAAATATCACTAAATATTTGATTTTGTTCGGAAATAGAAACAGTAGTTTCAGATACTGGTGATGCCTGAGTGGATGCCATTTCTGCACTCTGGTCCTAGATTTATTTTGTGAATTTTTTTTTTTAATAGGCATGAATATGGAAAAGATATACACAAAACTTTAAAAGAGGTGAAGGAAGTGCATGAATTGCAAAAATTTAAAGTGTCATATTTCTCATTAATATGATAAAAATGACATGAGGGTATAAATACACCAGTAAAATACACAAGACCAGATACACAAACGAGCAAAGAGATTACTCAAAGCAGTGCACACTTAACGTATAAATTAAAATATCATATCATGAGATCATATTTAGAGTATTTACCATAATATATTATTAACTTAGAGTTAAAAACTGAATGCAACCCAAAATGTGAATAGAAATATATCAAAATTTAAAACACAACAAAAACTGATAATTTATTATTATTTTTTTTTAAAGATTAAAATATTTAAAACATTAGAGATCTCTAAAATGATAAGCAGTGGCTTCAAATGCATAAAAATACAACAAAATAATAAAACGAAGCAAAATTTGAATAAAATTTATCAGTCATGAAAAAATTCAGATATAAGTGAAATTTAGTATCATTTTAAACTTTGAAAGATCTCTGACAGTTAGAAAACAATCTGCTTCTTACCTGTATGCACCATAGAAAACTACCTCTGGAACGATTTAAAATATACACATTATTAAATATTTAAAAGTTCTTGCAGTGGCTTTTTTTTTTATTAAAAAATATTACAGTTCTTGCACTGTCAAAGTTTATCCCATGATAAACATGAAAATATCATTTGAAATTACCATAGAAAGCGGATTTCATAAAATTTAAAATTTTAATAAAAAAATGAATTTTCTGCCTTTCCTTTTTTTTTTTTTTTATATCAACACATTAAGAATAAAAAACTCTTACCTGTAACACAAGTAAATATCCATTGTATAACAAATTTCAGAAAATACCTAGCTATAGAAAAAAAAAACACCGAAAATAATATATATATTTTTTTGTTTTAAATTACCACAGATGAAAACGGATTTTGTGATTTTTATCACTATGAATAAGTATTCCTTTAACACAATTGAAGTTTGGAGAAATGAATAAATTTTAACCGGAGATCAACAACATTGCAAGCTCAGTTATTTTCTTCTTACTTGATTGTTACAAGGCAATTAAAAACAAAAAGTTTTCGTTAAAGCTGATGGATAGGCATTCAATAACCTTGAATTTTTATCGAAACTAAGTTAGAAAGAGTTTTCCGATTATAAGAACCGCAACGCATGATTAGGAAGTCACTTCGATGAGCACATTGAGTTTCTCGCTGTGTTTTTTTTTATGCCGAAACACAATCAAAGTTTCTCGTATTTATATGATGAAACCACACAGTGCATAATCATGAGTTGAAATTCACTGAAATTAGCGGCACATTTCAACATTATAAACTGGAGAAATTTTATCGACGAAGAAAAACAATCTTTTTGAAATAATGAAAGCATATAGAATCGGTTGAATGAAGTTATAATCTTAACACATTGAAAAAAAATATAAGTTGCACTAAAAGGACTACGAGAAAAATTTTTGCTGATCTATCTGGCTTGGGTAATTTTAGGATACACAACTGTAGCACACTTTCAAGTCACAGAATAATAGTTATAAATTGAAAGTACTTAATATGTATAGATAAGGCAGGGATCACAAGGATTTTTTTTTTTTTTGAAGGCGTATTTATCACAGGCACAGGTTAAAAAAACTGCACAAAAGATCCTAGGTTGAAACAGTTTATCACTTACGCGGCACGGAAAAGGCATATTTAACTAACATGAACCGCAGGACAAATCCAGGCACATATCGAAGATGTAGAAAAATTCAGGCACATTTCGAAGATGTAGACAAATTCAGGCACATTTCGAAGATGTAGACACAAGAGGAGTCACGACAGCAGAAAAAATAAAAAATCCACACATTGAGTAGTTGATATAGAGTTCCTTGGCGCACACCCTATGGAAATTGTTTTGTGAAAAATCCAGCTCATCAAAATTAGGCACCAATCTTATATCGAAAAGAAATAGAGATACTTCGGAGTAGAATCAAGAATGGTTTGGAGTATGGGAAATGGTCGAAGATTGTAGTAGCACAGAAAAACGATGAGAAAAATGTTTTCGGTGGGACATAGGCACTTAGGTCCCGAGTGACGTATAGTGATTTTTTGTATGTTGTTCCGCGATAACTCAAGTTGACGACATCCTGCTGAGAACTGGAAAAAGTTTGTTTCGACGAGGAAGAATCAAGAAGTATTTGACAAACATCTTTTCTTTATTTTAAAACGATGAAAAGAAGACATATCCATGTAGTTATTCCACAGTTAATAATCCACGGGTACAAGAAATCACATCTTGTATGATTGGGTGACAATCCAAATTTTTGACAGAGGAGCGAAGTAAGAATATCGAGAACTTAGGCTGCATATCCGAATTTTTAAAAAGTGGGAAAGTGCTTTAGGAGGGTACCATAAGGGTGGCCAAGGGGCCGGAATATTTTAGAGATGTTACATCGCTGAGATCAGAGAAGAAAGTGTATTTTTGATAATGACAGCGTGCGTTGGAAAGTATGCCAAACCATTTACATTTTTAGAGCCAAGAGTATTGTATTTTGCGTGGGAATTGTAACCGTTACATATACATCATATCAACTTCATAATTGACGTCATTGGTAGGGAAATCTTTATTGGCGAAGATTGCACTTTGGCAAAAAAAGAGAGTGAAATAGAATTTTAGTGGTTAGTTGTTTTGAGAAAATGCAGGAAAGATATTTCAGAAATATGTTATAAGGCGTCACTTAGACGGAATTAACATCTGGATTCAGTATGAAGTCAAAACTGACCATGAGAAAGGAAACATTTTATGCCTTGGATAATTTCATTTGCATTGATATGTGGGAGACCGAATAAAGTACGTTAATGGTAATTTACAAACAATATGTATGATTTTAACTAAAAGTTATCGTTGAAAGAGAATGATCAAAAGGGTGCGCGTTTTAACAGCCGGGAATGTATATAAATTACGATAATACAGAAAGGGACAATATATTTAATAAAAATACTTAAAACATAGATTTCTTAATTTTTGAAAAAGATATATATGGTATCTTTACCATAGATAGTATCCCTTTTAGGTGATCTTTTTATATAAAAAAGAACTGAATTTTTTTTCTCGTGAACTCAGAGAGATAATTTAATTTTCAGAACTTATTGATAGTATCCCATTTAGATGATCTTTTTATATAAAAAAGAACTGAAAAATGGTTTGCTATGTCTTTCCGACAAATAATTTTTGAACTTGAAGTCACAAAAATAAATCCAGAAATAAATTCAGAAAAATCTAGATATTTTCCTAGAATTTTACTATGAATTTTACTATGAATAAAACTATGATAGCTTTGCTTTTTTTCCCTTTTCTTTTCTTTCTTTTTTTTGTGTGATACACAAAATATTAAAAATTTGCTAATTGTACTAAATACTATTATATAAATTTGTTTCTCATGCATGCCCCAATTTTTTTCTGTCCCCAAAAAATTCCTATTGGACCATATTCAAGTAGAAAATGTCGATCAAACCAAAAAACAAAATATAGTGTTGATAAAAAAAAAAAAAAAAAAAAAAAGTTTGGTTCAATAGAATTTTCTGTTTTCATATGAGATTAAGTATGATTTTTTATGGGACAATAATATATCTGAAGGTTCATTTCCTAAAATTAAGGATCGGATTTTCATAAAGATATGTATATATATATATATATATATATATATATATATATATATATAGTAACTATAAAGACCATATTAAACACCATAAAAATATTAAGTAAATAGTCATTTTTACTGTATTTTTATTTTTAACATATCTCATGATATTTATTTTTATACTAAACTGATTAACTTTTTGGAAATATGGTCTTTACAATTATAGATCACACTTTTAAGAACTATGCAAAAGAAAACAAAAAAGAAAAATCATGCGTCAAGCATATATTATGCAACACTTTCTAACATATTCAGAATACTTCAACAAAAATTTCACCGTTTAATAAGGTGAAAGATGATGTATGTCTAAGTAAGAAATTTGGAAAACGCATAACATATTTGAAAACCTAATTTCAGCAATTACCATCTATAGTCGGAAAATGTCCGAATTCTTTTGTGTATCCCTGTATATGATAGATTTGTATATATACTACATAGTATGCAAGAATTTAGTTCAGTTAGGAAGTGCATAACACAGTTGAAAATTCCCCTTCAACAATTTCTAATCAATTAACAGAAATGTACTCGACGTCTTTTGTGCAACCTTGTATATGATCTATAGAATTAATACACACACAATATTATGCAAAAATAAAATAAAATAAAAACGTAATTGAAAACGCACTTCCAGTAATTATTGCCCATAGACAGTACTTTAACAGTACTTTAAAAGAACGATAAACGCAATGCACACCATACTTTTCAGTGAACGATTTATAGCGCACTTCAGTAACGCATATAAATTTCATTATATTTGATATAGTGAAAATTATATGTGTATATAGTGAATCATTAAATTACGCTGCGAACGATTTTCCCTATAGAACATTGTGTAACGGAATTGTTTTGTGTGTCCCTGTAAATGAACAATAAATGCTATACCCACCATATTCTATAGTAAGCATCTTATAAAGAATCTCATTGATGTATATCAATTTTAATATTTTTAAAATTGTGTAACATCATCAAAATACACTGCAGACGATTTTTCGCCATAGACCATAATGTAACAGATTTTTTTGGAGTCTCTCTGTAAACGAACTATAAATGCTACGCGCTTCATTTGTAATACCGAACATGCCATAATAAACCTCGATTTTTGAAAATTCACACCCTAAGGGGGTTAAATGGGGGGTCGAAAGTTTTAGGTCATTTTGCCTTTTCGCCATATCGCAACAACAGATTTAGTTAAAAGCGCGAAATTCAGGATAACAAATTTACTAAAAGTTAGTTAAACACAGATTTCAGCGATTTTAAAAATTCAACCACTAAGGGCGTTAAATGGGGTGTCAAAAGTTTTTAGTCATTTCGCGTTTTCGCCATATCTCAACAGCAGTTTTAGGTAGGAACGTGAAATTCAGGATAACAAATCTACTAAAAAAATAATTAAACTCGTATTTCAATGATTTTAGAAATTCATCCATTAAGGGGGTTAAATGGGGGGTCGAAAGTTTTAGGTCATTTTTTCTGTTCGCCATATCTCAGCAGCCTTTTTAGTTAGGTTCGGGATAACAAATCTACAAAAAATATAGATAAAAATGTATTTCTGCAATTTTCGAAATTCAGCAACTAAGGGGGTTAAATAGGAGGTCAAATATTTTAGGTCATTTTGTCATATCTCAGTAGAAATTATAGCTAGAATTATGAAACTCAGGATAACAAATCTACTAAAATAATAGTTAAACACGTAGTTCAGCGATTTTGGAAATTCACCCATTAAGGAGGATAAATGGGGTTGAAAATTTTAGGTCATTTCGAATGTTCGCCATATTTCAGCAGTATTTTTAGTTAGGAGCTTGGAATAACATATTCAGAATAAATAATCTACTGAAAAACAGTTAAACATGTATTTCCGCGATTTTAGAAATTCAGCCACTAAAGGGGGTTAAATGGTGGTCAAATTTTTATGTCATTTTGGCGTATCTCAGTAATAGGTAGGAGCGTGAAATTTAGGGTAACAAATGTACGAAAAAATAGTTAAATATGTATTTCAGCAGTTTTAGATAATAATCCATCAAGGGGGGTCACACTGTGTGTCGAAAGATTTAGGTAATTGTGCCATATCTCAGCAGCAGTTGTTCCAGAAGAATGTGAAACACCGCTTTACAAATCTACAAAAAAAAAGTCGTTAATCATATATTTCAGCTATTTTAGAGCTAGCTAGTTTGTGGGCAACATCGGCTGTGAACCCGATTGCGGAAAATTAGACGGAAAAGAGAACTAATGCTGATTTTTTATTATATATTTTGTGTGACATTTTTTAGAAGGAATATGGTTTTTAATTTCCCATTTTAAATAATTTTTTTTTCGATTTTCGTCTTTTAGCGATTGGATTTAAAATTTTAAACAAAATATTACACTTCCACCTTTTTTCAAAATACTTTTTTTGAATTAGTAAAAAAGTAAAAAATTTCGATTTAAATACTGATTGCCATATTTATAGGATTGGGTATGCACAACGATGCCTTATGGTGATTACCGTATAGTCAGATTACAAGCGTGCAACCGAGTGGGTCCTGTTAAAATTATTTCATTTTAATGATTTATGCACGCAAAATAACTGAACCACGTTATAGTGATCGCTGCATTAACGATGTATGGCTGAAAATACACAGGGCACCATTATTTTGATCACCTCATTAATAATTTATGGGCGTGACAGTACCCATTTAGAATGATCGCCATTTATCTTAAGCAATCCCATTTTTATTTATTTCATTTGCCAAAAATTGGTGTTACCATTCTAAAAATCAAATTTGGAAAGTGTAACGATTTGATAATTTAATAGCATGTTCCTTTCTTTCTTTCTTTCGTTTTCTTCTTTTTTCCTTTTTTTCGTAAGAATGCAAATTGATTTCAAAGTCTATGGATAAAAACATTCAAGTGATAATTCACATATGTATTCATTTATCATCCTCTATTCAAATATTTCGTGGAGGAAAAAAAGATCATCCTGAATGAAATTATCTTGTAGTCACATTTTTTTTAGCAACTAATCTTATTAGTCATCTTCCATCCGTACTTCAAGTTTTTAAATTTATTTACAATGTGAGTATCACTCTGATTGTCATGATTGTCACATTCTGCTTGTGCTACGTCTTCCATGTTTAGAAAGGTATTTTTTTTTTTTAAATGACGTATAAATATGTTTTTCTGTGAAGATAAAACCGATCAGCTGTAGCGGATTTCCTGATAGCATCTGTCACACCGGATCAAATCAAAGACTGCTTGTGTCATTTAAAACCTTGCATATCATGTTCATTAGGAAACGTTTCTTTCATAGCTTGCCTACTCACTCATCAATAACATTATCAATAATGTCATACCAACCTCATCCTAAGATAAATAGTTTCATGGATGTAAGTCCCATATCAGACATATTCATGCTATTTCGATCAACATTTTACCTGCATCACATACAGTCAGTCATCATAAAATGATAAATGATTCAAAGAACCTGGCATAATGTTTCAATAAAAATTATTTGTTTTAATAAAAAGTGTTCCATAAAAATGTTATTTTGAAAACGTAATGCTGCTTCCGTGCAAATCTATCGTTGAAATTTAATGAAAAAAAAAATGTAGGAGTGTATCAATGTTTATTACTTAACATTTTCAAATATTTTGATCAATTGAAAGTTTATATGTACATTTATTAATATTATTTGTAACTATACTCAAACACTTTGGCAGATAAAATTATTTATTTAAAAAAAAAATGATATTATTAACCATTGGGAAAATTGTTGTTGTTTTCGATCGAGAATGGACCTCTTGACGTCATCACTTTATTTTTTCAAGCGTTTTTAACGAAATTCTGTAACTTTATAAGAATTTTTCTTTGGATAGGCAATAGAAATGCATAAGATCGTTACAAAAATGTTAAGATACAAAAAGGATAGATGCAAATTATCAGATATGAAAAAAAGCCGAATTCAAAAATTCACGTCAGATGAGAAATCGTCTTATAAAGCAAAAAACGTGGTCTTCAACTTTAATTTCCTCAAAATACCTTTAGCTCAGACATCAATCTATACAAGAGTTAAAGCAATACTTAAATTTTATCAGGGGAGTGTCTAGTTATAGAAATTGTATCAAACTTTAAAAATTTCAATGCTAACACCTAAAGTTGGCATCATATTTGGATATTTCGGTTTTTAATATTTTTCTTCTTCTTCAAGTACATGATTTATTTACAATATGAATATCATTCTGATTATTTTGATGTATATTCCATAGTCCAAACGATACGCTTTTCTCCAAATGACTTTTTTTTAGTGGAGATAGATAAAACTAATCAGCTCTAGCAGATTTCCAAATACAGTGCGTCTTATAAATATAAAGACACTTATATTTTCGAAATAATATTTTAATAATTCAGTATTCAAAAATATGTTTGTGCCTATAACAAAAAACATATAGCAAAATAAAATTTTACATTAAATTAAATTAGAATTAAATAATTTCAACTCAAAAATTGATAAATGGAAACAAATTTGCTGTCTCATAAATATAAAGATATTTTACATATTTTTGAATTATCGTCCAATAATAGATCCATTTTTATTAATGACAGTATATATTGTAACATGGTATGCTCTTTATTAAGTTGTGTAAGCATTATGGCTTTATATCAAATCAACTTCGTTCGAATTTTTTTTTCAACTCAAGGACGTTTAAAAACTGTCTTCCAGATGCATATACACTGCGAACAAGAATGCTCCAAAGATTCTCAACTGGATTTAAATCAGGGATACGTGCGGGCCACACCATGATAAATCACACGAACACTGTTATCAACCAACCATTTTTTTGTGAGCCTTGATGTGTGAATCGGTGCATTATCCTGGTAGTACAAATAATTCCGACCACCAAGAGTTTCCGCAATTGGCAACTATGAAAGAATTTATCGTGTTCATTTATGCATATGAAAGAATTATCGTGGGAAGTGAGTTCAGGGGGTGATTATTGAGAAGATGTCAAAGTTGGCGAATCCTTTGAAAAGACCTAAAGGATTTACTTTTACGAGCGAAACAATTTGTTAAAACAAGAAGGTATAGTGGCACTTGGTTGTTTTGGCAATCCGCAGAGTGCGTTTCCTGGGTACTGAAGTACTGAACCGGAGTGTAGTTTTTCCTTTTATTTTGTATGATGAAGCAAAGAAGACGAAAATCACTTCATTAGAGTTAATAGTCTTTAATTGGAGAAACATGTCACAATTCACAATTTTCCATAATAGTGAGATTTTGATCAATCAAAGTTTCAGATTTTTTAAATGAATCTGATGAATATTGGTGAGGTGACATTTTAAATTTAAAGTCAGGGGTGAAGAACACAAACAAAATCCAAAGAATAATCCAGAAATGCTGTTGAACGGGTCCGATCAAGTTCACGTAATCCAAAGAGTTTTAAGAACATCAAGGTGATATTTTCGTTATAAAACCAAAGGGTGGCCAAAGGGGCCAAGACATTTTTAGATGTTTATGAGATGAAGATCAGAGGGCAAGTGTTGCTATCCGATATGAAAGTGGGCGCAAGGAAAAACACGCCAAGCGAGATACATTTCAAGCCAAGAGAATCGCATTTTTTTGCGTGGGAAATGTAACCGTTACTTATATACATATCAACTTCATAATTGACGTCATTGGAAGGGAAAAATCTTTTGGCGAAGATTGCACTTTGGCTAAAAAGAGAGATTAAGAATTTTACCGTTAATTATTGTTTTGGGAACAGGGCTTTCGAGGAATGCAGCAAAGGCGCCGTTTAAATGTTTTAGACATCTGGAACAATATGCAAGACAAAGCTGACCATGAAAAGGAAAACATTTTATGCCTTGTATAATTTCATTTCTTTTGATATGTGGGAGACCGAATAAGTACGTTAATGATAATTTAAAAACAATATGCATGATTTTGACTAAAAGTCTTTCGTTGAAAGAGAAAGATAAAAAGGGTGCGCTTTTTAACAGCCGGGAATGTATATGAATTACGATTATGCAGAAAGGGGAAAATATATTTGATAAAATACATAAAATATGGATTGCTTTAATTTTTTGAAAGGAATATATATGGTATCTTTACCATATATATATCACCCCTTCACAAGATTTTGAAAAATTTAGAATGTCACCCTGTAAATATAATACAAAATATCAAAGCAGAAAAATAATAATAAAAATAAATTAAGTATGCATACAATAATGTAAATAATAATATGTAGTACTACAATAATATCTTCATATTAGTATAATAAATGGCCATACATTTTTCAAATTGCAGCAAAATATACTTTTAAAGTCTTTGAAAAGTCTTTTATCCATATTAGAACTAATGTTAGCTGCAAACATATTTTTTTTTGTTTGTTTTCTTGCAAGTTTATTCATTTTACAATATGATGGTGCACCTATATAAATAAACTCTTAATTGTTCATTTTTTTTTTTTTTTTAACACAGTCTTTAAAAAGAGTTCAAGAATGAAAAATTACAGCTGCATTTTTCCTTAAAGGTTTTCTCACGTGATTTTATTTATCAACAAACATGAGCATGATAAATGAGTCTTTAGTGCACAAAATTTTTTTGTATTTGCTTAAAAAGTTCACAAGTTTGCACTATATTATTAAAAATCTTAAATGAAATGTAAATACAAAAATTTCAAAATAAAAGAAACACAATTACAATTATACAATGATAATATAGAGATTATAAAGATTATAAAGATACATATATAAAATATTAAACGTAAAAAAAGTTTTCAAGTAAAGACACAGGAGAGATAATAATGATGCAAGACATGGGCATCGAAAAAAATATCTCCCCTTAAACTTGTTGTAATAACAAGGAAGAGACCGCATTTTAGGACATTGGTCATATTCGGGACAGGGCGTATTTAGGGAGAGGGGTTTATTTTTGGTAAACCCCCCTTACTCCGCACATATTTGGAAACTCCGCCTATGATTGGAGCGACTCGGGTTCATCTACGGGTTTGAAAAAATAGTAAAATTGGGTATACCAATTTTAACAAAGTTTTGCTCTCATACACAATGGAATAAAGACCCCCACATGGGTAATAATTTTGAACGGGGCTTATTCCGCAAGGGCGAATAAAAACTAAAAAAAAATGCAAAATAAATCAAAGTTTTTTTTGTTCAAAAACCTAAAAATCCTTCCATAGACACGTCCTAGAGTGAAGAGAGCATAAAGTCACATTCGGGATATTGTTTCGAAAATTAAATTCTCAAAATAATTCATTTATTTTAAGTTATTGAAAAATTCAAAGATTAAATTAAAAGGAAAATGAGATAATTAATTTGATTTTTTTTTTTTTTTACAAAATGCTAAGTATACTTACAAATGCAGAGAGTGTTAATAGAATTATCAAATGTTTAAATTTATAACAATACCTATTATTCTTAATTTATATTATCTATATATTTTATTTATTTATTTATTTATCCATTTATTTATTTATTTTTATTTTTATTTTATTTTTTTAACAGGATTTTAAATTATACGAACTTGCTAAACAAGAATATGGGTGGAAAAAAATCTTTTGCCAAATAAACAAGTTCTGCAGTACTGCTACATAACACATAAACAATGGACCAGCCATATCACAATAAAAACAAATAATACAATACTACATAACATGCATGCATAAATACACCTGTTACCATGGATAAGGAGCATTTATGAATCTGGCAACAGAAAATTTTATATTCATATTAATATTTTATCACCTTTCGAGGACGTAAATTATAGGAATGAGCACTTTGTTCAATATTGTTATTACTAGGAGTATTGTTATGAACATTATGATAATTTAAGTCAAATAAATGGTTATTTCTAGGAGGTGCAAGTAAAAGTCTGTCAATATGAACTCTGAAAATTGAATTGTTAATATGAGAATTCAGTTGTTGAATTGAAAAAGAAACAGGTGAGTGTTTCTTTACAACTACATAAGGTCCTGTATACCTTGGCTTAAATTTATCTGATGATTTTAGGTATACAATGTCTTTCTCAGTAATTGGCCTGAGTTTTGCCTTTTTTTTATGATATTCGTTTCTTTTAATTTGAGATGCTTTTATGTTGTCATAAGCTTTGTTGTAAATACCATTTAAATCATGAAGGAGATTGTAAAAGTCTACATTTTGGTCTAGAAAGGGTTGATTAGCATTTAAATCATATGTATCAAATATTAGAGATAATTCGCGTCCAAAATGTAAAAGATTCGGAGAGAAAGAAGTGGAAGAATGTTTAGAACCATTATAGAGATTTTTATGAATAGCAATGGCATTTTCAAAGGAATGTCCTTCTTTCATTAAAGTATTGATTGAGTATTTAAGAGATGTGTTTATCCTCTCGCTTATAGAATTGCTAGCTGGGTGTGAGACAGAAGAGTGATTTATTTTAATACCTAGAGTATTATTTAAAGTATTATACACATAAGAACGAAATTGGGGCCCAAGGTCTGATAATACGCAGGCAGGGCGCCCAAAAGTTGTCATATAGGCAAATAAACACTTTACAATTTTAGGTGCAGTTGTATTGTAGAGAGGGTACAGTTCAATATGTCGAGAAAAATGATCCGTAACTGTGAGAATAGTTTGACCGTTTTTAAAAGGACCAACAAGATCAATTGAAATGGTGTTTCCTGGTTGTTTAGGGGTATATGTTGGTTGAAGTGGGGCATTAGGTATACGATGATGTTTAGCCTGAAGACATAATAAACAAGAAGATACATAATTTAAAGTATCGGTGTACATACCTTTCCAACAATACCGTGAAGAGAGGAATTCATATGTTTTAGCTAAACCAAAATGAGATAGATGGGATATTGTTAAAACTTTAGGTTTTAAAGAATTGGGAACCATAATTACATACACGAAAGTATTATCCGCAACATTACTTTTTTTTAACATTAAAACTTTAGAATCAGGATGAATGAAATAAGATGGAAATTTTTTTGAAGAACCTGATTTTAAAATCTCTTCATATATTGGAGCTAATTGTGGATCTTTTAATTGTTCTTGGACAAAAGTTTCATTAGAAATTTCAAGCAAAGCATCTTTTTTATTTTTACTATTAATGATTAAGCAATTCACAATTTTGTTGTTGTTATTTTCCTCAAAATCATTTTCAACAATAGGTAATGCCTGTTTATCTTCAGAAATGAGATTAGGATTAGAATTCAAAGTTTCAATATTTTCTTCAGTAAATTCGCATTCGGGATAAATAATCTGCTAGAACATTAGAAACACCTGGAATATGTTTAAAAGTAAAAGTGAATTTTGATAGCTGCATGAGCCAGCGAGTGGTGATATCCGCCGGATTAGTGGTTTTTTTGTATTTATCAAGAGGTTTACTGTCCGATAAAATTATGAAAGGACGATTATAGATATAGTAATTGAAAGCATTTACAGATTTTACAATGGCCATAAGTTCTAACTTTAAAGCTGGATATTTCTTTTCGGAGGGTTTGAGAGATTTTGAGAAGTATGAGACAGGAAGCAACTGATTATTATGCTCTTGTAATAATACACCAGAAATAGCGATACCCGAAGCGTCCGTGTTCACGTAAAATTCTTTGTCCCAATCTGGTAGACGTACCATTGGTGGTTGAAAAAAGATTTTTTGAATATTATGAAACACATTTTGATGCACCTCTGTCCATTTAAAAGTTGAGGATGGTTTTGATAAGTCTATGAGGGGCTGAATAAGTTTAGAAAATTCTGGAATTAAACTCTTATAAAAAGTAGCTAGTCCTACAAAACTTCTTACCTGCTTTTTTGTTTTTGGAACAGGAAATGACTTAATTTTTAGAATATTAGCTTGAATTGGAGAAACATGTCACAATTCACAATTTTCCATAATAGTGAGATTTTGATCAATCAAAGTTTCAGATTTTTTAAATGAATCTGATGAATATTGGTGAGGTGACATTTTAAATTTAAAGTCAGGGGTGAAGAACACAAACAAAATCCAAAGAATAATCCAGAAATGCTGTTGAACGGGTCCGATCAAGTTCACGTAATCCAAAGAGTTTTAAGAACATCAAGGTGATATTTTCGTTATAAAACCAAAGGGTGGCCAAAGGGGCCAAGACATTTTTAGATGTTTATGAGATGAAGATCAGAGGGCAAGTGTTGCTATCCGATATGAAAGTGGGCGCAAGGAAAAACACGCCAAGCGAGATACATTTCAAGCCAAGAGAATCGCATTTTTTTGCGTGGGAAATGTAACCGTTACTTATATACATATCAACTTCATAATTGACGTCATTGGAAGGGAAAAATCTTTTGGCGAAGATTGCACTTTGGCTAAAAAGAGAGATTAAGAATTTTACCGTTAATTATTGTTTTGGGAACAGGGCTTTCGAGGAATGCAGCAAAGGCGCCGTTTAAATGTTTTAGACATCTGGAACAATATGCAAGACAAAGCTGACCATGAAAAGGAAAACATTTTATGCCTTGTATAATTTCATTTCTTTTGATATGAGGGAGACCGAATAAGTACGTTAATGACAATTTAAAAACAATATGCATGATTTTGACTAAAAGTCTTTCGTTGAAAGAGAAAGATAAAAAGGGTGCGCTTTTTAACAGCCGGGAATGTATATGAATTACGATTATGCAGAAAGTGGAAAATATATTTGATAAAATACATAAAATATAGATTGCTTTAATTTTTTGAAAGGAATATATATGGTATCTTTACCATAGCAACAAGTGACTATCGAGCACTTCTATATACTCTTTAGATGTATGTTTATGGAAGCAATATCCGTAGTTCCATCAAAAGAGAAGGCACCCCAAATCATAACAGAACCTCCCCCTTTCTATCTACTGAAGAGGGTTTGAGGTTCACGTCTCCTGTCAGTAGGAATTCCAACCATCTGGGCCATCCAAGTTAAATCTCTTTTCATCTGAAAAAATGACTTGCATCCATTCGTCCTTCCAATGCATATGATCTTTAGCTCAAAGTAGCCCCCGTTCTTTGAGTTCTTTTTTCAGTAAGGGAATCTGCACATATGCCGGCACACAATATTTTTGCTTTCTTTTATACGACAATGTACTGTGTCCTTTGAGACCATACCATCAACTTGTTGAGAAACTTGTCGGGGTGACTTTTTGTGACGAAAAAAATCGCATTATCTTGCAATCGAGTCTTTCACCAGTCTTTCTAAATTGACAGATCATTTTCTCGAATTTAAATTGTAAGTTTTTGGTAAAACTTCATAAACTGCAGCTCTGCTTCTTCCAGCTTTTTTACATATTTGAGAAACTGTTAAGCCATTAGCTTTAAATCCACGTATTTTGCAAATATCGTCTTTAGAATTTCAATGTTCCGCGGCATATTTGCAGTTGAAACAAGTCAAACAACTTTGCTCGTTTGGGTAACTTAAAGTGTATTTCTGCGCGTGCGCATTATTTCTGCACGCGCGCATTCGAAAAAAAAAATTGCACCTGAAATAGTTTCAAATTTGTCTTTATATTTATGAGACAGCGTAATTTTTTATTTTCTTTATTATTCAACTCGAAATTATTTTATTAAATTTAAACCCGACAACAGATTCATTTCATTGTTCTTAATATGAGGTATAAAATTTAATTTATTATACTGAATTAATAACCATGCAATTTCAAAAACATCTGTGTCTTTATATTTATGAAACGCATTGTACCATTTGTCACACCAGATCAAACCGAAGACTGCTTGTGTCTTGTGTTGAATACATCTTCGCATATAATGCTCATTAGATTTTGTCTTTCGTAACTGATCGTTCTAAAATCATGAAAGCCTTATCCTAAGATAAATAGCTTTAAGGATTTAACCCTTCACGACGAGCGTCCTTTACAGAATTTTTAAGATTTTAATACCAGTTTTTCAAAAAAGGCAAAAATACTTTGATTAAATGAGGCAAAATTATCAATTAAAAATTACTGGTAGGAATAATCAAGGATTCTGAACACTTTATGCGTCACGTATACGCGACGCTCGTTGCGAAAAAGATTAAATCCAATTTCGAAAACGTTAAACTTATCTTTACCAACACCGTACCTGCTGCATCGCATACAGTCAGACGCTTGAAAATCAGAAATGATATTCAAAAAATCTGGAGTAATATTTTTGAACAGGTTTTTGTTTTACATAAGAAATGTTCAACGTTTAACAAATATGTTATTTTTTGTAAATCTAAATGTGTTTATTCATGAGGCTACCGTTGTAATTCCGACGTAAAGTCGGACAATACAAAAACGTACAATCAAATCACTATTTATAATTAAAAACATTGAGCTATTTTGATTAAGTGAATGTCCGCGGATGTATTTAATAATCTACTCAAATATTTCACAGGAAAGAGGAAAAGTAGAAGATTTTCTTAAAACCACCTCATAGACAGTTTTTAGCAGGTGATCTTATCAGTCTCCCTTCACACACGCACAACATGAGAATCATTCTGATTGTCCTTTCATGATGCTTTAGATGCATGTTCTATGTACAAAAAGATAATTTTTTTCTTTTAATGACATTTACTTTTTAGTGTTGATAAAGCCGTGCAACTCTAGCGTATTTCGGAATACCGTCTTGTTACAACGGATCAAATCAAAGACTGCTCATGTCATATAAATCTCTGCATATCATGCTCGTTAGTAAACGTCTCTTTTTTTTCATAACTGCCTGCTCTAAAATCATCAATAACATCACACCAGCCTCACCCCAAGATAAACAGCTTCAAGGATTTAAATCCCATATCAAACATGTGCAGCCTATCTCTACTAACACTGTACCTGGCATCATACACAGTCAGACGACACCGTAAGATGATAAATGGTATCCAGATAATCAGACACAATATTTGTCTCAACGGATTTCGAGCGACAGGTGGAGAAGGTTTATAGGTGAAGTCGTGAAACGGATAAATATTAAAGTAAGCATATACCACAGTAAGATATGGAGGTCAAGTTTACCTTTGCAGGCGAGTGGTAGATAAACGGCAATTAAGCAGTTAACAGAATATCTTTAATAGATTTTAGAAAAGGATATGAAGGTAATTGCAAGTTAATTCATAGTTTAGTGAGGCTGTTTAATAAATACTCTAAAGCATTGTTTATATATTTTTCAAAGGATCGTTTCTAAAAAAGGCATAAGCGCATACACATATACCTGCGCGCATACATGTACTTGTCGTACATTTAAATTTTATGAGGTATGTTTCGTACATCCGGCCTTTTGCATGTTTATTCTATTTTATTTTATTTTATTTTTGGCAAAATAGATATATAATAGACGTAACCAGATGAGGGCAGGTGGGGGGTTAGAGATACCTCTAGCAATTTCTTGAGCTTCCCTTCTAGACTTCGTAATATTTTAATGATAAATAGCATCTATATTACATTTTAAAACTTTCATATCCTGTAATCAGAGGTTTTGTGACAGGTGGACTTGCCCCCTACAGCAATCTACTTCTGTTTATTTATTTATCATCATCTGTCGTATTTATTTATCATTAAAGTGGAAGAAAAAAAATTAAACGTCAAATAGTCCCACCAGAAAATTTTCAAATCTACTCCCCCTATCTTCGCCGGCTAGTTACGACCCTGAGAGTATATATCGATAAAGTTCCAAGTTTATAGTTCTAGCAGCATGTTGTTAGGTTAGTTCGGTACATGTCTAGTTCGACATGTTAATTTAAAAAATACTGGTTTTGAAAACTGTTGAAGAATGTTGGTTTACAAAAAATACAGGAAGACATAAAACAAAACATTTGCATGTCATACCTGTATGTTTAATGGCTGTCAGAGGAGGTTCTGAAAATGAAACCCATGAGCTTATAAACACTGTTAAACCCGTTACTTGTTTCTAAAAGTGACTGCCAGATCCTCTGGTATCACTACATGGTTCTCGTACAGGATCTTCTCCAGTTACTTATCCAGTGTACGTAGTTAGTCTGGATGGAGATCCAAAACTCACCCAGTGGGCGTGTCTACTTGAATATTAATTACAGTGTACACACGCTCCTTTAGATGATTGATAGAAACAAAGCCATGTGCAGTCAAATCTGATGAATCAGTTGCCGTATATACTCGCGTATAAGCCGACCCCCAAATTCGGCCCTAAATGAAAACAGGTTTAATACCAATATTTTACAATAGTTTTCTGCGCCTTAAATAATGTAGATTTAAATTAAATTAAATAAGGCGTAGAAAACCATTCTCAATTACTGGTATTAAACCTGTTTTCATATCGAATTTGGGGATCGGCTTATACGCGAGTATATAAGGATGAGGAACTCACATTTGGTTATTACCAACAAGATGGGGCCACAAGCCACACATTTCTTAAACATACAAGTGTGACACGCACAACAAGATGGGGCCACAAGCCACACATGTCTTAAACATACAAGTGTGACACGCACTTGTTTTGTTTTATTTCCTTCTGTACTTTTTTTAAAACCTACATTTTTCCGGTTCTACCTTCTTGCGGTGCTTGAAAAACCCTGTATACTGCAGTAATAAACTTTTTACTTGCTTAAGTCACTTTCAATGCGGCACAAAATGGGACGCATCATCCTTACAAAAACTTGAATTCGACTCGTTTTTCATGTCGTATGACGATAATAGGATTTGCAAATGACGATATATTTTGGTTACAATGTAGAGTTTTGTACGGGTCGGGTACAACCCGACTAACGAAAAAAAAAAAAAAAAAAAAAAAAATTCGTCAATCCGAAAACTGAACCGAACCCGAAATTTCAAAATCCGAACTCAAAGTGAAAGAAAATAATACATATTTTAATATAAATAAAGAAAAATAATCTATAATCACATGTCTGATATCAATTTTATTCTTTTTGTTGAAAAAGGAACACATATACACTCATTAGAATTCAAATATATACTTTAGTTCATTTGAAAGATCTACAGGTCGAGTGAATCAGAACCCGGCCCGAAAGAGTCAAAACCTAACTCAAAACCGACTCGAACCCGAAACATTTAAAGTCAACCCGGCCAAAACTCACCTGCAACGAAAAAAATTAGCGTCAACCGGCGCCACGCGAGTCAGGTTCCGGTAAAAACGGGTTACTTGACTCGATTCATGATTCTAATAAGAAGGCTATTGTTTATTAAGCTTTCCGTTCGAATTTTGTTCTGGCTTAGATATTCTTAATGATTAGGAATACATTTTAAATTAGAAGTTCCAGACTGTTTAGCTCTCGTATATAAAAAAGAAACACTAAAATGCCAATTGACACATCTTTATGGAGTATTAAGAAACTTTTACTATCTTTCTTGTTTCATCTCCAGTATCTAATTGCCATCCGTTTCTCTAAAATCAAACTGGGAGGAAGTCATCTCATGCTGTCTATAGTTTCACCTCTGGTGTATATTTACTGGAATCGAAATGAGGCATATGAATCGATTTTAGAAACATTTAATGAGGCTAAAAATGATGTATGATGTGAAGGAAACATAGTATCAGATTCTAACAGTAATATAACAAGACATTAATATGCTGACATCGTGCTCGTGATATCTCGAAATAAATATATTTGGAAAAAGTGAACATTTTCATGATCATCGCCACGAAATTACTAGAAAAAGTGTTGTGAAGGTGAAATTTGATCATTGTAAATAATGAGCATGAAAACTGATAAATAATTAATCTTCCATTTTAACGTGTAATTATCTAATTCCTAATAAGTGATATGATTACCTTTTTAAGATTAATATAAAAGTTTCATACACTTGGATGATTTAAATGATATCTTAACCTGCGAGGTGAAAACCTGTCATCATGAATGATGAGCAAAAGAAATATTGTATAAGATAAATAAGGAATGTTTTACATTGTATTCTCCTCAAAAATAAATAAATTAAGTAAGTAAGTAAGTAAAAAATATAATAATCATAATAATAATAAAAATAAATAAATAAATAAAAACATTTCGGATATGTGTAATAAAAATATGGAAAAACAAAAGTAAAAAAAAGCATAAAAAAAGTCTCTAAAGAAATTCATTAAGAAATTCAGGCCGAAAGTGGCGTTTTGAAGATAGACGGATCGTATACTTCGAAACTATTAGACCTCGGAAAAATAAGGCGAAGAAAACTTTTAGAAATTATTGGTTTCAAATTCAAGGGGCCGTAGAAAGTCTGAAAGAAATCCGTCTACGATCGCCGCCATTTTCGTGTCAGCGCGTAGGCCTAGTATTTCAGGGGGGCTGTGTATATCCTGTAGTCTTACGAAAATTTGAGAATTTGGCTATTTTGATCACGGTGATAATTACCGAAAAATAAAATCAGTAAATAATAACAATAAACAGTTTTATATCACTGTTAACACTAGAAGAACGATGAGCGGTCATTTTGACCACTATATACCAAATCAATATATTTCGGTCGTAACCACAGTTTATTTCATAAAAATCCTAAATATATCAAATGTATGTAAGTTAAATAAATAAATTATATATTTTTAAATAAAAATTCTGGTGTCAAATATTTTTCTAAAATTTGAGTAAAAATTTTCCTTTGTTCTGGTATTAAAAAAGTACTGGTATACACTTATATTTCTTCCGATAAAATTTCCTTCATATGTCGTTGTGATGGGGAATTACATATATTTTAAATTAATCTTTAAAAAAATCTTTTTTCTAATATTTGACTTTTATTTTTAATTTATTAGCCATTTTATGCTAAATTTTATTTAATTTTATGTTAACCTAAAAATATGAAGGAGATAATTCATCTATTTATATCGCTACTTGCTCCCACACTAATTCATTTTCATTTCAGAAATCTGAAAACATTACCTCGTGTATTGAACTGCATAAAAAAAAATAATAAAATAAAATAATTACTTTGGCTACAGGACACTTTTGGGAGAAATGTAAAGAAGAATTTAGGAATATTTTCATAAAGAAAATGTTGTAATTTAATCTTAAGAAAGATGTCATCTTAGGTAAGATTCGTTTGTTATGATAAAATTCAACTTAGCTTATGAGATGAATAACTCAGAATTCGTTAAAAACATAAAAAGTGTCTTTGAAGAAATTCTAATGACGTTTTAAAGGTTTACAGACAACTTAAGACGCTTCAGAGCGAAATGTAAGGGTAGAACGTGGGAATATTTAATTAGAAATAATTGTTGAAATTTAATCTCGGGGGAAAAATGCTATTTTAAGAAAGATTCGTTCTTTACGATAAAATTCAACATATAGCTTATAAGACAAATGATTTAAAATTCTCTAAAAGCCCAATAATTGTTAATAAGAAATTCAGATTGAAAATTACGCTCTGAAGATGTAAAAAACAAACTAATCGTTGAGGGTCACCGTAATACTTACCCATCATGAATATGCATAATATAAAATATGAAAATAAAGCATGTGTAAACTACTTATAAAATGCATTGCAATTCGAATAAAATCGTGGCTGGATGACGTCATAAACTTTAAATGCTCTATTACTGAATTGCGTAAAAGAAACATCCTTATAACTCCAAAAATGATAATCATATTAACTAACGATGTATTGCGTCGGATTAAGCTTCTCATTTCCAATTAAAATATACCTTTGAATTGAAATTTGAATGAATTACCGGGTCAAGAAAAATCGAAGAGTGTGGTAAATAGGATTACAAATATCTCGGCAACTAATAATCCAATCAACTTCATTCTTTATGCAAAATTTATGTTTTTTTTATTGTCTTTTATATTCCCTCCTTAAAATAAACAATTTCGAAAATGTGTATATACCTTTTATCAGAACGAATATTTCAAGAGTCCGAAAAAAAATAGTTCCGGATAATCGAGGTTACTGAAATTCAATAAGCTTCTTCCCATTATTACGTACTAAGTGCATACCAGATTTCAAGTCCCTATCTCAATTTGTTCGGGAGATAGAGCTTTTACAGACACACAGACAGACGGCATTTTTTTTTTCTTCTAAAAATATGTTTTTTGGAATCTTTAGTGTCTAAAACGTGTAAATCCGTCAAAAAATTTTTTTTTCGATTTTTAAAACGATTACAAGATTTACCCTATACTACGTATGATGGGTAAGTAATACCTTACGATACTATAAGAAGACATGTAATGGTATAATAATGTTAGAATATTTATCCAAGAAAAAATGTTGTAATTTAATATTAAAAAAACAAAAAAAACAAACAAACATTATTTTAAGAAAAAAATGTTTATTATAATAAAATTTAATCTATCTTTTGAAGCATACCCACGAAGGTGGTTAAGTTTTTCAATCGTGCCCATGACATTAAAAAAGTTGATGACCCTTGCGTGATATTTTAGGAGGAAATGGAAAGGTAGAACGAAGGAATATTTAATCGCAAAGAAAATGCTGTAATTTAATCTCAAGAAAGATATCTTAAAGAAGATTCATTTGTTATGACAAAATTCAACTTATCTTACGAGACAAATAACTCACAATCCGCTAAAAACCTGAAGTATAGTCTTTGAAGATTTAAATTAAGAAAAATAAAAAAAAAACGGAAACAGTCCCGGGATTAAGTGATCAAACTAAGCTTACCCACTGACCTGGAAAAGTACTTTTACCATTCATTACAAAGTCTTTCGGCCGATAATAAGTAACGATAGTCTGCTTTCTTGAGCACTGACTGAAATACTAAATAAAATACAAACCAAACTTATTTGTCCTAACAGGATCAGCACAACAAATCCGAAGTGCGAGAAACAATAGAAGTTAACATACACAACGGGACACTAAAGATTTATAGAATGCGTCCTTCTTCTTTTGAATTCGAGATTCTTAAATCGAGCAACAATAGACTCTGCTATCACGATTCTGATGAAAGCTGAATTAGAAATTCTAATTCTAACGCAACAGTTGCTAATGACCTAAGTAAACAGCAATGAACTTGCCACAATCTGCTATGGAATAGTCAAGGACCTCAGAAACGAATTTTGTTTTCTTTTTTGTAAATAACCGTACCTGATTATTAACTTCTTATTTGTTTATTTATAGAACACTGATTAGTTAAGATTGGCTAAAATTTTACATAAAGGAAATCAATGTGCCTTATCCGTATAGCGTAAGATTGATGCAAAAGCATTTAACGTGGATGGAAGGGTCGGGAATAAGGAGGTGCAAGGCCCTTGAGTTATAGAGGTCCCTAATAATATTAAAAAAGCCTTTAATTAAGATTTTGAATTGAAAAAAAATTATCTCAAAATATTTGCACGCAGGTCTTCACCTGGCCCAGTGCTTATGAACGTCCCCAGTTACAGGAGCCCCCTATGAGGATAAAGGGACTTTTACTTTATAATTTGAAAAAGGAAAAAAATGGGTTTTAAAGAAGGTTTGGATGTGAGGCTGTACCTAGCCCTGAGATTATCACTAGTTTCCTTTTATTGGGCACCCAAACGAGACTAAAAGAGCCCTTTTTTAAATTTGATTCTTTGAAAAGAAAAAAAAACCCCAAAAAGGTTTGCACGTGGGTACACCCCTAACTCTGCGCTTATCATCGTTTCCTGTTTACAGGTGCTACCACAGCGACTAAAAGAGCTTTTATTTTACATTAGCGAGGGCGTGGGGCAGGGAAAGTACAAAATTGGTTCCAAAAAAAGTTTGCACCCGGATCCACACTAAACTTATTATGGGCTCTCCAACGAAACTTAAAGACTATTTTTTACTTTTGTAAAAAGATAAATTCGTTCTCCAATATGCTTTTTGCTTATGAAATATAGGCGTAGACGGGGACAAACTTACACCACATCAGGCAAATTTCCACCACTAATTTAAAAATGTTATTTTTGTCTTAATAAATCAGAGTGATTAATTAGGACAAAAAAAAACTTTTCAAAGCTAGTGGTATACCACTATGCCTGATTGACATTATCGCTCACGTGAAATAGTCTTCTATGCTTGCACCCAGACTATGGAAAGTCAAGCAGCTAGATGTTTCATCGATAAACTCCTGATGTTATATTAAAGTTTTATACATGTGCTTCTCCGCCAACATCAACAGCTGGACCTGGAGTTCACTTATGCTATAGATTCTCTGGAAATCAACCGTTCTTGAATTCCCAGTCGATAAGTTATGGCCCATAAAAATGCTTTATTAATAAAGATTTCTTTAAATGCTGTTCAGACTTATCAGTAGTTTCAAGATTAGACTCCAGGATTTTAATATTTTTTTAAATCGAGCAACAATAGACACTGTTATCTCAATTGAGATGTAATCCGAATTAAAAATTCTAACTCTAACGCAACAGTTGCTTAACCTAAGCAAACAGCAATGAACTTGCCACCAACTGTCATAAAATAGTGAAGGACCTCTAAAGTATTTTTTCTTCATAAGTGTTTTACCCGATTTGCCTCTAATTTATTCATTTATTTTTAGAAAAGAAATTAGTTAATTAGTAACAGCATAGTTGAGATTCCAAACTGTTTTTCACTGACTTGGAGATGAACTCAGGGACATTTTTTGGATGCTTGGTTCATTGTAACATAAATAATTGATGCTATTTAGTTAATAAGTTTTATATTTTTGAGATTTTAGCATTGACCGTAATTTGTAAGAAAGGTGATGTCAACACAAAATGCATGCGAATTAAAAAAAATAAGTAAGGTAGGTGACTGAAAGGTGGCCATAGTTAAGATTTGAGGATTTTTTATAATTTTCTGGTTGGGCGTGTGTGGCTGAATTTTTGTTTGTAAAATTTTACACTTATCTCTAACACATATCAAGTATACTTTTCTTTGTAAAATAAAATTTCATTACTTTTATAATACAATTTCTAAATTGTAGCTTGTGGGCCATCTTTGGCGCATAGTGTTTCAAAGGTGGCCCATGTTTTGAAATCGCTTTTAAAATGTGAAAAAAAATACTCTGCAAACTATTTTGCTTAATATTATGCTCTGATGATCCTGTCTTTCTTTTGATATCTTTCGAGTTTTCCTTCTTAATCTTCTTATCTTATGACACGAAAAGATCTTGAAGCCCTTTTTGTGCACGGTAGTTCAGAAATTTTCTTCTGGGAGTTACTGACTTCTTTTGAGTGATCTTTGGTGTTAACAATAAATGATAATAAGTTTTTTTCAGATATTTATGTAGAAATTTTGAAAATCACCCTTACTACACTGATTTCCACATTTGTTTGGCCACCTTGGGAACATGCGTATGGTGGCCATTTGCACGACGTAAAAGTATTAATCTGATACATTTCTCAGAGATGAAGTAAATGTGGTTAAAGAAAAGGAAATAAGCTTTCAGAAAACGTATCACACCTCAAAGTTCTAAGAATTTAAACACGTGTAAATTAAAATATCTTCTTACCTTGGAAATTAGAACGACTACTCCTCAAAAGTGAAATCACTGTATAAAATGTCGGAGGATCAATGTGATCTCTTTAAATACAGCCACGTGCACTGCAGATACATTATTGATAATATAGCAGCACCATTTTTTGATTAAAAATTAAATTAATTCTACTTTTGAGGGGTGGGAAACCTTAGGGTAAATGACCCCCTTTGGTTCACCCACCTTATATCAGACTGGTGCATGAAGGTGATTCTATTACAGAGCATCATAGGAGACAAATTATTAGCACACAGGCAGGGCTTGATTAATTTTTTTAATTTGGGGAAGTACAATATCATTTCAGTGCCCCTTTTCATTCCGGGAAAATTTCTGAAAACACGGAAACTAATGAATGCTACAAACATTATTTCCGGGAGTGACCTCGCAGAATTCACAATTCATTAAAAATAATTTTAATGTATAAAAATACTATAGAATATAGTTGGTAGTATGTATAGTTGCACGCAAGGTTCTCGCTGCCGATTGCCATTGCGCCAAATCGCGACAAAATGTTTTGTTTAGCGGCAAAATATTAAAATCACCATATTGGGAGAGTTATTTCTTTTTCTTTCAGCGACATTTTTCTTTGATCGATTGAAAGCTTTTCTGTGTAACTTATTACTTATATTTTGATTTTTTGGAACTCGCATTAAAAAAAATACTTTTAATACTTCCAATCTTAAATCTGTGCCAATGATTGTTACGTAAATATATAAGATATTGGCTCAAATGTTGGGTTAGTATTGACTTTCTGCTACGGAACATTTAAAAATAAAACTTAAATAACATTGCCTTCAACAGTACCACTCTGGTACCTGCTATATAAAAAACAAGAACGAAAAATCATGCGTCAAGCATAGATTATGTAACACTTTCTAACACTTCCAAAATAATTTTACAAATCATTACCATTCAATAAGCTGAAAGATAACATCTAAGTAAACAATTTGGAAAACGCATAACATATTTAAAAACGTAATTTCAGGAATTTCCAACATATACAATATTCGGAAAAATATCCGAATACTTTTATTCAGCCCTGTATATATGATCTCTGTAGATTTGTATATATTCTACATAGGATGCTAAATTTTAGTTCAGTTAGGAAACGCGTAGAACAGTTTAAAATTCTACTTCTGGAGTTTTTGTCAATAAACGGAAATGTGTTCGCGAACTTTTGTGCTGTCCTGTATAGGATCTACAGAATTTATACACACCAAGTAATAGACAAAAAGTGAGTTAAATTTAAAATCGCGTTCAGCAACTTAAAACGCACTTCCAGGAATTATTGTTAACAGACAGTAGAGAATTCTTTTGTGTGTCCCTGTAAATGAACGACTGCTATACACACAATATTCTGTGGTAAGCCTCTTGTAATGCACCTTAGAGATATATATAAATTTCAATGCGTTTGAAATAGTGAAACATTATTTAATTAAACCGCAAACGATTTTTCTCCATAGACGTAATGTAACGGAATTCTTTTGACTGTCCCTGTAAAGTAACTATACGTGCTATGCACACCCTATTCCATATTAAGTTTCTTCTAATGCACCTTAGTGATATAAATCAATTACAATGTGTTTGAAATTGTGTAACATCATTAAAATAAACCGCAAATGATTTTTCCACATAGACCGTAATGTAACGGAATTCTTTTGAGTGTCCCTGTAAAAAAACTATAAGTGCACACACTTCAGTTGAAATAGGGAACATGCTATAGATAAGGACAATAACATATAAAAATTGCAGGGCAATCCGAGCATATTTACGGGAGTTAGAGCACGGACAGACGGCAGACAAACCGAAGTCATAAACACTTTTCAACTAGGTTGGAAAGTGTTAAAAACTGTGGACTCGTGCGAGGATTTCGCACTGCAGTCTAAGAATTTTTACCAATACCCAATATTATTTAGATGCAGGTTTAAACTACTAAAGAAATATTAAGGATAAAAATATTTGCAAACAACATTAGTCAAGCCAGAATATCGTCTCATTTATTACAACAAAGTTACTGTAAAAACTGATTGAAGATGGCAAAAGGCATGCGCGAGGAAAAAAAAATAACAATCGTTTTTTTAACTGCATAGAGGATGACGTCAACAGCTTCTTGAAGAACATGAAGCAAAAAAAAATAAATTGAATACATTTAAATTACATTTAATCCAATATAACAAAGCATACCTTTTATTCTATTCGTGAAGTGTGTACCAGTTCTTCAATCGGTCGATGGTGACTTTTTCTTCTAAACATTTCAATTTCGTTTTTTAACCGTAAATATAAAATAAATCCATGCGGAAAAATCATACTTTATCTTTTTTTGTGTTATTTATTTTTATAATCATTGTAGAGCATTCTATAATGCGGTATTTTATTTTTGTGTCAACACTATTTTGAGGAAAACCTTTAATTTCATTTAGGAAAGCAAAGCTGATTTCATTTTTAATTAACTGCAATTGTTAATGTAAAGCATGTTTTGACGAAATGTATGTGTGCTTATGTCATATGCATGTTCAAAATCCTTTCATATGGTATCTCATTCATCGTTATCCGTTCTGTATTTGCTTAGAAAAAAAGGATGTTAACAGCAGAAATAATACATAAATGATGATTTGTTTGTTTTCATTTACTAACATGCTATCTTGAATCCCGAGTTAATTCGACTTTTGTTTCATAAAACTGTTTAGAAATAAATCGGGCTAGACTTTTATTACTCGATTTTCCAGAGCATCTGTAATATTTTTCTTTTATTAGTTTTTAGAACCGATAGTTCAGTTTAGATCAATAACTTCTCTAAAAAACAATTACAAAAAACTGAAACACACATTGAAAAGGAAAAAGAGAATACGTTAGGGTGTTTATAAACGATATTAAAATCAGTGTTTCACGACTAATCTATTGTTAACATTATTTTCATTTGGCTAGAGTTTTTCTTTGGAGATTAGCCAAAATGCTCAAATTTGTTAAAAGCGGTGATAACTTTGGTTGTATACAGGTGGTTTCTAACCGAGACACTAGGATGCCATATGATTGGTTAACAACCTGTTGATTCCGTTTAGAAATTCTTAGTAAAGTAACGGGAGTTTCCGAATTAGTATAGATTTTTTCCCTGATTTGGGCAAACTTTCTTAAAAAAATAAGAAAAAGTTAAAATGCAGTATAAAAAAATAATAAAAATAAGAATTGGAGGCCGCATTTTTCAGCCATTTTGGGGCCATCGTAAATTTTAGAGAAGAAGCGTGTGCTTTACCGGCTTTTTCCTTAATCAGTGCAGCAAGTGAACTTGCGAGCTCTATGAAAATTTAAAGCTATAACTATCAATCAATACTTTAAAAAATCACATATTTTTCATACACTTGTTTCTGGCATGAATAAATATATATACTTAAAGTTTTATATATATAATGTGGGTAAAATACGCACGTAAATGAATCATTTTATTTTTTAAAAACAGTTTTATTACCAATTTCCTTATTCTTCTTTGGCGAAATACTCTTTTAAGTAAAAGAGCAAAATCACATGATATACTGAGCTTTAAGGAAACAATCAAGGCTTTAAAATACGTGTCATCTTTATGCTAACATTCAAAACAAATTTTAAACACTTGTCAAACAATGAATTACAATTTTAGCATATACTCAAGGCGAAGTTACTAAGAATAAACGGTAATGCTTAATGTTCCGCAGCCAGAACAATGGATGTCCTGAATTGGGGGCTAATTTATTATTTTCACTTTACATTTTATTTCCTGCATCAATAAAACGATAAAATGATTACATTATAAATAGAAGTAACACGTGGTATCATAAAAAAGAGCATGTTTTTCATCAAAATTCAGTGTTCTCTATTCACATGAAAACATTTTTCGTAGGATCATGCACATAGTAAAGGTAAAAACTCACGGCTGCCACTGCTAAAGTATTCTTTACATAAAATAATAATAAAGAAAGAAATATATATATCGATATGAATTTTTCTGCAAGTCCCTACTTTAGTAGTCATTCTTTCTTTCTCAGAAAGCACATAAATGCAAGGTGCCTCAGATGTGGGCTCCTGAAGAGCAAAATCTCGGGAGGAGTAGGATTTTGAAACAGATGTGCCTGTTGTCGGCAATCTGGGGAGGGGGGGGGGGGGTGTTTTCTCTTAATAGAGAATGTAAATACGAAATAAGCTAAACTAAACATTTTTTGTCAGAAATGTTCGTGCAAGACAATTTTGCAGACATGTCGAGATAAAAAACAAAACAGAAATTAAAAAATTGAAAAATATTGTATACAAGAATTAGTTTTTATCAGAATTTTTCAAAATGGAGATCTGAAAGAGTTTTATTTTCAGCAGGGTTAGGAGGGCTGTCGATCTGACCCCCCTCTCCCCCCCCCCCCCCGTTTAAGATTAGTTTCATATACCTGAACATAAAAAGAAAAATAGAAGTAGAAAGTGTCTTCCACGGTGGGTTCAGGATGGCAGATTTCTCATAAAACTAGTCGTTGGGGGCCACCGTAATACTTACCCATCATGGATATGCATAATGTAAAATATTAAAATAAAAATGTGTAAACTACTTATAAAATGCATTGCAATTCAAATAAAATCGTGGCTTGATGACGTCACAAACTTTAAAGGCTCGATTACTGAATTGCTTGAAAGAGGTTTTTCCTTATAACTCCAAAAATAATAATCCTATTAACTAGCGGTTTATTGCATCTGATTAAGCGTCAAATTTCCAATTAAAATATATCTTTGAAGTGAAATTTGGCTGAAATACAGGGTCATGAAAAATCGAAGAGTGTGGAAAATAGGATTCCAAATATCTCGGCAACTCATTATCCGATCGACTTCATGCTTTATTCAAAACTTATGTTTTTTTATTGTCTTTTATATTCATTTCTTAAAATAAACAATTTCGAAAATTTTTATATACCTTTCATCAGAACGAATATTTTGAGAGTCCGAAAAAAATTGTTCCGGTTAATCGAGGTTATTGAATTGAAATAGGCTTCTTCCCATTATTGCATACTAAGTACATACCAAATTGCAAGTCTCTATCTCAATTTTTTCGGGAGATATAGCGTTTACAGACACACAGACACACACACAGACACAGACACACAGACGGACGGCAAAATTTTTTTTCTAAAAATATGTTTTTCGGAATCTCCAGTGTCTGAAACGTGTAAATCCGTCAAAAAAAATTTTTCGATTTTCAAAACGATTACAAGACTTACCCTACGTATGATGGGTAAGTAAAATTATTCTTTCTCTGAGCGTTAAATTTCTTTAAATCAATAGCGATGAACGAATTTTTTATTTATGCTCAAAATCATCGGAGGAAAAAAAAATTCCAAGTTCAGGGTGGTGCAATGTTCTCTCCCCTATTCACCCTTGCTGGCGACCAAGGTAACTGGAAATATGATGTAAATTTCAAAGCAGTCGTCTGCAACGTTTTTCAGCATAGACGTTACTGAATCGATGGTAAAACACATCTATCAACATTGCTATAACAGCTGAAGATAATAACAATAAAAAAGTCCAAAAATTAAAAAGTTATTTTATTGAGACTACAAAAATAATGATTAGGCAAATAAAAATATGGCATGAAACTTCATGACAGTCATGATTAGTGTTCGCTCAATAGGAGTTTTAACGCTTTTCTTCTTAACTACTTAACATTAGGCAGGTAGTTAAAAAAAAAAAAAAAAAAATCCTGTATAATATTAAGCTAGAATTCTTGATTACGGAAGAATTTACAAATAAAAAAAAATAGGCTTGCGAACAGGAAAGGTATACGATTGCTCTAGGAGACTGAGGGGCCTAGATTACTGACCGAACGCTTAGGATGATAGTACACGACATACAAATAATTTTGTATGAGAGACTAGGGTCGCAAAGCAACTTATTCAACCACATATACAGGGTGTCTCGCTCCATGCCAAATCCGTATTTGTGTTCATAAAAGTGACAATAAAGAAGGTAGTTTAGAATTTTTTTTAACAGACTAACTTTATTTTATGTGAAATGTCATGACTATGGGAAGTGCTGGAAGTTTATTGGTCAATTCGTTCCTTGACACTCTATGTAGCGTCAGCTAAAATACATTTAGCATTACGGAGTGCTTAGTTTATTGTTAATTTCTCGTGGCTGTAATCAGCACTTCTCATGATATCATCACGTTTCACAGAAAGCAACGCAAATCCATTAAAAAAGTGTTTTCAATATCTTCTTTATCCTAATAACATTATAAATCCGATTGTGTGCAATTGTTAGGCTGAAGCCAGCGTCAAGAGGGAGAAATTAATGGCCCTGTATCTTTGCATATAGGTGGATTATAACCCGGAAATGAACATAGACTGGTTTTTGTTTATTTATTCAAATACTTTTGTTAATAATTCAAAATTTGATTATTTTCATAGAGAATCAATGGTCATTTTTAGATAAAATTTAACCATTTTACTTTATCGTTGCTAGGGCTTTGATCGTTGCCAATAAATAAAAATGCGGAATTTTTTTTTTCCTCAGTCAATTAAGTTTCAATTGAGCAATTTTCACGTGAAAAATGAAAATAATTCAAAAGAAGATGAATTTCTGTGATATTTGAAACAACAATATGGAGTATTTGTTATTATACATGAAGTATGAATATAGGTTACATTAAAAAGATCTTTTTCTATCAAAAACTGCGTTATAATTAGAAAGAAGAATTAACAATAATTATATTATTAAGAAAAAGATTTCGCTTGAATCATGGAACTATGAAAAGAATCCTTCTTGGCTTGAACAAATATGACGTCATAAATAAAACATGTATTTTCAAATATTCTTAATATTACAAAGAGCATGACTATCAGTGTATAATAAAAGTATATACATAATGGACGTCATATTTAAGATGAATAACTGAAATATTTTTTTGATACTGATTAATAATAAGCTTGAATATCAGTTACAAACAGATGTGAGTTTTCTGCTAAAATTCACGTCATTATTGTCAGGAAAATAATTATATCATTGAAAAGAGATTTCGCTGGGATCAAAGTGACGTCATAATAAAACGGGATTTTTTAAATATGTTTCAAATGGAGCGTGTATCAATTTCATACATTAATAATCACTGAGTACAGTGAAAGAATAGAGCGGTAATGAACCGTAAAATCGGCTTGCAATATGAAGCCGGTTATCGCTCAAATCATTAGGCCCAAGGGCTGACTTCATTGGATGGAGAGAGGCTGCACGTGGAACAATGACGGGATTCATTGGACGAGGATAGGTTTTCAAAGCAAGCCGCCAGTTGTTTGGGCCGACTGAAGGGTTGCATTTTTAGCATCACGCCAAACATGAACACTTCATCTCTATTTATTCTCTGAACTCTGTGATTAATAATACTAGCATCAGTAAGATTATTAGGAAAAGAAAATTGAACACAAGTCTATTAAGTTAAAATCTGACTATGTGTATTTCGCAACTACTCCTCTTAATGCAACACGATTTACTTAACACCGGTTATCATTGATTCGAGAATGTCATATAAACTCTGAGAATTTAAAATTTTGAATTAGATTCCAAGATATTAATAATTTTTTTGCAAATTTTAACGAAATTTCTCTAAAAATAGTACTTAAATTACTCCATTTTTGTGGATAAAAAAGGAGAAATAAAACGGATTAACATATTTTTATGCCATTTTCTCATTAAAACTGAAAAAAATTATTTTATTTTCAATTTGAATAGTTGGTGAAAAAAAATCTTGATTACAGTAAAATTGCCGAAAAGTAAAAACATATTTCCACATATTCAAACTTTATGAATCAACTAGGGGGCCTACCCCCTGCGAGCTACGCTCGCCAACCCCCGCCCAGACTTCGAGGCCTCTAAAAACATGACAGCGTGCTTTATTTTAAAAATATTGGTAAATCTGTAATTGGGTTGCCACGTTTTAACGTTTTAATGGGGCATTTTTTGATTATCATGGCCTCATGCACAGCTTTTGCGACAACTAACGATTGTTTTCGGGATTGATAAGTAAAATCAATTACAGCTTGAAAACCAGCTTGTATAAAATGGTTAGGTTTAAATTGTGGCTACCTCTCGGACCTTTATAACAACAATCTGTATTCTATTCTTCCTGTGCGTTTAAGTATGAGAAAAATTCCATCTGCTTGTGAATAACATTAAGAACCACGATATTGAAAAGTACTATGTTATAGACATTTTCAGTAACAGGTTTTAATTTGCTCTCTATTTTAGTGCACCATCATGCATATTTTCATGTTTTTTAAATATGTAAATTATTTATTTTAATTACTATGTATATACGAATTTTCTAATAATTACTTATCATACAAAATTAATTAAATATTTTGTACATGCATGTCTGCATTTATTCGGCATCAATTGATGAGATATTTAAACAAATTTGCTATCCGCGATAATTTTACACCATGTTATGTCACTTGAATCTTGTCCATAAGAAATTCGGGTACTTTTCCAGTATAGGATCCTTTGCTTTTCTGCATAATTCGAGCTTCAAAAAGGGGTAGATTCATTAATATACATAGATTTGTTATTTTAGATATTTTATCATGCATATTTTCATGTTTTTTTAAATATGTAAATTATTTATTTTAATTAATATGTATTTACGAATTTTCTAATAATTATTTATCATACAAAATTAATTAAATATTTTGTACATGCATGCCTGCATTTATTGGCATCATTCGGCATCAATTGATGAGATATTTAAACAAATTTGCTATCCGCGATAATTTTACACCATGTTATGTCACTTGAATCTTGTCCATAAGAAATTCGGGCACTTTTCCAGTATAGGATCCTTTGCTTTTCTGCGTAATTCGAGCTTCAAAAAGGGGTAGATTCGTTAATATACATAGATTTGTTGCCAAAAGTTATGAAACAAACCCAATAAACTTTTGGTGCTTTTCTATTATAGGGGTCTTGACGCTTTTTTAAAAGCTTGGCGGAAAAAACCAAGCAAGATAGAAAACCAAGCAGGATATTTTATTCTCCTTCCGTTCAGTTGGGCAATTATTATTTTATATATTCGTTTCAAATATATTTATTAGTGATTTTATAAATTCGTTTAATTAAATTTTACAAAAAAATAACAAAATGATATCAATAAATAATAATTACTATTAATTCCTTCCCCCCCCCCCTTTCTTTTGCGTTTACATAAATGACGTCATTTGGACGAATTTATTCAAAATATTTTCAGTTTATAAATTAAATTAAATGCTGACAGACGATTGAATCCTGACGATAGAAATGGGATTTTTTTTTCAAATTTTCCTGAAAAACATAATTTAATCACAATCTGGTCTTCATTATCGATTGAAATAAAAGATAAATTCAATTTCAATTTGAAAATGACGAATAAAAAGAAATCAATAATCCCTATCGGGATCCTTTTCAATTTTTTTCCCTTTTTTTGTCACAAAAAAACTGAGTAATTAGTTGCCATCATTACAGAAATGTCATTAAAATTAGAAAAAAATTAATATCTCGAAAACTAATTCCAATTTAAAAATTGTATTACCAGTTTTGACATCCGCGGATTTTTATGGACAATTGGTATTAATTTCACCATCAAGCGTTTAATATTTTATTAAAAATAGCCCTGAAACATAATCAGTCGTTTAATCAGTCGTTTCATAAAATCGTTTCATAAATTCGTTTCATAAAATCGTTTCACGAATTCGTTTCATTAGGATTTTATATATATAGGGTAGATTTATTTTGCAGAGCAAAAATCGCCTGTCAGCATATTGTCAAAAAATCAAGATTTGTTTCAGCTATAGATTAAACCAAGGACACAAATTTGCTGTTAAATGCAAACGTAACACTTGCAATTGCAAAGCTTTTTGCAACCCCAAATTACATGCAAACGTAACATTTACATGTAATTTGCACCCAAATTAATTTTAATTTGAACCGTAATAAAGGTTAATTTGCAATGAAAATTACATGCAAAAGTAATGTTTACATATAATTTTGGGTTGTAAAAAGCTTTGAAATTTAAGTGTTTCGTTTGCATGTAATTTTGGGCTGCAAAAAGCTTTGCAATTGAAGCTCATTGCATTTAGGTGTAGAATTATTCCTCCCTATTCACAAGAATTGAATTTAAAGAAAAACAGGTACTTTTCGGTTAGCCGGGCGCCAGTAATATATATACATATATAAATACGTATGTATGTTCATATATATGTATATCATACATATATGTATATGTATATGCAGCTATATGTGTATATACATACGAGTGTGTATATATACATGTATATATATCACTGGCGCCCGGCTAACCGAAAAGTACCGAAAAAGCATATACTATTTCCAATGAATTAATTTTAAATGATGGCTGTTAAAACGTTTCTGAAAGTCGTTAAAAGTAAAATGGTTTATCAGGTAAATTTGACATTTCTTTTTACCCAATTCGTCGATTTACACGATTTTATTTGGCCGTCCTTTTTCCATTGGTTGCAGTTTCCTTTTCGCGGTTATCTGGCACAAAATTTTACTTTTTTTAAACTGATTTATGTCAAGGCCCCTATAACAAAGAAATATCGTATTTTCTTCTATGAAATGTGATAAAGAGTTTGTTAATTATTTACGTTTTTAATTATCGGGAGGGAAATATTTTGCTTGATTAGTACATTTATTTTTCTTTTAATGTTATTTGAACGAAGTCACGGGTAACAGCTAGTTTTTAGATATATGAAAGAAAATCCAGATTCCGGTTTTGAGAGCGACACTCTAATATTTTAAACTGAATAAGTCGATTTCGATCTTGACTTCCTATACAAAAGTTGTCTGTCTTTGACGTCTACTATCAACCCTCAAAGTTGTGACCATCTTTCTTGTTATATCATATACATAGCCAATCCTCGACATCTCAAATTTCACTGGAAAAAAAATAAAATTAAGATTAAAAAACAAAAAAAATCGATACAGCCTTGTACTATGGAAACAACATGTTTATGTAACTATGGAAACAACAACAAAAAATACGAAGAGTTTTTCAAAACTAAAATGCAGATTTATCAAGACTTAATTTTTTTTTTATTTAGTCAAATGAAAAAAAAAAAGAAAAGAAAGAAAGAAAGAAACAAAAAAGAATGGAATAAATTGCTTTATTTTCAGTATTCACTTGCATCAAAACAAATAACCTCAAATATAGTATTCAAATAAGTAAGAATGTACAGCGATAAATGCGGAATTTTACAACGAAAAAAAAAAAAAAAAGGATACTTACTAAATTAAAAATTACACCCAATAATAATCTGGAGGCACGACAAGTGCCTCCGCCAAGTCGAGAGAGGACAGCCGTAAGCATACTTTTCTGGAAGCAACTCAGGGCACTTTTGACCCCCCCATATCTCCGCGCTGGAGTTTCCCAAAAATTTTAAACTTCGTTTTTCTAGAGTATTTGGCATACAGGACCAAAATTTAAAATTACAACTTTCTGTCTTTTCTAGTTCAGACGATATATGAACTCAAACATTCGATTTTTTGTCACTCACTCACTCACTCGCTCACGCGTCATCAAAAAGATTAAATAGATCCCGTAGCCCTAGAAACTTGACATTAGGAAAAAAAGGTAGTGTTTAGGATACAAAGAAAGGAAAAATTATAAAATACGGATAATTCGAAAAAAAAAAAAAAAAACATTCGAAAATTCAACAAATATCATTAAAAATGAAAATTGAAAATAATACGATCTTGTAGTCTTAGAAACTTAAGATTTGGTGTGAAGGTAGTGTTTAGCATCCAGAAAAAGAAAACATCAAAAACACCAAAAAAATCGAAAGCAAAATTGAAAAAATCGAAAAAATCGAAAAAAATCGAAAATTTTCAAATAATCCGATTTTGTTGCGCTAGAAACTTGGAATTCGGAATAAAGGTAGTATTTAGGATGCAAAATAAGGAAAAATTAAAAAATACAAAAAATTCGAAAAAAAAATCAAAAACTCGAAAAATTCGAAAAAAATTGAAAAAATTAAAATAATTTGATCTTTTAGCCTTAGAAACTTAAAATTCGCGGTAAAGATAGTCTTTAGGATTCAGAATAAGTTAAAATAAAAAACGCAATAAAATTCGAAAATAAAATAAAAAAATCGGAAATATCGAAAAATAAGGAAAATTTGAAAATAATTCGACTTCATAGCGCTAGAAAGTTGAAATTTGGAATAAAGGTAATATTTAAGATACTAAATAAGGAAAAATTAAAAAATATGGATAATTCGAAAAATACCCATAAATTAGAGTGGAAGATATATGAATTCAAAGTTTCGATTTTTGTCACTCTCGCGTCATGAAAAAAATTGGGTAGATCCCGTGGCCATAGAAACTTAAAATTTGGAATAAAGGTAGTGTTTCAGATACAAAGAAAGGAAAAATTACAAAATCCGGAAAATTCCAAAAACAAAACATTCGAAAATTCAACAAATTCGAAGAAAATTGAAAATAACACGATCTTGTCGTCTTAAAAACTTAAAATTTGGTGTGAAGGTAGTGTTTAGAATTCAGAAAAAGAAAATATCAAAAACACCAAAAAAAAAAAAATCGAAAAATCGAAAAAATCGAAAAATTTCAAATAATTTGATTTTGTTGCGCTAGAAACTTGGAATTCGGCATAACGGTAGTATTTAGGATGCAAAATAAGGAAAAATTAAAAAATCCAGAAAATACAAGAAAAAAATTCAAAAATTTGAAAAATTCAAAAAAAAAATTGAAAAAAATAAAAATAATTTGATCTTTTAGCCTTAGAAACTTAAAATTCGCGGTAAAGATAGTGTTTAGGATACAGAATAAGTTAAAATAAAAACGCAATAAAATTCGAAAATAAAATAAAACAAGAACGAAAAATCATGCATCAAGCATAGATTATGTAGCACTTTCCAACGCTTCCAAAATAATTTTACAAAACATACCGTTTAATAAGCTAAAAGATAACATCTAAGTAAACAATTTGGAAAACGCATAACATATTTAAAAACATAATTTCAGGAATTTCCAACATATACAATATTCGGAAAAATATCCGAATACTTTTATTCAGCCCTGTATATGATCTATAGATTTGTATATGCTAGGATGCTAAATTTTACTTTAGTTAGGAAACGCGTAGCACAGTTTAAAATTATCTTTCTGGAGTTTCTGTCAATAAATGGAAATGTGTTCGCGAACTTTTGTGCTGCCCTGTATAGGATCTACAGAATTTATACACACCACGTAATAGACAAAAAGCGAGTTAAATTAAAATCGCGTTTAGTAACTTAAAACGCACTTCCAGGAATTAGTGTTAACAGACAGTAGAGAATTCTTTTGTGTGTCCCTGTAAATGAACGATGACTGCTATACACACACTATTCTGTAGTAAGCCTCTTGTAATGCACCTTAGATATATATATATATATATATAAATTTCAATGCGTTTAAAATAGTGAAACATTATTTAAATAAACCGCAGACGATTTTTCTCCGTAGACGTCATGTAACGGAATTCTTTTGACTGTCCCTGTAAAGTAACTATAAGTGCTATGCACACCCTATTCCATATTAAGCTTCTTCTAATGCACCTTAGTGATATATATAAATTTCAATGCGTTTAAAATAGTGAAACATTATTTAAATAAACCGCAAATGATTTTTCCCCATAGACCGCAATGTAACGGAATTCTTTTGAGTGTCCCTGTAATAAAACTATAAGTGCTACACACTTCCGTTGAAATAGGGAACATGCTATAGATAACGACAATAACATATAAAAATTGCAGAGCAATCCGAGCATATTTACGGGAGTTAGAGCACGGACAGACGGACAGACGGCAGACGGCCAGACGGCAGACGGCAGACGGCCAGACGGCAGACGGCAGACGGCCATACGGCCAGACAAACCGAAGTCATAAGCACTTTTCAACTAGGTTGGAAAGTGCTAAAAATCAAAGCAATTGAGAGTACTTTACACACTCCCCCTCCCATAACTTAGTGCTTGCCTAGGAACCTGAAATCTCTTTTTATCTACAGTACTTTGCAAACGAAACTAAAGCTTCAAATTTTAAACTTTTCTGGAAGCAACTCAGGGCACTTTTGACCCCCTCCCCCTATCTCCGCGCTGGAGTATCCCAAAAATTTGAAACTTCGTTTTTCTATAGTATTTGGCGCACAGGACCAAAATTTTAAATTACAACTCTCTGTCTTTTCTAGTTCAGACGATATGTGAACTCAAACATTCGATTTTTTGTCACTCACTCATCACTCGTTCACGCGTCATCAAAAAGATTAGGTAGATCCCGTAGTCCGGAAACGTGACATTTGGAAAAAAGGTAGTGTTTAGGATACAAAGAAAGAAAAAATTATAAAATCCGGAAAATTCGAAAAAAAAAAAAAAAAAACACATTGGAAAATTCAACAAATTCCATCAAAATTGAAAATTGAAAATAATACGATCTTGTAGTCTTAGAAACTTAAGATTCGGTGTGAAGGTAGTGTTTAGTATCCAGAAAAAGAAAACATAAAAAAAATCGAAAGCAAAATTAAAAAAATTGAAAAATCGAAAAAAATCGAAAAATTTCAAATAATCTGATTTTGTTGCGCTAGAAACTTGGAATTCGGAATAAAGGTAGTATTTAGGATGAAAAATAAGGAAAAATTAAAAATTCTGGAAAATTCGAAATTTTTTTTTTCAAAAATTCAAAAAATTCGAAAAAAATTGAAAAAATTAAAATTATTTGATTTTTTAGCCTTAGAAACTTAAAATTCGCAGTAAGATAGTGTTTAGGATTCAGAATAAGTTAAAATAAAAAACGCAATAAAATTCGAAAATAAAATAAAAAAATCGAAAAAATCGGAAAAATCGAAAAATAAGGAAAATTTGAAAATAATTCGATTTCATAGCGCTAGAAACTTGAAATTTGGAATAAAGGTAATATTTAAGATACTATATAAGGAAAAATTAAAAAATATGGATAATTAAAAAAATACCCATAAATTAGAGCAGACGATATATGAACTCAAAGTTTCGATTTTTTGTCACTCACACACTCACTCACTCTCTCTCTCGCGTCATCAAAAAGATTGGGTAGATCCCGCAGCCACAGAAACTTAAAATTTGGAATAAAGCTAGTGTTTCGGATACAAAGAAAGGAAAAATTATAAAATCCGGAAAATTAAAAAAAAAAAAAAAAAAAAAAAACATTCGAAAATTCATAAAAATCGAACAAAACTGAAAATTGAAAATAACACGATCTTGTAGTCTTAAAAACTTAACATTTGGTGTGAAGGCAGTGTTTAGAATTCAGAAAAAGAAAACATCAAAAATACACACAAAAAAAAATTTGAAAATAAAATCGAAAAATCGAAAAAAATCGAAAAATTTCAAATAATCCAATTTTGTTGCGCTAGAAACTTGGAATTCGGAATAAAGGTAGTATTTAGGATGCAAAATAAGGAAAAATTAAAAAATCCAGAAAATTTGAAAAAAAAAATCAAAAATTCGAAAAATTCGAAAAAAATTGAAAAAAATTAAAATAATTTGATCTTTTGGCCTTAGAAACTTAAAATTCGCGGTAAAGATAGTGTTTAGGATTCAGAATAAGTTAAAATAAAAGCGCAATAAAATTCGAAAATAAAACAAAAAAAATCGAAAGAAATCGAAAAATAAGGAAATTTGAAAATAATTCGATTTTATAGCGCAAGAAACTTGAAATTTGGAATAAAGGTAATATTTAAAATTCTAAATAAGGAAACATTAAAAAATATGGATAATTAAAAAAAAAATAGAAAAAAAAAATAGAAAGAAAGAAAGAAAAAAAAATAAATTGAAAATAATCTCGTAGTCTTAGAAACTGAAAATTTGGTGTAAAGGTAGTGTTTAGGATTCAAAAAAAGAAAAAAATTAAAAACACAACAAAAATTGAAAATAAAATAAAAAAATCGAATAAAAAACGAAAATTTGAAAATAATTCGAGTTTGTAAAGCTAGAAACTTAAAATTTGGAATAAAGGTAGTATTTAGGATACAAAAAAAGAAATAAATAAAAAATCTGTAAAATTCGAAAAAAAAATTCGAAAATTCAAAAAATTTAAAAATTTTGATTTTGTAGCTTTAGAACTTAAAATTCGACGTAAACTTATTGTTTTGGATACAGAAAAGGAAAAATTAAAATACAACAAATTCGAAAATAGAATAAAAAACTCGAGAAAGATCGGAAATTTCAAAATAATTCGATTTTGTAGCTCTAGAAACTTGAAATTTGTAATAAAGGATACAAAATAAGAAAAAATTAAAAAATCCAGAAAATTATAAAAAAAAATTCGAAAAAATCAAAAATTGAAAATAATTTTATCTTGTAGTCTTAGAAACCTAAAACTTTGTGTAAAGGTAGTATTTACTATTCAATAAAAGGAACAATTAAAATATTCGTTAAATTCGAAAATAAAATCGAAAAATCGAAATATCTTTAAGAAATCGAAAATTCGAAAGCAATTTGATTTTGTACTGCTAGAAACATTAGTTTTAAGATAATTGTCCTATTAGCTTGTACAACGCCCCTAATTGTTTTATGTTATTTCTCCCGGATTATGGTTTTCTTTTCTTTCGTTTACGAATTTCGTTATAGAAATGTTCCGCTATAGACTGGCTACGTTATAGGCGATTTCTTTATAGACAGGTTTGTTTTCTTTCACAGGTTCTACTCTATTTACTTCACATATGAAATATGGATTGTTAAATGATGTTAGCCCCACAAAAATTTTCACAGCTCCCCCTACCCTCCCGACATTACTGGCTGGTTATGGCTTGTTAGTCCTTCCTAAATAAAATCATGGTGACTCTAAGATTCACTTGATTTATCTCTAAATTGAACCTAAATGATCCTAAGAAGACGGATAAAATAATTACTATATTGGCATGACAATCAGGTAATTTAGAATTAAAATCGAAAAATCAATAAATTTATAAGAAGTCGAAAATTTGAAAATAATTCGATTTTGTAGTCTTAGAAGCTTGACATTTGGCAGAAAGGCAGGGTTTAGTACACAAAGTAAGGAAAAATTAAAGAAATCCGTAAATAATAATAAAAAAAAAGACTAAAAAAAAACGAATAAAAAAAGAATATAGTTTGATTTATTGGAAATTTCCGGAAATTTTAATTTTGGCTTTCTTTTTTTACTAAAAAGTTCTTTTATGTTAAATATCAAGTATCTAGGGCTGCGAGTAATATCTCAGATGGATAGCACCTATCCTGGAAGCAACTGAGAGTACTTTTGACACTCCCCCTCCCATAACTTAGTGCTTGCCTAGGAACCTGAAATCTCTTTTTATCTACAGTACTTTGCAAACGAAACTAAAGCTTCAAATTTTTTATACCTGTAAATAATAGGGACAGAGTGTGGGCTTAGCGAAAATCAGTGGATGATCTCCAAAAAGAACCCAAAATCAAGAAAAGGAGGATTACTTACAAAAAGAAGTGAAATCTCATCAAAAAGTCACCTGTAAAAAATGCAGCCAAGTCTCGTAACTCATTTACCGTAAAAAGTACTGAGATCGTATAAAACCAAGTTTAACTATCTTATTAACTCTGAAATTTTCATTCACAAATCACTCCTAGTCTCTACATCTTTAGTTAATTATTATTTTGTGACTTGGCAATTACGCAGCACAGGGAAGTTATTACACCTTACTATGTTATGGGATGGGATGGGATAATTTAATTAAGGCAAATTATATACGCACAGGGAAGTTATTACACTTTAATATGTTATAGTATTATTTGATTAAGATTAACTATATACATCACATTCTCGTGCTAAGTAATTGCCAAGTCACAAAATAATAATTAACTAAAGATGTAGAGACTAGGAGTGATTTGTGAATGAAAATTTCAGAGTTAATAAGATAGTTAAACTTGACTTTATACGATCTCAGTACTTTTTACGGTAAATGAGTTACGAGACTTGGCTGCATTTTTTACAGGTGACTTTTTGATGAGATTGCTTTATTTTCAGCATTCACTTGCATCAAAACTAATAACCTCAAATATAGTATTCAAATAATTTAAGTAAGAATGTACAGCGATAAATGGGGAATTTTACAACGAAAAAAAAAAAAAAAAAGGATACTTACTAAATTAAAAATTACACCCAATAATAAATGCACAAAAAGCTCCAATTTAAATTATGAAAGCTCAAATAAAAATAATTTTAAAGTCTCACAAACTCTTAAACAGAGTAAATACAAAAATATTTTTTAATTATTATTTTTTCTTTTTAAGGGAAACTTCTGGAATTTCATCGAAGAAAATTCGATGAATGTCATGGAAATTGCAGAACAATAAACAAACAAAATCAGCGAATAACCGGAATAAAATGATTTTCTTTTCGTTGGAAATAGTTTAAATATTTTTAGTACAATACAAATTATAGGACACAAATCATCAACTTGATTTTTGGAGTTTATTGTTTAATTTCAATTTATGGCGATTATGTAGTACAATAAAACCTGCGAAATCAGAAACTGTGTATAACATAATCCTGCCTTAAACTGTTTTTAGTCCATGTTCATAGTCTCGTCGAAAAGTATAGGATTTAATTATAACTGACAATGTATCTGTAAAGACGAATTTTTTTTTCAATGAAAATTTTCCGTCTCTTTTAATTCTTTATTAGCATATTCTACAGTATTTAAAAACGTAATTTAAAAATTATCATATCATTGATATGCCGCTTTAAGCTATTATATAACGGTAGTCAGTTAAAAAATTACCATGCTATTATGTAACCGAATTCAGTCAGAACATCAAATCCAATTAATCATTATTAGATTACAATCAATGTACAATTCTAACGCTAATGTTCAAATATTTTCCTTAAATAAATAAATAAATAAACGCAGAAAATCCAGAGAAATGCATAACATAAACTTCGGCACGAAAGGTGGATCGAATACAAACGAGTTCTTGAAAATTCCGACAAAACTGATACAGGTAAAAAGTCAAATTGGCCAAGAGTTCTTTGTCAACTACCATGTGTACACACTTACGCAACTAGAAACAATAGACACAATGTCCATCCACATATTTATCATAGCAATTCCTTTTACGATTTTTTTTTCTTTTTCATTCTTTTTTTCTTTTTTCTCTCTCTCAAGCATCGGTAATTTTAAACCGATCAACAATAGCCAGGCGGATGAGATTCTATATCCTCGAAGGGCAACTTTGGAAATCCTCATTTGAATATAAGGACTGCTAACGACCTAAGGAAGAAAGTGTGTGACACTGAACTTGCAGCAGAAGAATAGGGCGTAAAAAAACTAAACAATGATTACTGCAAGCTTACTCTTTAGAGTTCCAATGAGACATTTTTTCCCTCACGTTCATCAGATAAATTTGTAAGTTGTTAAACGAAAATAACATTCAGTTAAATATAAGGTATATGATAGAGCAGAAGTAGGGCTAAATGATTTTGGAAATCCTGGGCCTGATTGGTTTTAATGGCCACTTACAAATTAGCCAATAAAAGTTAATAAAATACAATTAAAACATTAAAAATTACTGCAAACGTTTCAGGCTATAATCTAACCCCTCATCAGTGCAACTATGTATGTCGACCGGAGAATTTTCAACCATGTTTACAGTTAATAAATTTAACCAGTTAAAACTTCAAACATTTTAACGAACCTCTGTTGGAGCAAGAAGAGAACCTTCATTAGAGGTCTGTTAAAAAATTTTCAAGTTTTAACTGGTTAAATTTATTAACTGTAAACATGGTTGAAAATTCTCCGGTCGACGTACGTTGTTGCACTGATGAGGGGCTAGATTATAGCCTGAAACGTTTTCAGTAATTTTTAATGTTTTAATTGTATTTTATGTAACTTTTATGTCTGATTAAATGGGATATTTTATTTTAAGACTTTTATTTATCAGACGTTAAAATGTTTAGTTATTTTAAAATTCACCAATGTTCGCTTGTTTAAAAAAAAATAATTTAGCAGTATAAAAAACCTATAATTAGCTTATGTTTACGAAGTAGAATCTATTGCTGTTCACACGTTATTCTTATAGACCTACAGCAAAATCATTGCTAAATAGAGGAGACCGGTACACACTGGACCTATGGGCACAATGGACCATTCCTTAATATTTTATTTATTTAAAAAAAAATTAAGCTTCTCTTTTATCTTAATAGACAACAGCACTGGATTGATTATTTATAGCCTTCAAAGAACATGTTTAGCTCAGAGTGAACCATTTTATCCTGATTGGCTGTTTTGAGCTTCCGAAAGTAAAATTTTTCGTCATCATATTTCTTTTTTTAGTAATTAAAGGCTGTAGATAAATAAGATAAAACAGTTTTATTGCAAAGGTAAGATGCTTGTTTTTATTTAACTTCAAAGTTAACATGTTTAAAAGAAAGCTATAAACAACATTAATATGATTAGTTATTGAACTTCAGCATGGGGCACAGTGGATCACCCACTGCTGGGGCTCAGTGGTCCACAATCCACTCTGCTTCTGTTATGCAGAATGTTCAAAATATATAATAATTGCTTATTTTTTTTATAAAGAAATATTGTTTTGAAGTAGTTATTTAACTGTAAAATAAAGTAAACAAAGAAAAGAACAATTTATATAACATAAGAAAGAAATATTTTGTTTTGTATTTACTGCCTTTGAAAAATATTACTGTAGTCTAATTGATGATGATTCTATTCAAGTAAGTTTCATGAGACGCAAATTGAATGGAAATTAGTTTATTTTTACAGAAACTGTAAGGTAAATCTGTTGTTGATGTCAATGATTTTGTAATGTTGCAGACCCAAAAGTATTTCAGAAAAATTAAAGGCTCAGTCTTACTCATAAGTATTTTGGAATTTCATTTGCAAATTTTATTGTGTGCTGATTTTTTTTTTCGGTACTTAAGTAATAACTTCAAAATTGCAATCGTTCCTGTATTAATCTGCTATTATTTTCCAAATATAATAATTTTTTTGATTTTTTTTTCCAAAATGTTACTTACAAATTTATATTACTATGTTATTTTAGAGGTAAAATGGAAATAAAGAAGAATTAGATTAATGAAAAATAGATTTATATTGTATTTCAGATAATACCTAATAGCAGCCCACTATGCCCCACTTCCAGGCCACACTGGTCCACTTTACGGATGTATAGAAATATATATATTTTATGAAAAATATATTGAAAACTATATTCTGTGAAAATTATGATGAATTCAAAAAGGTTTAAGGAATATTCAAAAATATTTTCTGGCAGATCGGTCTGTGCGTCCATTAAAGAGAAAAAAAAATTAAACTGAAAAAGTGTTCCACTGTGTACCAGTCTCCCCTACGCAACTTTTTGTTAATATATACAATAACGTGTGAGACGCGGAGATTTATAACCATCCTTCGGACTCCATTAATCATCATATTGAATATGAATATTCAAAGCGTGCACTTCATATATCACAAACAAATAAGTTTATTACACAAAGCATAGATGACACAAATATAAATATGCATATGTTTTAGGAGCTCCTTACAAATTAATCTATGTTTACTTATTTTTTTTTCTAATAGAATTTAGCAGTGTAAATATATAATTGAAATTTTGAACATCCTTCGGATTCCATTAATCATCTTATTGAGTTATGAATATTCAAAGGGTGCGTGCACGCCATACATCACAATACAAAGAATAGATGACACAAATATAAATATGCATAATATAAAGAATTGAAGTATTTCACGAATTTTAAAAAAATGCTCATACTGACACGCATACTATATGCAAATTACATAAAAAAGTAAAAAAAAAAATTGTTTTTGCGTTACTACTTAAACTGGACAAACTTAGAAGTTGGAAAAAACAACCGAGTTTAGCTGTTCGATGAAAAGTTTTAATATACTGGAACCTTATAGATACTTTTATTTTCTTTCTTTACCGCTGACCAGGCACCTTACCTGCCAGGCGTAGGACTTAAAGGGTTGCGCACCTGGCCGCGGGCCAATATTTGCCTGATCGCCGCATGACGGTATCTTACAGATACTTAACATAATTATACAGTTAATTTCTTATTTAATAATAATGATAATAAAACAAAAATAATAATAATAATAATAATAATAAGATTTTTTTATATGACAGTTAATTATAAATTCCCTTGAAAACTACATATTTTTATTATGTTTATTTATTTTTCAATTAAAAAAAAGAAAGAAAGAAAACATGTGTGGTAACCCAGATTTTAAGTCGGGCCGGGATGCTGTAAGAAGTCTCACTAGCACACCTATAAAAATTTTACTGAACAGAAGAGATATATTTCTTGTTTGTTCAGATTTAGTTTTCTAGAAATTCAGATCTTCATTACGAAGGAGTCATGCGGTTGAAAAAGACTAAACTATTAAAAGAAAGCTATAAACATTACCTGTCTATTGGGTATAACGAAATCGATCATGGATATGCAAACAAGGAATTTATATCTATTTCATTCCAAATGACAATTTGGAGAAGTTGCATCACAAATCTTTCAAACGCCATTCTGTAAAATAGTATTTTTCAACTTTATGTATCAATTTATCAAAAACTATTGAAGCTATTTCAACATTTTTCAATTTATTCTTTTTATTTATACAATCGGGTCAGAAAAGAATGAATTACGACTTAATCATTCGTCATGCGTAAAAATTATTTCAAAAATAATTATGTAATTAAACATCATATGAAAAAACATATAGATAGATAGATAGATAGATATAATATTGTTTTACATTTTTCGCCCTGACAACATTAATCTTTCTGACACAATCACAAAATCATTTATATTCCAAGTTGTAGGATATTTTCAGGTATACCTATTTGCAGTGGTGTAATCGTAAAAAACCTAGAGGATATGCACTGTACTGTAGGCAGAAAGTATGCACCAGGGAATTTACACTATAGCTACGGAGGGTATACGGAATTATTCAGAAAGTATACAACGCGGCGTATACCACTGCATATCCTCCACTACATTCCTGCCTTAAGAGGCTACTTCACTCATGTGAAAACACCCGCTCGCTAACGTCGGAGAAAGTTTTTAAAAGATTTTTTTTGCATTTCAATATTTTTAAATGATTTTTTTTCTTGCATTGGATAGCTGAGATACGCAGGCAGTTGTTTTACTTTTTTGATTTTCTTTACCAGTTTTTTTTTTCCAAGATACGTTTTATTTTGAAAGTGAAAGTATCTTAATAAAAAAAGAACTTGTAAACAAAATCGAAAAAGTAAAGAACGCCCTGAGTAGAGATCGATCTCAGCTATCCAATGCTTAAAAAATCTACCGCTCGATTACAGAAGATAAATACGTTTGCACTTAACCCCTTCGCGACGAGCGTCCTTTACAGAATTTTTAATCTTTTACCACCGGTTTTTCAAAACAGAAATTTGAGCCTAATTGAATCGCAGAAATGCTAGGATTCAATAAGGCAAAGCTTACAATAAAAATTAACTGGTGGGGATAATGAAGGATTCTGAGTATCTTATGCGTCACGTATACGTGTCGCTCGTCCCCAAAGGGTTAAAACAATATATAAATGGTCCGGTATTCGTTTCCGGCTAATATTCCGTAACGAAATTAGAACTTCGCCAAAATAAATACATTAATTAATAAAACACAAGTTTAACGGATAAACAAAAACAGTTAAACAACGGGCTTAAACACTGAAATAATCAGAGTAAAAAAGAATACTATAAATAGTAAAGTCTTTGAAGATTTTTTCTGGCTATTAACCCCCATTGGCATGCGGCTGATACGAAAGTACCAATTTTAATAAATTTCAAAACTTTATTTGAATACATAACTAATATTTTCATATAAAAATGATTTTTGGTATTAATAGTGGACAATCTAAAACATATTTATTAACCCTTTATGTACCAAATTATGAATTAATTAAAATTTCGCCTTCCACAGCATTTTTTCTAAATATTTGAAAATATGTTAGTACATTTCTACAATCAGTAAATACATTTTTCATTTATTGATATTTAATTAACTAAATCAGTATTTCCAGGGATTTTGTAGACTATCTACAACTTTACCTAAATCATTTATTCCGTATATTGTTAGTAGCATTTTATAGAATTAGGAAATGGCTTACATTTAAACTTACATTAGGCTTATATTTAAACAAAGAATTTTTTCAGAACTCTTTCTACTGAATGTCTATTACCATACACAAGTTGTCAAATTCGCGTGATGTCCCCCCCCCCTCCTCCCCCAATGTTGTGACGTCACAATTTTTTAAACTATTAGTTTGAAGCTGAATTTATGTAAAACAAGTTATAGTATATGATCTGTTGCCTATACTGATATAAATAACATAAAACTGTCAATATGTTGTGCGTTTTTATTTCAATCTATTATAATGTTCAAAATTAAAGGGAAAATGCCTAATATTAGCTCAGTAAAAATACATATTTTATATGATCTGTACTAAATTGCTTGCAAATAATGCCTACCTATTTTGATATTTTAGAAGTGATGTCACAATATGTTAACACGTTCAACTCCTCCTACCACACTGTGTCACAGTTTGTAGATCCCCACAAAATGTGACGTAATTAATGGAGGCCTCTTAAAGGGAAAAAAAAAAGTTGTTGGAATCTGAATGAATAAGATTATCTGTGAATTTTATAGATTTATAGAAATCAAATAGTAACTACGTTTTAATCCCGTAACAGTTTCGTTTTTTTGACGCAATAAACTAAAAATAGGAACAAAACACTATTTTTCAGTACTAAATTGTTCGCCTTATTTAATCGAAAAAATGTTCGCCATTAAATAAAGTGAAGATTACAGTTAAAAATTAGGGATATTCGAAAGCTTTGAGTACCGAAGCAAGCAAACTCTACTTGCATGTACGGTGTACGGGCAAAACTGTTAAAGGGTTAACTAAATTCCCGCTGAGTTTTTTTGGGGTTGCTAAACAGCATAAATTTATTAAGAAATATATGAAATAAAAATGATTGCAATTGCATATTCCGATCGTCCAACTTTTTCATCTCTGTGTTCTGTTTTTTGCCATACTGCACTGTAAACTTTCGTAAAATTTCAGTAGATGTACCGTAAATTAACGGTACTTGCACCGTTTTCACTCTTTGCGGTATGAGTACCGTACTTCTAAGGTATATTAAGCGTAAAAAACCCGTATATGTGCCATTTCGATTATAAACGGTATTTATACCGTAAAATGATTGTTTTTCAGTAAAAATTCGCTATTTATACCGTAAAATAATTATTTTTCAGTAAGAAAAAAGCTGGTAGCCCCGCCTCGGTGTACGGCAACCCCTGAAGTGATGCTCTTACTCTTGTTACGTAATACGTGCAGGCCTGAGAGGGGGGGGGGGAGTGCAGCCGGTACATATACTTTAAATATTTTACGGTACATATACCGTCCAGTTAAATTACGGTATATATACTGGTCACAAAGTTGCCAGTATATGTACCGTAATTATTGACCAAAATTTTTTACAGTGTGATCCTGGCATAATACTAGTTATGCCATTGGGAATAACTAAAATATTAATTCAAATAAAACAGTGTTTAACACTGGCATTTTGGAATCAAACATTCGTTCAATAAACCAAAACTATGTATTCGGAAAGGAATGTGACATTTAATCCGAATTCTCGACAGAAAAAAGAAAAAGACGAACTGGTCAGGCAGGATTTAAAATCTATGCCAAACTTGAATACAGTTGAATCAGCAGTGATCGATAACACAATAGAATTGCTTTGATTTGCCGTCATGATTTATTTTAATAACCTAACATGTTTTTCCTTCTTTATAGGACTTAAATAGCATGTGTTTGCGACATATCTGGCTACTGTTTACCAAATCTGATTTTAAGAGGCATATGTTAGCTAAGGCAAAACTTATAATGCAATTTTAATCCATAACTTTGAAGAGGATATGCTTCCCTTTAAATAAATTTGCCATTGGCTACTTTTTATTTATTGATTCATAAAAATGACTAAAGCAGAATATTTTACGAAAAAATTTTCTTTTAATGTAAAAATGGGAGAAATAATTAATTTTAAAAATATAGAATTAACTTTAATTATTCCCACTCCTCTTTTTTAGCATACTGAAAAAAAATTGTTGATTTTACAGTATAATACTGGCATGCCAGCTGGCAACGCGGTAGCGTATTACATTTTACTGTTTATTACTTTTAATTTTACGGTATAATACTAGCAGCTGGGATGCCAGTATTATACTGTAAAATCAACACTTTTTTTTTTGTAGTGTAACTTGAAGTATTTGAAATCGAAGCTTCAAACGTTGACCGCTAAGTCATCATGGCATAATCTTTTAGATCGTTGAAATGGTAATACCATATGTCACAATAACATAAAAAAAGTATACATAGTATCATCGTGATACATGGGTAAAAATGTCAAAGGCTACGTGAATTATTCAAAAATAATCCTCATAAATGATAATATATTTGAATTTGATACGTCCTTGTGAAAGAATTATGTATGATAGAATGAGTATTTTCAAAACTGGAAATATTGTGATCCATTTCAATGGTACATTAAAATTTCTTGGGAATTTGAGCTTTTAAGCGGATTAGATTATGATGTATAAATTTTGATGTGATCAGTAGAAAAATATAATGCGATGCGATGACTTTTCATAAAAAGAAACATACTATATCAACAACAGAGCTAAATTTTGTAGTTATCAGTGTAGTTTTACGAAAGTTAGAACACGGAAAAACAGACATGCGCATATTCTTGCATCCCAATGAAATTTATGCTAACACTAAAAAGATCTGTCAAACAATATCAAAATTTGCTACATCCGTTTGAAACTATGCTTGAATATACCTTTTAAAAAGAACTTATATATGTTTCACGGGGTCTCGATAATGAAAAACAAACATAACTTTTGAATGGAAAACAATTTTATTTTAAATTTTCAAGACTTATACATGAGAGAAAAGTAAAATATTAGTCTCTCAAAATTTTTGCCGTTTGAAGATACTACAAAACAAAATCACGGAAAAGTTTTATTTTAAAATTTCAAGACTTATACATGAGAATAAAAGAAAGTAAAATACTAGTCTCCCAAAATTTTTGTTTTTTGAAGATACTACGAAGCAAAATCTCTGCTCGAAGTTTTCAATGACCGTTTGAATGAGTCGGTTGAAACTCTGAAACTGTCATTATCACGCTTATATGCTCTTCGATAATACTTCGTCTATATCTGTAACCTGTAACTATAACATTGCCACATAAAAATAACTTGAATAACGATGAATTTAAGATATAAGGAGGCAAAGCGAATACTTCGTCAAAGTTTTTAGGAAAGGCACTTGAGATGACATGTGTTATTTTTTTTAGAAATTTTATATTTTTAATAATAGCAGCTTAAGGCTCTCTTATTCCTATCATTTCTAAACTCCCTAATATTAATAATCCCTATATAAACTATAATAAACTATTTTGACCTCGGATATTTCGGGTACATTAAACTAGTAAATCTACAGATCAAAGGTCTCAACTCCAGCTCTACAAATCATTATTCTTTAATCTCACTAATTTTTAATATAATCTGAATAATATTTGGTATCCTAAAATTCAATTTTTTAAAGTTATTTCTCACTCTCTAAATTCCCATAGCATTTTAATTTTAATTGTTACTACTATAGATCACCTAAAACTCTATCGGAGTCGATTATTAACTAACTACATACAAAAGCTGTTGGTATCTTATCTGTTTTCTGAAATTGTAAAAATCGTAACCTAATTTTCTGTTTAAATGATTTCGGTCGAACAGTAAAAAAAAAAAAAAAAAAAAAAAAAAACTCATTTGTTTTCCGAATTTACTGAATTAATTTGAATTTGTCTTTGTTTCTCTCATTTTTGCTGCAACAATTTTTGATTCTTCATTCCTTTCTCTTTGTACCCCGATTCCATTGAATTGCTTCTTAGCACTTAAAGTGCGGCCATAACTTGAAAGAGTATAATTTAAAGTCCAATAAAAGCATATTTCCGCGTTAGACATTGCGGATATATTTTGCAAATCCCAATGCGTGTGGGATGCGGTTGACTTTCAGTGCGGTCTTTTCCACAGAGTACTCGAGCTCTCAAGTTTTCAAAGGAAATTCAGTTAAAGCTCGTGACAGTTATTCTTTCAATCTTTTTATATTACTTGATCATAATGTAAGAGAAGGGCAGAATTCTGACTTTTGCAGTAAGCACACGTGTGTTATTTCTGCAGTTTTCAATTCCATTTATTTATTTTTCATTCTGAATTGCTAAAAAAGATCCGTTATGAAGATATAGAATTTTTGTTTCATTTTTATATATATTTTATTTAATTATTTTGGAGGGGGAGGGGTGGGGAGTAGTTATACTCTTCTTTACGGTAGTTTTCACATGTTTCAGATTCATCAAAGAACAAAAGTTTTTTTTTTAATTTAATTAAAATTAGTGGCCTATTTCATTTATTTCTATGCATTTACAGATTATTTAATCAGAATTTCTTTTTATTTCCTTTATTTTTGCTGTGCCATTTTTTTTTAATTCTACTGTCCTTTCTATATCTTGATTCCTATATATCGCTTTTTAGCACTTAAAGCGCAATTATAAGCCTAAAAAATTACAATCTGAAGTCCGATAAGAAACTATTTTCCCCTCAGACATTTCGGGTACATTAAACTAGTAAATCTACAGATCAAAGGCCTCAACGCCAGCTCTTACAAATCATTGTTCACTAATCTCATCAATTTTTAATATAATCTGAATAATATTTGATATCCTAAAATTCAATTTTTTAAAGTTATTTATTACATTTATAAGCATATAAGATTTATCGATACTTCCAAAAATTTTAGAAGTATCACATTAAACACAATTTTATGCAAAGATAGGATAAACTACTTATTACTGTATTTTTGAGAATAAGAATGCATGCATTCTTACGCAATACTATTTCATTATTCGACTTTTATTCATTTGTATTATTTCATTATTCAAGTATGTGTCTGAATGCATTTACGATTGTAATTTCATTAGATTAACCATTTCTTTGTACAGGAGATTTTATCCCATCCTTAAAAGAATACTTATTTTTCAACCACTAAACATCATATGTTGCTGAAATTGAATAAAATTTCGTGTATTAAATATACTTATACAAATGTAAATTCCTCGTATGAGACTTATATTCAATTTACACATTCAATGTTTTCATAATTTTCTTTTGGGGAACCGATTTGGTCATCTTTCTTTAGTAGTTTAAATAAATCCTCATCTATTTCATTCAAAAAAGCATATTAAAAACTTAAATCACCCGAAAATTAGTTATTTTGTTAATAAAATTTCGCGTCAAAATAATGCGATTTGCTTCAATTCTCCTTTGTTGATATTGTTTGAAATGTAGTTGGTTGGCAACTATTTAATGAAAAAGAGAAAAACAAATGCGTTGGAATTTTTTTGTAAAAAATGAGAAATTAAAATGTTTCTTATCTTTCAAATTAATGCGTAATTTCCCAATAATTTATAAAATTAATTTCGAAATTATAATAAATAAATTGGAAAATTTTCAGAGCGATCGAATTAAATTAAGATCTCCATTTTGTATATTTAACATCCATAATTTTGCATTTACAACTATACCAATGCGTGATTTTCTTTTCTGTGAATGTTAAAATAAAAAAATTGTCTGACTTCCCATTGAAAAGCTTTATGACTTAAAAGAAAATGTTCTATATATTTCGAACGAATGAACCAAATTTAACCAAAAACTATACAGCTAATGCTGGGTACCTCGCCAACATACCCACCAAAAATCAACCTAATCGTGTGATTTGCAGCAGTTATCGCGGAGCAGACAGACAGACAAACTAACAAACAAACAGAAACCAAAAACTTTTCGGAAATTAAGCAAATCCCATGGATGTGGGATGCCCTTTTTAAAAATAAGTGCTGCAAATCTCAAGTTTTTAAGGGATATTCAATTTAAAGTTCGTGATACTTTTTCTTTGAATCTTTTGTAGTTACCGATCGTAATGTATGAACAGGTCAGAATTCTGACCTTTATGATCACGCTTTAAAGGTTTATGATTACACTTTAAATGCTAAGAAGCGATTCATAGGAATCAGGAAACAGCAAAAAAAAGAAAGGCAAGAAGATCAAAAGTGGTGCAGCAAAAATAAAAGATATGATTTAATGACATGCATTTCGGATATATTAACCAAATTTCAATGCATGAGAGATGCGGTTGTCTGTCGGTGTAATCTTTTAGACAAGTGTCCGAACTCTCAAGTTTTCAAAGGAAGTTATATTAAAGTTCGGGATACACTTCCTCTTTAGATATTTTGTAGCTACCGTTTATAACATATATGCACAAGGTAGAATTCTGGTCTCCGCAGTAAGCACGCGTATTTCTGTTGCCATTTTGAACTCTAATTTCTTTCTTTTCAATTTTGAACTGGTAAAAGGAATCCGTTCAGAAGATATGAAAAAAAAACTGTTTGCAATTTCTAACAGAAAATTTCGAAATAAAAACGAAATTGAAGTGGAATGAAATATTCACCTTGTATTTAAAATCAATAAAATAGACATTAAAACATGCTTAAAAGGTGACAAAAGATGTTAAAAACGTTAAAATACAGTCATTTACATCCCGAGACTTTCGATCACTAACGCGATCATCTTCAGTGGGGACTGAGCTGAGTTTACGAATGTCGCTTTCACTGTGCTAATATGTAACGGAGTTTTAACGAGGCCAGTCTATTATTCTGTAGGGGTGTAGGTCCAGGAAAAGTCCATTAGTTCCGGCGCTGGGGTTCTTGATAATTTCAAAATATTAAACCAGATTTTAGGTACATTATAAGATAAGCAATCATCACTGACTCTATTTCCTTTACATAAAATCTCCAAAGACTCTCTGATTTTAGCTGTAAACTCATTATTTGCAGGAACTATAATTTTTGCGTTTTGAAAATCAATATTTGCTGATTTAATCTCGATAAAGCTGTGGATGGACGATTAAACTTAATGTCAGAAATGTGTTCTTTTAATCTTTCTTTAAATTTCCGGGTGGTCATTCCTATATAGGATAAACGAACAACAACGATAAAAGAACACATTTCTGACATTAAGTTTAACCGTCCATCCACAGCTTTATCGAGATTAAATGAGCAACAGATTCTAAATATTGATTTTCAAAACGCGAAAATTATAGTTCCTGCAAATAATGAGTTTACAGCTAAAATCAGAGAGTCTTTGGAGATTTTATGTAAAGGAAATAGAGTCTGTAATGATTGCTTATCTTATAATGTACCTAAAATCTGGTTTAATATTTTGAAATTATCAAGAACCCCAGCGCCGGAACTAATGGACTTTTCCTGATACACCCCTACAGAATAATAGACTGGCCTCGTTAAAACTCCGTTACATATTAGCACAGTGAAAGCGACATTCGTAAACTCAGCTCAGTCAGAAGTTCCCCACTGAAGATGATCGCGTTAGTGATCGAAAGTCTCGGGATGTAAATGATTATATTTTAACGTTTTTAACATCTTTTGTCACCTTTTAAGCATGTTTTAATGTATATTTTATTGGTTTGCAATTTCTTTTAAGTATTTATGTTCTTTTTTACAAAAGTTTCCACATGCTTCATGTTCATTAAAAAACATTTTTTTTTTTTTTTAAATTTTGGCATTTATCTTATTAAACTTAGTAGTAAAAACTCTTTCATTGTTTTCCCGTATTTATAAATCTCAATCCGAATTTCCTTTCGTTTCTCTTCTTTTACGCCGATTCCTAATTCCTGTGATTTGCTGAAAGTGTATAGTTTGAAATCCGAAAACGGGCTATTTTCAACTCGGTCATTTCGGATATATTAAATTAAGAAAACCTCCATGCGTATTATGGAAGGCATTTCCCCCCTCTCTTAAGTATTAAAGTTCTCAAAGTCTTCAAAGGAAATTCAGTTAGATCTCGTGACGCTTCTTCTTTGAATCTTTTGTAGTTACCCATAGTAGTGTATACACAGGCAGAATTCCGGCTTTTACAGTAAGCACATTAATTTCTGCCGCAGTTTCTCTTTATTTATTTTTATTTTTGATTCTGAAGTGGTAAAAAATATATGTTATAAAAATACAGAAAAACGTTTCTGGCTAGTTATGCTTTTTTTACGATAGTTTTTGCATGCTTCATAGAATTTTTTTTGTGTGTGTGTATATCTTATTAAAATTAGTAGCGAGAAAATATTTCACTTATTTATCCGCATGTACAGATTTTAATCCGAATTAGTAGCGAGAAAATATTTCACTTATTTATCCGCATGTACAGATTTTAATCCGAATTAGTAGCGAGAAAATATTTCACTTATTTATCCGCATGTACAGATTTTAATCCGAATTAGTAGCGAGAAAATATTTCACTTATTTATCCGCATGTACAGATTTTAATCCGAATTAGTAGCGAGAAAATATTGCACTTATTTATCCGCATGTACAGATTTTAATCCGAATTAGTAGCGAGAAAATATTTCACTTATTTATCCGCATGTACAGATTTTAATCCGAATTTTTCTTATGTTTGCTGCACCATTTTTTTAAAAAATATTTCAATATCATTTTCATTATCATATTCAATTAGGTTTTTTCTCTCTCTCGCTGTACGCTGATTCCAATAAATCACTTCTTAGCATTTAAAGCGAGGTGGTCATAAACTTGGAAGAATATAATTTGAAGTCCGATAACAGGCTATTTTTGCCTCAGACATTTGGTATATACACTGCTCAAAACAATTAAAGGATATTTGAAGTTTTATATAAAATAAAGATATAAACGAAATTTTTTTTGCCGAAAATAGAAGAAGAGAATCACAAATGCAAATTTTTCTGGTTTTCAAACTGTGGAGTATGCAAATTTCGAGTTCGACGTCAAAAACGTCGCTTCAGCGGCAGCGAATGAAATTTGACTTTCAACTGGATAAAAGAGAATGAAGACAAGGATGATCGGCATTCAGTGATTGCTTTGTTTCGATGAGTACGATGTCTCAGCGAAGTCATTTGACAGATTCAGAAGCTTGGAGAATTGTTGGTAGGTTAGAAGGGGGCCAAACTCAAGCCGAAGTAGCGCAAGCCATTGGAGTGTCACAAAGTGTCATTTCCAGGATCTGGAACCGTTTTTTGGAGAGTGGATGTGCAGGCCGAAGACCAGGGCAAGGTCGTAGACGGGCAACAACGCCCAATGAAGATCGGTATTTAGCGTTAACAGCTCGGAGACACCGAAACATGAACGCTACTCTTCTCCAACAACACCTTCGCTCGGCTACAGGCACCACGATTTCAACTCAGACTGTCCATGCTGTAGGTCTGTATGCTCGCCGACCGATGGTATGTGTTAGATTAACATCCAGGCATCGTCGCGACCGCAGGGAGTGGGCAACCGAGCATGTCAACTGGAGGAGAAATGAATGGAGCAATATTCTGTTTTCTGACGAGTCCCGTTTTTCTGTGCATCCGGATAATAGGCGTATTTTCGTCTGGAGGGACCGTGGCAGTAGGAATAATCCTGCGTTCGTGCACGAAAGTGTCAGATTTGGCGGTGGAGGAGTGTTGGTGTATGGTGGCATCTCCATTGACGGGCGCACTGACCTCTACATCATTCGAGATAGAGCTCTGACTGGTCGCCGATATAGGGATGAGATCCTCAGACCTATTGTAGTCCCTTACGCTGCAGCAATCGGAGATAACTTCATTTTAATGGACGATAACTGCAGGCCACATCGTGCAAACCTGGTGGAGGATTTCCTTTTCGAGGAAGGAATCGTTCGAATGGAATGGCCAGCGTGTTCTCCAGACATGAATCCAATCGAGCACGTTTGGGACGCTCTAGGAAGACGAGTTTCTGGCCGCCAACAACCCCCACAAACTCTCCAAGAACTGGAAAGAGCTCTTTTGGAAGAGTGGGGCAGAATACCCCAACTCGTCATTAATAGCCTCATTGAGTCCATGCCTCAAAGGTGTTCAACGTTGCTGGCCGCCCGTGGAAACCATTCCCCCTACTGAAAATGATTTTCTTTGAAGAAAACACCTTTTCTTATTCTTTTTTTCTCATATTCTCAAATTGTGTTTTTTTTCCTTTTGTACACAAATGCGCAATAAAATGCATTTTTTTCTGCCAAACATGTGTAATTTATTCTCATATAACCTACTATGTCTGTCGACCATGTATCAATCAGCTAAAAAGTTTCCCAGATACAAAATCCACCTAAAACTGCAATATCCTTTAATTGTTTTGAGCAGTGTATTAGTTGGTATATATTAAGTTGGTATATGTTAAGCAAATTTTAGTGCGTGTGAGATGCAGTTGACTTTCAGTACGTTTTTTCATAAATGTCCGACCTATTATGTTTTCAAAGAAAATTCAATTAACACTCGCGATAGTTTTAAACCTTTTGCAGTTACCGATCGTAATGTGAATACAAGGTCAAATTCTGGCATTTGCAGTAAACACGTGAGTTGAAGAACAATTGTTTGAATTTTTTGTTATATTTTTAAGCTTTACTTTGCCAGGTGCGTAGCTAAATATTCAGCACTATGGAGTAAGTACAATTGCGCACCCTTCTCTGACGGAAAAGGTTTCCCAAAATTTGTTTTGGGGTTTAAAACACATACATATCTAATACAATAAAACTGTAAAAACGGAATCGGCCTATAAAGGCATCTGCCATCAACCGAAAATTTTCCTGATGCTGATAGAAAGAATGCCGCACAATTATATCTGCTAAGACTGAAACCTGTCTAAAACGGAATTTCTCCCAGTCCATTGCGATATCGTCTTAAAAAACTTTATTGCACTTATTTCAAATTAATATAACCTTTTTGCTGTAAACATAACTTGTAATGCACATGAAAGTGCCTTTAGTTGTGCATTTTACAAATTCAGAGGCATAAAATATTAGATTTATAATCTATAGTATACGAAATAAAAATTTGATGAGTCAAGTTCAAGGAATACTGTAGTTTGATTTATCTTTTTTTTTTTTTTTTTTTTTTTTTTTTTTGGTAATACAATAAAATTTGCTAAAACAGAATCGCAAAGCAATGGAGAAAATTTCGTTTTAGACAGCTTTTTGTATTAACAAGTATAATAACATTTTTGTAAAATTCAGGATTCCACTTTGACAGGTTTTACAGTATATTTTATAAAAAAGAACTTGGTAAATTAAATAAATTTTTTTATACAAATATTTACTTCGTTCCTTTGTAATTTTGCGACCTTATGATTATCAACCTTATGATTATCGCATATGTAGGTGCTATGATCATAATATGTGCGATAATCAACTATCTATCACGGAGCATATATATATATATATATATATATATATCATAATATGCGCACATATTTATCATATATATCATATCATGATATATGATATATATCATATATTTCATATCATGATCACGCACATATATATCATAATATGTGCGATAATCAACTCCATGGAGCAATATGCTCCAACTGCTTCACGGTAGCTACGCCACTGTTCTCTGCAACAACCTTCTCTGCAATAGTTTTTGCATGTTTTATATTCGTGAAAGGACAAAATTCGTTGCACATATATCGTATTAAATTTAGTGGTAAAAAAGTCATTCATTACCCCACATTTACAGATTTTAATAGAAATTCATTTTCATTTCTCTTATTGTTGGCTGGACCAGTTTTGTTGGTACTTTCCAATCTAGTTGAAAAGTGTTTATGACTTCGGTTTGTCTGGCCGACCGTCCGTTCTATAACTCACGTAAATATACTCGGATTCCCTAAAATTTTTGCATGTTATTGACGTTTACTATAGCATGATCCCTATTTAAAAAGGAAGTATGTAGCATTTATAGTTTATTTACAGGGTCAATCAAAAGTTTTCCGTTACATTACAGTCAATTGGAAAAAATCGTTTCAAGTGCACTTTGATGATGTTACGCCGCGTCATTTGAAACATGATGAAATTGGTATACAATTATGAAGCGCACTAAAACATGCTTTTTGTAAAATATGGGGTGCAAAGCCTTTATTATTCATTTGCAAGGTCACACAAAATAATTCTGCTACACAATGTTTAATGGGGAAAAATCGTTTGCAACCGTAATTTAATGATATTTTATTATTTCAAACATAATGAAATTTATAGGCATTACTGAGGTGCATTAAAAATCGCTCACTGAAAAAAGTATGGTGTGCATTGAGTTTATCGTTCTTTTACAGGGACACACAAAATAATTAGATTACAATCTTAGTGCGATAATTACAGTCTATGGGTGATAAGTGCGTATGCTTTCAACTTTGGTTTCAGTTTTTAAGTGTAACTAAATTTTTGCATAGTACGTGGTGTGTATACATTTTGTTGATTATATACAGGACTACATAAAGGAATTCGTAAGTATTACTGACTACGGGAATGAATTTCTTAATGGTATTTTTAATTGTGCTACGCATTTTTCTGCTGAACTATATTTAGTAGGCTTATAGAAATTTGTAGAATATAAATTCATATACAGTGCTACGCAAAGAACAAGATACATTGTCGTTTATGGTTGGTAATTGCTGGTAGTTAGTTTTAAGTTGCCTTATACTTTTTTTTTTGCCTGAATTAAATTTTAGCTTAATGTGTCTTGTGTTTAAAAGTCTTTAGATAATATACAGGGTTGTACATCCTGGGGATTCGAATGCATTTCCATCGAGTGGCGAAAATTGCTAGATGTGAATTTTCTAACTGAACTAAATTTTACCATGCTATGTAGTTTATGCCTAAATCCATAGATCATATACAGGGCTGTACAAAATAATTCGACTATTTTTTTGACTATGAAAGGTAATTGCTAAAATCGGATTTTAAATGTGTTATATGTTTCCTAAATAGTTTACTACATACCCTGTTTCACCTTATTTAACGGTCAAGTTTCGTTACAGTTTTTTTTGGTTGTGTTGGAAAGTGTTTCATAATCTATGCTTGACCCATGATTTTTCGTTCTTGTTTGATTCTTCTGTCCTTTCTCTTTCGCTGCTGTTTCGTTGATATGCTTATTCCTATGAATCGCTTCTAAGCACTTAAAGCGCGGTCATAAACCTGGAAGAGTATAATTTGAAGTCCGATAACAGGCTATTTCCGCCTCAGACATTTCGGATATATTAAGCAAATCCCAATGCGTGTGGGATGCGGTTGTCTTTCAGTGCGGTCTCTTTTGATAAGTGCTCGAGCTCTCGAGTTTTTAAAGGAAATTCAATTAAAGCTCGTGTGATAGTTCCTCTTTCAATCTTTTGTAGTTACCGATTGCAATGTGTTCTTGAAAGTTGGTATTTATGTAATTTAGCAGTTTTATCTTTTAAGGATTTGTGTGTTTTGGGAAATAATTAGGAGGAAATAAAATGTGATAAGATTGTAATACTTATATGTTTTAGTCACTAATAAGAAAATATTCCAAATTTCAGAGAATAAAAAATACGAGTTATCACCAAAATAAAAAAAAGAATGAGAAATTAATTTTTTGGATATTTTTCCTTTTTATTTATAATTTTAATATATAGTATATATATTCAACTCTCTTTTGAAATTATTTTATGATTTTTACATCAACTGATGATGTAAAAACACCTTAAATATTTTCGAGTATAAATGTGTGTTACACACTGTAGAAAAATGACAAATGTTTCCTATTCTAGGAAAATATAATATAACCACAAACGAAAATATATAATAAGCTCATCCGAGTTACCCATCATTTTGCTCCTCGAGTTTTGGTAAAGCAAGTGCAGGTCGGAAAATACCCGGCTCCCTTTTGGGTGTCCGGCCCCGAAGCCGTTGCGGGACTCCGGCTTGTCCCCAAGTGTAAATGTGGTGGTCTCCCAAGAGGGTGGAAACCACCGCAAATCGCAGCGACCTACGTCGTTATTCACTTCAGAAAACGGGGATGATCAGCAGGTGGCGGCGCCCCTACCGACCGTAGAGCATACAGGAACTCCCCTGGTCGTGCTCGTTAAAAGTTTTTCAGAATTCGGGTACGGCGGCTGACGGCTGCAGCTCAGTTTTGCCCACCATTCCGAAAAAGTCCTGTATCTTTAGAAATCTCATAATTTTTTTTAGATTTAAAGAAAGTTTCTTTGACTGCTACTGATTTTCGGAAACGTTTCCGAGTAGTTTTATAGCGTATTAATGAGTTTTTTCAATCTGAAATGTAAGTTTTTCGGATGCTATCCATTCTTAAGCAAATATTTTTATGTTTAAGAAGCATGTTTTAAGATTATGAACAGCAAGCATGTTTTACAGGCAAACATTATAAATTAACAGCAGTAATATTAATATTATTTTGTTATTTTTGCATGTATAAATTCAATTACACAGCTGAAAATGATTAATTGAGAACGGGTAGAATCTGAAAAACTTATATTTCGGGTTGAGAAAACTGATTAATACAGAATAAAAATTACTCGGAAATATTTTCGATAATCAGTTGCGGCAAAAGTTTGTTTTTATAATTTTTTCTTGAAATATCGAAAATATTTTGGTTTCTGAGATTTCTAAAAATAAAGAACGCTTTTGGGTAACACGAATGAGGTTATTGCATATTTTTGCTCGTGGTTATATTATATTTTCGTAAATTAAGAAACATTTGTATTTTTTTACAGTCAATGTTAAAGCATAAAAACATAAAAATAAATGTTTAAAATAAATTCAGTTGTTAATTAAATAGCATAATTTATTGAAACATTTCATATTAATTTTATTTTTCGCTGTTGAAAAGATCGACAAATCACCTAATAAAACATATTTCCCCAATATTCATTAATTGATTTCCCAAAATAAATATTTGTGAGTTTTTTAATTAGAATTTTTTGCTCTATATGAAAAGACTAGCTGTTTCCCGTGACTTCGTTCACGTATCATTAAAAGAAGAATAAATACATTAATTAAGCAAAATATTTCATTCCCGATAATTAGAAACGTAAATAATTAACTAACTCTTTATCACATTCCATTAGGAGACAATACAGTATTTCTATGTTATAGAGGCCTTGACATAACTAAGTTTTAAAAAAGTGAAATTTTGTGACAAATAATCACGAAAAGGAAACTGCAGCCAATGAAAAAATAAATCGTAAAATTCCAAATAAAATCGTGGAAATCGGCGAATTGTGTAAAAACACATGTAAAGTTTACGTGGTAAACCATTTTACTTTTAACGCCTTTGTGAAACGTTTTAATAGCTATCCTTCAAAGATAATGGAAATAGTATATTCTTTTTCATTAAATTCAATTCTTGTGAATAGAGTGCAATAATTGTAGACCTAAATGCAAGGAGCTTGAATTTGCCTCCTTGATTTAATCTATAACTGAAAAAAAATCTTTATATGTTGACAGACGATATTTGTTCTCCAGAATAAATTGATTCATGAAGTTTGAATACGTGAAAATACGTTTTTATTTTTAAAAAAATTTACTGTAATCAAGATTTTTTTTTCTTTCACCATCTATTCAAATTGAAAATGAAAATAAATTCTTTTTTTTAGTTTTAATGAGAAAAAATATATTAATCCGTTTTATTTCTTCTTTTTTATCCACAAAATTGGAATAATTTAGTTGCCATTTTTAGAGAAACTTCGTTAAATTTACAAAATAATAATAATAATAATATCTCGGAATTTAAATAATTTTTTTTTAATTCTGAGAGTTTATGACATCCTCGGATCAGTGATAACTGGTGTTAAGTAAATGGCATTGCTTTCGACAATCTGAAAGGAGTAGTTGCGAAATACAAACAGGCGGTCAGATTTTAATATAATATATTCGTATTTATTTTTATTTTCCTAATAATTATGGTGTGGTTTTGGGCAAAAAACTCTCATCTGTATGTAACTGATATTCATGAATAATAATCGGTATAGATAAAAAAAAATATTTAAATTTTTCGTTTTAAATATGGCGTGAAACTCATCTACTTTCTTAACTTATGTATTATTAATGTAAGTGTAAGGAAGACTTGGCGCAGGAGATAAAGCAAACAGAGATTCTTCAAATGCCTAAATATAAGACAGAAAAATAGAATATATGTTTACTCTACATCCTACCCCAACTCGTCAATACAGGTCGCGCGTATAGTGGAAGCACCAAAATGCGATGTTGAACTAAACACTCAAAAATATCTTATAAAACTTTAGAAATTAAAGAATAATCTAAAAACATTATTTTATATTGGACTATGCTTAAATGAAATATTTAGCTGTATTAAAATCTGAAAAATAAAATAAATACAAAAGACTCACCCAAGGAATGAAGTTGACAGTATTAATAGCTAAAGAACTGATTTTATTTCAAACATAACATACTTTATCCTTCATCACTTCAAAAACACATAAAATAATAATGCTAGTACAAACCATCTTCATATGAAATCTTTCCAGTTCAATTCTTATTAATATTTAAAATCCAAAATGATAGTTCATATTACTGTAATTATTATTTAATTAACTGGTTGATTGAAGGGAATGTTCGAAGTAAAGATTTAGTTCTTTAAAACTGTTATATAAATTGTTCGGGAGATTAAATCTTGCATAAATACCGGAATTAGAGTCTGAAGTAAACTGAAAATGCTTGATGGAAAATCTGGAATCTATTACCGATACCGTTGCATATTCTTTTATGACGAGAAAATTCTTTCAAATAATTAATTCATGTTGCCTTGAGAATAAAGAATCTTGTTGTATTAAGTAGAATTTGATTATTTCTTGAAACCTCTATGAAGAAAGCTTAAGAAGATTGAATTTGCAGAAACTTTCTCATACGAGCGTATAGATCCAAGATATCACGGATTCATGCTACCGTAAGAAAATAAATCTTGTTAAAATACGGATAACTTTACTATTTCTTGAAACACAGATGATGGAACCAGCAGAAGATTGAATCTGAAGAAATTATCTTATAACGCTTAGCAGATGAAAAGGAACTGGAATCCAATTATAAGTAGGTTGAATTTGAAGAGATTAACTAATAACGCTTAGCAGATGAAAAGGAACTGGAATCCAATTATATGAAGAGTTGTATTTTAAAATATAGTTCAGATGCCATGAAACCTACAGAACTCTACAACCTAAGAAACTTTATACATTGTGTTCGGCCTTACGGCCAAACACGAGCGTTATTATTATTTTTTTGCCGACTACATCCAGTAGAGAAAAGCCACAGACTGACTCAATGGGGAAATTTCACGTTTTTCAATTTAACTTGCATCTGATAGAGTATAAAAATACGAACATTTTGATACCATTTTTACATATATTTGAAACTTGTATAATTCATTAAATTAACTTTTAAAACGCAGTTTTTGTCGTCGCGGAAAAAAGCCGCGTCACGTGATAAAAGCTGTTCTGACGTCACTAGCCATGTAAACAAACCCTCGCTGTATTTCTCCCTGTTATTTTCTATGGGAGATGGCTTGCTTTACGCTTTTTTCCTTTCTTAAAAATGATTAGTATAACAAATTAAAAGTATTGTAAATTGCTGTAATGAATAAATAATGCTGTGAATTCCATGTGAGATTTTTATTCCATCGTGTTTCTAAGAATTTTCATTTCCAGATCTCGATGTAGAAATAAAGTATCGGTACAAGTTAATACTCGTACTACAATATTGTATTTTATAGAATAAGGTATACTTTTTTTTTTTTTTTTTTTTTTTTTTTTTTTTTTTTTGCACAATATTTCAATGCAAAGGTGCTACGTATTTATCAGATCTTAAAAAATTGGATTTGTCTTTTTTTAAGTTCATTGTAATCTGAAAGCTTACATGTATTTCTTTATTTGTTTTGTATTGTTTTCTTGAATAATAAATTGTTGCATTCATTGTTTCCGGAAAAAAAATAACTGTTAACTTTTTCTGAAATGATTAATCTTCCTGAATATAGTATCCAACTTTTAGCATATATGAAACTGTGAGCGTCTGCGAATTTATTTTATTATGATGTTAACATGATAGAAATGTTTTTGAAAACTTATAATCTGCTATTCGAATCTAAATAAAATTTTAATAAATGTATTTTTTTTTCTTTTTTGGAATATATGAATGAGAATAATCACATATGAAACAGAAAGAAATATTTATGTATCATACATATAGTCATTCATTTTATTTATGCATATTAAGAAGTGTCTTTAAGTAATCGATAGTTCATATTTGAAATGTATATATTCATTATTCAGTAATCATAATGCAATTCTTTGGAAACCTCTAATTTTGAAATCCATCCTTAATGTATAATTTTATTAATAAAAAAAAATGCAATCACTTATGAAAAAGCATAGCCAGAAAAAAAATGGGGGGGGGGGTAGGAAAATGTTCGCTCTATATTAATATACAGAAATTTAAATATATTGGAGAATTCATAGTTTAGGGGGTCAGAACCTTCCTTAAAATTCTCCTAAACACGCTTGGCTACAGAACTGTTTTGAAAAAGAATATTGTTCAATGTTATGTTTATGTTGTGTGATATTATTAAATATTAAGAAATAATATAGTGAAGGTTTGGTAATCTTTAAATAACTAATAAATTTCTAAAATTTGCAGGACTTAATAAATATAAATTGTTAAACAAACAGGCAAACAAATTCTTAAGCAAAGAATGAATCTTCAAAATATGTACAAATAAAAAATATATGTAATTAAAACTGGGGACTTTCTAATAACTTGCCTCTGTTACATCAAACAGCACAAGAAATTTAAGCGGAGTATGCCAAAAATGGCAAGAATGGGGTCTCAGAATCTTTAACAGAAGATTTTGTAATGAATTTGCTGACCATAAATGATAAAGCACTAACCACTGCACATATAACAGATGCTGAAATATTCTCTAGTGTTTCAGCTACTGACTATAAAACAAAACTAGTCGGATGTGCCAATCCCAAAACTTTCTTCTATCTCACACTGGTTTCGCACACACTAAAAAGAATCAGCGCCAATTTATATCAAGGTTTAACTGAATCTAAAGTTTTATTAAGTTCCATGCATTAGTTCTTGAGATATGACTTCCTAAAATCATATAAATCCTGGAAAATGCAGAATAGCAGCGCCACCTGTTGGGAGATTTACACCAAAACCTAACCAACAACAACTTATGTCAACGTCTAACTGAATCTGAAGTTTGATGAAAATCCATGCATTAGTTATTGAGATATAGTTATCGTGATAATAATTAAACAAGTACCGTAGCAGCGCCACCTGTTGGGCTATTTACACAAAAACGTAAGCAGCATCTATTTATGTCAAGGTCTAACAGAATCTGAAGTTTGATGAAATTCCGTGCATTAGTTCTTGAGATATAGCTATCGTAAAAGTAATGAAAAAAATAGTATAGCAGCGCCACCTATCGGGATATCTACACCAAAACGTAATAAGCGTCCATTTATGTCAAGGTCTAACTGAATGTGAAGTTTGATGAAAATAAGTGCATTAGTTCTTGAGATAGAGCTATTGCGGAAATCTCAACAAATGCAGCATAGCAGCGCCACCTGTTGGGAGATTTTCACCAAATACTAATCAGCACCAAATTATATCAGGTACTAACTGAATATAAAGTTTTATTAAATTTAGTGCATTTGTTCTTGAGATAGAGCGCCCACAAAATTTTTGTCACATACAGACAGAAAGAGTCGCAGACTTACAGACAGACAATTTTTAAAAACAGTCAAATCGTGTTCAGCACCTTCTAAAACGTTTAAATCCGTCGAAAACCGGAAGTCGGAAATTTTCATGAATCCAATACTTTCTTCTTGTAAAATAGAAGAAAGTAAAATTTTTTTTTTTTTTTTTTTTTTTTTTTTTTTAAGTAAATACATATATATATATATGAAGCAAAAATTGGTGGCTTAAAAAAAAAAAAAAAATTTGAACTTTTGGGGGATGAAAAATATGAATAAGTAAACATATAAATGCTTTAGGATAGAAAAAGGAAGACCATGGCAAAAAAAAACTTTAATTTCATGGAAACTTTTGAAAGATAGAGCAAAAAGGAATGTCAAAGAATGAATGCAATATTTTAAAGTTTACAGAGAAAAATTTTACAATATATATTAAGTACTAACTAAATAAAAGGCCTTTCTTATTTCTCATTATTTTATTTTTTAACAAATATACGTTATCAGTATTGTAAAATAATTAAAATTTCATTTAAACTGAAATATGATGAAATAAGAAAGTAATTCATTTCAAGAACAACAATCAAGAATCGCGTACTATTATTTTAGCTTTTAATCATTATTATTATTTAATAAATCAAAGTAAATGTAGAACAGAAATATATATCTTTTAGATTTAACTCCTCGTATTTCTGCACCCATGAAATCAGAATTCTTTCCTAAAAAAGCAAACATGGAAAGAGCATCTATTTTTGGGAGATTGTCCGATTGCCCTTTCACACATCCGGTCGAAATCGACATTTTCTAATCAAAATTTTAATGAAAATAAAAAATAAACGATATATTTTACATTAAGATAAGTTATATCTTACTTTTTCACAAATTTGAAGTTGATAACGTTAAATAAATTTTAAGAAACAGATGAAACAAGATTGCAAATAGGAAAAGCAATGGGGAAAGTATACGCGCAAAGCGTGAGCAAAGATTCTATACACTAGTGTAGTATCTTTGGCGTGAGCATTTCAGGTTAGCGGCAAATGACGTCACAACCAATCACGTCGCGTTTTTGTATCACGTGGTTTTGTTTATGTTTTTGCCTTCTTAAAAACAGTAAATCAAAGTTATTTTCTATTATTTTAACAATTCTGAGTGAATTTTTGAGGATTTCAAGATAAACTTTATCAGTTACACACAAAAGAAAACGTATTCCTCCCGTGTGAAATTTCCCCATTTGAATTCAAACTCTACCAAGTCAACTGAAAAACCAGACAAACGAACCAAACAGAAAAGGCAAAAATTCCTTTTCTTCATTCTGAATCGCTTAACTATCAACCGTCGCTGCTAAAAGTATACCCGCGACAACTCAACTCTACACACGAACGATCCTGGCGCAACGAAAACAACTACGCCCTAGCAACAAGCAGCAGAAATCAAGATCGTTCGTCCGCGAATGTTCTAGAAAGAATTACAATTCCCCTTTTCCCCACTGAAAAATGCACCCCCTAACCTTGGAAGCTTGCATGAATGACCCTTAAACTAAAATGGGTGACGATTGACCACTAAGCTGTTGTTTCAACCACGCGCTAAGCCAGAATTCAAAATGGCCAGCGTCATTCCAAAAAAAGATGGATGTAAACACTGAGATTAGAAAAAATATTTAAAAATTCATATCTGCCAAGATTTAAGTTGAATCTTGCTAGAATTTTGGCAGACTGCATAAAAAATTTTGTTTAATCTTTTAAATAAGGTTTAGAACAAAAATTATTAATATTAAAAAAGTGGAAAATATATATTTTAACTTAGAAGAAAATACACTATCTTTGACAGAATCGATGTAAACAAACGGAAATCTTTTATTCTTTTATCCAGAGACTTAAATGCATGATTATAATTTTAATTTAAAAATGATTATTGATTTTAAAAATTGATTTAATTATAGAAGTTGATTTTAATTAACAATAAAATAACTTAGAAGAAAAGTTAAAAGGATTAATTTTAAAAAGATAGAAAACATTGACTGTTTAAATAATAACTGTTAAATAATTAATTTAAATGTTGATTAATATTATGAAGACTTATAAATAATGATTAATTATGATTAAATATTTAATTTAAATAAATAAATTAATGAAAACTATTGAATTTAAAAGTAGAAATGGAATGTATCATAACAGTAAGGAATTGATTCACGCTTCTTGTAAAACACATTTGAAAATTCCCGTTTTATTTCAAATATGACGTCACTTTTCCTCAGAGAAATCTCTTTTTAATGGCATAATTCTTGTTAATTTTCTTTTTCTGGCAATCAGGACGTAAATTTTAGCGGAAAACTCACATTTGTGTGTATCTGGTATTCAAGCTAATTATTAATCAGTATTGATAAAAAATATTTCAGTTTTTCATCTTAAATATTACGTCCATTATCTATCTACTTTCATTATACATTGATATTCATGCTCCTTGTATTATTACGAATATTTGAAAATACATGTTTTATTTATGACGTTATTAATTTGTCCAAGGCGAGGAGGATCCTTTTCATAATTCCATGGTCCAAGTGAAATCTATTTTTTAATAATATAATTATTGTTGCATATTTCCTTCTAATTATAATGCAGTTTTTGACAAAAAAATATCTTTTTAATGTACCGATATTCATACTTCATGTATACAAATACCCCATATTTTTGTTTCAAATATCACGGAAATTCATCTTCTTTTGAATTATTTTTAATTTTCAATGTTCACGTGAAAATTGTTCAATTGAAAATTAATTGTTGAGGAAAAATTATTTTTCCATGTTTTTATTTATTGGCAACGATAAAGTAAAATAGTTAAATTTTATGGAAAAATGTCCATTTATTCTCTATGAAAATAATGATTTTTTTAATTATTAAAGAAAATATTTGAATAAAATAAATAAAATCTAGCCTATGTTCATTTATGGGTTATAACCAGCCTATATGCAAAGATACAGGATAATTAAATTATCCATTTTGACGCTGGCTTCAGCCTAACATTTGCACACAATCGGATTTATAATATTACTAAAAAGCTACGCCCGCTACGCTGGTCAATTTCTTTTAACGAACCTTTAATCAAACAAAATATTGACATTTCATAAATAACTTTTATATTTTAACAGAATAATAAGGCTACTATAATTTGTGACTCATGCTATAGCCAATATACACGTCAGGACACGTCGCCCTTATCATTATCTTTTTACGCATGAAGGTTTCGCTATGGTACTCCATTGGAAAATTTGGTAATTTTTGAAATTCAGTATTTGAAAAACGGCATAATCATTAGATTTGAAATTTATATCAAGAAAAATACAATTTTTTACCTTTCAAACGCAGTTTGTCTAACAATTTTCTGACAAATACTTTTTGAGCTATCATTTTTTTCAGTAACTTCAAATGTTTCATTTTCCGAGATTAATCTAGTGCAACAATTAGCGAAAAACCCAGTCATCAGCAACGCATAGTTTTTTATTAAAGAGGCTGTTGGAGCAGGGATTGTCACCACCAATTTGCCACCATCACTTTCGAAATCGGTTCCGTGGTTCCAGAGATTCCATAGAAATTGTAATTTAGAATGACTTCAGAACGCTTTTCGCTCATTTCACCCATTTAAATTTCGATTTTTTTTTAAAATTTATTCTTAGAGAGCATTTACATCTTATAAGTAACTACAATGCTAAATTTCAAATTTCTTGCCCCTTCAGTATAAAAAAGTCGCAGTTTTCGAAAATTTTTCGATCCTGCACCCCATTGATGTTAGTGGCACCGACATAAAATATAGCCTATGTTGGAGTAGGGATTGTCCCCATCAATTTGCCAACTTTACTTTTGAAATCGGTTCTGTAGTTCCAGAGATTTCATAGAAATTGTAATTTAGACTGTTTTTAGAACGCTTTTCGCTCATTTCACCCTTTTAAATTTAAATTTCTTTTTTTTATTTTGTTCTTAGAGAGCATTTACATCTTATAAGTAACTACAATGACAAATTTCAAATTTCTAGCTCTTTCAGTATAAAAAATAAAAATAAAACTGCCCAGTTAAACTGAGGGCATTGAGTTCACAGGCTATTCACACTAATTGTATATTATACTCTTATTTCAAAGAATTTGAAATAAGAGGCTAATGGGCTTATTTCAAAGAATTTGAAATAAGCCCATCGAAAAATAAAGAAATAAACAATATATTAAGGGGGGGGGGTCATCCCCCCGTTACCCCCCCCCCCCCATAGTTAACTAATGAACCCCTTAAACTAATCAGGTACATCTCTAATTACAATGAATATTCATACAAAATTTGAAGAAAATCGGATAATTCTGCATGAAAAACCCATTTATATAAATTAAAGCGGGATTAGCCCCCTCCGTTCCCCTCCTTTATACTTAACCAATCAATCCCGAAAACTAATCAGGGAAGCGTCTTAACCCAATGAACCTCTAAACAAATTTTGAAGCAAATGGGATAATTCTGCATGAAAAACCCATTTATATAAATTAAGGAGGGGATTAGCCCCCCCCCCGTTCCCCCCCCCTTTATACTTAACCAATCAATCCCGAAAACTAATCAGTTAAGTGCCTTAACACAGTGAACCTATAAACAAAATTTGAAGGAAAACGGAATAATTCTGCATGAAAAACCCATTTATATAAAATAAGGGGGAATTAGCCTTCCGTTCCCCCCTTTATACTTAACCAATCAATCCCGAAAACTAATCAGGGATGCGCCTTAACACAGTGAACCTATAAATAAAATTTGAAGGAAATGGGATAAGTCTGCATGAAAAACCCATCTATATAAATTAAGGGGGGTATTAGCCCCCCGTTCCCCCCTTTATACTTAATCAATCAATCCCGAAAACTAATCAGGGAAGCGTCTTAACCCAATGAACCTATAAACAAATTTTGAAGCAAATAGAATAATTCTGCATGAAAAACCCATTTATATAAATTAAGGAAGGGGGGGATTAGCCCCCCCGTCACCCCCCTTTATACTTAACCAATCAATCCCGAAAACTAATCAGGGATGCGCCTTAACACAGTGAACCTATAAATAATATTTGAAGGAAATGGGATAATTCTGCATGAAAAACCCATTTATATAAATTAAGGGGGGTATTAGCCCTCCCCGTTCTCCCCTTTATACTTAATCAATCAATCCCGAAAACTAATCAGGAAAGCGTCTTAACCCAATGAACCTATAAACAAATTTTGAAGCAAATAGAATAATTCTGCATGAAAAACCCATTTATATAAATTAAGGGGGGATTATCCCCCCTTCCCCCCCTTTATACTTAACGAATAAATCCCGAAAAACTAATCAGGGAAGCGCCTTAACACAGTGAACCTATAAACAAAATTTGAAGGAAAACGGAATAATTCTGCATGAAAAACCCATTTATATAAAATAAGGGGGAATTAGCCTTCCGTTCCCCCCTTTATACTTAACCAATCAATCCCGAAAACTAATCAGGGATGCGCCTTAACACAGTGAACCTATAAATAAAATTTGAAGGAAATGGGATAAGTCTGCATGAAAAACCCATCTATATAAATTAAGGGGGGTATTAGCCCCCCGTTCCCCCCTTTATACTTAATCAATCAATCCCGAAAACTAATCAGGGAAGCCTCTTAACCCAATGAACCTATAAACAAATTTTGAAGCAAATAGAATAATTCTGCATGAAAAACCCATTTATATAAATTAAGGAAGGGGGGATTAGCCCCCCCCGTTCCCCCCCCCCTTTATACTTAACCAATCAATCCCGAAAACTAATCAGGGAAGTGCCTTAACACAGTGAACCTATAAACAAATATTGAAGGAAAACGGAATAATTCACCATGAAAAACCCATTTATATAAAATAAGGGGGGATTAGCCCTCTGTTCCCCCCTTTATACTTAACCAATCAATCCCGAAAACTAATCAGGGATGCGCCTTAACACAGTGAACCTATAAATAATATTTGAAGGAAATGGGATAATTCTGCATGAAAAACCCATTTATATAAATTAAGGGGGGTATTAGCCCCCCCCCGTTCTCCCCTTTATACTTAATCAATCAATCCCGAAAACTAATCAGGGAAGCGTCTTAACCCAATGAACCTATAAACAAATTTTGAAGCAAATAGAATAATTCTGCATGAAAAACCCATTTATATAAATTAAGGGGGGATTATCCCCCCGTTCCCCCCCTTTATACTTAACGAATAAATCCCGAAAAACTAATCAGGGAAGCGCCTTAACACAGTGAACCTATAAAGAAAATTTGAAGGAAAACGGAATAATTCTAAATGAAAAACCCATTTACAGTAGAATCTCGTTACAACGAATGTCACTTTAACGAATTTTTCAGTTTAAAGAATATTATTTAGATTAGAAAAAAATCCCCTATAGTTTGTCATTACAAATATATTCACTTTAACGAATTTTTCAAATTAACGAATTTTTTGAATTCTTAAAACGAATGCTCATTTCAATTTAACGAACGCTGAGTTGACAAGAAAAAAATAATCTTTGTCAAAAACTATAATACTAAAAGAAAACTTTTTTAAATTTTCAATATCCAAAATTTTCAAATTTTCAGCGTATCTCGCAGCTGTTTTTCGAGAGATGGGGAGAATTGTTGCCGTATGCAGAAATTCTGCCTTTCTATTTATATCTAATCACTTTTGTTTATAGTTACTTTGGTTTGCCTTTACACTTGCTTAAAAAAATGTAGGAAGTCCAAAGGTTTTATTTTCGAAGTAGTCCTTTACATTCGAATTTGGCAATAAATAGCTGTACCTATCGGTGAATTTCTGATCTGCAACAATTCAATTTGGAATTAGATTTCTTTCATTTTTTAATGGTACATAAATGAAAAAGTTAACAATTTTCATTGAAGAAAAAATCATAATTATAAAAGAAGCAAGTACTGGAAGAAGTCAAGTAGATGCTGCGAAAGAAACTTTGGCATTGACTATCATTTTAAAAGAAAATGAAAACTTTGAAGCTTTCTCAAAGGTCTAAATATGTGCCCAAACAAGAAATCAATGTGACTTGGGGACTATCAAGCGATTTATGAAAATGTATACACTTGGTTTAAAGTTTAAAGATATAAGACAAACACTTTGTCCATTCATGACCTATATTACATGGTAAAGCCAAAAAAGTTTCACAGAACATGAAAATTGAGAAATTTGAAGCGAGTTCTGGTGGGCTGTTTTGTTTTCGTCATAGGTATGGCATAGCATTAAAAAAAATTGGATAAAAAAAAAGTACCTATATATATCGTGAGAAGATTTTAATTCCGACGAAATTGCTTTTGTATCAACTTCTACCAAATGAAAGTCGCACTACATCAATGAAAGTTGGAAAAATGTAAAGGCAGAAAATATCTAAAGCGCGGATTTTGGTTTTGTTCTGTTGTAATGCCACCAAGCACAAAAAAACTAAAATCCTTTAAAACCATTTAAAGCTCTTTTGAGACATCTGCAAGCCACTCTGCTTACAAATTGTGAAGAAACTTCCCTTTTTTTCAAGCGGCTTAGGAATTTGACTGAACAAATGAGCAAAATCAGAAGAAAAATAAATTTTGATCAGATAATAGTGTTGTACACTAAATTACAGAAAATTAATCTAACATAAAAGTAAAATTTTGACCTCCTAATCGTACTTCCATTTTGCAGCCCACACATGAAGGCATTATAAAAAAAAAATTGCCAAAGTTAATTTAGGCGCCGACTAGAAAGGACCTTTTGTGAAATAAAAATTAAATTTCTGTAACGGTGAATGTGAGATAGGCCATTGACGTGATTTAGGCTGCCTGGCAAAGTGTTCTACCACAATTAAAAACTCTTGGAGAAACTCCAAACTTGTACATTTGACAAATGAAGCACAGAAGAGTGTACTTATTGCATCAAATTTCCTTCTGATATCTGGACCACAGTTACAGAATGTTTTTAACTTATATAATCTGCTAATGATTACATTGAATGGATGAAGGAGCCCTAACATACAAATAACATTGCCAAAATTTTAGTAAAAGAAGGGAAAGTAAACGACAGTGAAAATTAAGATAGCGATTGTTCATCCAATACTAAAAATTGTGTTCTATAATCAAAAGAAGCTCTGTCGAACATTGCAACTTTTAAAAAGCATTTATTTCAGCAAAATATTATGCCGGCTACAATTTATACAACGTTAAATAATATTGAAGATTTTGTTTGGAAAAAAATTTTCAATTTGAAAAAGGTGGAAAATTTCCGACTTTTTTGTAAAAACAATTAATAGTTACATTAATGGAATATATCCGTGTGAATTTTTCAGCAATCAGGTATGTGATATAAATATTTATTTTTTTATAGTTACGAAGTTACGACTAAAATCTTCAAAATTAATGAATTTAATTTTTATCTTAAACAAAAATTTTCACAATAATAAACTGTAATAGTATACTATATAAATTCTTTATTGACATATTTTCAGAAATTTAATACAACTTTACTAATAATATGTAATTTTGTTTAATGTATATCGAAATTTAATTTTTTTAATCTGCCATATTGGAATTTCACATTAACGAATATTTCAGAATAACGAACTTCAACGGTGGTCTCTACAAATTCGTTGTAACGAGATTTTACTGTATATAAAATAAGGGGGTATTAGCCCTCCGTTCCCCCCTTTATACTTAACCAATCAATCCCGAAAACTAATCAGAGAAGCGTCTTAACCCAATGAACCTATAAACAAATTTTGAAGCAAATAGAATAATTCTGCATGAAAAACCCATTTATATAAATTAAGGGGGGGGGATTCTCCCCCCGTTCCCCCCCCCTTTATACTTAACCAATCAATCCCGAAAACTAATCAGGGAAGCGCCTTAACACAGTGAACGTATAAACAAAATTTGAAGGAAAACGGAATAATTCTGCATGAAAAACCCATTTATATAAATTAAGGGGGGATTATCCCCCCGTTCCCCCCTTTATACTTAACCAATCAATCCCGAAAACTAATCAGGGAAGCGCCTTAACACAGTGAACCTATAAACAAAATTTGAAGGAAATGGGATAATTCTGCATGAAAAACCCATTTATATAAATTAAGGGGGGGATTATCCCCCCGTTCCCCCCCTTTATACTTAACCAATCAATCCCGAAAACTAATCAGGGAAGCGTCTTAACCCAATGAACCTATGAACAAATTTTGAAGCAAATAGAATAATTCTGCATGAAAAACCCATTTATCTAAATTAAGGGAGGTGAGCCCCCCCCCCCGTTCCCCCCCTTTATACTTAACCAATCAATCCCGAAAACTAATCAGGGATGCGCCTTAACACAGTGAACCTATAAATAAAATTTGAAGGAAATGGGATAATTCTGCATGAAAAACCCATTTGTATAAATTAAGGGGGGTATTAGCCCCCCGTTCCCCCCCTTTATACTTAATCAATCAATCTCGAAAACTAATCAGGGAAGCGTCTTAACCCAATGAACCTATAAACAAATTTTGAAGGAAATGGGATAATTCTGCATGAAAAACCCATTTATATAAATTAAGGGTGGGGGATTATCGCCCCGTTCCCCCCCCTTTATACTTAACCAATCAATCCCGAAAACTAATCAGGGAAGCGCCTTAACACAGTGAACCTATAAACAAAATTTGAAGGAAAACGGAATAATTCTGCATGAAAAACCCATTTATATAAAATAAGGGGGATATGCCCCCCGTTCCCTCCTTTATACTTAATCAATCAATCCCGAAAACTAATCAGGGAAACGCCTTAACACAGTGAACCTATAAACAAAATTTGAAGGAAATGGGATAATTCTGCATGAAAAACCCATTTATATAAATTAAGGGGGGGATTATCCCCCCGTTCTCCCCCTTTATACTTAACCAATCAATCCCGAAAACTAATCAGGGAAGCGCCTTAACACAGTGAACCTATAAACAAAATTTGAAGGAAAGCGGAATAATTCTGCATGAAAAACCCATTTATATAAAATAAGGGGGGATTATCCCCCCGTTCCCCACTTTATACTTAACCAATCAATCCCGAAAACTAATTAGGGAAGCGTCTTAACACAGTGAACCTTTAACCAAAATTTGAAGGAAATGGGATAATTCTGCATGAAAAACAAATTTATATAAATTAAGGGGGGATTAGCCACCCCCCGTTCCCCCCTTTATACTTAACCAATCAATCCCGAAAAACTAATCAGGGAAGCGCTTTAACACAGTGAACCGATAAACAAAATTTGAAGGAAAACGGAATAATTCTGCTTGAAAAACCCTTTTGTATAAATTAAGGAGGGATTAGCCCCCCGTTCCCCCCTTTATACTTAACCAATCAATCCCGAAAAGTAATCAGGGAAGCGTCTTAACCCAATGAACCTATAAACAAAATTTGAAGGAAAACGCCCATTCTGCATGAAAAACCCATATATATAAATTAAGGAGGGGATTAGCCCCCCGATCCCCCCCCCCTTTATTCTTAACTAATCAATCCCGAAAACTAATAAGGGAAGCGCCTTAACTCAGTGAAAATATAAACAAAATTTGAAGGAAAACGGAATAATTCTGCATGAAAAACCCATTTATATAAATTAAGGGGGGGAGGGTGGAATTAGCCCCTTGTTCCCCCCCTTTATACTTAACCAATCAATCCCGAAAACTAATCAGGGAAGCGCCTTAACACAGTGAACCTATAAACAAAATTTGAAGGAAAACGGATATTTCTATGAAGAGTTATCGCATTACGTACGTACATACATACAGAACCGGCTGGCAAGCTCTCAGGGCTTGATAGCCAGTTTGATGGCTAAAAAATCGCAATTTTAGAACGTTTTTTGCTCCTGCACCCAATGGGGTTAGTGGCACCGACATAAAATATAGCCTATGTTGGAGCAGGGGTTGTCACCATCAATTTGCCACCATCACTTTTGAAATCGGTTCGGTAGTTCCAGAGATTACTCCCTACAAACAAACAAACAAACAATCTTTACTCCTTTATAATATTAGTATAGATTAGGATTAGGATATCTCAAACCAGTTGATGAGAAGGTACAGCGAAATCATCTAAATATAACTGTATCACTTGGAAAAGTGCATTTTGATTTAAAATAAAGATATTTAAGCGATTATTTATTTAGTTTCAAAAGAAATAAGGCTTAAAAAAAAATAAAAGTAGAAAAAAGAATGCATGAATCTTTGAAAAAGCTAACAAAGGAAAAAAAACCATTATATGAGTAAACTATTTGTGATATGTGCATTGTGCTAAGAATAGATGGAGAAGGCATGTCTCTCGTATTATCACAGATAGGCTGAGTGATTAAAAAGAAACTGACAACCATTTGTTGAAGTGACAAGTTAAAATGCATTTACATACATTAGCTGTTTTTTTTTTTTTTTTGAAATCGAACTCATAAAGCCTTACATATTCGTAAAAATATGGAATATTATTTTGTCATAACTGATATCTTGCCAGTTATGTTTGCAGTGTGGGGAAATGAAAATAAAAGGCACGATGGAAGTACAGTAAAAAACACAATTTTGGAAAAAAGAACGAAAAATCATGCACCAAGCATAGATTATTAAACACTTTCCAATACTAAAAGAATATTATTAAGAAATTTAATATACAATAAAAGGAGATATCTAAATATGCATCTTAAAAAAACACACAACTTAATAAAAATCCATTTTTTGTAATTGTTATCCACATCCGCTAATGGGTGCGAATTCTTTCGTGTAGTCTTGTAAGCGATCTTTATAATTTATAGGCACCACATAAAACATTTAAAATTAGATAAGCTTAAAAATGCATACCACAGCAGATAACGCACTGCCAGCAATTGTCGATCTTAGTCACCCTTGTAACCGAATACTTTTATCTGTATGAACTTTTATGTATTATATGCATATTTTAATGTATATGAGCGATAAATGCCACGCACTAAATAATCTATAAAAAAAAAAAAAAATGTAGCGCACTTCAGTCTTTTCATTATGTTTGAAGTATCATAACATCATTAAAACAAGCGGTTTTTTCCCCATAGATCATAATGCAACGGAATTTTTTGCGCGTCCCTATAAACGAATTATAAATGCCACTTATTCTATATTACTGAGAAAGCGTTTTATTTCGTCCATTTATATGTTGCATATCGATCTCAGTATTTCTGAAGTATCATAACATCATTAAAATGAACCGCAAACGATTTTTCCCCATAGATCATAATGTAACGAATTTTTTGCGCGTCCCTGTGAACGAATTATAAATGCTACTTATTCTATACTAAAAAAAATATTTTATTTTGTCCATTTATACGTTGCATATCAATCTTAGTATTTTTGAAATATCGTAACATCAATAAAATGCATCGAGAACGATTTTCTTTCATAGAACATAATGTAACGACATTCTTTTGAGTGACCCTGTAAAGGAACTATAAATGCTACACACTTCATTTTAAATACAGAACATTCTATAGAATATAAAATTTTCAGTAATCAGTATATTTACAGGAGTTAGAGGAGAAACAGACAGACGGCCGACAGACTGACAAACAGAATTCAAAAACACTTTTCAACTATGTTGGAAAGTGTTAAAAAGAAAAAAAACGAACATTCTTTTGAGTGTCCCTGTAAAGGAACTATAAATGCTATACACTTCTTTTTAAATACAGAACATTCTATAGCACATAAAATTTTCAGTAATCAGTATATTTACAGGAGATAGAGCACAAACAGACAGACAGCCGACAGACAAACAAACCGAATTCATAAACACTTTTCAACTATGTTGGAAAGTGCTAAAGTGGAAAAAAAAGCAGAACAATAATATTTGCAAGTGCACATAAAGTTTTGATTGTCATCGTATAAAATATCTAAAAGGTCACACCATAGCTAGTCAGAATGCGAAATTCCCACGCACTCAGATATATACAAATTTAAAGAAAGTTTGCGTAGCCAGAAAAAGAACAAGAAATACAGCAGTTATAAAACAATACATATGAATCTACAGCAAACACAAAATAATGATAAAATTTTATGCTGCATGTTAAACAAATCTTTTTATTTCACGTTTTTACAACGTTTGGGAAGGTACGACAGTATGTTTCTCAGTAAATCCTACAGAGATAAGATCACGGTGCCAGAAACCCAGCTTTAAAACTTAGATAATAATAATACGGTGAGATTTTCATGAGAAATTTGATATTATCGGAAATAGTATCTTTGCAGGCGTTCTTATGCGTTTCTACTACTTGGTATTCTGAGAAGGAAAAAAAAAAGTCAAACCGTTTATAATGATTGTAGTTTAGATTGTATGTTTTTAAAATTCCGAATGATTTTGTGGTTATCCGATATGTTGTCGCTTGTTTTTATATTCTGCAGGGTTGTGAACTGGGACGAAATACAAAATCTGCATGCCTGTTACGTCATGTGGGGTAGAGTACTGCATTGGGTCGGGTAACTTTACACGACTACCCGTAGTTCGGATTTGGTCGAGTTGATGCTAATTTTTTTCGTTGCGGGTAGGGGTTGACACTAAATTTTTTCTGTTGGGGGTCGGGATGACTCTAAATTTTCTGTTTCGGGTTAGATATTTACTCTTTTGGGTCGTGTTTGGTTTGACCCGATGTTTCAAAAGAAAGTCCGGGATGTTTTTAAAATGAATATATATATATATATATATATATATATATATATATATATATATATATATATATATATATATATATATGTATGTATGTATGTATGTATATTAATGAATGTATATGTGTTTATTTTTATACTAAAAAGACAAATTGATATTAGAGATGTAGACTATTTTTCCATAGTTATATTAATGTATGGATTAATTTTCTTTCACTTCAGGTTTGGGTGAGGTTTTGGTTGACGAATTTTTTTGTCTTGTTCGGGTTGGCTTTAAGCAGAAATTTCGGCGTTCAATTCGGTTACAACCAGGGATGGCAAGTTTCTGCTGGGGTGGTTAAAACCAGTGGCTATAACCGGTTAAAACCGGCATGGCAGAAACTAGTTTCTGCCAGTAAGTGGCAAAAACTGGCAGAAACTAAGAAACAATAATAAGAAGAACTTTAACTGCAATGATTCCTAATTTACACATGTATTTGATACGTAAACAATTAAATTAAAACTAAATATTATGAATGTTATTAAAAGTAGAAAAAAGCTTCAAAATGATCATATAAATATACTTTGTTTATATAATACTAATTTTCTTTTACTTGAAAAACAGAAATTTTCATAACTGTAATCTGATGCTGTACAAGTTTAACTATTAATATTATTATTTACAGTTGAATTTCTATTTAAAAGTAAAAAATAAAATAAATTTACAAAAAATTCTATGATGTTTTAACAAATCACTGTTCAGAGAATTTTTAAATAAATAATTTAATGCAATAACTTAAAGATTATCTATTACATGGAATATGGTTATATATATATATATATATATATATATATATATGGTTAGAACATTTTCAACTAACAGTCTTAAATTTAAAAAAAATAAGTCAGATTTCTTCCTTTGAATACTGTATTTAAATGAAATGTTTTTAAATCCACGGAATTACAAGATCCATATATAACTACAGCTCCAAGTTAAACAAGTTGGAAATTGTACGTCAAACGTTACAAACGAGGTGCGTTCGTACGCACGTTTTAGAATTAAATTCATGATATCCCATGCGTAGAACGGGCTAAACAGCTAGTTAAGTATATATTTTATGACACTGTTCATACAAATATCTTAACTAGTTATATAAATATTCAGATATATATGTATCAGCTAGTTATATAAATATTCAGATCTTGATGATTTTTAATTCTGTGAAATGAATTATATCGTCTGCAGATTAATTTCTGTAATAAAATAAGTATCTCGGTCGCTTGACGATTTAACATCCATCGGAAGCTCCTCTAACAAAAAAGCACCGATTTAAAAAAAAAATCAAATTTCTTAATAAATATTTTTATTAATATCTCCTAAAGTTTTGATTCGATTTTAATAAAATTTGAAATGTCTCGACAAAATTCTGCAAAGATAATATATTTTAAATTGCAAACCATTTGGTTGGGTAGTTTTTGCGTTGTTATATGCGGACGGACAGACAGACGGACGGACAGACAGACAGACGGACGGACAGACGGACGGACCAAACGACGACTATAGGTGCTACGTATTTATATAATTACGAACGCACCTAAAAATTAGAATAGAAAAAAAGGAATTGTGAAAAAAGTTTTTTTATGTATCGCTTATACAAAAAGTAATACATGATAAAACTTAATAGTGTAAGAATCTACATAGTTTGTAGAATCTTTTAGCATAAAAATGAAAGGAAATAATACAAAAATTAAAATAATTATTCCCACTTGGAAAAAATCAAAATATTAGAATAACCATTTACCCGGTTCAAAATATTAGAATAATGCATTGGAAATAATGTGTTTAAAAAAAGGGAAAAATAGTTATTCTTTAATATTTTGTAGCATCACCTTTACATTTTATAACAACACGGACTTACTTTGCCAAGCTAGCTACAAGTGGTTCACAATGTTTTTTGACCAGACAGACATGACCATGCCGACTTTATGCTCAACTTTGTTTTTTGGCGCAATATCTACTGCACCAAAAATGCTTATTTTATGCAACCTTCTGAACCAATCAGGAAAATTCATAAGTATTCTAATTTTTTGAACCACCTATTTTAGTATTCTAATATTTTGAATAATGAAAATAATTTTACAAAAATAAAATATTCACTCAAAATTTAATATTTTACAGTTTTAATTTTTCTTTAATAACATGCAAATGTATTAAAACATACACCGCTTTTCTTTTTCAATTGTACTATACAGTGAAATAAAGCTAAATGCAATTCCAAATACAAATGGAATTAATTATTCTATTTTTTTTTATTTGGAGATTTTGGATCATTTCTATGAGAAAGATTTTTTAGTTATCATTAAATTATTATGTTAAATTGCAGAAAAGTATTTTGAGTAAGTATTGATTATTTTTCTTTTATTTTCAATGTTTAATTTAAAATAAGTATTGGATATAGTTTTCTATTTTGAATTTTAAACTGATATTTTAAATACTCTAATAGTTGTTTATATATAAAATTACACAACCATATTATAACAAAAATTTTATCTGTTACATTACTCATTTTTTCTAATACAAATTTATTTATTTTAAATTAAAACTATCCACAGTATTTTATTTGTTATTCATCCTGAATAAAACGTACTTAAGGAAATTAATACTACTAAAAAAGTCCCAGATTATGTCACGAAATGTGTTTATGCCAGTTGTTGCCAGTTTCTGCCGGTTAAAACCAGTTATAACCACTTTCTGTCACTGGCAGAAAGTGGTTATACCGGCAGAAACCTCTTTCTGCCGGCAAAAAGCCAGCCCTGGTTACAACCCGACCCATTCAGGACTGTAATGTGTGTGTGTGTGGGGGGGGGGGGGGGAGGTTAAATGCAAGTTTTTGTTCTTTGCTTAAAAATTTATTCAATAGCAATTCACTCCATTTCTGGACATCTATACATTTCTGTGAACAGTTTTTAAGTCCGAAAGAAGAGGTTATCCAGTAATGTAGCTTATATCTTAACCCTTTATGTATTAAATTGTGAATTAATGAAAGTTTCATTTCTCAATTTTTCCTGAATTTTTGGAAAAACGTTAGAAGATTTGTACGATCATTAAATAAACTAAGGAGGTCTAACCCGGGGTTCTCGGATTATAGAATGTAGGTGAAAACCATTTTTAAAGTGAAAACTAATAGATTTGATACTTCTAATATATTTTTTTAGATTGCCTCTAACAACACCAAAAAGCATTTTTATGTGAAAAATATCAATTATGTAGCCTTCTATATTAAAAAAAAAGTAATCTGGAACTGAGCCAAAAACGATTTAGAAATGGACAAATCAAATTCTGCGTAGATATTCCGGGTTATTCTCATCGCTTTTTTTACTAGGGACTTTTTTGAGGAGCTATTACTTTTTTTCTAGCCATCCTACGGATTCGAAAATCATACCACCAGACGCGAAATACAACAAGCTTTCACAAATTCAAAAAGATAGCACGGTCGGACAATAAAAACTCAAAGAATCTTTAAAAATCGAGTAAAAAATCTTTTATTGAAAAAGTCATTTTTTTTTTATATTGTTGCCAATTTCTAAATAAGCGCAAAGGATTATGTTTTATCTCAAATAAAAAATGTATTTGCGCGAGACTATTAAAAACAATAATGAAAGTTTAAAATAATAATTAAATGATCACGTGTTGAAAGTAGGAAATAAAGAAAATTACGTCATAAAAATTGCCATTTCATCTGGCCGCGGGGCGAGAGATGGCAGGCAAGCGGTCATGGTCTAGGAGTTTTTAATTCGTTTTTACCTTTTGAGTTGGCACTGAAGATGGAGCTTAAGGGCTCTGAAACAGCTGTTTGCCATTAGAAATGATTTTAATTTGTGCTAATTTAACGTTGCACATTTATTTTTAATATAACGGCACAAAGTTTTAATCCACCTTTTAGATATTTTTAATTTTTAATAAAAATTGTGTTTACACATGAATATTAAAAATAAAAAAGATGAATTAAATGAAAAAGAATTATAACCCAGTTAAATGAAAAAGCATCATAACCTGATTACAGAAGATAGTCGCAGTTCGTGATATCATCATCATCATCTTTTTAAAACAGGATACATTACAAGGTTTTAAGATGCTGTGAAATCAGAACGGGGGGTTGGTGAGCGTAGCGAGCAGGGGGCAGAACCCCCTAGTTCATATAAAGTTTTGAAATTGATCAAAAGCGATACATACGTATTAGCCTCATGCCAAGAGTTAATAGCCGAAGAAATCGCCAAAGATTTCTCTACTTACATCAACCTTTTTGATTCTGATAATTTCAGTGGTTTAAGTGCGTAGTTCGATTACGTATCCGTTAAATTTGTATTTAATTTATATTATTTTATTGCTACTTATATTAAGCCTTGCGCGGCAGCGCAAGGCTTATTTATTTCCAGTGTGACATCCTAATGTTAATTTAACACAGGAAATCCCATTGAACGAGTTAATTTACTAGAGTTTTTCCCACTTTTTGTACGCGCTTCCACAAATTTTCTTCAAAACACCTAATTCTGTAAAAAAATAAATCCTCCAATCAAAAAACTCTAAATGTAGTAAACGTGGAGTCTTTAAATTAAAGTCCAAATACTGATTAAAGTGATAAAAACATAACACGGAATATTTAAAATAATTAGCTAAAATTTGGCACGCGATGATCGATAGATTGAAGAAGCAATAAAAATAAAAACAAATAATAATTTTTCACGTTTCCCAGTTTTGGCCAATTTAAGCACCTGCTAGCCTTGGACATGCGATCTCGTGGTATATGTTTACTATTTCAAAAATATACGAGAATATTGTATTTATCTTTAAGATCCGAAGATGTCACCAATAGTTGTGAACGATCTACATTAAAAAGGTATTTTAAATATTCCGTGTTATGTTTTTATCACTTTAAGCAGTATTTGGACTTTAATTTAGATGTTACTGTCTTTATCAAAATTGGATGAATGTTCGATATTTACTTATCTAGTGATACTGTGATGTTACGAAATGCGTTTTTAAATTTCTCTCTTAATCGATGATTACTAAAATTCAACATGGTGAAAAAATGCAAATTTTCTGGTTGCAAGAGTGATGCACGATACTTTTACAAAGACTATATGCTGGGAGTTTTGTTTTTCCCTTTTCCTAAACCACAGAAAAACTTGAGTAAATGTAACGAATGGCTTTCTGCTTGTGGTATAACAAATAAGGAAAGGGCATGTTTACAAACAAACAGTTCCATCAACCAATCTACCACTGCATTTTTGTCGAAGCTATCATTGCAGGAATCGTCATGGCGACGTAGGCCAATCATATCATAGACCAGTTTAACATAGACCAATCAAATCCCACCATCTCATGTGTATTGTAGGAGCCGTAAAGAACGAACAGGTTTTTCTGCCAAACCAACAGTAGTTTAACCAACAGTGACGTCAGATGCCCTTTCCTTATACAGAAACGATGACTAGAGACTGGTATGTTTGCTCTCGGCATTTCATTGATTTAAATGGCCCAACTGAAGAGTATCCTAACCCTATACAAAGAGTATCTCTGTCTGAACCGTTAAGTGATACATCAAATAAATATTCACGATATTATCGAGGAAATCGTGAAATTATCAAAAATAAAAGAGCCGCATACTATAAAAAATGTAAAAGCCAGATACAGAAGCGTAATACTTCATATTGTTTGCGAAATAAATCAAAGGCTAATAAATATAAGCTAAAATACTGGAAAAAAAATACTCAAATCATAATAGGATTCTCACCTCTAAGAAAATTAATCCTTCAAGATATCGACAGCTTGCTTTAGTGAAAAATCTGCTAGAGAGTTATAAATCAAACATAGCTCAGCAAAGCAGAAGAACAAATATTCAATTTCTAAAAACTCAAATAAAAGCTCAATTACTTGCGCGTAAAGCTATTCATACTAAAAATGTTTTGTATGCAAAGAGTTCATCGGCTTCAGAAAATTTTTCAAACAAATTTCAACAGATGTTATCAAAATCAACTCAAAATATCACTGCAGAAAATTTATGTGAAATAATTGGTGGCGAAAGAATTCACAACTCCAATGCAGAACCCTATTTTTGGGAAATAGCATATCACCCATTAGTTCACATACATTTAGATCATAATTATAGTAGTCATTCCAATTCTAAAATAGAACATATTCCTTTAGGTGATTTACATTTCGAGAAAAACATTGATGGTCATCATCCCAAAACTCTAATGTGGAAATTTGGACCTCTCTGTAACATTTGAGAGAATTCAGTTCGAAGGTTATTGCATATTCTTCATATATTTGCTTCTTCTCAGGGCAGTTCTACAAAGGAATTATTTTCAAACATAGATTGTTGTGAGTATAAATCGTATTACATAAAAGAAGATCAAATGTGTGCTGTTAATGAAATTATTGTTATGAAATTATTGTAACAAATGAAAACGAGATCAATAAATGGACTGTTTGTGACGATAAGAAAATAACAGATCGTACACGTTTTGTAAAAAATCTTGCAGATGTTTACATTTTGCTTCTACAGAAATGTTAAATTAAGAAATTGTCAATATAAGGTAAAATATTTATTCAGCTACAAAAAGAAATATTTTGCTGAAAATTTCATCCTCCATAACTACACATTTTATAACAAAATCAGAATACAGTTGTTTCATATATGCTCATTATTATTTTTTTGCTTCTTATGTGATAAAACAACATAAGATGTTATTAATAGCTTTCACACACGCTTGCTAGTGTCTCTTTCCAAAGTGGTTGCAAATGTATTTTACACTATGGCATAAAATTATTTGCAAAAATGAACATGATTCGTTTTATTATTATCATTATAAAGATGAGAAACAATCCGTTAAAGTCCGTTATATACATTTTTTTGTTAAAAATTACTTTTATTATTTTAATTGTTTACAGAATAATCAGTGTTTGAACTGTATATTTCATATTACCAATACTGATTTTGATACGTGCAGTCTTTTACATACTTGCCTCGTTTGAATCTTGTCTGCTTCATATTAAATTGTTATTAAAAAACTTGAGATATTAAAAAAAAGGAACCTGCAAAGCAAATTAAAAAAATAAATTTATTTCCATTTTGTTAAGCCCGAGAAGGGACAGATATTAAAATTATTTTATTTAGTCAATGCTACAATAATGTTGCATTTTTATATTAAATCTTGCTCAGTCTATTTAATCTTAAAAAATTAAATTTAAATTTGAAAAATGATATTAAAGCAACTTTAAAACATTTCATTTAGAAATCTAAATAAATCTTCAACTTTTTTTCAGTTTTACATGCATTATACAAAATTTGTATTGTAGCAAATTCTAACAGACAAGAAACATGAGAAGTTCAAATAATTTTAAAAAGTTGAAGATTTATTTAGATTTCTAAATGAAATGTTTTAAAGTTGCTTTAATATCATGTTTCAAATTTAAATTTAATTTTTTAAGATTAAATAGACTGAGCAAGATTTAATATAAAAATGCAACATTATTGTAGCATTGACTAAATAAAATAATTTTAATATCTGTCCCTTCTCGGGCTTAACAAAATGGAAATAAATTTATTTTTTTAATTTGCTTTGCAGGTTCCTTTTTTTTAATTATTTTATTATTACTCATAGGATCATCAATTGTTTCTGTAAAAACCAACATTAACTGCACTGAGGTAAAATCGTCGACTTTGTATTTGTAAAACGTGATGTAACTTTGTAACGAATCATCGTATCGACTTTCGGATGATTTCGTTCGATTCAGAATTAAAAAAGGCATAACTAACGATATCTCACTTGACCTACTTAAAAAAAAATGATTTCTCCCGCCCCCTCCCTGAGTTACAACCCCCCCCCCCCTTTCCCACCCCAAAACAAGGTAAAACAACCTTATTTTTTGGGGACATCGATCTTCATTTCTAGTAACAAAACGAAGTTCTTCCCAAATTTTAGTTTTTCAAATAATTACCTAATAATTATATTTGCGAATTCAAAATTTACTGATGAAGTTTTAATTTCCTTATGAAAAGCTATTGGCTGTCATAGGAACCTGTTTGGATTCCAACTTTAGCCTTTACTTATCCATCATACGTAGTATAGGGTAAGTCTTGTAATCGTTTTGAAAATCGAAACTTTTTTTTTTTTTTTTTTGATGGGCACGTTTCAGACACTGGATATTCCGAAAAACATATTTTTAGAAAAAAAAAATTTGCCGTTCGTCCGCGTGTAAACGTTTCTATCTCCCGAACAAATTGAGACATCAGAGACTTGAAATTTGGTGTGTACTTAGTCTGTAATAATGGGAAGAAGCTTATTGAATTGCAGTAACCTCGATGATCCGGAACTATTTTTTTCGGACTCTGGAAATATTCGTTCTGAAAAAAGGTGTATAAAATTTTTCGAACTTGTTTATTTTAAGGAGTGAATATAAAAAACAATAAAAAAAAACATAAATTTTGCATAAAGAATGTTGTCGATCGGATAATGAGTTGCCGATATATTTGTAATCCTATTTGCCACACTCTTCGATTTTTCATGACCCTGTATTTGATTCAAATTTCAATTCAAAGGCAGATTTTAATTGGAAATGAGACGTTTAATTCGACGCAGTAAACCATTAGTTAATATGATTATGATTTTTGCAGTTATAAGGATGTTTCTTTTACGCAATTCATTAATAGAGTTTAAAGTTTATGACGTCATCAAGCCACGATTTTATTCTAATTGCAATGCATTTTGTAAGTAGTTTACACATGTTTTATTTTCATATTTTATATTATGCATATCCATGATGGATAAGTGTTACGGTGGCCCCCAACGACTAGTTTTACTTTGTTTGTCCTTACGATAGACATTTACTTTCTTGTTTTGGATGTATGTTCACATTTTTTTTAAATAAATTTCAGGTAGTATTTGGCATGACCGGTTTATTTTATTTATTCCAGGCAATGTTACTCTGATTTTGAAGACAAGACAATGATACTAGTAGCACGATGGCAGGTAACGAGATTGGTGTTCGCCTCAAATTGTTGACGATGCATCATCTTCCTCATTCCTTCTGTTGTCATGGGAACCTTTTGGATTCCAACATTAGCCTTTTTAACACTTTGCAACATAGTTGAAAAGTGTTTATGATTTCGGTATGTCTGTCTTTCGCTTTGTCCGATTGTCCGTATGTCTGTCTGCCTGTTTGTCCAGGCTCTAACTCGCGTAAATACCTTCATATTGCCATGTAATTGATATATGTTACTGAGGTTGACCATAGCATGTTTGGTATTGAAAATGAAGTGTGTAGCATTTATGGTTAGATTACAGGGACAATCAAAAGTATTCCGAAACATTACGATCAATGGGGAAAAATCGTTTTAAGTAAATTTTAATAATAATGCACTATTTCAATGATAACAAAATTAATATGCGTTACTGGGGTAGACGACAACATGTTTTTTATAGAGTATAGAATAAGTAGCAATTATAACTTGTTTATAGGAACATTCAAAAGATTCATTACGGTTCTGTTATTCATACATTCTGTTACATTTACGGTCATTGGGGGTAAAATCGTTTGCAGTACATTTTAATGATGTTACACTGTTTCAATCATAAGGAAATTTATATGTGTCACTGAGGTGGCTAGCAACATGATTTATACAGAGTATAGAGTAAGTAGCATTTATAGTTCGTTTTCAGGAATGCACAAAAGTGTTCCATTGCACTAGTATCTATGGGAAAAATTGTTTACAGTGTATTTTAATGAAATTGATATACATTACTAAAGTACACTAGAGCATGTTTTCTGAAGATTTATTGAGTGCGTCAAATATTTCGTTTATTTACAGAGACACTCAAAATATTTCGGTTATAGAACGGACTACAAGACATAACTACTGGATTTAAGTTTAAAACTGTGATATGCATTTAAAATGTTTATTTTTAGAATATAATGAGGTGTGTATTTCATATACAGGATTGCACGATATATAATTCGCACACATTACTAGTTATGGACAGCCATTCCTGAAAATGAATTTTTACTGCTTTGTGGTTATTGTTTAATGTTTATTGTCTGAGTGCAACGAAGACTCATACACAACGCAGTTTTACTTTGCCCCATATACAGCTACGATGGATATTAAAACCTTTCGTCAAGGATAACTCAAAAAATATTTAACGGATTTCGTTCAAATTTTTACAGCAGGTACCTATAACGGTGACAACGACGTCTATTTATTACCAAGAATAAATGTCAAACCGTTTGGAAATTATGTTAAAAAAAATAGGTAAAAAAGCTAAATTAAAGTACATACGTCACTAAATTTTGTGCATACGTCATTTTCACCGGCGGGAGATTTTCGTAGACAATCGGAATTGAAAAGTTCATGGAGTACATGGAGCAAAAAAATATGCACGCGCTAATATTCAGCACAATAAAATATATTTCAATTTAGTAGAAATCGAAAATTAATCTGGATTTTTTTCTGTTTGAAAGAAAAACCCCGCAATAACTTGGTAGACTTGGTATTAGAGATTTGGCGCAAATCTCAGCAATAGCAGCTTTTTTTTATTTCGCGTGTGTAAATTTAAAAAAAAATTCTTTGGTGTTTAAATAAAGGGTTTCGATTTATGGCATTATTTCTTTTTTTTTCTCTTTTTAGCATTTTAAATGGGATTAATGAAAGGCATGTATTTTAAATTAAATGAGTGAAAGGTTTATTCTTAAATGAAATGAATTCAATATGAAAATGTTATAGGAACAAAATTTGGCGATTTATCAACTGCGCCAGGAAAACATAAAAGTATCAATATATCAAACGGTATGTAGTACGTAAATGAAACATTTATATTATAATCACCCATCGTACAAGAAAAAAACTAATATTCTGCATTCAGAGGAGAAAAATCCATCTCCTGTGCCGTAAGATTTGGCGAGTTCTTTTTTGGTGATAAGTTTTTCGATGTGATTGTTGGGATCTGCAGAATTTGGCTTACTTTTTCTAAATCGTATTTTTTTGCAGATGTAGTATTATGTAAATATATTTTTTTGCAGATGTAGTATTATGTAAATATATTTTTTTGCAGATGTAGTATTATGTAAATATATTTTTTTGCAGATATTTCTCTATTTTGTATATATATATATATTAAATTGTAATGGCATTTGGAAAAGAGATTTTTACCTTTTTATCTGTGCCTTCGGAAATATTAAAAAATAAAAAAAGATTTACACATATCAAGCGTATAATGTTATGGTTTGCATTTTTATACGGACCACTTCTTCATTTTTAGATTTTAAATGCTATTTATTATTTACTAGCCGTTTATTAATTGTTTACAATTTACTCCCCTGACAATAACAATTATTTATCACAAAAATGCCTCTTAGGTTTGTTAAATAAGCTTGTTTATGTATTTTCATTACTTATTAAAATATCGAATATGGCGATAAAATTTTATTTTAGCATCGTGCTTAAATTTTTAAGATGGTGCAAAAACATGTTTTAATAAACGTATGTTTGCAAATATTTGAAAAACATGTTTTACCGCTATCTTGAAAAACTTTGTAAGATGCTAAAACTACCTTTTGGCACCATTTAAATTTTTTTTCGCCAACCGACATTGGATACAAAACTTTTCCCCATTCAGATACACAGGCAAGGCTGGTCTCAAACAAGAGTAAAGCTAGCAACAATATTGTTTTAACTCTATAAGAGTTACAATATTGATATTAAATGCTCCGATTGGCTTTAGGCCCAATTACGAAAGTTTCTCCTAAAAAAAACTGTAGAAGAAGTCTTTTACATTTGTTTCAAATGAAGCTCGGTCTAGAAGGTATTAGTTAATAATACAAACAACACTAATGGCATGGAGGCAAAAGTTTTAATTTATATGTATATATTTGAAACCCTCCCCCCCCCCCCCCCCACAAAAAAAAGAAAAGAAAAAAAAAGAAAAAAAAAAAGAAAGTTACACTAATGAATTTAAAATGGCGTTAAGCCACGCTTTCTGACATAAGCAATTGGCTGCAAATGCGATAACGAAACTTTCACTTAACTTAATAACATGTAGCTAATATAGCCCTCAGGGTACTTTGCAGTTATAGAGACCTTGTGGTTTTTTTAAAAAGCTTCAGACAATTCAGGTTTAAGAAGTTGAGATTTATAGTCAAATGATATAAACAACCATGAACACAAAACTGATGAATTATTATTCAGGTTTATGTATGTATAGATCAGTTTCAACTGACGTCACACCCTAGCAACCAACTTAGCAACCAGATTTATTTTTTGTTTGCCCATCAAAGATGGTGGATTGTGATTGGTTAGCTCGTAATACAGTCTACAAATCCACGATTATGATTGGTTGATAACTTTTGGTGGGCTGGTGATCACGTGGTTGAAACTGATCTATTTAAAAAAAATTGCATCTGATTACACTTATTAGATAAATTACTTCTGTTTGCATTTAATCGGCTTCTGTATATTAAATGAATTGTTTAAATATTGGGAAGAAGTGGCGAGAGGTAGAAAGACGAGTAAACAAACGGGTAGACAGACGGGTAGTGAGATGGTAGAGAGACGAGTAGCGACATAAGTAGGCTGACGGGTAGAGAAACGAATAGATAGACAGCTAGAGAGAAAGGTAAAAAGAGGGTTAACAGAGTAGTAGCGAGATGGGTCACGAGACGGTAGACAGGAATGTAGCGAGAAAGGTTGCGAGACGCGTAGCTTGGTAGATAAAGAGATGAGTACAGAGACGAGTTGTCTGACGGGTAATGAGATTGGTAGCGAGACGGGTAAAGAGTCTGGTACAAAAACAGACGAATAGTGAGACGGGTATACAGACGAGTAGAGAGGTAGTAGATGGGTTCGGAGATGGGTAAGAAGATGGGTAGAGAGGCGTATAGCCAGACGGGTAGCGAGACAGATAGACAAGTTGTGAGACAGATAGACAAATGGGTAGAGAAGTGGATAGAGACACGGCTAGACATACAAGTAGTTAGACGGATAGACAGACGGTTAGAGAAATAGATTGGCGGATAGCGAGACCGGTAGAGAAATATAGACAGGTAGCGAGACGTGTAGAGAGATAGACAATCGGTTAGAGAAACGGGCAGAAGAACGGATAGGGAAACAGACAGATTGTGGAGAGACAGACAGACAGGCAAAAGAAAAGTCTGCGGATTGGCGCAAAGGGCAGAGCCGCCTAGAGAATAATCAAGAAGTATCTGTTAAGCTTAACTTTGAAATATATATATTTTTTCAATTTTGCCGATACGGAGATTTAGTGTAAAAGTTATTTTACAAAAGTCATCGAAAGATTTTTTGTATACTTTAATAGTAATTTAGACTATAGTTTTGCAATCTGGTTTGTAGCAAAGCATGCTATCAATGTGGTTTGAAGTGTAAGTGTTTCTATAAACAGTTATACAAATAATAGATATTTAATCAAGGAAGAAAAAATTGAAATTCACACACAAAAAAAGGTACAACAATGAAATTAAATTTGCGTTAAGTCACGCTTGATAGTATAATCTATTGACTGCAAATCCAATTACATAACTTTAAAAAGCTTGGCGTTTTAAAAGATCCGGCGTTTTTTTTTTTTTTTTTTTAATTTTTTTTTCAAGAAAATGAGATTCTTTGCCACATGTTTAAAAAAAAATATGACAACACATCTGATGAACGGTACTTCTTTTCTATTTTTTTAACAGTGTATATGAAATTATATATGATATTTTGTAATTCTATCATTTAATTTGCTCTTTTTCTTTATATTGTAATTGTTAACCCTGTGTTCTCAGCAATATCACTCAGACTAATCCCTTCGAGGGAAGTCCTAGTTTAGATATCTTATTTCATTGTATGAACAAAAATGACATTTCTTAACGATTTTCCGATAGTGTTGAAAAGTGATTCTTAATCAATGCCGTGGTGCATGATTTTTCGTTCGTGTTTTACTCTGTTAGCGCTTACGATAAGCATTTACTTTCTTGTTTAGGAGGTATGTTTATATATTGCTTTTTAAAAATTTTAGTTAATGCTCGGCATTTTTTTTCATTGTCTATTTTTCCAATTTCATTTATTACTGTACAAAATTAGTGTTTAACTTTATAGCACTCTTCAAATTCTGTTAAACCTCAATTCACACAACCATTGGTTTACAGCTAAGAAGCAAAGTCATCGTGTTACTTAATTTATTCCGTGCAATTTAGCTTTTTCCGCAACATTAAATTATCTTTAGTTCTAATTTTACGATATAAAAAAAATTAAACATCTCGAAATTCATTTTTATTTTACAAAACTTCACTTAATAATTATGTTTATGGATTCAAAAATTAATTTTTCTATTTAAAATTCGATTATATTAACAAAGCTATTAATATCCACTCACGACAAGAAACGATTTAAAATTACTTTATCATACGATATGATATATTTATTTATTCATGATTCGCCTTTTACCTCTTAGACAATAGATTGGAAAATAATTACTGTTATCGGTCAATTGATTCTAAATCTTGTCTGCAGTCACTAGACTCTAGAAAACTCAACCTTAGAAGAAAGATAGGACAAAAATGTCATGAAAAGTTCATGAAGGATCATATCAAGGACAACGTTGAATGCTGAGGCTTTTATAGAATAAACTTTTAAGAAAATTAAAAATCATTACATATATATATATATATATATTTCTTTTAGACTAGGTGAAACCGCATCAAATATGACTGCAGAAAAAATATTTACAAGTAAGTTAAATAAGAAATTTTCTCCAATTATATTTATTAAAAAGTCTTAAAAAGTATCATGTATATATGTATATATACATACATACATACACACACATATATAATGATTAACTCATTGCAAAATAAAAATTACAAAAATAAAAAAAACCCACTAAATAAAAATAATAAAATGGGAAAATAATAATAATAATAAAATAGGACGGATGGGAGGGTAAATGTTAGAGTATGGAGGTGTGGAGGTGTTGTATGCTTAATTAAAATGGAATGGTTAATTACAAAAAAAAAAAAAAAAAAAAAAAAAAAAAAAAAAAAAAAAGGCGAGAGAGTGGAGTTATTAGTTTATTTTACATCCTTTCATCACATGTTATTCTTTTGCTGATTTTGTTCACTTCATTTTTTAACAAAATTCATTTCATAGCATTTACTTTATGTTGTATTTCATTTAATTAGCTTCTTTGATTTGTTTGGAACAATGTCAATTTAATCACTTTATAAATCATCACACTTTATTATATCGATTTTTTTTCTACTAATTAATAATTATTCTTACACAATACTTCCTTTCTATGAAATAGTAATGATTTTATTTCTATTCATAGGCAGTTTTAATTTAATCTACTGAATTTTATTTAACTTCTTTGATTCATGTGGCAACAGTGTCATATCTTAATAACTTCTTTAGTCATCTATCTTTAATTACTACCTTTGTCCTTTTTAAATATTTCCTTCAGCACTTTATTTTTATTATTACTAGCATATAAAAAAATATTATTACACACTGACATTCATTTTTAATTTAATTTTATTAATTTGTTACATAATATCAATTTAAATAACGCTTTCACATTCCTCTTAACTTTTCATTCATTTTTTACATTAAATTTTATTAATTTATTAATTTCTCACTAAGCACTTTCTTTAAATTTTAAAATTCCACTTTCAATAACTAATTTATGATATAGTTTCTTATACTGACACCAGATGTCATATCCGTAAATGAATCTAAATTTATTATTTTACCTGACTTGAATACTCTTTCTTGAACAACCAATACGTGTCAGCATTGTTCCTTAATGTTACTTAATTCTAGTATTAACGCTTGTATGAAATTCACTTTGCACTTCTCTTGTAATTCATCTAATGAATTAGTAACTATTATATGGCAAAAGGTGAAGTTTTGTTGAATCATAATTTACTGCGTTTTTCGTTTAACCACGTTCTTCCAGTTTAAATATACGGAAATTACCCCACTTATATATTTTGTATATTTTTCATTTCTAATATCTTATTTCTGGTCTTTTTTAATGTATGATCGCCCAAATTTTCTCAATTTTAACTTAATAGTTCGTACAAAAATGAAATATACATTTTTTTTTTTTTTTTTTTTTTTTTTTTTTTTTTTTTTTTTGTGGAATTTATGGTAATTTGGGCTTGAAAAAAAAAAAAAAAAAAAAAAAATAATGTAAATCAATTTTTAATTTTTATGGTTCATAAGAGAGTTTTTGGATCATTTTATACAGTTATTCTATTTTCAGGTGCTACTTACTCTCAGTCCAGCAAGCTATGACCAAAAGTACGGAATTTCAGACACGAAGGTCTTAGTTTCGTTTTGTACGAAACAAATGGGGTAAAGGTTCACAATTTTCGTCTGCGAAACTGATACTTCGAGTCACTTTATATTCAAAAGTACTTCCTGGGGGTACTTCTCGTACAACAATTCAGTAAAGACCCTATACACTTTAAAATATCTCGCTATGTAAGATTTAATAAAAATTAAATCAGATGTTTAGTATGTTTTTAAGTAGAACTTTCAGCTATTTTTTCATTCATATAGAAATTCTTTAAACCATACGTAAACAACTAATTTGTTACTTACATTTCGCGTTCGCAACATCCCATATACACACGCTTGCATTTATTTGTATGTATATGTCCATTATATAAATATACAACACAATCCAATATATAGATGCATATGTATCGAGATATATAGGTGAATATTTAAAACTTTTCAGGTACAAGATTTTAATAAAAAGAAAGAAAAAGTGAAAATAATAATGCAGCTACCTACAGGGTTGCTATTCATACAGTGAAAAAAATAATTGTTGATTTTACAGTATAATACTGGCATTCCAGCTGCCAGAGAAATTAACAGTATTCGAACACCATAAAATTAACAGTATTAAAAAGCAAAATAAGCAGTAATACTGTTAGTTTTACGGTATAATACCGGCAGCTGGGATGCCAGTATTATACTGTAAAATCAACAATTATTTTTTTGCAGAGTATAGGAGAATGAAATTCCTTGACTTTTTCAGGTGTATTTTAAGAAAATTTCAGTCTAGCGGTGTAATGTGCTCTGTACACGCCGAAGATAAAATACATTTTTTGTCCCTTGAAAATACTAAATTTTACCAACTACAGATATTAATAGAAATTTTCACTTATGCATCACCCCCCCTTCCACACACACACACACACACACACACTTAATTCTAAGACTGTAGTAGGAATGGCTTTCCTTAATAAATTATGATAGCTACAAACTTTTAAATAAAGTTTTCTCCGAACTGAGAGGGGAAAAATAAAAAGCAATACACTATTTTTGTATTGAATCATAGTTCCCTTCAGTAACTATTAGGAAAGTCACTTAAGTCCAACTTTAGACAAAATGGGGAGGGAAGCTAGGCATTTCAGGTTAGGAGTTGAAGAGATTTGAAATGATGTATTATTTATATTAATTGTCATTTCAAAATAACAAATATTGAAGTGAAAAATTCAAAAGACAACATTAATGCGTTTTAAAAATCTTAAACTGTGTGTGGGGGTGGTAAGAATAGGAAGTAGAAATTTTGATGGGCAGGGTGTTTTAGATGAAATTGTTAAAGAAAACAAAAACTGGAATCTGTGAAAACATGGAAGATTTTTATCACCTATCACGGCACAAAGCTTACTCTTATTTGTCACCTCCCATGGAATTTTATTAAATTCCCTGATTTTTCCAGATTTTGGTTAAAATATTGAAATTACCTGACATTTCCATGTTATCCAGGTTTTCCAGGTCGTGTAGCAACTCTGTACCTAGGATACAAAGAATAGAAAGCCAAAAAAGCTGTCTTTTTCTGCAAAAAAAAAAAAAAAAAGCATTTGTAATTGCATTTTCTGAAAGTACACATAGTAAAGAATACTCAGTTTCTTTCTTTCCCTGAAAATGAACGCTTGCTGTATTTTTTTGTGTATGCAAAATAGTATATACTTTTATTCGTATAGATTTAAGTCTTTGCCGATGCCAGAAAAGGTTATCAGTGAGTGCAAGTGTGCCCGCTTGCGTGTGATTGATGACCCAATTCTGACCAGAAGAAATTGATTCTATTTAAAATAAATTATTACCAAGTTTAATGACTGAAACTAAACAAAAGCTATCCGACAATTATGCTGTTTAATTGTCATCATATAATGTTTAATTGTCAGACTATAAATAAATCCACACTTAACAGCAAAGAACTTCAGATAATAAATAGAACTTCTCAGCATTCACACAATTACATCCATTAGCACCAATTTCCAATAAGGTTTCAAACGTTCAAAGAAATACAGACTTGTACACTCAACAAGCATTCTCCCTTCCGAATAAAAAAGAAAAAAAAAAGTTAAATAAGAGTTTTCTTGGAGACATTTAGACAAAAGGGAACTGCGATAAGCATAAGATTCGGTGCTATCGATAGGCGCTAGTCGTTGAGTGCATATCAAAAAAGTCAGACAGGCCAATAAAGTGCCTCACGGTTCGGTAGTCAGGCTAATGAGCTTCCTGCAACAAGAGAATGAGTACAGAAACACTTTGACAACGTATGCAGCCCAAAATATGAGAATGATAAAATGATTAAAAACGCGAATATTAATAGATGCGAATGGAAAACATTGTTACAAGACAGGGAATTCAAGATGAAGAATGAAGAAACGTTGGTGTTTCAAGTGTTGTTTGGAATGACAAGATAAAGACGATAAAGACACTACTTTGGGGTGCCAGTTACTTGAAGTGATTAATGATTCAAGCCAACGGAATTTTTAAAATAGACTTATACACAGTGATGTATGAGTGTTGTTATGTAATAAACACAGGAATGAATGGAAGATTTTCTCATAAGTGCTAAATTACAACTTCTGAAATTTTTAAAGTGTTTTTCGTGTGAAGCACAAATCTAAGTTTTGAACATTATAAAAGAAAGCTGCCTAACTAAATTTTCCGATATGAAAATAATATCGAAATTTAGCTGAAATGATTAATGATTCAAGCCAACGGAATTTTTAAAATAGACATATACACAGTGATGTATGAGTGTTCTTATGTAATAAACACAGGAATGAATGGAAGATTTTCTCATAGTGCTAAATTACAACTTCTGAAATTTTTAAAGTGTTTTTCGTGTGAAGCACAATTCTAAAGTTTTGAGCATTATAAAAGAATGCTGCCTAGCTAAATTTTCCGATATGAAAGTAATATTGAAAACTAGCTGAAATGATTAATGATTGAACCCAACGGAATTTTTAAAATGGATTTATACAATGATGTATGAGTGTTCTTCTGTAATAAACACCTGGATGAATGGAATATTTCATTCGTTGCACTAAACTACAATTTTCGAAATTTTAAGGTGTCTTTCGTGTGAAGTGTTTGTTCTAATGTTTTGGGCATTGTAAAAGAATGCTGTCTAGCCAAATTTTCCTACATGTAAACAAGGTTGAAAGCTGTTTGAAGTGATTAATCATTCTAGCTTACGGAATCTTTTAAATAGACTTACACAGTGCTGTATGAGTGTTCGTGTGTAATAAACACATTAATGAATAGAAGACATCATTCATAGTACTAACCTGCAATTTTCGAAATTTTTAAGGTTTTCTTTTTATGCGAAGCACAAATTTAAAGTTTTGAGCATTATAAAAGAATGCTATGTAGGCAGATCTTCCGACCTGTAATAAGGTTGAAAACTTGTTGAAGTGATTAATGATTCAAGACAACGAGTTAGACTTTAACACGAATACAGTGATAGATGAGTATATTCTTTTGTAATAAACACATGAATGAATAAAAGATTTAATTCATAGTACTAAGCTACAATTTTCGAAACTTTAAGGTGTCTTTCGTGTGAAGCCCAGATCTAATGTTTTGGGCATTATAAAAGAATGCTGTCTAGCCAAATTTTCCTACATTTAAATAAGGTTGAAAGCTATTTGAAGTGATTAATCATTCTAGCCTACGGAATCTTTTAAATAGACTTATACAGTGATGTATGAGTTTTCGTGTGTAATAAACACATTAATGAATGGAAGACATCATTCATAGTACTAACCTGCAATTTTCAAAAATTTTAAGGGTTTTTTTATGTGAAGCACAAATTTAAAGTTTTGAGCATTATAAAACAATGCTATGTAGGCAGATTTTCCCACTTGTAATAAGGTTGAAAACTTGTTGAAGTGATTAATGATTCAAGCCAACGAGTTAGACTTTAACACGAATACAGTGATGGATGAGTATATTCTTTTGTAATAAACACATGAATGAATAGAAGATTTAATTCATAATACTAAGTTACAATTTTCGAAATTTTTAAAGTTTTTATCGTGTGAAGCATAAATTTAAAGTTTTGAGAATTATAAAAGAATGCTGTCTATAGTTAAATTTTCCGATATGTAAATAAGGTTGAAAACTTGTTGAAGTGATTAATGATTCAAGCCAACGAGTTAGACTTTAACACGAATACAGTGATAGATGAGTATATTCTTTTGTAATAAACACATGAATGAATAAAAGATTTAATTCATAGTATCATAGTACTAAGCTACAATTTTCGAAACTTTAAGGTGTCTTTCGTGTGAAGCCCAGATCTAATGTTTTGGGCATTATAAAAGAATGCTGTCTAGCCAAATTTTCCTACATTTAAATAAGGTTGAAAGCTATTTGAAGTGATTAATCATTCTAGCCTACGGAATCTTTTAAATAGACTTATACAGTGATGTATGACTTTTCGTGTGTAATAAACGTGTGTAATAAGCACATTAATGAATGGAAGACATCATTCATAGTACTAACCTGCAATTTTCAAAATTTTTAAGGTTTTTTTTATGTGAAGCACAAATTTAAAGTTTTGAGCATTATAAAACAATGCTATGTAGGCAGATTTTCCCACTTGTAATAAGGTTGAAAACTTGTTGATGTGATTAATGATTCAAGCCATCGAGTTAGACTTTAACACGAATACAGTGATGTATGAGTATATTCTTTTGTAATAAACACATGAATGAATAGAAGATTTAATTCATGGTACTAAGCTACAACTTTCGAAGTTTTTAAGGTGTTTTTCGTATAAAACACAAATCGAAAGTTTTGAGAATTATAAAAGAATGCTGTCTATGGCTAAATTTTCCAATATGTAAATAAGGTTGAAAACTTGTTGAAGTGATTAATGATTTAAGCTAACGGAACTTTTAAAATTGACTTACACAGTGGTGTACCAGTGTTCTTATCAAGACAAGAAAGAATAAAAAAATTCATTCATGATTTCTAGACATTTCGAAATTTAAAATGTGTTTTTCGTATAAAATACGGATCTATCATTTTTAACAGAATAAAAGAAAGCTATCTGTCGAATTGTACCGACCAAGTAAAGTTAAAAATTCCTGCAGTTAAAAAAAAGAAAATAGAAAGTAAAAATAAGATTTAGGCTGCTAGGAAAACTGTTCTAAAGAGCTTTTATACCTGGAATCACCAGAGAAAATGCAATATATCATTATTAAACAATTTCATTAAACTGAAATCAGAAAAGGATCGACAAAATATTATTGACCAAGTTTTTATTATAGAAAAACTCGGCTTATGTAATCGCGCGATTACATAAGATGTGTTTTGATGTAAGAAAATACTAGTATTTTCCCTGAAAAATTCCCTAACCCGTAGCAACCTTGACTCTTGAAGCACGATCATTGTGTGTAAAACATTTTTAACTGGAAATATATGTGTGTTTCAAAGAAAAATGCACAGACTAGTATACTTGAATAAATTATTGTAACTAACACAAAAACACACACATATACATAACAGAATGAAATGTAAAGTTTTAAAATTTTAAAAGCAATTCATAATATATATATATATATATATCAAAGCACTTTTTTAAGAATTATATGCTAGATTTTTTGGTTTAATAAAATGTATATTATCAATATCAATTTGCATCTTCATGTATACCTAAATAATGAGTTAACAAAATAAAATTAAAAAACAAAAACATTATAATAAATAAAACTTTATAAAAACTGTATTTTTAAATTTTTAGATAGATTGCTGTAATTACAAGAAACCTTAAACATATTAAAATGAACAATAACCAACGATTTAATTATTAACGGCATTAGAACCTTTGAAACAGAGAGTGATCAGAATGAATCTTCTTTTATAAATGTACAACAATATGAATATTCATAAGCTTTTTTGTATGCGAGGAAAAAAATGAATAGTTAATATCTTGATTCTTCAAGTAAAAACATTTCAAACGGTCTTCTTTATGAATTTTTAATTAGAAAATTAATGATGCATAATAAGCATTTTATAAATATTTAATTCAAACTACGCGAGGAAGACTCCGTAATTCGCTGCTGGGAAATTCATTAGCCGTCATCTAAAAGTAAAATAATAAAATTATATTCTAAAAACTAATTTTAATTCCCATTAATATTGGTGTCATTATTTCTCTAAGCAGTTACTTAATTCTGATTCAACTTTGCATTTCCTTGTGTGCTTAGATGCTAACTATTAATAGAGGAAAAGATAATAATATGAGCACCTTTTTTAGGTGCGTTCGTAATTATATAAATACGTAGCACCTATAGTCGTCGTTTGGTCCGTCCGTCTGTCCGTCCGTCTGTCTGTCTGTCTGTCTGTCCGTCTGTCTGTCCGTCCGTCTGTCTGTCTGTCCGCATATAACAACTCAAAAACTACCCAACCAAATGGTTTGCAATTTAAAATATATTATCTTTGCAGAATTTTGTCGAGACATTTCAAATTTTATTAAAATCGAATCAAAACTTTAGGAGATATTAATAAAAATATTTATTAAGAAATTTGAATTTTTTTTTTTTTAAATCGGTGCTTTTTTGTTATAGGAGCTTCCGATGGATGTTAAATCGTCAAGCGACCGAGATGCTTATTTCATGACAGAAATTAATCTGCAGACGATATAATTCATTTCACAGAATAAAAAATCATCAAGATCTGAATATTTATATAACTAGCTGATACATATATATCTGAATATTTATATAACTAGTTAAGATATTTGTATGAACAGTGTCATAAAATATATACTTAACTAGCTATTTAACCCGTTCTACGCACGGGATATCATGAATTTAATTCTAAAACGTGCGTACGAACGCACCTCGTTTGTAACGTTTGACGTACAATTTCCAACTTGTTTGTTTGTGTCTTAAAGTGACTTTCCTTTTGAAATATTCCAGATTTTTTAGCTTCATTCACAACTATAACAAGCTTACTAAATGATAGGAGGCAAAACAATCATTAATATCAATTATTTCAATTCGTAAATGAAGATTTACAAAAAGGTTTTAAACAAGAACGAAAAATCATGCGTCAAGCATAGATTATGTAACACTTTCCAACGCTTCCAAAATAATTTTACGAATCATACTCTTTAATAAGCTAAAAGATAACATCTAAGTAATCCGAATACTTTTATTCAGCCCTGTATAGGATCTATAGATTTGTATATATACTACATAGGATGCTAAATTTTAGTTCAGTTAGGAAACACGTAGCACAGTTTAAAATTTTCCGTCTGGAGTTAAATAATACGGAAATGTGTTCCCGAATTTTTGTGCTTCCCTGTATAGGATCTACAGAATTTATACACACCACGTAATATACAAAAAGCGATTTAAAATTAAAATCGCATTCAGTAACTTAAAACGCACTTGCAGGAATTATTGTTAACATACAGTAGAGAATTCTTTTGTGTATCCCTGTAAATGAACGATGACTGCTATACACACAAGTAGATAATAATTGGGGGTTCTGCATCAGCGGCGTACGCGGCGTATGACCTCTGTGCTCTGTGAAGGTCAGCGGAAGTGGCAGGTGTGGACACCGGATGTAGCAGGTGGGGATAACAGGCATGTTGAGACAGGAAGTGAACAGGAAATGTAGATAGGAAGTTTAACCGGAAATGTGACAGGAAGTGAATGCGATAAGGGAGAGAGGGGGAGGGCTTATTTTTGTGGGGGGCTTAATTTTTTTTTGTTGGTTTTAATCCTTCTAGTCGAGTGGAGTTGAGTTGTAGGAATCCTGCTATCAGAATGAATTTAGTTTGAAAGTAATATTAGCAAAATGTTCGATTTTTTTTTTTCTCACCTGAAATAAAAATTTTATTTGCTAACTAACACCTAATATAAAAATGGAAATCTTTCTTACTTTGTTTTACTTTATAAAAGTTTAACGTGAAATTTATTTTTAGACTGGAAACGCGACAGGAAATAAGATCGGAAACGGGATTAGACATGCTTTTTCCAAAAAGGGTTTTCAGGCAGCAGTAAACATGTTTTAGGAACATGTTTGGGAGCTTGTTGGAACAGAACAGGTGGTTTGTGAGACCGGAAGTAATTAAGATGAGAGAGATAAAGAAGGTGCATGATTAGACATATAGATTTTGTTTTTTGTAGAGGGTGAAATTTTGTTTTATTTTTTATTTAAAGTGTTTTCATTTTTTTTTATTTAATTTATTTAAAGCGTTTCAAATTATTTTTTATATTATTTTTTTTTTTGTAGTGTTTTACGTATTATTTTAATTTTTAGTGACATTAGAACCTGCAATTTCTGTATCACACATGTCTTATCTTAGCTTACCAAGGATGTGTGCGTGTGTTGTTATCTCTTTAAATGCGAGAGATGGGGACTTCAGACCTGCGTTGAGATATCTTTATCATAGTTTTAATGAACTGCAGGAAATTGTCTTTAGCTATTGAGTAATTCGCGAGTTTTAGTTTAATATGAATGCTATTACATCTGTTTGTTTAATTTACAAGCACATTTCTCTTACAACATTCTGTCAACAGATCATTTCCATATTCGAAATAATAATTTAGAAGGAAAATTTTTATATGAAAATACTATGAAATGTCATTTATAGAGATTGACAAAAATAGCATGCTTGATTCTTTCTTGTATTAACCTTATAATCATTTATTTTAGAAATATAGGTTTATAGTTTTGTTACGAAAAATAACGTGTTTACATATTTTAAAAACGAAAGCAAAGTGATTTTTACAAATGTAACTATAAGCTATACACCCACGCATTTGTGTTATTGAATTAAATTACAATGCTTAATATTGTATTCACCGTACTATTTTCCTGCAAAAGCCGTTTCGCAAACTTGTGTACTGAAATTAATGTGGCATTTTTAGGGAAAAAGTTAATTCAAGTCTTTGAGACTAATCTTTCAAAGGAAAAAAAGATTTGTCATACTTTCTCTTACATTATATCTTCCGTTTTTTAAGTTTACAAATTTGTGGAGTAACTTAAATAATCGTTTTTATGCTAATTAAACAATATATTTTTTTAATTATATGTTTTTTTTTAAATTAACTTGTAATAGCTTCTTTTTTTTTCTTTTTCTTTTTCTTAAAAGGGTACTGTAGAATAACTTATGTCACAAATACTACATCCTTCTTTAGTTAAATATGTTTCACTTAAGACATAACAAAGTGTCTTAGAAACATTTCATTTTGGAGTTAAGTGATTAAACAAGAAAAATATTATTTATAAAAACACAACACATAAGACTAGCGGCTGAGAGGTTCTACTCTCAAAGCTGATAGATGGAAGGTGTTAGGTGTAAACCTCTCTCACGGTCGTCGACCTTAACCGTTCGAAGTTTTCTTCGAAACTTGTCAATATAGGTAAGAACACCTTAGAAAGACCTACATGGAGACACTTATCCCTAACGCAGATAATCAACCCTATATTTAACCAACCAGTCACAACACATAAGACATTTTAGATCATTACATAAGACATTTTAGATTATTACATTTAGTTAAGAAGTGATTTGACGTGCAAAATATTATTTATAAAAACATACAATAAGAGAATTTTAAAGATTTTTTCCTTTTAAATGAACAATTTTAGTGACTATTTAACTTATTAAAGAGAGCGGGTATTTTGTTTAGTGTTATACGATTAAAATAAATTTTCAATAGATTTGACTTTATACAACCAACATTTTTAAAAAAGGGAATGGAATCTAGTTTTTATAAATTAACGTATTTCAATTTTACAAATACTTTACACCCCCTCTTTTTCCCCTCTTTGTTAGACTCCATACACATAAGACATAAAAGGCGTTTTAGAATACATCATTTAGAAATTAAACGACTTGATAAGTAAAATATTATTTATAAAAGTAATAAAGATTTTTACTTACAAATGTACGAACTTCTGATAGGTAAGACTTTCTCAGTCATTGTGCAAGAATTAAGTGGTTATTGAACTTATAACATTATAGGATGAAATAATCGCGTGGCGTATTTTTAAACCAATAAAATGTCAGTATTTTTAAACCAATAAAAAGTTAGTATTTTTACACGAGCGCCCTCTATCATTATATAAATTTCAATGAAACGAGTTGATATTATTATACTGTGCCCTGAAATTGTTGTAATAGGTTGTATTTTTCGTTAAGTTAGTTTTCATTTAAGTTATTATGGAACGAGTTATGAATTCTTATGTTGGTGATGTAACCAACTTGGAGTGTCAACACTCATCACCAAAGTTAAATAATCAAGAGATGGATTCTACACTTTTACCCAAAGAAGCACCCGTTTCGAATTATGAAGTGAAACCCAACTCATCAGGACTAAAGTTACCCTTTCTGTGCACTACTTACAACAAAGCTTTTTCCCGAAAGTTTGTCTTAATTAGACACATGAAATTTCACCTGGAGAAAAAACCTTTTGTGTGTGACATCTGCGAAAAACAATTTGTTCAAAAGAGTGACTTATTAAATCATGTGAAGATTCATTCAAAGAGCCCAGTGATTTATAATTGTGATCTATGTGCTGAAGTTTTTTCAAAAAAGAGTGACTTACTTCAACATAGCAAAATTCACAAATCTGTCAAACAACATAAGTGTATTGAATGCAATGAACTGTTTTCGAGAAAGTATGACTTATTGAAACATAAGAGGATGCATAAGCCCCGAAAGCAGTATGAATGCATCCAGTGTAGTGAAACATTTAATCGAAAATATGATTTATCACGTCATATAGACACTGCACACAAAGTACTACCCAAAGTTGTCAAATCGACATCTTTAAAAGATTCGTTATATGAAAAAGTGAAGCATTTTAACAGACAAAATGCTTTAAATGTATTTACTAAAACTGTAATAAATTCTAATGAGGAGAATGATCAAGACTTTCACACATTTTTTAACAGTATTCGGTCGGACGTTTTGAATGAATTAAATTATCAGATAGAAGTAAAAAGGTCAATGAAATGGTATGCAACTGCAAAAGTTGTTGTAAGTCGCCAAACACCGGACGATGATATAGATACTATCACCCCATATTTTCATTCAAGAACTGTACTGGAATTGACGAATCAAAACATACCTGTACATGTTGAGGATGCCTTTACGAAAATTATTAACTCTTTTGAGAAATTCACTCAACAAGGATCTAATTGGACATTGCAACAAATATTAAATCTAGAACTGTCTACAGCTAAATATAGAATGGTTTAAAATGTGTGGACTGTATTTGAAACATGTATATTCATGTTTTTGCTATTGTAGTTATTTAAAATGATAAATAAATAGCCTATGACTAAAAAATCTTAAGAGTTTTTTATTACTTTCATGGTAACTATTTTATATAAATTACTTATAACAGTTTGACAATGCTACATAAACTACTGTTTAACATTTTGAATGTCTTAGACAAAATGGGAATGAATTTGTTGAAATTATGTAAAACATGATGAAATAAATGCGATGTATTTATTATATGTTACTTAAACTACAAGAGAGATGATTGGAAATGTGTTATTTTAAATCTATGGTACTTTTAATAACTAACAAGGTAAGACGTGACGATATGAATCATCGATGGGTTTTCCTTTGAATATGTATTAATCTTACTTATTGATAAGAAAGTTGGAAAAATAGACTTAACACATTGTTAGAGGTTTTGGAGAAATATATAGTTGGTTAAAAATTTTAGAAAATTTAACATAAAGTAACAAATTTTAGAAAATAAACATTTCGATAAATGAAAAAAAAAATTAAATTTTGGTAAACTTTACACTTAGACAATATTTCAAACTAGGAAAAAATAATAACTTTACACTGAGACAATATTTTAATCTACGAAGAATTAGACTTAACGCATTGTTACAGTTTCTTTGAAAAATATCTAGTTGGTTATAAATTTTAGAAAATTCGACCTAACGAAATTAACACACTTAAAAATATCTAGGTTATACATTTTATAAAATAAGCAACAAATAAACATTTCGATACATTGACAAAAGAAAATAATTAAGTTTAAGTAAACTTTACACTTAGACAATATTTGAAACTAAGAAAAATAATAAATTTACACTTATACAATATTTTAAACTAAGAAAAATAATAACTTTACACTTATACAATATTTTAAACTAAAGGAAATTAATAACTTTAAATATCAGACTTAACACATTGTTAAAATTTTTTGAAAATAACACAACATTTTGAAAGCAGTGGAAATAGTATACCTGTAAAAAATTCAACTTAGTGGAATGTAATATTGAAATTTTTTAACCTCACTCATTTAAAAAATAAAACTTTATAAAATTTTCACTTTTTTTAAATAAGCAACTGTTAAACACTTTGAATGTCCTAGACAAAGTGTGAATAAATTTGTTGAAATTATATAAAACATGAAAAATTTCATAACTTTTAAAGGAAATTTTATTTTTGGTGAAATAAACTCGAGGTATTTATTGTATGTAACTTAAACTACTAGAGAATTGATTGAAAATGTGTTACTTTTAAGCACTCACAAGATAAGACACGATGTTAGGAATTATAGATGTGTTTTTCCCCCACAATTGACGTCACTTGTAGCATATTTACTGACCAAGTCATAAAATCATAGTTCAGGGTATGTTTATGAGCACGGCGTTTAGTTGAGATTTAAGATATTTGAGAAATATGAACTACAACTTTGACTACTTTTTGAAATTTCCCCTACATAAGAAAAAGGACATAGGAAAATAAAATGAAAAGTTGTCTTTGAATGGAATCGAACCATTATCCTTTCACTTAACAGCTGAATGCGTTGGCAATTACATCACAAAGGCATTGATAACAACTGGTTGAATATATTGGATTTCTTTTTTAGGTTAAATTCATTTAATATTCAAGTTATTTCTTAATGATACACTTAAAAACAATAAATTTAATTAGCATTCAAAAAACAAACGATCACATTATTGTGTAAAACAATCAAATGTTTTGAAAGTCACGAGTTAAAATTTTGGAGGGTGCGATAACTTGCACGTGCACTGCAGAAGGGGAGTTAAATTTTTGAAGAAGTTTAATCTTAGAAGACTAGAGTAAAATTTGAAATGACTTAGAGTTTAATTAGAATTTAGATGTGAGCCTTTTAAAATGAAATAATAGTTTTTTTTGTATCGCCCTCTATCGGTGGGTAATGGAATTAAGAGATAATTAAAAGTTTTAACTTGGATTCGAACCCACAACAAAAATTATTTTACGGTTTGATAATTTAGGGTAGGTTTAACTGAGAAAACCATGATATTATAGTATTTAGAGATGTTTTAAGATATTCGATAAAGGAAATCATCTAAATTTTCAATTTAATTGAATGGTTTACTGCTTAAAGTACTACAAAATGAATAGAACACGATACATAGTTTTTTTAATTAATTATATTTTTCGAAAGGTTAAATTGACTTATTGATAAACTTAGGATTTATGTTTAAAGTGAATAAATTTGATACGTTAGGTTTACTTAATAACAGAGGGTTGAATAAGTTATTTTTTTAAATTAAAATTTCATAAAAATAAAGTTTACTAAAAGTTTTTAAAGTTTAAAAAATTGTAAGTTACGTTAAAAAAGTTAACAAAAATATAGTTTAAAAAAAATTAAAAGTTTACAAAAAGTTTAAAAATCTTTAAATTAATTAAAATTAACTTTTTAATTTTAACTATTGAGAGACTATAATTTAATTGTTAATCCTTGTAACCAACTGGTGCCTATCAACTATCTGCACATGTGCAGAAAAAACATACACTTTTACAATAACTTGAGTTCGATTTTAAATTATTTGCTAATTTTTATACAACTCGATTACCTTTCAGAAACAAAATAGAATTAAATACTTACCGAAAAACACGTCCACTTCTTGTGCTTTCTTTCACTAGACTAACCTTTCTCCCTAATCTTTGTTAGGGGGCGCTGCAATCGACGTAGAGGCGCTACCAGTCTTCCGGTTTGTGACGTCATTTCCGGTTTGAGATAAGAATAAACTTTAAATACAAACTACACTCGCTCGGTCATTCTTACTCCACTCTTACTTGATAGCAGTTGTTAGTTTCTTATTTTGACGTGTTGAATGACGTCATCACGTGTCGGTCTAAACTTGTCCAGACTTGTTTCTGTGCTGCACGTCTGTTTTTCTAACTCATCTCTTACTCGTCTAGTCTTCTTTCGTCTGCTTTGATGATTCATCTTTTGCTTTAACTGTTTGGCCTTGCTGGTGTCAACCACCTCATGTCTTTTGTCATAGCTTAAATATACTTTACACCAATCACTTAAATATAAAAGTCTTGTCACAACTTACTTAAACTTTGATAAAAATATTAATTATTCATAAATTTTATCAAATTCTTATACATTTACTAAGTCACTTTCATTCAAAAATATGGTAAAGTCCGATTTTAAATCGAAGTCTAGGATAAATTCCCCAAATTTGTAACATTTTAACACTAATAATAAGTATCGTAAACACCCTGTACATACAAGTTTTGTAAAAATAATATTACTTATAGCTAACTCGTTCAGTCTCATGATAAATAATATAATAAAAAGTTAGAATAGTTCACATATTTTTGTAATTAAAAAAATGTATGCACAAACACACACACAATATCTTACAAGGTTACAATACTCAACACACAGTTCACCATACTTAAAAAAAACGATTCACGATAAATTTATAAATTTAAATTTAAATATTTTATTTATAAATGAACAATTATAAATAAAAATACTTCAGTATTTTTCAAATATTTAAATTTAAATTTATAAATTTATCATGAATCGTTTTTTTAAGTATGGTGAACTGTGTGTTGAGTATTGTAACCTTGTAAGATATTGTGTGTGTGTTTGTGCATACATTTTTTTAATTACAAAAATATGTGAACTATTCTAACTTTTTCTTATATTATTTATCATGAGACTGAACGAGTTAGCTATAAGTAATATTATTTTTACAAAACTTGTATGTATTTCTCCAAAACCTCTAACAATGTGTTAAGTCTATTTTTCCAACTTTCTTATCAATAAGTAAGATTAATACATATTCAAAGGAAAACCCATCGATGATTCATAACGTCACGTCTTACCTTGTTAGTTATTAAAAGTACCATAGATTTAAAATAACACATTTCCAATCATCTCTCTTGTAGTTTAAGTAACATATAATAAATACATCGCATTTATTTCATCATGTTTTACATAATTTCAACAAATTCATTCCCATTTTGTCTAAGACATTCAAAATGTTAAACAGTAGTTTATGTAGCATTGTCAAACTGTTATAAGTAATTTATATAAAATAGTTACCATGAAAATAATAAAAAACTCTTAAGATTTTTTAATCATAGGCTATTTATTTATCATTTTAAATAACTACAATAGCAAAAACATGAATATACATGTTTCAAAAACAGTCCACACATTTTAAACCATTCTATATTTAGCTGTAGACAGTTCTAGATTTAATATTTGTTGCAATGTCCAATTAGATCCTTGTTGAGTGAATTTCTCAAAAGAGTTAATAATTTTCGTAAAGGCATCCTCAACATGTACAGGTATGTTTTGATTCGTCAATTCCAGTACAGTTCTTGAATGAAAATATGGGGTGATAGTATCTATATAACCGTCCGGTGTTTGGCGACTTACAACAACTTTTGCAGTTGCATACCATTTCATTGACCTTTTTACTTCTATCTGATAATTTAATTCATTCAAAACGTCCGACCGAATACTGTTAAAAAATGTGTGAAAGTCTTGATCATTCTCCTCATTAGAATTTATTACAGTTTTAGTAAATACATTTAAAGCATTTTGTCTGTTAAAATGCTTCACTTTTTCATATAACGAATCTTTTAAAGATGTCGAATTGACAACTTTGGGTAGTACTTTGTGTGCAGTGTCTATATGACGTGATAAATCATATTTTCGATTAAATATTTCACTACACTGGATGCATTCATACTGCTTTCGGGGCTTATGCATCCTCTTATGTTTCAATAAGTCATACTTTCTCGAAAACAGTTCATTGCATTCAATACACTTATGTTGTTTGACAGATTTGTGAATTTTGCTATGTTGAAGTAAGTCACTCTTTTTTGAAAAAACTTCAGCACATAGATCACAATTATAAATCACTGGGCTCTTTGAATGAATCTTCACATGATTTAATAAGTCACTCTTTTGAACAAATTGTTTTTCGCAGATGTCACACACAAAAGGTTTTTTCTCCAGGTGAAATTTCATGTGTCTAATTAAGACAAACTTTCGGGAAAAAGCTTTGTTGCAAGTAGTGCACACAAAGGGTAACTTTAGTCCTGATGAGTTGGGTTTCACTTCATATTTCGAAACGGGTGCTTCTTTGGGTAAAAGTGTAGAATCCATCTCTTGATTATTTAACTTTGGTGATGAGTGTTGACACTCCAAGTAGGTTACATCACCAACATAAGAATTCATAACTCGTTCCATAATAACTTAAATGAAAACTAACTTAACGAAAAATACAACCTATTACAACAATTTCAGGGCACAGTATAATAATATCAACTCGTTTCATTGAAATTTATATAATGATAGAGGGCGCTCGTGTAAAAATACTAACTTTTTATTGGTTTAAAAATGCTGACATTTTATTGGTTTAAAAATACGCCACGCGAATATTTCATCCTATAATGTTATAAGTTCAATAACCACTTAATTCTTGCACAATGACTGAGAAAGTCTTACCTATCAGAAGTTCGTACATTTGTAAGTAAAAATCTTTATTACTTTTATAAATAATATTTTACTTATCAAGTCGTTTAATTTCTAAATGATGTATTCTAAAACGCCTTTTATGTCTTATGTGTATGGAGTCTAACAAAGAGGGGAAAAAGAGGGGGTGTAAAGTATTTGTAAAATTGAAATACGTTAATTTATAAAAACTAGATTCCATTCCCTTTTTTTAAAATGTTGGTTGTATAAAGTCAAATCTATTGAAAATTTATTTTAATCGTATAACACTAAACAAAATACCCGCTCTCTTTAATAAGTTAAATAGTCACTAAAAATTGTTCATTTAAAAGGAAAAAAATCTTTAAAATTCTCTTATTGTATGTTTTTATAAATAATATTTTGCACGTCAAATCACTTCTTAACTAAATGTAATAATCTAAAATGTCTTATGATCTAAAATGTCTTATGTGTTGTGACTGGTTGGTTAAATATAGGGTTGATTATCTGCGTTAGGGATAAGTGTCTCCATGTAGGTCTTTCTAAGTTGTTCTTACCTATATTGACAAGTTTCGAAGAAAACTTCGAACGGTTAAGGTCGACGACCGTGAGAGAGGTTTAAACCTAACACCTTCCATCTATCAGCTTTGAGAGTAGAACCTCTCAGCCGCTAGTCTTATGTGTTGTGTTTTTATAAATAATATTTTTCTTGTTTAATCACTTAACTCCAAAATGAAATGTTTCTAAGACACTTTGTCATGTCTTAAGTGAAACATATTTAACTAAAGAAGGATGTAGTATTTGTGACATAAGTTATTCTACAGTACCCTTTTAAGAAAAAGAAAAAGAAATATATAAAAAATAATTTGAAACGCTTTAAATAAATTAAATTTAAAAAAAATGAAAACACTTTAAATAAAAAATAAAACAAAATTTCACCCTCTACAAAGAACAAAATCTATATGTCTAATCATGCACCTTCTTTGTCTCTCTCATCTTAATTACTTCCGGTCTCACAAACCACGTGTCCTGTTCCAACAAGCTCCCAAACATGTTCCTAAAACATGTTTACTGCTTCCTGAAAACCCTTTTTGGAAAAAGCATGTCTAATCCCGTTTCCGATCTTATTTCCTGTCGCGTTTCCAGTCTAAAAATAAATTTCACGTTAAACTTTTATAAAGTAAAACAAAGTCAGAAAGATTTCCATTTTTATATTAGGTGTTAGTTAGCAAATAAAATTTTTATTTCAGGTGAGAAAAGAAAAATCGAACATTTTGCTAATATTACTTTCAAACTAAATTCATTCTGATAGCAGGATTCCTACAACTCAACTCCACTCGACTAGAAGGATTAAAACCAAAAAAAAAAAAAAAAATTAAGCCCCCCACAAAAATAAGCCCTCCCCCTCTCTCCCTTATCGCATTCACTTCCTGTCACATTTCCGGTTCAACTTCCGATCTACACTTCCTGTTCACTTCCTGTCTCAACATGCCTGTTATCCCCACCTGCTACATCCGGTGTCCACACCTGCCAGTTCCGCTGACCTTCACAGAGCACAGAGGTCATACGCCGCTGATGCAGAACCCCCAATTATTATCTACTCACACAATCTTCTGTAGTAAGTCTCTTGTAATGAACCTTATATAAATTTCAATGCGTTTAAAATAGTGAAACATTATTTAAATAAACCGCAGACGATTTTTCTCCATAGACGTAATATAACGGAATTCTTTTGACTGTCCCTGTAAAGTAAGTATAAGTGCTATGCACACCCTATTCCATATTAAGCTTCTTCTAATGCACCTTAGTGATATATATAAATTTCAATGCGTTTAAAATAGTGAAAAAGTATTTAAGTAAACCGCAAATGATTTTTCCCCATAGACCGCAATGTAACGGAATTCTTTTGAGTGTCCCTGTAAAAAAACTATAATTGCTACACACTTCCGTTGAAATAGGGAGCATGCTATCGATAACGATTATAACATATAAAAATTGCAGGGCAATCCGAGCATATTTACGGGAGTTAGAGCACGGCCAGACGGCCAGACGGCCAGACGGCCAGACGGCAGACGGCCAGACAAACCGAAGTCATAAACACTTTTCAACTAGGTTGGAAAGTGTTAAAAAGCACCAGAAAAAATGGGGTGCAAATATGGGCCCTCTCCAGAAATGTCACTAAAAATAGTCTAAAATGTTTTAAAGCAGGCTAAAACAATACAAAATTTTAGAGAATTTATTTATTACAGAAAAAAATTATTTACAGAAATCGCAAACATAACTGGTTCTTTCAGCCCGGGCATAATCTAAGTGCGCCCACATTTGGCACATAACACATTTAACTTCAGAGAACTTTCCATCACAAAAGATGCATGTTTCATTGCTCGAGTCTGGTTTATCGACATCGTTGATATCCAGATTGATATCATCATCGGTATCCACAAGGGGTGGGTCACGGTAATATTTGGTCTTCCCACCCCTGCACCCTGGCATTACGCTATTATGTTAGATTACGCAGATTACCAGATATATTATAAAATAAAACTAACGAATGCTTTAAGGATTTATAGATAATAAAATGCCCCAATACTTACCTATAAATTTATTATTATCTACATCTAGGGTAATTTTAAAGTTCTCTTACCTCAAAGCATTTGTTAGGTTTATTTTATAATGTATTTGGTAATGTGTGTAATGTAGGTAATTGCTGATTTCACGTAAAAAAATTATTGAAATAATTTATGATGTTTAAGAGAAAAGGTGGTGTTATTAGAGGCCGCTTTTAAATGAAGGCCCATATTTACACCGACCCCACCTAAGAAAGATGGCCACTTTCACATGTAAACTAAAGGCGTGCGTGACTAAAGGCATGCTTCTAAAAGTAGCTTAGGATCTCCGCTTTCCGGATATCACTGCAGAATTATTTTAAACTAACCATAATAACATGAAAAGAAAAATATTTCAGATAGCTGTCAAAAGTTTGCAGTCCAGAACAAACACCAATTTGTAAATCCCCAAACTCCTATTGACAACGACATCGCATCCATGGTAAACAGATGTGCAAGTCTTAATTGTTCGAGGCGACCATCCACCATAACATTCCTTTATTCAAAAAACACATTTTTTTTTACATATAGTTACGCTAATTGATGCTAAAAATTTCTTCATTTCAAACAGTTAAAATTCCGATACACAATGTTTAAGTGTCTTGTTTTCTATATTACCTTTAATGTATGTGTACTTCCAATGTTATACCTATGCCTGGCTGTCATGCATGGTTTTCTCTATTTGTCTGTTTGCTTCCCTATATTTTTTAACAGTGTATATGAATTTATACATGGTACTTTGTAATTCTACCATTTAAATTGTACCAATATTTAATTAATTAATGCCGTCTCATTTTCATTACTTATCAAAAGTTATTAACTCTATGTTTTCAGTAATATCACTCAGACAAATCCCTTTGCTGTAAATCCTAAGTTAAAATCATTACAAAAGTGTTTAATTTCTAAAACGTATTTTTCAAAGGGTACTTATACTTACGTATTATCCCAGCCAGGTCAGATGCAACTGAGCCAAGCATGGCGCTAATTATACTAATTACAGTTACACTTATTTTTTTACCACTGTTTGTTTATGTATTATAGTTCATAGTTTATTTTTTTTATTATAATTATAATTTATAGTTTGTAGTTTCTACTTCCTTCTATCTATAATAGAAGAAAGTATTCTAATGGAAAATTTTTTCGACTTCCGATTTTCGACGGATTTACACATTTTAGGGGTCAGCGATTACGAAAAACATGTTTTAGAAAAATGTCCGTCTGTCCCTCTCTCTGTTCCCATTGTACTTGTACCATCTAAAAGTATGTGAAGTTATGCTTCAAATTTAACTAAATTTTTTTCTATGTTTTTGTCTATGGTCAGAAGGTTTCTCTTGAATTTGGGGGATATTCCGACGAAAGGGGGTGCTGCGATAGCGATTTTTGTTCCATTTTCACTATTGTATCATCGAAAAGTGTATGAAATTATGACGATAATTGAACCAAATTTATTTGTATATATTTTTGACTATGGGGGTATTGCGCCTGGAGGGGGCGCTGTGATAGCGATTTAAAGATTTCAAATTAAAAAAGATGTACAAAAAAACCAGAAATCCTAAAATTTTTGCATTGAATCTTTGGCTTTGATCCAAGGATTCCAGAGCATTTTTTGTTTTGCCTCAATCTTAAAAAATGGCTGAGATATAGCAGTTTGAAGTTTTAGGGTGGTTGGCATTTTGAAACGATTCAGCACGATTCTTCCATAAACAGGTTTGATTTATGAGTTTTAGCCTCAGAAGGTCTATGGTTTTAGGGAACATGGTTTCCGAAAAATTTCTTTCATTGTTGTAACCATCGTTTCAACTCTCAGATGCTTAACACTATATAATAAGTATTTATATTCGCCTACGTCAAATTCTCTCCAGGCTTGGCGACAATTGGCAAAATATCGCCAAATTTGGCGATAAAAATACGTTGCCGTATATGAAGCCAGTTTGGCTATGTCTGTCTAATTTGGCGATATTCTCATTCAAATTCAATATTGACCAGAACTGGGAATGACTCTTCTGTAATGGGTTTCCACGCATTTTAGCTTTATTTTTCAGTAAAATTAGCTAAAATTTTAAAACCAAGCAATAGGGAGACTATCTTTTCCTGCCGGTACAGGCCAGAAAGACTTTTCGTAGTTAAGTATAATACATCGTCTGATCGCATCCAGGTAACTCGACGATTCGTAAGCAGCTGACGTAACAGCAAAATGACGAAAAATATTGTTTTTTTTTGGTGGTGTGACAGCGAATTTAGAAGTATTAACATGTATGAGATAGAAGAATGTTTTGGGATTGGCATATCTGACTAGTTTGTTATTTATTTTTTATTGTTCATTTATTATATTTTATTTAATATTTTTTATCATTTTTAACAATATTACGTATTTAATAATGTTAAATTACTGTTTTGAACGTGATTGACAACGATAAATACGATTGGCAGTTGGCAACCATTTTCTGTGATCTCTCTGCTGGCCCGGATAATACGTAAGTACCTTTCAAATTAACGGCTAATATTGGGATTTTTATTTATTTATTTATTTGTAAATGATTTAATGTTTCTGTAGCATTTTACTGAAGTCACATTAAAAAGTAATCAGTTTCAATCGCCCGGCATTCGTGATAAAACAAAAATTGCTTCGCGAAATACCTGCTGATTAACCTGCCGTATTCCAAAAATTTGAGCAAGCCTGCACTTATTACCTAGATAAGAACATAATATTGTTAACAATTTTAAAATTTGCATTATGTCATGCATTTGAATACACTGAAAAAAAAAAAATTTTATGGCATAATTACTGGCATTCCAGCTGCCAGTATACCGCAAAATTAACAGTAATAAACAGTAAAATAAGCAAAAATACGCTGCTGCGCATGCGCGGTAGATATAAAACTCTATATACGTGGTAGTGTAGATATAAGACTGATTATTCAAACAAACAAACGTTAAGACATTAATACTTTGTAACTAAATTTCAAAACAATAAGAAGAAAACAAGTAAATGACATCATCAAAAACTAAGATGGTAATTCACGTTTTACAGCGGCCAAAAAATGCAGTATATGATGTGCATGATCTTGAACTTAATAAGGTATATCTCAAGAGTAAGATTCAAAAACAGTGTTTGGTCACGATTATACCGAAATGCACCTGTCAGACTATATCTGATCCTCTGCTAACACCGAATTCTGTTCTTTAACACGTGAGAGCTCTTACGATTCTTTTTAAAGCTATGCACTGTATTTTGAGTAGATTTGCTGTTCTTACGTAACTACGTATTCTTACGTTACTAGACAGGAAAATAATAGGGAAGTCTATATACCACATTTGAATTTTCAAAATGTATGAGTGAAGTTTACAACTTTTGTAGTTTTACATAAGATAACATAAAAAAAAGGCTGTTCTCAAAACCAAACTGGTTACTTCCTGACACATATTTTTTTTTAATTTATTTTTGTTCGCGAATGTATCAAATTGGCAGGTGCTCTTATTAAGAAACTATGTAATCGATTTTTTTTTTGTTTGTTTTTACTTAAAAGCTGAAGATTTTTCAAAAAATGCTGTCAAATTTGGAGTTTTGAACCAAATTTCTGGAGGTGACAGCGCAGGAAAAGAAAAAAAATTCCGTCCTCAGACAATAATGCCTTATAACTCAAGATCTAATTCATTTATGAGAAAATGAAAAACACTGTTTGATTACAAATAACTTCTATAATCATGCCTACAAGTATCATAGTTTTATGTTTAAAATTGAGTCAGAAAATGTGTCAGAAAGTTTCGAGTTGCTGAGCGGGGAAAGCTTTTTCATGTTTTTTCAGAACAGCCTTAACATAGTGTCTCTAAAATTTTATGCATTTATTTTTACTTTAAAAAAGGAGGTTACTAGTTCCACAATATATTTATTTTTTTAATGGATGTTCGCGAATCTCTATTAAATGAATGCTATGATTTCGATTAATATTTAAGAATTTTCTGCTTTTGTAAAAAAACTTTTTCTTTTTGACGTCCTAAATTGTTATTATTTGTATGCAATGATAAAAATATCATTACAAAATATTTTACATTTACTATAATCACTTCATTTATCTTTCAGCATTTAGTAATTAACCCCATAACAGTTTCGTTTTATTGACACAATAAACTAAAAATACGTACAAAACACCACCTTTTCTGTACTAAAATATCTACCTTAATGTAATTGAACAATGTTTGTCAATCAGAAAAGCGAAGATTACATTTAAGTGTAATTACTGCTTAAAGTGATAAAAACATAAAGACTTAAAAATACCTTTTAATATATAGATGACATATGTTTCATGCGCTCTACGGTGACTTCTTCAAGATTAAAATGATAAATAAACTATATTGCAAAGTTTTTGAAAATGATAAACACAAATCACGAGAACACATGTCTAATGTAAGCAGGTACTTAAATTGATCAAACTGAAAAACACGAAAATTATTATTTTATTGCTTTTAGGTAGATTTCGTAAGAAATACTAACTATTACCATTCTCACCTAAGTTGGAATTTTTGAAAAAGTTTTGCAGATCTACGCCGATCATGACTCCTAGAACCCAAAACCACCCCCAGTTCAAAACTTTATCTATCTATCTATCTATCTATCTATCTATGTCACTTTTTTATGAACACGATAACTGCAATAATTCTGCACAGATCTCTTCGAAACTGATACATAAAATCAAGGGGCATAAAATCTCGGTCAAGTTCGTTAATGGGGCAAAATCGAACCAAGGGTGGAAGGGGGGGGGGGGAGGGGCTTTTTGTGAAAACAGAAAAAACCCCATAATTTCTTATTTATGATACGTATCGAATCCGTTTGAAGTTATTATTACTTCTAGGAGAAGGGCCAAAAATTTATGTATGACAGATTTTTGATATAATTAAAAATGGACCCAAGGGGGGGAGAAGGGGGTGTTTTAGAAGAAAAATATTCATAACATCGTCAGTTCACAAGATATCAAATGCGCTTAAATTTATTATAAATCCTCTTAATATTATCTAAAACTTTTATATTGACAAGTTTTTTATAGGACCAACCCTTATAGCAAAAAATAAATAAATAAATAAATAAATAAAAACAAAAAAATCCCTGCCGGCTCCGCCCGCAAACAAGTTATTTTTCGAAGTAGGCGGTTCCAACTTCCGCATCTTTTCGAAACTGATACATAAAATTAAGGGGCATAAAATCTCGGTCAAGTTCGTTAATGGCGCAAAATCGAACCAAGACGGGGAGGGGGGGGAGGGGCTTTTTGTGAAAACAGAAAAAACGCCATAATTTCTTAATTATGATACGTATCGAATCCGTTTGAAGTTATTATTACTTCTAGGAGAAGGGCCGAAAATTTATGTATGACAGATTTTTGATATAATTAAAAATGGCCCCAAGGTGGGGGGGGAGGGGTTTTTTAGAAGAAAAAAATTCATAACTTCGTCAATTCCCAAGATTTCAAATCCGCTTAAATTTATTATAAATCCTCGTAATATTATCTAAAACTTTTATATTGACAAGTTTTTTATAGGACCAAACCCTTATAGCAAAAAAAAAAAAAAAAAAAAAAAAAAAAAAAATTAAAAAAAAAAAGAAATCCCTGCAAACAAGTTAGGTTTCGAAGTAGACGGTTCCAACTGCCGCATCATGGCAAAAAGGTCATTTCATCCGTAATTCCCAACAAACAGGCGCCCCACGGTCTGCGTCTTTGAAATCTATCTGTGCCTGTAGGCCGAGCCGTCAGAGATTTTTTTAATTTGTAAATCATCGCGTGACAAATTTTAGGGAATCCAAAAGAAGCTGATTCGTTGCATATGTTCTCGTTTCGCAAATATATTTCTATTGATTCACGGATAATGGATGGGAAATAAATTCTTGATGGAAAAATTATTTTACTATTCTTGAAATCAATCTGCAAAAGTTCTATTCTATGTAGTCTAGCCAAGGCTGTAGTTCTGTCATATTTGATATCTGCCATATGTTCATTTATTCTCGTTTTAAATTTTCTGTTTGTTATTCCTTTAGTATTGTAATGTTCCATCTGTCTTCGTGAATGGGATTTCATAAACACCGGAGAGTTGATCAGGTTTTATTGGATATATTTTCTTACATTAATATGTTTTTTAATTTTGTGGAAGGTTTTGCGATAAGGCAGACATTGTATTTACTAAGTTTACATTTGAATCTTTCAAAGAACCCAGAAAAATATTGTAAAGTTGATAACTTTGAATTATGTTCATTGAAAATTTTCTTCTTTTTATTATCTATGCTCGTAATTAATTTATTAATAGTGCTGTCTTCGTATCCGTTATTTCTTGCAATGTCACTTTTTTTATTTATTTCATTGGTTAATTGATCAGGGGTACAGACAGTAAAGGTTCTTCTAATAAAATGTCTACAGGCAGAAACATTATAGGAAAAAAGAGATTATTTTATCAGAAGAGCTCATTTAACATGAATAGGACATCGTGAATAGAAAAAAAATTCTATTACACTTTTACATTAGTTAGAAATTTATCCTTAAAAATAACCAAAAAATTATAATTAATTAATGATATTTTAACATTTCTCAGCCCATATACGACCCTATTGCGGAAAACCAGCGTGTCGCAGTACAACGGCTGAAAACTATTATCCTAATGGAAAATTAAAAGCTACCGCACGAAAACAAATGAAATATCGTCTGTGTTAACAAGAAATTATTTATCTAATCTACATTATTTGTTTTCCACACATTCTATTTGCGCTAACCAAAGGTCGTTGCTTTTCCAACCTAAGTAAGTAACGTTAACATTGTATGAATGTAACCTTTATTTGTTTTGTAGGTGAAACTTGAAAAATTTCTTCCAAGATTGATCAATAAATGATGCTCATGCTTGCGAATGCCGTGAATTAACGTAAAATTAACTGCATTTTTGTTACTAGGGTTGAATTTTTGTGGAAAACATTCAATAATACATAAATTGTGATTTTTACTTTTATTTAAATAATTATATTTAACTTGTAATAATAATTAATTAATCAGTTTTCCTATGTAATTTAATATTGTGAGAATGTGTTACATTAAATATACATACATAACCCATGTAAGTATATTTGAATATTGCCTTTGACTTAGATAGGGAAATTGAAAATCGATTTAGTCAGTTCGACGATGAATTGAAACAAAAAAGAGAATTAGAACACTTCATATAATATACACATTATATTTATATTCTAACTGTAGTACTTAGTTTTTAAAATGCTTTGTCAAGTTTTCTGAAAGTAGCGTTAAATTTGGTTAAAAATCCTGCATTTTATAAACAAACTAGTCAGATGTGACAATCCCAAAAGTTTTTTCTATCTCATACAGGTTTCACATCATCCAAAAAACGAATAAACACCAGTTTATATCAAGGTTTAAGTGAATCTAAAGTTTTAAAGTTTTATATGGCCATTGAAAAATCGTGTAAATCCTGAAAAATACAGCATAGGAGCGCTACCTGTTGAGAGATTTGCACCAAAACCTAACCAACAACAACTTATGTCAACGTCTAACTGAATCTGAAGTTTGATGAAATTCGGTGCATTAGTTCTTGAGATATTGCTATAGTGAAAATCCTGAAAAAAGGTAGCATAGCAGTACCACCTGTTGGGCGATTTACAACAAAAACTAATTAGCACCAATTTATATCAAGGTCTAATTGAATATAAAGTTTTATTAAATTCCGTGCCTTAGTTCTTGAGATAGAGCGTCCACAAAATTTTTGTCTCATACAGACACGCAGACAGACAGACAGACATTTTCAAAAAACAGTCAAATAGTGTCCAGGCCCTTTTTAAACATATAAATCCGTCGAAAATCGGAAGTCGAAAATTTTCATGAATCCAATACTTTCTTCTTGTAAAGAAGCAAGAAAGTAGAAACATGCAAAAATTTCTTAAATTTTTAAAGAAACTTTTTTATTTCCATGGATGTACGTGTTATTCTTACACAAATAAATACAAATGTTGCACACGATTCACATAGTCATGTGCTGCAACTGCAGATAATTTCGAACATTTAATTTTACAGGGTGATCGAAAATGTTATGTTCTTCTTTAATTTGTTGTTGGTCCCCTAATTACTGTCTTGATCAAACCTTCGCGGTTCGGTCATTATCCTTAATTTATGAACATGAGTGCACTGAAGATAATAGCCTAATTATTTCAACATATGCTCAAATTTTTGGCCATATAGTTTTACATATATTACTTTAAACCAATTATGGTCTCCATAAAAGTTTTCATTTCGGCCGTGCGTTCTTAAGGACACGCATATACGGGGGGGGGGGGGGGGGGTATTAAAACGGACTGATTGATTTTAAAATTTAAAACTTGCAAAAAGTGACAGACATTTAAAAATTCTTGCAGGAGTTGTATGTCAGATGTCAGGAGTTTTTTTTTTTTTTTTTTTACTGTGATTCCTGATTTTAGTTCGAATTACCAACGATAGATGGCGCTGCGAGCAATAGACGTCCAATCGAGGCAGGAGCAGAAATCACTCAGCATTGATGCGAAGGAAGGAGGTTAAATATATAAGGAAAGGCAACTGACGTCACTGTTGGTTTGGGAGAAAAACCTGTTCGTTCTTTACGACTCATGATATGGAGCGATTTGATTGGTCTACGTTAAACTGGTCTGTGATATGATTGGCCTACGTCGCCATGACGATTCCTGCAATGATAGCTGCGACAAAAATGCAGTGGTAGATTGGTTGATGGAACTGTTTGTTTGTAAACATGCCCTTTCCTTATACGGAATGGGTCTCATTCACCAATACAATCTTGTTCGTAAGGCCCTATTGTATTGGCGAATGAGACCCATTCCATCTATTTAACCTTCTTCCGTCTCATTAATGCTGGTGATTTTAGTTTTGCCCTCAAATGAGCGCTTTGGAAAATCGCCTTCAAGTCTCTGCGTATGTGGCCTCAGGGGCACATTTCTTCACTATATATTAGAGTGTACCCTCACATCAATATACCATATAAAGAAACCTGTCTACATGCCTCTATCCAGTTGGTTTAGCTATGTTCTACAAAGAGCAAAATTTACAACAGAACATAATAAGAGTGTATTAAGATTTTGGAAAAAAACAACTTTTTTTTCAAAACGTGGCAGTTTCAGACCAATTAGAAGATTAGTAGAACTTTGGATTGCTGAAGAATATGATATTTTGCTGTAATTATGATATTTTGCTGTAATTATGATATTTTGCTGCAATTATGATATTTTGCAGTAATTATGTAAAAGCCTTATGGCCTAATGGACTCATTTGTATTTTTTTTTAAATAAACCTTCCAAGCAGGGCTTGTAGAGCTTAAGCCATATGGTAGGCCTCCCTACTTGGTTGAGTTTGAATTTGAATTTTTGCTTTCAGCGTCATCTATCGCTGCTATTTGAAACTAAAACCGAAAATTGCAGTAAAAAAAAAAAAAAAAAAAAGAAACTCCTGACATCATTACTTTCCTTAAAGAATTTTTTTATTATCTGTCACCGTTTGCAAGTTTATTGAATTTTAAAATCAGTCAATCCATTTTAGGATACCTGGTATATTTTTACTTTCCGAACACATAGTATAACAAAAGTATTGTAATCATGATTTATGTGTGTAAGAGAGCACGATAACTCACAAGGTCAAGGTCAACCCGGGTGGTGTGGCCTACCTTTCGGCTTAAGCTCAACTAGCCCCGTCCAGCAGGTTTGTTTACCTAATTATACCGAGCATTACTGAATTATACTTTCTGATATTGAGCAATAATTGCCGAAACGTCAGTGAAGGCTTACTGTTGAGACCCGAAAAGTTTTTGGTTTCTGTCTGTCTGTCTGTCTGTTTGTCTGTCTGTCTGTTCCGCGATAACTGCCGTAAAAATGATCCGATTAGGTTGATTTTTGGTGGGTATGTTGGTGAGATACCCGGAATTAGCTGTATAGTTTTTGGTTAAATTTGGTTCATTCGTTCGAAAAATATAGAACATTTCTTTTTAAATTATAATGCTTTCCTATGGGACTGCAGACGATTTTCAAATTTAATTTTTAACTGAAATGGAAATCGCATATTTGAATAATGGATTTCAACGTAAAATTATGGATGTTGATTTTCGATATGGAGGTTTTAAATATATCCAATAATTTTGAAAAATTGACGATACATTTATTAGAATTGAGATATTAATTGTTTAAATGATTGGAAATTTTTTTGCATCTGTTCCGGAAATATAAAAATTTTATTTTCATGTTTTTTACAAATTTTAAAATGCATTTCTTTTTACTTTGCTCTTAAATTTATCAGTTGCCTAGCAACGATATTTCAAAGAAGATATAATAAAAAGCAACACGCACAATTTTGTTCCAATAATTTATTAGCAAAATAAATTTTTGTATTCTATTGACATAAATGAAGAATTTATTTTAATAAAAGTTTTTTTTTTTTTTTTTTTTTTATCTAAAAAGTTACAAGAATAAGAAGTTCATAAGAATTTCAGAATATCATTGCACAAACCGTGTTTAATTTAACGTTTCTAATTTCTGAAACCTCCGAAGAATTATATGCCTGTAAATATGTATGCAATAGAAAAAAATTAAATTGCGGATTGTAAGATGCTAAATAATATGAAAAGTGAGATTAAAAAACAGTGACTTGAGCTGACGTTGAGGCTCCTGATCTGCAGATTTACTAGTTTTACTATGTAATTCTGAAATACAAATTCTGAAAATACAAGATTCCAAAAATACAAATTCTGAAAATACAATTTACCAATCCTATTTAGCAGTACTAAATACTACTATGTGATACTGAGCAATAATACTACCATGTAATAATACTGTAAGATGCTGAAGTAAATAATAATAATGGATAGACGTAAGTACTAAATGAACAATAATCTCTATAATAAAACCGTAAGTCATGTGACTGTCATCAACAGTTCCGGAATGTCCGTTTCACTTTTTCATATGCCAGGCGGCCATTTTTATTAAAAATTATTTTTTCGAATAAAACTTCATAAATGTGACATTTTTAGAAAGATCGTTCAAAATAAATTACTTACGTTTAAATTGACTTACGTTCAATTATGTATATATTCTCCAATAACTTCAGTTGAAATTAGCTTCGCAGTTCAAATTCTCTATCCATGAAAGTAAACAACAACAAAAAAAAGATTCATTCGTCGTGAAGGTTTAAAATATTAAACCATTAAACCATGTAGATAATCGTTCGTAAAGTTAGTTTTCCATGAAAGATTTTTTGGAGCGCTGCCTGGTGTAAAAAAAAATAATTCGTACCAGTGACACAATCAAAGTTTACCATAATTATGTGCTATACAACTCAACTTCATTCTTTATCTTTTCTTGATGTAAGCTGAATGTAAACAAATACAACTCATGTAATGATATTTAATGAATCAAATTTCGAAACAAAATGTCAGTTAATTTGTTTTTTATGTATTATACGTGAAAGGAAGAGAGACCACCGAAAATGGTTGTTAATCACCAATCATATTTACCATTATTAATGACCAATGTCTTTCAAAACAGTAATTCAATATACATTTACAAAATACATAACATCATTAAGTACTTTTGTGTTATTTGGGCGCAAATCTCGCCAATAGAATTTTTAAAATCGCCAATACCAGCTTTTATTTTTCGCGTGTGCAAGTTAGAAACGATACTTTTATTTTGAAATCAAATGTTCTGATGGAACAGCTGTCGTAGACGCACCGGGACACTATATTAACTATAGAGTTGCAATATAGAGAGAAAAAACGGGTTGCTGTAATTAGAATTATAGGCGGTAATGTTGGTGTGACATATTTACGTGATTATCAAAACTGGTTTCCAAAAGTTCAATGTTTCACCAAACCATACTCGAAAATTACGTGTTATAATATGCACTCCGATTATGTCACATTATTCAAGACGTTTTAAATGAGAATAATGATAGATTTTCTTCTTGATTCTCCTGTAATCAAGTCTGCAGCCAAAGTTAGCGAGAAACAAACAAACAAACAGACAAATATTGGCAACAATATGGTTCAGTGTAAATGGTGGATATCATTAAAGACTTTCACAAAATAGACTTCATTGCACAAAATCGTATTAACTTAAATACGCCATTTGGCAATGGATCCAATTACGGAAAACTACTTAATATGTTTAAGAATCTCCTCATTAGCAAGCATATTGCAACTGATAAGCAAACGGATATGAAGCATAAATGCTTAAGTTGGTTAAGCGGTTTTTGTCAAGAAAGATGAAATACATAACAACAAAAAATATGCGAAATGCTACCATGATCGAAAAAGTTTTTGATTTGTCTATTAGAATCTTCCGGTTTGGCGAAGGATTACGGAAAAAAAATAAATTATGAATAAAAGTAACGTGTTACAGTGCTTAACATACATTTAAGGGAGACCAAACTGGTCGCCAGTGGCGGCTAGTAAATGAATAATAATACTACAGTAAACAATTATAAATTATGCTAAAAATACTAAAAACACTGTATGATGCCATTAAGAATAACTAAATTGTTAAGGTTAGAGTTTATGTAGTGTGTAAAGTTCCTTATACATATTAGAAGTCCACTTCATCCGCAACCTCCACTAAGTCCAATGGAGGCAGAATGAATAAGTATTGATTGCGTTCTAGAGCTCCCATTTGACGAATATGTTATAGACCATTGTCTATAGAACTGTATCTAGATTTTCATTAAACTCGGCCGACGGATCAGGTATTTAAACCATTTTCAAAAAGTTTTGCGACCGATTCTATAGACCTTTGATTTGTATAGACATTTGATTTTACTTTTAATATTGTTGTTTTCTATATTAACTCTCGTTCTGCATTTGTCTGTCACACATCTCCAGTATTCTGTATTTTGATACTTTCTATTAAATCGGAATAGGTAATTTTCGTAATTTAGAAGCAAAGCTCCATGCTCACTTTTAATATAACTAATTTCGGCCATTCTTGAACTAGAAACACGTACTTCACTTGAGGGTTCCAGTACAATAACTAACTGGATAGCATGCTTTATACTGTACAGAGGACATTTCAACGATTTTTATCAGTTCGCGAGCATTAAGTATAATTAATGACAAAAAAAAGCTCCTTCTTTGATCAGTTAAATGGTTTCAGAAATGCCATATGCACCTGTTAACCATTTGTGATTATAGCGAAAACATGTTTACAGAAAAATTCTAAATACTCTGAGAGGAAAAAAATAATAAATAATATGTAAATTCTGATGCTTTTAAAATGGCTATACAGTATATGCCGTTTATAGAAATAGCTGTTAAAAACAAACACTTATACTTAAAAAAAAAATCCATGACGGCTCGGCCTGCAGGCACAGGTAGATTTCGAAGACGCAGACCGTGGGGCGCCTGTTTGTTGGGAATTGCGGAAGAAATGACCTTTTTGCCATGATGTGGTAGTTGGAACCGCCCACTTCGAAACCTAACTTTTTTGCAGGCGGAGCCGACAGGGATTTATTTATTTATTTATTTTCTATAAAAAAAACTTGTCAGTATAAAAGTTTTAGATAATATTAAAAGGATTTATACTAAATTTAAGCGGATTTGATATCTTGTAAATTGACGAAGTTATGAATTTTTTTCTTCTAAACCCCCCCCCCCCCCCTTGGGACCATTTTTGATTATATGAAAAATCTGTCATATATAAATTTTCGGCCCTTTTCCTAAGAAGTAATAATAACTTTAAACGGATTCGATACGTATCATAATTAAGAAAGTATGGTTTTTGCTGTTTTCACAAAAAGCCCCCATTTCCCTCCCCCCCCCTTGGTTTGATTTTTCCCATTAACGAACTTGACCGTGATTTTATGTCCCTTAATTTTATGTATCCGTTTGGAAGAGATTTGTGCAGAATTATTGACGTTACTAAATGAACAATAATCTCTATAATAAAACCGTAAGTCATGTGACTGTCATCAACAGTTCCGGAATGTCCGTTTCACTTTTTCATATGCCAGGCGGCCATTTTTATTAAAAATTATTTTTTCGAATAAAACTTCATAAATGTGACATTTTTAGAAAGATCGTTCAAAATAAATTACTTACGTTTAAATTGACTTACGTTCAATTATGTATATATTCTCCAATAACTTCAGTTGAAATTAGCTTCGCAGTTCAAATTCTCTATCCATGAAAGTAAACAACAACAAAAAAAAGATTCATTCGTCGTGAAGGTTTAAAATATTAAACCATTAAACCATGTAGATAATCGTTCGTAAAGTTAGTTTTCCATGAAAGATTTTTTGGAGCGCTGCCTGGTGTAAAAAAAAATAATTCGTACCAGTGACACAATCAAAGTTTACCATAATTATGTGCTATACAACTCAACTTCATTCTTTATCTTTTCTTGATGTAAGCTGAATGTAAACAAATACAACTCATGTAATGATATTTAATGAATCAAATTTCGAAACAAAATGTCAGTTAATTTGTTTTTTATGTATTATACGTGAAAGGAAGAGAGACCACCGAAAATGGTTGTTAATCACCAATCATATTTACCATTATTAATGACCAATGTCTTTCAAAACAGTAATTCAATATACATTTACAAAATACATAACATCATTAAGTACTTTTGTGTTATTTGGGCGCAAATCTCGCCAATAGAATTTTTAAAATCGCCAATACCAGCTTTTATTTTTCGCGTGTGCAAGTTAGAAACGATACTTTTATTTTGAAATCAAATGTTCTGATGGAACAGCTGTCGTAGACGCACCGGGACACTATATTAACTATAGAGTTGCAATATAGAGAGAAAAAACGGGTTGCTGTAATTAGAATTATAGGCGGTAATGTTGGTGTGACATATTTACGTGATTATCAAAACTGGTTTCCAAAAGTTCAATGTTTCACCAAACCATACTCGAAAATTACGTGTTATAATATGCACTCCGATTATGTCACATTATTCAAGACGTTTTAAATGAGAATAATGATAGATTTTCTTCTTGATTCTCCTGTAATCAAGTCTGCAGCCAAAGTTAGCGAGAAACAAACAAACAAACAGACAAATATTGGCAACAATATGGTTCAGTGTAAATGGTGGATATTATTAAAGACTTTCACAAAATAGACTTCATTGCACAAAATCGTATTAACTTAAATACGCCATTTGGCAATGGATCCAATTACGGAAAACTACTTAATATGTTTAAGAATCTCCTCATTAGCAAGCATATTGCAACTGATAAGCAAACGGATATGAAGCATAAATGCTTAAGTTGGTTAAGCGGTTTTTGTCAAGAAAGATGAAATACATAACAACAAAAAATATGCGAAATGCTACCATGATCGAAAAAGTTTTTGATTTGTCTATTAGAATCTTCCGGTTTGGCGAAGGATTACGGAAAAAAAATAAATTATGAATAAAAGTAACGTGTTACAGTGCTTAACATACATTTAAGGGAGACCAAACTGGTCGCCAGTGGCGGCTAGTAAATGAATAATAATACTACAGTAAACAATTATAAATTATGCTAAAAATACTAAAAACACTGTATGATGCCATTAAGAATAACTAAATTGTTAAGGTTAGAGTTTATGTAGTGTGTAAAGTTCCTTATACATATTAGAAGTCCACTTCATCCGCAACCTCCACTAAGTCCAATGGAGGCAGAATGAATAAGTATTGATTGCGTTCTAGAGCTCCCATTTGACGAATATGTTATAGACCATTGTCTATAGAACTGTATCTAGATTTTCATTAAACTCGGCCGACGGATCAGGTATTTAAACCATTTTCAAAAAGTTTTGCGACCGATTCTATAGACCTTTGATTTGTATAGACATTTGATTTTACTTTTAATATTGTTGTTTTCTATATTAACTCTCGTTCTGCATTTGTCTGTCACACATCTCCAGTATTCTGTATTTTGATACTTTCTATTAAATCGGAATAGGTAATTTTCGTAATTTAGAAGCAAAGCTCCATGCTCACTTTTAATATAACTAATTTCGGCCATTCTTGAACTAGAAACACGTACTTCACTTGAGGGTTCCAGTACAATAACTAACTGGATAGCATGCTTTATACTGTACAGAGGACATTTCAACGATTTTTATCAGTTCGCGAGCATTAAGTATAATTAATGACAAAAAAAAGCTCCTTCTTTGATCAGTTAAATGGTTTCAGAAATGCCATATGCACCTGTTAACCATTTGTGATTATAGCGAAAACATGTTTACAGAAAAATTCTAAATACTCTGAGAGGAAAAAAATAATAAATAATATGTAAATTCTGATGCTTTTAAAATGGCTATACAGTATATGCCGTTTATAGAAATAGCTGTTAAAAACAAACACTTATACTTAAAAAAAAAATCCATGACGGCTCGGCCTGCAGGCACAGGTAGATTTCGAAGACGCAGACCGTGGGGCGCCTGTTTGTTGGGAATTGCGGAAGAAATGACCTTTTTGCCATGATGTGGTAGTTGGAACCGCCCACTTCGAAACCTAACTTTTTTGCAGGCGGAGCCGACAGGGATTTATTTATTTATTTATTTTCTATAAAAAAAACTTGTCAGTATAAAAGTTTTAGATAATATTAAAAGGATTTATACTAAATTTAAGCGGATTTGATATCTTGTAAATTGACGAAGTTATGAATTTTTTTCTTCTAAACCCCCCCCCCCCCCCCCTTGGGACCATTTTTGATTATATGAAAAATCTGTCATATATAAATTTTCGGCCCTTTTCCTAAGAAGTAATAATAACTTTAAACGGATTCGATACGTATCATAATTAAGAAAGTATGGTTTTTGCTGTTTTCACAAAAAGCCCCCATTTCCCTCCCCCCCCTTGGTTTGATTTTTCCCATTAACGAACTTGACCGTGATTTTATGTCCCTTAATTTTATGTATCCGTTTGGAAGAGATTTGTGCAGAATTATTGACGTTACTAAATGAACAATAATCTCTATAATAAAACCGTAAGTCATGTGACTGTCATCAACAGTTCCGGAATGTCCGTTTCACTTTTTCATATGCCAGGCGGCCATTTTTATTAAAAATTATTTTTTCGAATAAAACTTCATAAATGTGACATTTTTAGAAAGATCGTTCAAAATAAATTACTTACGTTTAAATTGACTTACGTTCAATTATGTATATATTCTCCAATAACTTCAGTTGAAATTAGCTTCGCAGTTCAAATTCTCTATCCATGAAAGTAAACAACAACAAAAAAAAGATTCATTCGTCGTGAAGGTTTAAAATATTAAACCATTAAACCATGTAGATAATCGTTCGTAAAGTTAGTTTTCCATGAAAGATTTTTTGGAGCGCTGCCTGGTGTAAAAAAAAATAATTCGTACCAGTGACACAATCAAAGTTTACCATAATTATGTGCTATACAACTCAACTTCATTCTTTATCTTTTCTTGATGTAAGCTGAATGTAAACAAATACAACTCATGTAATGATATTTAATGAATCAAATTTCGAAACAAAATGTCAGTTAATTTGTTTTTTATGTATTATACGTGAAAGGAAGAGAGACCACCGAAAATGGTTGTTAATCACCAATCATATTTACCATTATTAATGACCAATGTCTTTCAAAACAGTAATTCAATATACATTTACAAAATACATAACATCATTAAGTACTTTTGTGTTATTTGGGCGCAAATCTCGCCAATAGAATTTTTAAAATCGCCAATACCAGCTTTTATTTTTCGCGTGTGCAAGTTAGAAACGATACTTTTATTTTGAAATCAAATGTTCTGATGGAACAGCTGTCGTAGACGCACCGGGACACTATATTAACTATAGAGTTGCAATATAGAGAGAAAAAACGGGTTGCTGTAATTAGAATTATAGGCGGTAATGTTGGTGTGACATATTTACGTGATTATCAAAACTGGTTTCCAAAAGTTCAATGTTTCACCAAACCATACTCGAAAATTACGTGTTATAATATGCACTCCGATTATGTCACATTATTCAAGACGTTTTAAATGAGAATAATGATAGATTTTCTTCTTGATTCTCCTGTAATCAAGTCTGCAGCCAAAGTTAGCGAGAAACAAACAAACAAACAGACAAATATTGGCAACAATATGGTTCAGTGTAAATGGTGGATATCATTAAAGACTTTCACAAAATAGACTTCATTGCACAAAATCGTATTAACTTAAATACGCCATTTGGCAATGGATCCAATTACGGAAAACTACTTAATATGTTTAAGAATCTCCTCATTAGCAAGCATATTGCAACTGATAAGCAAACGGATATGAAGCATAAATGCTTAAGTTGGTTAAGCGGTTTTTGTCAAGAAAGATGAAATACATAACAACAAAAAATATGCGAAATGCTACCATGATCGAAAAAGTTTTTGATTTGTCTATTAGAATCTTCCGGTTTGGCGAAGGATTACGGAAAAAAAATAAATTATGAATAAAAGTAACGTGTTACAGTGCTTAACATACATTTAAGGGAGACCAAACTGGTCGCCAGTGGCGGCTAGTAAATGAATAATAATACTACAGTAAACAATTATAAATTATGCTAAAAATACTAAAAACACTGTATGATGCCATTAAGAATAACTAAATTGTTAAGGTTAGAGTTTATGTAGTGTGTAAAGTTCCTTATACATATTAGAAGTCCACTTCATCCGCAACCTCCACTAAGTCCAATGGAGGCAGAATGAATAAGTATTGATTGCGTTCTAGAGCTCCCATTTGACGAATATGTTATAGACCATTGTCTATAGAACTGTATCTAGATTTTCATTAAACTCGGCCGACGGATCAGGTATTTAAACCATTTTCAAAAAGTTTTGCGACCGATTCTATAGACCTTTGATTTGTATAGACATTTGATTTTACTTTTAATATTGTTGTTTTCTATATTAACTCTCGTTCTGCATTTGTCTGTCACACATCTCCAGTATTCTGTATTTTGATACTTTCTATTAAATCGGAATAGGTAATTTTCGTAATTTAGAAGCAAAGCTCCATGCTCACTTTTAATATAACTAATTTCGGCCATTCTTGAACTAGAAACACGTACTTCACTTGAGGGTTCCAGTACAATAACTAACTGGATAGCATGCTTTATACTGTACAGAGGACATTTCAACGATTTTTATCAGTTCGCGAGCATTAAGTATAATTAATGACAAAAAAAAGCTCCTTCTTTGATCAGTTAAATGGTTTCAGAAATGCCATATGCACCTGTTAACCATTTGTGATTATAGCGAAAACATGTTTACAGAAAAATTCTAAATACTCTGAGAGGAAAAAAATAATAAATAATATGTAAATTCTGATGCTTTTAAAATGGCTATACAGTATATGCCGTTTATAGAAATAGCTGTTAAAAACAAACACTTATACTTAAAAAAAAAATCCATGACGGCTCGGCCTGCAGGCACAGGTAGATTTCGAAGACGCAGACCGTGGGGCGCCTGTTTGTTGGGAATTGCGGAAGAAATGACCTTTTTGCCATGATGTGGTAGTTGGAACCGCCCACTTCGAAACCTAACTTTTTTGCAGGCGGAGCCGACAGGGATTTATTTATTTATTTATTTTCTATAAAAAAAACTTGTCAGTATAAAAGTTTTAGATAATATTAAAAGGATTTATACTAAATTTAAGCGGATTTGATATCTTGTAAATTGACGAAGTTATGAATTTTTTTCTTCTAAACCCCCCCCCCCTTGGGACCATTTTTGATTATATGAAAAATCTGTCATATATAAATTTTCGGCCCTTTTCCTAAGAAGTAATAATAACTTTAAACGGATTCGATACGTATCATAATTAAGAAAGTATGGTTTTTGCTGTTTTCACAAAAAGCCCCCATTTCCCTCCCCCCCCCTTGGTTTGATTTTTCCCATTAACGAACTTGACCGTGATTTTATGTCCCTTAATTTTATGTATCCGTTTGGAAGAGATTTGTGCAGAATTATTGACGTTATCGTGTCCATAAAAAGGTGACATAGATAGATAGATAAAGTTTTGAACTGGGGGGGGGGGGGGGGTTCTGGCAGTCATGATCGGCGTAGATCTGCAAAATTTTTTCAAAAATTCCAACTTAGAGGAGAATGTAATAGGTAGTATTTCTTACGAAATCTACCTAAAAGGCAAAATACAATGAAAATCTTCATGCTATTTTTGCTTTTAACTAAAATATTAAAAAAAAAAAAAAAATTCCTTTTCACAGAAACAGTTATTAATAAACAATAAATCTATTGTATATATGAATAAATATATTTCGTAAAAGAATGAACATTAAGATCAGACAACTGCAAAATGTTGTAACTGAAGAACAAGAAAAAAAATTCATGCTTCACGCACAGATGAAACTATTTCCAAAACTTCCAGAATATTTAAACGCAATTTCATCTTTTGATACGATGAAAGAAGAAAACTCATAATAGATTTGAAAAAGCAATTTTAAGTTTTACCACCCATATTCGGTTTTGTATTCAAATTTATTTGTGCAACCCTTATATTTTTATACAGGACCACAATGCTAGAATTTAATTCCGAGAAAATGCATAACACTGTTTAAAATTAAATTTCAGAAATTTCCGTCCATCGACCGTAATACATTCGTATTGTTTTCTGTAGCCCTGTGTATGATCTATAAATATTTATATATACGAGACAATATGCTAAAATTTATTTCAGCTATAAGACGTATAGCATAGCTAAAAACGTTCCGACAATCACCATCCATAGACAGTAATATGTCCAATTTATTTAGAGCAAGCATAATATATATATGAGTTTATTTAGATTTTACAAACATTTCTTAGAATAATCTAATACAGTTTAGCAGAAAAGTAAATAACACAGTTCAAAATACCATTTAAGCAACGCACGTCCACAAACGGCAATATCTACAATTTTTTTTTGTACAGCCTATATGCTGTAAGTTGCAGATTTTTTTTTTTTTTTTTTTTTTTTTTTTTTAACTACGTAATATACTATAATTTAGTTAAGCTTAAAAAAGCATCACACAGCTGAAAACCTATTTGCAGCAATCACCGCTCTTGGATAGTACTGTAATCGAATTATTTTCTGTCCTTTTAAATGACCGATAAATCTTATACAGACCATGTTCTTTAAGCATGTTGTAGTACGCAAATCAAATTTATTATGTTTGAAGTAGTGTAATATCATTAAGTTATACTGCAAACATTCCATAATGTTACGGAATTTGTTTGCGTGTCCCTGTTTACAATCTGTAAATGCTACAAGCTGCATTTTCAATTGAGAATGTCCCATATTAGACCTCAATATCATATACCAATTACACGAAAATACAAATAAAGTAAATTTACGAATATTAGAGAACGGACGGATAATAGACAGAGATTAACTGAAATGAATGTAAAAAATGCCCTTTGCAATCGTTTTTTTCCCATTTAAAAATTGTTTGTTTAGAACAATTTCCAGATTCAGTTTTTCTTTCTTTCTTTTTCTTTTCTTTTCTTTCCTTTTTTTTTTTTTTTCTTGTACTTGCTTGAACTTGAAGGTAGTTTAAATAACTTTTTTTCTCTATTCCTGCTGCTATATCTTAAAAAAAGAAAAAGAAAAAAATTATATATTTTTTAAATAAATTCAGTAGATCGCACTTTCTGCCATGCTTAAAAAAGCTGTGAGTTTTCTATAATCGGGTTCGGTGCTCATGGCAAAGTAACGTATTGTAAAGGATTTCTTTTTTTTTGGAAAAATCATGAATTGAAGTCATGAAAACTACTTTATCGGAAATGTAGCTAACTGCAACTACAACTACTTTATTTAAAAAGTAGCGACTACAAACTACTTTTCAAAAGTAGTCACTACTTCGTTACTTTCAGATTTTGCCATAATATTCAATACTCGAAATTAAAGACACGGATTAAATAATACAGTGACTCCTCGTTATATCGCGTCTGCCTGGTACAATTAAATAAGTGCGATATAAACGGGTCAATTAAAGTTTTAAGAAATATAACATGCAAAAAAAAAAAAATTGTGTTTGTCTCCAAAATGTTAGCTTATACACCTATTATAAATTTCTAAGCGAAATTTTGAGAGATGCATAATACAATCAATACTTAATATATCAATACTTAATATCGTTACTTAAAAAAATCCGGAGTGGTTCCACTCGACTTTTCGAATATTTTACAGAATACTGTGAGTTCAAATAAATAGTAATATAACAATAAATAAATAAGAAAAATTCCTAATTTTACAAAGGTGAGAGCTTTGGGAACCAGAAAAAGCGAGACAATTTTAATATACACGCAATCATCCACACATAGATATGAAATTTTGTGGGAAATTTTCACCTATGTTTTGCTAAAGTATCTTATTTTTTAAAAGGAACGTAACGCTTTTTTGCTGAAAAAGTACAATTTCCGGAAATAATAACAGATTGGAAGCCATAAATAACTGATAAGAAACTGTTTCTCTTTTATCAGTTAATGGTTTTAGAAATGTCAATCGGACATCGTTAAATGTAATTAACGGTCACTAAATCGTTTTTGAGGGAGAATCTTTTTTTTTTTTTTATATATAAACAGCTCAAAAATGGCGTAATTTTGGAGATCAGTTTTTGGGATCAATGTTTAGCGTTCACCCTACTTGTCAACCTTGTCACATTGATTATCTACCGTTGGTTAGTAGGGGTCACAGCGGGAGATTTTAGCTGAATCAGGATTCTGTCAAATGTAGCATTGGTAGTGAATGGTAACGCCTCCAATTTCTAAACAGGAGGTCAAGCGTTCAAATCCAGCCGATTCTATTGTTGGGAAAGTCGAATGGAGTCACTCCAGATTTATTTTTACAATATTTTGATCATTTGGCATATGAGTGTTTTTGTGTGTCCGGAAATATATTTATATAAAATTGCCCTATCATTTATAAGTTATGCATAATTTGAAGTAAAGAGTTCAAAAGGATGAGCGTAAACAAATTAATTCGATTTGACTACGACTGACACTGACAAACCATTAAAAACAATTATAAATACAGAAACAGGCGCAAAGAAGATTGAAAAGAATTTGTGACTAATACCATTCATTAAATACATAGAAATTAGAGAAACGCACACATAAAACAGTCACTACAGTGGCTTTATTATTTCCTATAAATTGGATGGCAAGCATTTATCATTAATTAAAGTTTGATGGCAATAGTGGTACTTTTCATTTATCTTAGCTAAATCACTCAACTCAAATAAAGCAACTACTGACAAACTTTAATAATACCGAAGGTATATTTTAAAGCCAATCAACTGTCACATTCAAAACACAGCAACGAAAGGCGTAGCTGTAATATTTTCCCCAGAGTATTGTAAGGTAAATACAGCACCAGACTTCAGTCGCCATGAAAAAATAAGTAATTATAATGAACTATGCTTATGACAGAGATGTGTTTTGATGTTGTTTCAAATGTAATCAATCCACATCCATATGTATACATTCAGCTTTTCAACGAGAAAATTGATTGTAGTTATCAACAACCCAAGATTTCGTTCGGTTGTGTCCTTTTAAATCAAGCAGACATTTAGATGATTGATTGCATTTTTTTTATCTTTCATAATGAACTCTGAGAAATCGATACTTCCGCCTATTTTTATTATCTGTACCATTGCAGAGAAAAGTTTTATTGAATCGTTGGGTATCTGAATATAAAATGAATTTTCCATAGAAATAAACACAAGCTTAGACAGGGCCGTACAGAAAGAACGTAGGCCCCGGTAATAGTTCCAATGCGCACCCCCCCCCTCTTCCCCCCCACAATAAGCCTGATAAAATTAAACCTGCTTAGACGAAAACGTACAGGAAATTCTGTTTTAAATAGTTTTTTTCGACTTAAAAGGTATAAATGTAAAAGGAATTTTTTTTTACTAGACCAAGATTTTTTCTCCGTTTACAGCAGAATTCCGTTATAAACAGCCTTTACTGTATTAGAAAATAAATATGTTGCATAGTACTTTTTTAGAAAATCTATATAGTATTTTCTTACAATTTTATTATTTTTCCTTTACAGTAGTATTACAGTTTATGGTGCATTGGTAGCACCTTTTCATATAAGAATTTTAAATAGAAATTTAAAATATTAAAAATATAATTAAATTTTAATTCAATTCATCAATTAAGATGCCGATTGCTTGACGCTATTGCAACTTTTGTTATTGTGTTTTACAATTTAGCAAATATTTGTTCTGTAAAACACAAATAAATAAATGCCTGCATCTTTGCTATGTGCGTTCTGCTGATTTTTAATAAAAATCTATTATTTGGATATTATTTCGAACGTAAAATGCCTTCTGAGCACCCCCCCCCCCTTCTACCTCTCCTAGTCAGTCCGTAAAGACGTTCAAGCAACTTCTGACTTTTGAATTTTATTATTTGTTAGTTATTTTTATTAAATTTTTTATGTAAAAAATACCAGTCTACTTTTTTTGGTATTTATTTAAAAACCAGTACCGAAGCCGGGCCCCCTAGAAGGCCCAGGCCCTGGTAATTTGTACCGGCTCTACCCACCTCTGTACGGGCCTGAGTTTAGATAACAGTACTGTAATCGGTTAAACGTACGACATACGGACATATGAAATGAGAAATTTTGATGTACTCAGCACTACCGAAAAATTTCAGTAAAGTTATATACAGATTTTATGAACTGCCAAAAGTACATAACATATCCAAACACCCATAGATAATATACTTCATTAATTGCTAAAATGTGTTAACTAAAATAGTAAATAAAACAGTAAAAAAGCAATCTGTCTATGTGTTTCGGCTTCACTGAAGCCATTTTCAAGACAAACAACTTCGTATTTTGACTTGAAAATGGCTTCAATGACGCCGAAACATGTAGACAGCTTATATATAAAACTTTTATACTGTTTTATTTATTATTTCATTTAACATCTTTTAGCATTTGATAAAGTGTTACAAAAGTACTTTAAAATGCAACATTCTAAGCTCTGCAGTTTGCCATGTAATGAAATTTGGGATGGAATAAAGTTGCATTTCCCCCAAAAATTGCATCAGTGTTTGCATATTCTTAATGACAAGCGTCAGAGAACTAGAATGAAAATAATTAGAAATAAAGTAAAAAGTGACCAGTTAAACTGATGGTATTGAGCTCAAAGGCTATTCACACTAATTGTATATACTATACTCTTATTTCAAAGAATAACGCCACTCGAAAAATAAAGAAATCGACAATAAAACTGTATACCAAATTAGAAGCAAATCGGATAATTCTGCATGAAGTACCCATTTAGCTAAATTAAGGGGGGATGACCCCCGATCCCCCTTTATACTTCTCCAATGAACCTCCAAAACTAACTAGGGAAGCGCCTTATAAAAACAAACATGTATACCAAATTTGAAGCAAATCGGATAATTCTGCATGAAAAACCGATTTATCTAAAATAACGAAGGAAGGGATTAGCCCCCATGCCCCCCCTTTATATTTAACCAATGCACCCCAAAACTAATCAGGGAAGCGCCTTATCAGAATGAATCTATATACAAAATTTGAGGCAAATCGGATATTTCTATCAAGAGTTATCGCGTTACGTACATGCATACATCCGAACATATATACAGAACCTGCTGTCACATTAGCTCTCAGGCTTTCACAGCCTGTGAGCTAAAAACATATTATAATTTTTTTTTTCCTCAACTGAAAATTTGCAATTATTACAAAAAAAAAAAAAAAAAAAATCTCTGTTACATTTTCGAGGAAAAAATATTTTCTTGAGGCAAATAATGTTCAAAACTAAAATAAATTTCGGCTAGATCCTTGAAAGAACATTTACTAGTAAGCCCTATCTTTTACAGACGACCTTTATTATTATTATTGCAAATATTTTGTTTAATTATGATGGATGTTTATTTTACCAAACATGAACCATGCATCAGGAACAGATTATGAAACACTTTCCAACACTCAGAAAATTATTAAGAAATTTCATTTTTTTAATACAATAAAATCGATTATAGCGCATTCTGTAACCGAATTATTTTGTGCGTCCCTGTAAATGAACTATAAATGTTACTTATTCGATATTACTGAGAAAGCATGTTTTGGTCCACCTCAGTGCTGCATATCAATTTCATTAGATTTGAAGAATTGAACATCAGTAAAATGTATCGGAAATGATTTTTCCCCATAGGCCACAATGTAAGGGAATTTTTTGTATGTCCTTTAAACGAACTATAAGTGCTACACATTTAACTTTCAATACCGAACATTCTACAGAAAAGTTCCATAACATTTAAAATTTACAAGGCAAGCCGTGTATATTTGCGAAAGTTATTTTTCCCATTGGCAGTAATGTAACGGAATATTTTTGAGTGTGTCTGTAAACTAACCATAAATGATAACGCACTTCATTTTCAATACCGAACATGTCATTGCAAACCTCAATACATTATATTAATTACATGGCAATCAGAGTATATTTATGCGAGTTAGAGCATGGCTAGACAATCTAAATTCATAAGCATTTTTCAACTATATTGGAAAGTGTTAAAAAGACGTATGAGTGAAAATCTCATAAGTGTGATTTCTCAGTCCAAAAGTGCATCGGCCCCACCAGTGGATGAGAGGTTCTGCTCTCGAAGCTGGTAGACGGGAGGTGCTGGGTTCGGTCCCAATCGCGCCCGTCGGCCTAATCGTTCGGAGTTTTCGTGGTTTTCTTCGAGCCGTGGATTTATCCATGCGTAAATACGGGTTAGGTTCCCTTAGAAATACCCCTACGAAGGGCACTCCTCCCGGGCCTATATCCCACAAGTGTAGATAATTGGCTGTCAATGATCAACCCAACCCAACCCAAAAGTGCATCCGTCGGCATTTCTTTGCAATATAAATTCTCATTCAATATTAAAACGTTTCTCTGTGATTGTTCTACAATATTATGTTACTTCTACTGTGAAAATCTGTATTTTTAACACTTTCAACATAGTTGAAAAGTGTTTATGAATTCGATTTGTCTGTCTGTCTGTAGTCTATCTGTCTGTCTGTCCGTGCTCTAACTAGCGTAAATATATTCGGATTGTAATGCAATTGATATATGTTATTGAAGTTTACCATGGCATGTTCAATATTGAAAATGAAGTCTGTAGCACATATTTTTCATTTACAGGGCTAATCAAAAGAATTCTTTCACATTATGGCCTAATGGGAAGAATCGTTTGCGGTGTATTTTAGTGATGTTAATATATCTAACACATGTTGAAATTGATATATATCACTGGCGTGCATTACAAAATGATTACCATAGATTATGGAGAGCATAGCATTAATCGTTCATTTACAGGGACACACAAAATAATTCGGTACAGTACTGTCTGTGAACAATAATTTCTGGAAGCGAGTTTTCTGATGTGCCACGCGTTTTTAAATTTAACTATTTTTTTACATATTGCTTGCTGTGTTTAAATTCTATAGAGCTTATACAGGGCAGCACAAAAGTTTTCCAGTACATTTCCTTTTATTAACGGAAATTCTAGAAAGGGAATTTTAAACTTTGATGTGCGTTTCCTAACTGAACTAAATTTTAGCATATTACGTAGCATATATACAAATCTATTGAACATATACAGGGCTGCACAAAAAAATTCAGTTATTTTTTGATAAATAAAATAACTGAAACTGTGTTTTCAAATATGTTATACGTTTTCCAGAATTGTTTACTTAGATATCACACTTCACCTTATTAATCTAGATGTTTTGTTATAGTATTCTGATTGCGTTGAAAAGTGTTTCAGAATCTATGCTTAACGCATGATTTATCGTTCTTGTTTAATCTTTAAAATGGAATTTAAATATCTCAAATGTCCCTACTAACCTCTATCCTCCAGCCCATAACTTGTATATTAAAACCAGCAATAAACAATATTTATAAAAAAATTTTGAAAAAACAATCTATTTATTATAAATATGAATATCATGTATGGAGAAATTGAAATAGTGGTTGTAAATAAAAAGTAAATTCTGGAAATATTAGATTTTCTGATAAACTGAAGCATAAGCGATTGTGAAAGGGTGGAGATTCCCAAAAAGATGCGTTGTCGTATGCAAAACACAGCGTTCTCATCCTGAGGATGTTAAAACATTACAACATTGAAGAACAGTCAAATCCAAGGAAAGTATTTTTATTGCAAGCGATTTACGATGAAGCTAGGGGTGGCCTCCCTTAACTCAATAAAATTAATTAGATGCTTTTAGCTCAAAAGTCAGAGATGGTTTGGTATAATTTCGCAGTACATTTGCGCGCCAACACATTGGTTACGGCGTGAATATACATGTGTATCGAACAGTTTTCGCCAGAAATAGTTTATGTCAGTTAGGCTTCTGGCATATTAATTTAGAGGGGGTAAGGAATGAAGGGGGTGCAATGCCAGGCTACATATTGCTTTTTTTCGTAATTTTTGTCAGGCAACCCAATGAATGTTATGAGAAAAGAGGGCATCTGTCATTTTCTGGACATGAATCATTTGATGAGCATATAGAATTTTGGCCGTTGCGAATTAATTAAAGACTGCATTTACATTAACGTGGAATATGATATTCTGGCTTGACTAATGTTTTTATAGATATTTTTATCCTTTATTTTTCTTTTTAAGTTTAAACCTATATCCAAAAAATATTAGCCTGCAGTGCGAAATTCTCACACTGGCCCACTGGTATCATATTTATTTTTCAATACAGTTTGTGACCATCTACCAATTATTATTCTGAAGCATTTCAGTAATTATTAAAAATTGAAAATGAGCAGAATATGCCACACTTAAAAACCAGTTATCAGCAGAAAATGAGCAGTCGAGAACTACTCATTTCTCGACTGCTCATATATTCTTTTCATAGGTTTTCAATCATTATAAGTTTAGTATGCCACGGAAGTTTAACCTATACTTCCTTGTAAATATTTCACGGTAAACTTTCACAACTGCCGCCGCCTGTCCGACAGTATCTGTTTACTAAAGGATTGGCGATATAACGCAATGAATTAAATAGAAGCATTAGGAGTTGAGCCAGAAACTAAATCTTAATTATAATGTCAGATTAGATTCTCGACCTATTAAAACACTTCAGATTTTTGGTAATTTGATAGTATTAATTCGCTAAAAGTGTTACGAAAGATGGAAAATCCTTCTTGTTTTATTTACTTCTCCAAATAAAAACAAGGTAGGTTTAATTATACTAATCGAATTAGAATTTCTTAATGGAACATGCGAAAAAAGTTCCATGAATATTAAAATATTTCAAAACGCCTTTTATTCAGATCTGATTTCACGTGAAATGCTATAAATGCATGTTTGTAAGTATCCTAGTTAAGAATAATTGTAACTAAAATAAGAAAAACAAAGAAGAAGAAGGAGAAGTAGGATGAAAAGAACAAAAAAAGAAACAGGAAAGAAAAAAAGGAAAATAGAAATTGGAAATTGGAAAAAGAAGAAAATTGTTCGGTCGCTTAATTTTAAAATAAACTAACGAAAAGGATATTAGAGAAATTGCTGTAAAAAATGCAATCGTTAACCATTATTCTAACATGTATAGTGTGTAAAAAAAGTAGAAGATGCAAAAGAAAGGAATGAAAAGAAGAACAAGAAGAAAAATGTTTCGTTCTCTTTAGCTAAAAATAAATTGCCGAAAAGAAAATTCGTAAAATTCCTATGAACAAAACACAATTCTTAACCGTTACTGCAAATGTATGGTATGCAAAAAGAAAAAAAAGGGGGGGGCGGATCTTAACTCTCATTCTAAAAATTGCAGGATAAGGATATTTGAACCAAATTTCTTTTCATTATGATTTTGTGTGCTAAATTAAATTTTCTTAAGAAACCATGCATATAGAGCTACCTATATTACCTTAAGGATGTTTTCAAATACAAACTGGATACTTTCTGCCACATCTTTTAATTCATTTTTGTTCGCAAACGTATCAAAATGGCAGGTTCTCTTATTAAGAAACTATGTAATCTCTGTTTTTTTTTTTTCGTTTTTTGGAAAGGAAAAAGATGTTTAAGGGAATTGAGGGCTCAAAGTTGGCCATTTGAACCGAATTTCCGGACGCGACAGCGCAGGAAGCGATAAAACTGCCATCCTGAGGCAATAATCACTTATAACCCAAGATGTAATCCATTTATCGAAAAACAAATGTTCGATTACAATTCACTTCAACAAGCATGGCTGCAACTGCCATGCTTTTACGTTTAAAAATGAGTCAGAAAGGCTGGCCACCTAACCGGACATATGTTATATAGAGTGTCCCATCAAGACCGTCCAAACTCTGCACAGCCAGATTCCACACTTGGAGTGTATAAAAAATGCCCAAAGAACCTCTACGACCCATAGTTTTTGCGAAAAATGCGAAAGAAAAGTATGACGTCATATCCGGTGCAAGGAAAAAAACTGTATTGGAAACATGAACATCGGTATATTCACGTACGGAATACAATATTCACGAATGGAATACAATATTCACGAACGGAATACATTATCATCACTATACGAAGATTAACGGTTACATGCAGCCTTTTAAATACGATTCAAATGACGCGACGGTTTGACATATCATTCCACGGCGCGCGCATGCATGCCTCGATATGCGGTGGATATTTTTCGCATCTTCGTCTGCAAATACATGCAAATACCGATGTTCACGTTTGCAATAAAGTTTTTTTTTCCTTGCACCAGATATGACGCCATATTTTTCTTTCGTATTTTTCTCGAAAACTAAGTGTCGTAGAGGTACAGTTCTTTGGGCATTTTTTATGTACTCCATGCGAAGAATCTGGCTGTGCAGAGTTTGGGTCGTCTTGATGGGACACCCTGTATAGTACCTGAGAGTCCATGTTCAAGAAAGCATTATTGGGAACTGTCAGCCATGATCCTCAAATAGATTGTAACGTCGCAGAGTTTAACTTTTAGCTCTAATATTTAGCATACATGAAATGGCTGGGAAAGTATTTTTAACTTTAATCTGAAGTATGATCACCCCCCTTTGAGTTACAATTTTTTTTACAAATTTGCCAATAAAGTCACATTTAATGGTTAATACATGGTCCATACAAAAATGTATATGGGTCATTCTCCAAAAATATTTCAATTCAGATATTGATTATGTCTTGAAATATATATATATATATATTATATATTTTTCTATTTTAATTACCTACATTAGTCTAGTGTTATGAAAACTAAAAGTTTTTCCACACTTTTCTTTTTATTTAGAGAAAAAATGGTCATTTTTTGTCAAACAGATGAATAAAATGTCCACTCTATTACCACTTTAATACATTTCTTGACATAAAAATTATTTTTAATTCTTCAAATTTATTACATATATTTTTGAAGTGGTAATAAATATTACAGAAACAAATATTTGTTCAAATATATTATGAATTTGAGTAGAAAACAAACATATGTCCACTCTGTTACTATAGTTTAAAAAATTAGACATATCAATTCCTCTAAAAGATTCATTACAATAGTATGAATTATTGCTCTAATATTTAATTCCCGTAGTTAAAACCTCTTAAAAATATACCATAATGTAATTTTAAATTATATATGAGTTGTAATTTAATGGGAAAACTACTCTAGTAACAGAGTGGACAGGTAACAGAGTAGACAAATACAAGATTTCCATTTTTTCTTTTTTTAATTATTCAAGACATTATTTAGGCTTAAGTATAAGTAGTCTTATATCATTACATACATACATAAGCTTACCATTAATTATATTTAACTATCTTAACAGTTATTTATATTATCTATAGCAAGGTAACATAATGGACAGAAAAAAAATGTACTTACTTAATTTTTTGTTACAAAAATCTGTAAAAAAATATTTTCCCACTTTATGAATGCAAATTCCATGTGGACTAAATCTTCATATATGCACCCAGTCTTGAGACATATGCTGTCATCTACTGTGCAATAGGATCATTAGAAAATCTTGGTAACAGAGTGGACTTAAGAAAAAACGCATTCTTTGGGGACACTTTATTTCAAGCTATATTATATTTTAAAAAGTAAAATGTTTTCTCAGTTTATATTTTAATTGAAGGATAAGGTATCTAATTTTGAAATGATATATAATTTAAATACATTTCCATTCTGTATCTTGTGTTTTTAAAGCCGTCTTTCTGAATTTTTTCATTGGAGACAGTCAATTTTTCTAAAATTGAGCATTATAAACTGGAAATACTTAAAAGGTTTTAAGAAACTATTATTCAACAGATATAGTATTATCTTAAAAAATTGCATGTATTTGTATAAAATAAAAACAATACCTCTTTTTTTAACTGGAAATATAATTATATTGTAAAACACTGTTTTGTAACTCTATTTGAGAATGATCCATATTCGATAGTTTTTGACAACGAGGATGATGATAAAAATATATATATATTTATATTTATGAATCTTTTAATATAACCGCATTATTAATTAATAATTAATTTTTCAAAAACAGTTTAATCTAAAATATACATGTGCGGTATATTTGAGATTTAAAAAAAGTATAATTTAAAATAAAAGGTAATTTAATACATAGATTATTGTTCGAGATATGTTTAAATAAAACTGAATAAATGATTGCCAACTTTAAGATTGATTCTGTATACAATCATTTATATTTGATAAACTAATCATTAAAAACTACAGAAAACTTGTATTTACACGTTTTTTTTATGCTGAAATAAAATTTAAAATACAATTATGGTACTGCTGTGAATTTCTTAAAATTAGGTTAAGTTTTAATATGCGGATGAGAGATGACCCCCTGTGATAAAGTAAATCACATACAATTAGAAAGAACTTTTTACAAATTAAAACACTTTTCCATTTTTCCTCCTTCAGTTAGGACTGAAATTGTATTCATATTTTTTTAGGGGGGGGGGTATTAAATATTTTAATATTTCAGTCCTAAAGTGCAATAACCAGTAACAATATTTTTTTAAAGCAAAATAAATTCTTTAAAATACAGTATCTGAATATTTGAACAATACCCACATACCTTATACGTGTCTGTATTGCAGTAATTTTTGAAAGAACACATTATTTTACGAATTCAGCTAAATAATTCTGAATTTTTATTACTCATTTTTTGCCTTAACAACAGTGTTGTACACCGAAATAAGCAAAATAATTTTTTCTTAAATTAAAGATATCCGATTAGTACAGTAACACATTCTCTGAATGCCTTATTTTACTACTTTCTTATTATAATATGTAAATTAGCACTTAAATTCAATTAAAAAATATCACTACCTTTTTTAGACTGTTTTATTGTATTAAACAATTTTATTAGTGACAGAGGACTAGCAGCTATTATTTTCGTTTGATGAGAAGTATTTCTCTGTAATAAAGAAAAAAAATATTGTCGGTGCCGGTTTTGAATCTACCGTATCCTTTTCACTTTCTTAGCAACCACTTTGCAAACACTGTTATATATAAAAGCATGAGAATTGGTAATTTTAAAAACAAATGTAACTTAAACATGCTGAAGTAAACAGTTTTTAAATCATAGATTTATTTTAAGAGTTATTTAGCGTTGAAATCGCCAAGATATTTTCAGTTATATAAGTTTCATTGGATAAAAAATTATGCATAACAATTTAATCATTTTTTGCACACATATACTTGATTATATTGTGGTGTACAGTGTCCACACATTTTTTTTTTTAAATTCAAAATTTCATTATTTGAATAGAAAATTAACTCATACTTTGAAGCTATTAGGTAGCTTTCAATACTAAAAAGTATAAAGCTACCTATTGCAGCCGTTTGGAGGAAAGCAGTTCCGGAAAATGTCGATATATTTTCACCGATCTGACCCCCAGACCCCAAAACCACCCTCCGCTCAAATGTTGATTTATATATATAGATATATCCATATATATATATATATATATATATATATATATATATATATATATATATATATATATATATATATCTGACCTATGTCATACGATAACGCTCGTATTTATAAATCGATTTTGATGAAACTAATTGTGTGTATTAAGGTCACCAATGTCTCGACCGAGTTCGTTGGCCAGCTTGGTCCGCCATTTTGATTCAAGATGGCGGCCATTTAAAAATTTAAAACTAAAATAAATATACAAAAAAATTAAAAATTAAAATTTATTTTTTAATTACGTGTTAGGCCTTGATACAAGGATTCCAGAGCATTTTTTGGTTTACCTCTATCTTAAAAAATGGCTGAGATAGAGCAGTTTGAAATTCTAGGGTGGCTGACATTTTGAAACAAAACAGCACATTAACGCGATTACTCGCATATTATTTTCTTTCATTGTTGTAATAATTTTCCCAATCATACAAATAAAACTATATATTCATATCCGTTAGCGCCAAAATTGGCGACATTGGTGACAAAAGTGGCGACATTTGGCGAAATATCGCCAAATTTGGCGACCAAAATAAGTCTTCATAAATGAAGCCAATTTGGCTATTGCTCAATAATTTGGCGAATTTCTTATTCAAATTCAGTATTAACGAATCTTTTGTAAACGTTTCTTTGCATTTTAACTTGCTGTTTTCGTGTAACATTAGCTGAAATTTTAAAACGAAGATGTAGGAAAGCTACCTTTTCCTCCCGGTACAGGCCGGAAGGACTTTTTTTCATTTACAGTTGCCACATAAAAAAAAAAAAAGTCCTAATAAAGATATTCCCAAACAATGTATTATCATTTGAAACAAATATTCGTCCGTGATTATTAAAAATTAATTATAACTTTAAAATACTTAAGTAATTACGTGCTAAAAGAATTTGCTGGTAAATATTATCTTTTATTTGAAACGATCTGTGCATTTTCATACGTTGAAGTATTTTTTAATGATACATGAAGCAGAGATAACACACTGCAAAAAATAACTGTTGATTTTACAGTATAAAACTGGCACCCCAGCTGCCAGTATTATACCATAAAATTAACAGTATTAAATAGTAAAATAAGCAGTAATACGCTGCCGCGCAAGCAGTAATACGCTACCGCGCTGCATGCGCGGTAGCGTATTACTGCTTATTTTACTATTTAATACTGTTAATTTTACGGTATAATACTGGCAGCTGGGGTGCCAGTTTTATACTGTAAAATCAACAGTTATTTTTTGCAGTGCAGTACATAAAGTGAAGCTTTCGCTGTCAAAAATTACGTCGAGTTTTAAAATTATTTGAAACATAAATTTATTTTGTTATAAATATAATGAATTGATTTTTTTTCTTGTTGCCATATTTTAAAAAGAAACTCAGAAATAGTAAGCATATTTTGATATTAATACATTTATTTTAAATATTTAATGCATGGTTATTACATGTGAAAGCCGCGCCACATTCAGCAGATAATGTACATTTCCATTTATTAATCATGAATTTTAAAGCTTACGCTGGTAAAAATATCCCCATATTTAAAGGGAAAAGTCTATTTTTATTCAGTTAACTTTAATATTTCATTACGATTATTAAACAAAATAGCGTAATTCCCACAGTTTTCCTTTTATAGTTCCTATTCCCAGAATTTTTTCTTTCCTCCCTTTTATTTGGGGTTGGAGGGGGAAATGATATTTTATTAAATTAAAAGCGCCTTTAATGCTTATTTCATTCACTAAGTCTATTTCTTAAAATAATATTTATCTTCAAATGACTGTTGATTTTCTACATTTGTAAACTTTTTTTTTTCTTTTTATTTAAACACAGCAAATTATCGCATTTTTAGAGAATCCCTAGTTATAAAAAATTATAGGACGCTACAATTATGCAAGATTCCTCAATTGAAATGTATATTAGTAAATTGTAGTTGAATATGGTGTTTTTAAATTCAAACTAACATAAGAGTAATGAATTAACATTTTGAATAAAATGTATATTAAAATTTACGACGTTTCTTGTAAACACGTTACATTTTTTTTTTTTTTTTTTTTTTTTTAAATTGCACTTTTTATGACAATCCAAAGATCCGAAAGAAATCCCGACTATGGAAAGGGGACAAAAAAAGTACAAAATATTGTCAATTGAAAACATTAAATTTTTCCCAATCTGCAAATATTGTTCACACACCAGCAAATTCCAAGCAGTATATATTTAAAAACAGAAAATAAGCTGTATTTATTAATCTTTTCGCCTCTAGCGCGTAAATAAAATTTGCCAATAAAGCAGTTTCATTATACTTTGTTTAAATTTATTTTTTCATTTATTTGCATATTATTGTATGCACTTGAAACCCAAATTATAATTATTGTGAACAAAACCAGACAAACAGCATCAATATTTTTTTTTTTAACTGAGAAAATTCTCAATGCCATAGTCTTTAAACATATTTCGTCTATCTTAAAATAACTTATAAAACCTTAATTAAATATACATAATTCAAAAAAAGCACAATTACTGCGCAACAAACAAAAAACACACGTGCCCAACAACCCGTTTTCCCTACCCTTGAATAAAGTTCATCAGTAAATACTAACACATGCGTAGTAGAGAAAAGTTCGGGCTTTTTTTACGGAGCCCGAGACCGCCTGAGTCCTATGATTTAAAATTAAAATCTGAGGCCGAAAAAATTGTGTCATCAGCGCCCGAACCCGCCTGAGCCCCATTCCAAAAGTCCGAGTATAAAATTATTAATAACATTTTAAAATTGTTTCAAAATAATTTTCTTATTTAAAAACTTTTTCTTACACAGAAATAAGTAATAATTCTAAATACTCTTTCATGACAACGTTTCGTGATATTCATGTCCTTGGAAATCTGTTTAAAATAGTAAAACTGTTATTTACAAAAAATTATAGGACCCTACGATTATAAAAGATCCCTAAATTGAAATGCGTATTAGTACATTTTAGTTGAATATCATGTTTTTAAATTCAAACTAACATAAGAATAATCAATTAACATTTAGAATAAAATGTATTTTAAAATTTACGATGTTTCTTGTATTTTTTTTCTTTTTAAAATTTCACTTCTCATGCCACTCCAAAGATTGGAAAGAAATCCCGATCATGGAAAAGGGTCATGCAGATCCGATTATGGAAAGGGGACGAAAAAATATATGCATTGTCAATTGAAAACATTAAAACTTTACCTAATCTGCAAATTTTGTTGACATACCCAGGAGTATCCAAATGATATATCTATCTATATATTTAAAGCGGAAAGCGCATTCCGTCAAATTCACACTCTCTTTGCCACACGAAAATCGTCTCTATGCGCAGGTTTCAACGTTTTTTATTTGTTTATTTTATTTTATTTTTTGAAGGCTTCTACCCTTAGAAACGGGAAACATGTTTAACCTAGGGGGACTGAAAATGGTTGATTGAAAACGGGTGGGGTAATATGGCCATTGCGTTTAAACCTCATGAGAATTCATGTTTTTACTGCAAAATATGCATATTTTTTCGTAAAATTTTAAAGAGAGCTTGGATACAGTTATATTTATAACCGATTGAAATTTCAAAGAGTACAGAAGATGCTGAGAACTATTTTTTTATTGCTATGTTAAAGGAGCCGTCGCAAAAACAAACAAACAAACAAATAAGCGAGAAGAAAACATTTCTTTTACAACTAGATAACAATATTTTTTCACGAAATTTTTACAAAGGCTGTAAAACCGTTTTATTTATAACCAATAAAAATTTCAAAGAGTTCGGACAAAAAGAACAAGAAAATGAGCGCTTTTATAACTAAACATCAATATTTTTTCGCGAAGTTTTCATTTTAAAATATAATTTCATACCAAATCGGGTTAAAGATATAAAATAATAAAAACTTGATTTTTTTTATTATTATTATCACGGGCCCGGGCAATGCCGGGTGGGTCAGCTAGTATACATATAAAATACAAATGGAAATTTCTTTCCGACTGCTTATAACTCAAGTTCTGCTGAATGGATTTTGACGGAACTTGCACTGTTAGATAATTTTTCAAGAAAGGTTTTAGTATATAACATATTGTTCTACGTAGATTAGTTATTAAATTATGATGGAAAGTTGGACGAAAGTTTAGGACGAAAATGTTGTTTTTTTGGCGACCATTATCGTTGGTGAAAGAATTGAAACAGTTATGCACCACGAAAAAAAATATATATATAAAATAGTTAAAAAAAAAGAGTTTTGATGAAAGATAATATTATAAAACGAACATATTTAATTTAAATATGAAAGGGAATTTTCGTAATGCTTTAACAATTAATCAATGTGAAAGATTGCAATTCAAACGATATTTGGCGATTTATCTTTTGCGTCAGGTTAAGAAAATGCATCGAAAAAATTAGATAAAATCAGAATAACAATTTTGTTTTTAATTTCTTCTTTTTTTTCTTCTTTTTTTTTAAAATCAAAATTTTATTTTTATCTGACTTAATCATGTGACTTACAGAAGAAACTAGCAGAACAATTCTCGCCAAACATTTAAGTGACAACATTTAATGATTTTAAGCTAAAAAGTATAAGCGTCTCTCCGAGCGATGTTCACAAGAACAGTGTTTTTTCAAGTGTACGACAGAATTTTTGAAGTAATTTTTTATATTGAAGTGTAAATTACATAAACAGCAGGTGGATATTATAAAAATGAAGTCAAATATTTAAATTTTAGTGTAATAAAATTTTATTTTTTTTAACATATCTCCAATTTCCCTTACAGAAATATTCACTGCTTCCAATGTTAAGAACTAAAGATTATTCTTAAGAAAATTTATTCAATTATACCTATATGTTATTACTATCACAAAAGAAAACAGCAGCAGTAAGCAATATTTTTTTAACTGAGAAAATTCTCAATGCCATAGTCTTTAAACATCTTTCGTCTATCTTAAAATAACTTATAGAACCATAATTAAGCATACAACATAATTCAAGAAAAGCACAATTACTGAGCAACAAAACAAAACACACGTGCTTAACAACCCGTTTTCTCTACCCTTGAATAAAGTTCACCAGGAAAATACCAACACATACGTAGTAGAGATGGGGCTCTTTTTATGGAGTCCGAGGCCGCCCGAGCCCTATGATTTAAAATTAAAATCCGAGCTAGAAAAATTTGTTTCATCAGCACCCGAACCTTCCCGAGCCCAATTCCGAAAGTCTCAGCAGAAAATTGTTAATAACATTTTAAAATTATTTCAAAATAATTTTCTCATTTAAAAATCCCTTCTTACACATAAATAAGCAATAATGTTAAATTTCCTCATGACAAAGTTTCGCGATTTTCATGTCCCTAGAAATACATTTAAAATAGTAAAATTGTTATTTAAACGCAACTGCTAGCAGAAACCTGCAAAATCCACAATTCTTTTCTTTTAAAATATCATTGTACAACTGTGGCAGAAAGGCGTGAGTTCTATTTTCCAGTAATTCTGGTAAAGGACTTCAAACAAAAAGTGGGGATGGACAAATGATATACCACGGCTGCTTAATGTTACTAAAACTGACCATGCAAAGGAATAATACACAATCTCTCCTTATGTCCCATCAATGACAATTCAATTCTTTTTTAAACTGATTTTTAAATGATTGTAAAACACTTTGAGAAACTTAGACCACATTCTTGCTTCTCAAATAGTAAGTTTTCGCCCTTTTTTAGGTATGTTCGTACTTATATAAATACGTAGCACCTATAGGTAATGATTCTAGGTTGGCATGGTGATTACGTCCTATTTAAGATGGAGTCATATTATTTTCGTATTATTAAATTTAAAAACCGAATTTGTATACTAAAATTGTTTAATTATAGCAATCCTATAAACTACCGACATTTTTTTGGATAGATGTTTCCGGAGAAATAGACATTAAATGGAAAAAGAGTCTATATATGGATTTCAAGTTCTGAAATTTTCAAAGTTAGGCTTAATTTTCTCATTGGAATTTTCAGTAAATGTCAGAAAGAGATAAAATGTTGCCAACTTAAAATGTACTTATTTTATTACGGAAATTAATCATATTATAATAACAGACGATATAATTCATTTCGCTGAAACTAGTAATAGTACGAACCCACCTCATTTTACACGTTTGACGTGATTTAACTTATTTTTTGTTTACTCTTATTAAAGGATGTCTCTGTCGTTTTTAGTTGTCCAAATATTTCTAAACTACATACTTAATTTTATTTGAAGTGTTAAAATCTCACCCAAAGCTCGTCAGCTTCGCTAAGATTTTAACGCACAAAATATTAAATTAAGACTATATATTTTTATAAATATTTTGTCAACTAAATAAGAAAGATATATTCTTTAAGAGGAGTATACAGAAAAAAGAAGTTAAAAATATCAATTTCCCGAGGAGATATTTTTAAAATATGAATGCATTCCACGCCTATAAGTTTACTGTTAGCTAATGGGATTTGAGATCTCACTAGCCAATATCCGTAACGTTACGCACCATTTTTTCAAATACATACTTCAAATTGTTACACAAAACAAATCAATGAATCAATTCGAAGTAAAAGTAAAATAATTACTTTTCTAGTAAGTCTAGTCTGCGTCTAGTCTGCAAAATAATGTGTACGTAATTTAAGAATCGCACAATTACTACACAACAAAACTAGCCGTTGGGGGCCACCGTAATACTTACCCATCATGGATATGCATAATGTAAAATATTAAAATGAAAATGTGTAAACTACTTATAAAATGCATTGCAATTCGAATAAAATCGTGGCTTTATGATGTCATAAACTTTAAAGGCTCGATTACTGAATTGCTTAAAAGAAACATCCTTATAACTCCAAAAACAATAATCCTATTAACTAGCGGTTTATTGCATCTGATTAAGCGTCTCATTTCCAATTAAAATATATATTTGAATTGAAATTTGGTTGAAATACAGGGTCATGAAAAATCGAAGAGTGTGGAAAATAGGATTACAAATATCTCGGCAACTCATTATCCGATCGACTTCATGCTTTATGCAAAATTTGTTTTTTTTTATTGTCTTTTATATTCACTCCTTAAAATAAACATTTCGAAAATTTTTATATACCTTTTATCAGAACGAATATTTCGAGAGTCCGAAAAAAATAGTTCCGGTTAATCGAGGTTACTGAAATTCAATAAGCTTCTTCCCATTATTACATACTAAGTACATACCAAATTTCAAGCCTCTATCTCAATTTTTTCGGGAGATAGAGCTTTTACAGACACACAGACACACAGACGGACGGCAAATTTTTTTTTCTAAAAATATATTTTTCGGAATCTCCAGTGTCTGAAACGTGGAAATCCGTCAATTTTTTTTTTTTCGATTTTCAAAACGATTACAAGACTTACCCTATACTACGTATGATGGGTAAATAATAGATACTTTTCTACTATGATTAAAAAATATCCTAATCATATTATAAATCTGATTGTGTGCAAATGTTAGGCTGAAGCCAGCGTCAAAATGGAGTTTTTAATGATCCTGTATTTTTTCATGTAGTTTGATTATAACCCTCAAATGAACATAGACTAGGTTTTATTTACTTTATTCAAATATTTTCTTTAATAATTAAAAATTTCATTATTTTCATAGAGAATAAATGGACATTTTTCAATAAAATTTAACCATTTTACTTTATCGTTGCTAGGGCTTTGATCGTTGCTAAAAAATAAAAACTCGGAAAAATAATTTTTCCTCAACAACTAATTTTCAATTGAACGATTTTCACATGAAAAATGAAAATTAAAAAGAATTCAAAAGAAGATGAATTTCCGTGATATTTGAAACAACATTATACATGAAGTATGAATATCGGTTACATTAAAAAGATCTTTTTCTGCCAAAATTGCGTTATAATTAGAAGGAAAAATGAACAATAATTATATTATTAAAAATAGATTTCGCTTGGACCATGGAACTATGAAAAGGATCCTCCTCGGTTTGGACAAATATGGTGTCATAAATAAAACACGTAATTTCCAAATGTTCGTAATAATACAAGGAGCATGAATATCAATGCATAATGAAAGTAGATAGATAATGGACGTATTATTTAAGATGAAAAACTGAATATTTTTTATCGTTACTGATTAATAATTATCTTGAATACCAGTTACATAAAAATGTGAGTTTTCCGCTAAAATTTACGCACCTGATTGTCAGAAAAAGAAAATTAACAAGAATTATGCCATTAAAAAGAGATTTCTCTGAGGAAAAAGTGACGTCATATTTGAAATAAAACAGGAATTTTCAAATGTGTTTTACAAGGACCGTGAATCAATTCCTTACATTAATAATACAAGGATCGGTAAGTTTAGAAAGTAAATGAGTTTCACGCCATATTTAAAACGAAAAATTTGAAATATTTTTTTTATCTACACCGATTATTAAGCATGAATATCAGTTACATACAGATGAGAGTTTTTTGCCAAAAACCAAAACGTAATTATTAGGAAAAGAAAAATAAATACGAATCTATTATATTAAAATCTGACCGCCTGTTTGCATTTCGCAACTACTCCTTTCAGGTTGTCGAACGCAACACGATTTACTTAAGACCGGTTATCATTGATCCGAGGATGTCATAAACTCTCAGAATTTAAAAAAATGATTTAAATTCCGAATTTTTTTTTTTTTTTTTTTTTTTTTTTTTTTTTTTTTGTAAATTTTAACGAAGTTTCTCAAAAATGGCAACTAAATTACTCAATTTTTATGGATAAAAAAGAAGAAATAAAACGGATTAATATATTTTTCTCATTAAAACTGAAAAAAAAAAATTATTTTCAATTTGAATAGATAATGAAAGAAAAAAAGATCTTGATTACAGTAAAATTTTTGAAAAATAAAAACGTATTTTCACATATTCAAACTTCATGAATCAATTTATTCTGGAGAACAAAAAGTCGTCTGTCAACATATTTTCATTTAGAAATAAAGATTTTTTTTTTTCAGGTATAAATTAAATCAAGGAGGCAAATTTAAGCTTGCAGTTAGGTCTACAATTATTGCTCCCTATTCACAAGAATTGAATTTAATGAAAAAGAATATACTATTTCTATTATCTTTGAAGGATGCTATTAAAACGTTTCACAAAGGCGTTAAAAGTAAAATAGTTTACCAGGTAAACTTGACATATGTTTTTACACAATTCGCCGATTTCCCCGATTTTATTTGGCCCGCCTTTTTTCATTGGTTGCAGTTTCCTTTTCGTGATTATTTGTCACAAATTTTCACTTTTTTAAAACTTAGTTATGTCAAGGCCTGTATAACATAGAAATACGGTATTGTCTCCTATGGAATGTGATAAAGAGTTAGTTAATTATTTACGATTCTAATTATCGGGAATGAAATATTTTGCTTAATTAATGCATTTATGCTTCTTTTAATGATACGTGAACGAAGTCACGGGTAACAGCTAGTATATATATATATATATAAATCCATATAAAAGTCAGCAAAATAATGTGTACGTAATTTAAGAATCGCACAATTATCACACAACAAAACACAACATGTGCTCAATAACCCGTTTTCCCTTTAAAGAAAAAAAAATTACTGGGAAAACACCAACACATGTGTAGCCGTCTGATGGTCTATGTTTCAATATCCAATCATGCACGAACAGTGGGTTATGAGGTATGGCATTTTTTTAATGGAGAATTACAATCCGCTGTCACGAACGATCACAGGGAGCACCTGCCGACGTCAATCTGACCAAAAAATTGACCTCCACAGTAAATGGGCAATATACAGGCGGTTTTCGTGATCATGCGAGCCTTGTTACTGTGGGTAGACGGATTTACATTCTACCGAGTTATTTTGATGTTTAGTACATTACACCCCTTTACCATAGCAGATGCTGATGAACGAACGTATCAAGGGTAGAATCATCCGCAAAAGAAGGCGTTGTGATACGCAAGCATCTCGCATTAAAGTGATGAGATTGGGGAGTTTCCCATTATCTACATCACGTTTTGAGAAAGCTCTGAGAAAAAGGATCTTAATTACCCGCTTTAATGTTTTCATTAAATTTTTTTATCCGTTTTATTTTTGTTAGGAAGTGTTATTATGGGCGGTCCAGTTTGTCTATTGTTTATTTAAGCATGATAGTGAAGGAGCTATACAAAAGTAAATAGAACTTTTTTTTATATATATTAGTAATGATGTTAAATCTGCGTCCTAATACATATAACGTGAAATCAATAACTAAGATGAACTCGTGGCGATTGAATTATACAGTAAATCTTTATGAAAGCAACGATATAGAAGATTGCATTGCAAAGTTATATTGTCGATGTATACAGGAAAGGGCGATGACACTTTCTGTGGGAGAGAGGTTGGACTCCTTAAGCGGCACAGTAATTTTGATCCTACACCAGATTTGGACCTGATTAGATACACCAGAGACTGGTAATTCATGCTTCGAGAACTTTGCATCCAGGACGGTGCTCAGATAGTATTAGTATACATGGTGATACTTGGTTGTGTTGAACCTCACACCCTCAATTATCCAATGACCAGTCCGATGTTCTGTCAACAGAGCTATCGTAGCCTATTGGAAAGGTATTACCGGTTAGATTTAAAATTAAAATCTCATCAAAAACAACTAGTTGTAAATGATCCCGCCAAGCCACAAACCTAAAACGTCAGTCACAAAAAGAAGTGATATCACATAAAAATAAGTGATATAGAAGTGCATACTCCCAGTCCCGTGTAAAAATCTATCACCACTTTATGAGAAGTTGTCAAAACAATTCAAATGCTGCAAATCGCGTAAAAATCGGATAATTACACAACTCTTTAGCCCTATATCAAAAGATCTTTTGTGAGACCCTGTAAACGAACCTCAAATGTTACGATTTTTTATAATAGGAAGCTTACTCGGGTCGAGTGTAATAACATATCTTAATATCATGTGTATACGACCATTCATAAAAGAGTTGGGTCATTTATTATTTTTTTGCTCTATGTTAAGTATAGGAATCAATAACTTTAAACTGATATAAATCAAAAACTAATTAATATTTTTACATGAAACTTACAAAGGTTTGAACTACTCATAAAAACGATTCAAATAACGTAAACCGCGTAAAAATCCGATAATTACACATTGCTGTAGCCCTGTCGACAGTTTTTGGTCTGAACAAGATTTAAAAAGTGCAAAAAACAGCACTTTTAAAATCGCATTTACTGAAAACCTATTCGTCAGATTTTGCTTTACTTTTGAATTCTTAGTCCCTTGGCACGCCCCATTCCATAGAATCAAGAATTTTGTTTCTATCATAAATAGAACGCGAGATATAGATGTGCCAAAAACCCGTTTTGTCCCGTCCGCAAAATATAAACTAGACAGAGTGCAAAAATTTTTTTTTGTAAAATCTTTTGGCATCCATTGGCGGAAATTGCTTTCATTTACGGTTCAATGCATTGCTGTTTCTTATGCTTGGCGAGAAACTCTGTCGAGTTTCTATGATAAGCTACAATCATGATATGTCTGGATTTTTTGAAATACCGTATTCCTTCGCATTAGTCGGCATGCCGGTAAATTCGTGGGAGATTGAGACTGATTACCACAAGGGAAAACTACCACTTTTTCCAAATAGTAATTTTGCCTTATTTATGATAGAAATTCTACATTTAAATAAGGCGCCATATTTGAAATTCAGAAATACTGGCGTATGTTTGCCCCTGCGGTAATCAGGCTGTGTGTTCCTCGAATTTACCGGCATGCCGGCGTAATGCGGGGGAATACGATATATATTTTTTAAAATTGCTTATTTTTTGTTAATCATCAAGAAATTGTTGTGATCATTAATTTATTTATTTATTTATTTGTTTTTTATATAAGGCTTTAAGTAATAATATCCACTATGTGAAAATATTTGAGTTAAGTTATATATAAGTTGCTTTCGTGAACCATATGGATTATAATTATGTAACATGGCTGCCCAATATTCGACGAATTACGCACATTCTTTGAGCGAGCACCAACTCGTTCATTTACAAATCTTCGTTTACTGTTCTAAGATGAAAATTTTGTAACAAGTTTTTCTTAAAGCTGGAAAATGCTTCATAATCAATGCGTGGCGCATGATTATTTCTCTTTCTTCTTTCTTACTGTCCCATTGTATAATCGAATCAAGTAATTTTTAAACACATTTTTCATATTAATTTTACATTTATTTGTTTGTGAAATGTTTTTCACCTTTTCATGCCCAATCAAGATAGAAAAGTGGTAATTAAAATTAAAATACTGATAACTAGTTCGCATTTAAATTAAAAAAAAAACTCTATCACGTCAAATATAATACGCTTCCTCATTCATCTAGTTTCGCGGGCTCTTATAAAGAGCTTGACTAATATTTTTAGTATAGAATAGATCGATCGTCATTGAATGTTTTAGACTTTCTTGCTAGTTATATTAAACTATTAAAAATTCAATAAGGGCGTTAAAATATCGGTTGTTCTATAAAATAAATATAAAAACTAAATCGTAATATGAAAGAAATGTTTTTGATAAATACGAGACATGCAAAAGATATATATATATTTTAATTTCAACAAATCAGAAGAATTAAAATATAGTTGTTTCAAAGTTTCGTGAAGTGACTCCTTATTCTACATTCTCAAAATATTCTGTCAAAAATTGCGATACATGGGGTAGCAGCAATGTGATCAATATATGTACAGTAATTCTGATGAACAATACATGTACCGTAAATTATTTTAAAGCACATATACCGCAAAAAGTAGCTTATATAACGTATATACCAACACCGTACATACGGTAATACCATTTATAATCGGTATGTATGCTGCATATAAAATACACGGTATATGTAGTGTAAAAGCATTTGTAATCGGTATATAGGGAAAGTACTCCAATAGTCAGCCACTCCTCCCCCCCCCCCGAATGAATAGTCAACCACAGTGACCTAAAATGCTATTAAATAGTTTACTTTGGTTCCAAATGAAAAATTTCCCAATGCTCAAACCCCTTTCACCAATCATCAGCCAATAGCAAAGAATTGTATTGTAGATATTTTTATTTATTTATTATTATTATTATTTCAATAATCAGCCTTTTTTTCTGGTATAAATAGCCGACAACTGGTGCTTTTACACTTCACTGTATATTGAATACCGTAGTATATTAATTTTTAAAATGTAGGGACAACACAGACGTATCCCAGTAAACCCCCAGGAGTGCAACAAGTAGTTTCTGCTCAGAGCAGCCTTTTTAGCATAAAGGCATGGCTCTGTGTCAAATAAGCATGAATGATAGATGCAATAGTGAATGTTGAACACTGAACAGTATAGGGATTTCTTGGGCTTCCTAGTTGACGTCAAATTTACGCCTTGTCTAGGAGTTGTTGTATTTCTAAAATATAGGGAGCCGCAAGAAAAAACAAGTCTAACTGTAGTCTAAACTACATAAGAGTGAGTATAATTCCAATAGTGCAAGACAAAAATTTATTGTTTAAACCTTGCTTTTAGATTAAACTGTTGGGATGACATTGGTAAGTAAAAACATGGCAAACATATCACACCTTTATTACAGTCGAAAGCTGTTAACGTTTTAAAGGATAAAT